>CM056388.1:15155536-15411772 GCA_029718625.1 Synaphobranchus kaupii | reverse complement strand
ATAGGGGTCTTTATTTAGGGGTCTTTATTTAGCTAGTGAAACCACTCACAGCTCTTATAGCTGGTCAAAAAGAGTATGTTTCATTGCCTAAAATGGTTGGGTACATTTTTTCAAGTTAATCATGACTCATATTTGAAGGCAAAATACAACTCAGCAACAAAACCAAAAATCAGGCAAACTTTGAATTTAGTTTCAGCCACAATACGTCAATATGACATGACTTTTAGCACATACTCTGTAATGTTCCGCTCCCTTCCTGTTCGTTTTCCGTGTTTTCCTGTTTTCCCTCCGTGTCATGTTGGATCCTTTTGTCCGTGTTTTCCCCGCTGCTGCGGACTAGGCGTGTCCTTCCCTGTCTTGTTCGTCTGGTTGTTTTGTCTTACTTCCGCCTTTCACTCCTTCCCCCTCGTTGAATGCATTTCCTCACCTGGTGTTTCGCAATCACTCCCGTTTTATTTCCACACCTGTTCCTTATTTAGTTCTGTCATTAACCTCACTATATAGTCTTTCGGCTGGCTGCCAGTCGGCGCCAGTTCATTAACTATCGTCACTTGGTGTTAGTGCTCGTTGTGTTATCTGGTCTTTTACTTCGAACTACTCGCTTGGTTGTGGGATATTATCCCCTTACAGCTTTTGGTTCCGCTCGAAACTATGGATTGGTAGTTTACCTCCCCAGTTATTTCCTGTTGTGAATGTAGCTAACCTGTTTCCCTTCTCCTCCACCTAACCCAACTCCCACTCTTCAGCAGCAGTGTTCGTAAGCCCGGTGTTCGTTGTGTGTGTTGCGGTACCTCCACCTCCTGCTCGCGTAGGCTCCGCAGTGGCGTTATTCCTGGCTACCCTCCAGCTGTTCCTGTCCGGCCGAAGAAGCCACCAAAGTCTTCGGTTACAGTTCCGGGAGCTCTGGAGACCAGTCAGCTCCATCCGGACCTACCGCAGCTAACGCCACACTACCCTGCCCTGCCGTGCTTCATCATTCACCTACCTGCCAAGCCCTGCACCTCCGTGAGAACCTCCCGGTCCTTCCCGTGCCTTTCCTTGCACTAATCCCCCTCTGTTTTTGTTTGTCCTGTACCGGTGCAGTCATTCCGGTCCAGTTCCAGCCCTGCCGTAGTGAGTCGCTCCCCTGCTAGTTCCAGTCCAGTCCAGGCGTGAGTCGTATCACTACCTGTTCAAAGTCCAGTTCCGGTTTGGAACATTCCGTTCCAGACGCGGATTCCTGTGTGGACCTCCCGGTCCAGTTCCAGCCCAGTCCAGTTCCGGTTTGGAACATTCCGTTCCAGACCCTGATTCCAGTGTGGACCTCCCGGTCCAGGTCCAGTCCAGTCCAGTTCCGGTTTGGAACATTCCGTTCCAGACCCTGATTCCAGTGTGGACCGCCCGGTCCAGTTCCAGTCCAGTCCAGTTCCGGTTTGGAACATTCCGTTCCAGACCCTGATTCCCGTGTGGACCTCCCGGTCCAGTTCCTGTCCAGTCCAGTTCCGGCTTGGAACGATAAGTTCCAGATCCTCCAGTCCAGCTCCGGCTTGGAGCAGCCCGCCCCGGGCTTCCAGGCAATACCTGTGTTATTCTGTGTGTTGCCATTCCTGTACAGTGTTGGGACTACCCCAACACTTAATTTATTAAAAACTCCTTTTTTGTGAATCTGTCTCCTGGTCGTTGCACTTGGGTTCGTCCCGTATCTGATACGTAACATACTCGTTAAAAACATAGAAAACTTGTGCTTTTAAAACTTTCCACATGAAATCACATGAAAATGTTAATTAATAACTTTAATGTTTTCGAAAGAAACCTACTATCAGTGGCGGCTCCTGAGCTGAAAATTGAAAAATGATTAAGACCAAATAATCAGTTTAAAAGGAAGTTTTCTGCCCCCCCAAAATTTTCAGCTCAGGAGCCGCCACTGCCTACTACACAGTCACAGTAGAGCGTGGGTGTGTTAATGGACATGCATAGCAGAAACAATATCTCGCTCAATTCGAAGATAACCTTTTGTTCCTTGAGTGAGTGCGCAGCAGATTCTCAGATGGCTTATAGATCCGAGTCTCATTTTACACGTACGAGAGCTGAAGGAGGCGTGTACGGTTTCAGCAGAGGTGCTGAGTCAGATGATGCAGAATGAGGACAGGTCGGGTGCTGAGTGTTTGTTAAACACTATGCACTATGTAAATGCCAGCTGATCATAAAGGGGACAGCACTGAAGGAAATCCAGAGCATGGAGCGCAGTATCATTCCGGATTAAACCGCTGGCTAACCGCCAGATGGGGAAAGGGCAGTGCAGTAGGGTTTTTGAGAAACAGAGCAAATCAGGCTGGCCCATAGCGCAGACTCCACTCAACACGGTGCCCAAAAAAGAGCCAGAGGTTTATTAAGACGCAAAAATATAATTGCGTTCCAGAAACTGATACAAGAAATAATACTGACATTATTTATAATAATCTTGTCTTGTTCGGCTCAACTTCCAACGTCTGTAAATGTGCAGGCTATTTATGGGCAACAGAGTAGGTTGGGATGTGCATCGGAGGGAAGGACGACGCTAAGGAAGAAAAGAAGCCTTGTTGCTGGCAGAAAATTCTGTGTTGTGCTTGATTGATTTTAGATTAGCCATTTAATGGAAACAGAATGTGTTTGGAGAACCGCTACGGCGCTGTCAGTTTATCAAAGGCACAGTCTCGGTGAAAATGAAATCGCAGTGTGGCCCTATTAGACAAGGCAGGAAGGCAGGCAGCTCAGTGCAGATAGCAAACTCACTTGGACAGATAATGGTACAATTATGTTCTTGTCCATCGCCGAGAGCGTTTGTTTAGAGCAGCAAAGCAGCACGTATTGACATATAATTAAATATTTACCCAAACTGTGGAAACTGAGCAGTCAGTAGTACTCTTTCTTTCTCTCTCTATTTGTGAGTGTGTGTACGTGTGCATTTGTATGCGTTTGTTCTTACGCGATTGTATGAAAAAGTCGGAAAGTAGGAAGACTGATTATTACAGATCGTGGAGAGTTGAAAAGTAAATTATTTCAGAAGCATGTAGGGATGAGATGGAGCTTTTATTCGATTTATTATGAGAACTGCAGTCACAGACTTGGGGTCAGTGGGAGGAGCAGGGTGGAGCACATCGCCATTCATTTTCAGCCTGTGGAATCAGTGAATAGATGCCAAGTACTTTTGATTAACAATACTATTGTTTTTTTTTTTTTTAAACGGTGTGCTTTCACATGGGACATGAAGCCTGTATTGCTTTACAGATGCCCACGTCCTCAATTCCCCTGACTAAAGTTGTACGCCAGAAGAATGAAAACCTACTTTGCAACCAAAGTCAAACCTTTTTGTCGCATCTGAGAGTGAAAGTTGTCCTCCCAAAACTTAGCTGTCATTTTTCATTGTGAACTGACCTAAGGAGGATATTAGGAATCAGTATTAACACTAGACAGTTTATGCATACCCTTTTCACCTAAATTACATACATATTGATTTTAAAAGTAGTAAAATGAACACAGTTGTTGTGATTGATGTAATGTAATGTGCTTTTTTTATTAAAATAATATTTGAAATCAACAATTGTGCATTATAAGCAACGACTATGCAAGTAAACATGGATAATTTGAATTCATGCCCGCATGTCTCAATCATAAGTCTGCCTGCTGCCTGCATCCCCTACAGATAGTGGTCTCTAAAGGTACCACTAACACTGAAAAGGAAGCTTCATTTGAAATGCTTGGGATGTACTCTGAATGTAGTACTGTAAACAAGACAAGAGTTTACAGCTGAGGGATTATAGTCTGACAGATAGGCAACTAACAACAACAAAAACATATCTATACTTTGTTGAGTAAATCCAAGTCATTATAAGATGTTTTTGTTACTCTACAAAATTAGTTTACCACCCTGCTTAGTTTAACACATTTGCAGTTTGCGTATGGTAGGTAACTAGGTATGGTGATAACTATCTAGTTAGCTATGCAGCTTATGGAAAGCCTGCCATGTTATAATATCAAATCTAGTACTTAAATGCAATAGACAATACAAAAACATGTTCTTTTTTCAACATAAATACATCAAACGGTTATCCCAATAAAATGTTTCTGTGTCACTGCCAGATTACTCTAATGAAATCTTACTCTAATGAAATCTGCCGCCATTATTTATTGGAAATTAACATTTGTGGTTGTTGAAAAGATGTCTGGGATATCCTACTCAGCAAATGATACATTGGATGTTGCCTTTGACCAAAATAAGGCACCTTAAAATGATCCATTTTGATTCCTTATGTTTGGGACATGCCTCGAAAGGACAGTCATGTCCTAATTCTCCATTAATACGCTGTCTTCATGGCAGCTGTCGTGTGATTGAGACACAGCCTATGTGCTAATTTATATTATACTGTATAAAGCTTACTGTGATTACTTAAACCCTTATGAATAGATTGCATAGGCTAATGAAAATTACACACTGAACAAAATCACTGTTGACTGAATTATTATATCACTTTACATTATATCGTTGGAAAGCTTGTTTGACTGATTTATCCCATTTCTCGAGCAGAATTGACTTAATTGGGAATAAATTAGCTGATGTAGATTTTGTAAATAAAGCAGTTGTGTGGATGGATTTTTTAATAATAAATGCTTTTATATATATATGTATATATATATATATATATATAATTATTATTATTATTTTTTTTTCATCATCCAAATGAACTGTGCATCCCCACACCTATAAGAGTAAGTCTTTGCTGGGTGCAGTACGAATGACATCCCATTGGTTATTTCCATCACAGACTGATGTAAAGGGTGACTAGATGGGAAAGCCAACTTTTTAAACCTTGAAAATTATAGACTTGTTTGCAGCCATTTGATGTGAAATGGATTTTATGGGCCTTCCCTTGAGCAAATTTCAGTTTGTGTAGCATCACTAAGAAGTGTGCATGTAGGAGAAACAAGAAACAAAATGCTGGCACCTTGGCTGCTCTCTGTGAGAAACTCGATTAAAGATAGTCCAGCTGGACCCTCTCCAAGAATCATCAAATCCTAGTGCCAAAAAGATGATATTCTGCATGATAACAAATTAACTAAAATCCAGAGTTTTGAGAGAAAACATGCAAATGTGATCGAATCAGCACTCTTCCACACTATTGAGTAGCCCTGGTGAGTAGATAGGACGAGAAAGTTGTTGAGTAGGCTAATTTTTTCATATTGCAGTATACTTGAAACACCCAGGTGACAACTTACTTCCGGGGTTTCGCTGAGTACATTCGGGAGCACACTTCAAGAAGTACACAAACATTTTGGTCGCATAGATATGACGTGAAGCTTTGTTTAAAAAAAACCAGGCACAGCTTCGCTGACGTTTTCCTTCAAATACAGCAAAAACAACACGTGACATGGCAGCGCAAAGGTGGGGTGCAGGGTTGCCAGATCTCGCAAGGCTTTCCAGCCAAAAGGCGACTTAAAACTAGCCCAAAATATATTTTTAACCGAAACCAGAAATCATCATCTATTTTTATTTTTTAAAGTAAAAAAAAAAGTGTGTGCTTTACGACTTCAATTTTACTCATGACTGCATTTTGAAAGTATCCCAATTTAGCTGTAAAACCGCGGACGTGGCAACACTGGTGGGACGTCTTATGACCTGCTTACGATATTTCCACAGTACGGTTGGAAAATGGTATAGTGGATATTTTTCGTGAACTGCTAAACAGTGCACATTAAACAGCACACTTCTGTCAGTGCACTGTACGCAGGAGACAGGGCGCAGTAGATAGGACTCAGACACAGCCCCAGTAACACATGATAATGTACACATCTCCCCATTTTGAACCATGGTATTTGGCAATGTGTAATTGTACGTATTTCTATTAGAAAATCTATCTCAAATTACGCGTAAATTGACCAGTCATTGCCGCTCTCTAATTTACTTGCATTCTCTAATTTGAAATTTGCTCAATGAGACTACATATCAAAAGCAATTTGATTGGGTAACTACGCAATTTCATTTAGTAGTAAGTCTAGTCTTCGGCTTGTAACCGAAGCAATATCCGTTTGAATGGTGTACACATACCTATAACGTACAATAATGATATACCATGTGTTGCTTGATTCAGCAGCCTTTTAGGCAAACACTTTTATGACAATGGGTATAGATGAAAGGCAATAGTAAACTGCCCCCCCCCCCCCACATCTCCATCCAACTTCCTTTATTCCAAAGGGAGGGGAGTGAAGCAAAGTGGCAAATCTTTGTTTCTCCATGTGTAGACTTACGTTTAGACACAGCATCTGGCTTGATCCCCCCCCAGTACCAAACCAATAATTTCTCAAACAAAATTCCCCCTTCTGTGGCTGCGTCATGCCCCGTGGCATCTCCGAATTCTACCAGAATGCGTCTGCGTGACGGAACCTTGTCCAACGCGAGCCAATACGTTGGAACGGCCGCAAATTCACGTGCCAGTTATGAGTCAGCGGTGTGCTCATTAGAAACACATCACCGGATTTCTTCGCTGCGCAGTCTCCTCATCTACATCATTTTGTCAATGTTTGACTGTGTGTGCAGGGAGTGTCAGCTGCGTCCCGCTAATTTCCAAACACTTAATGAGCTCGCCAGTCGCAGAACATCAAGAGAGCCCATATTCACTGAACAAATGCTTTAATGAAATATTTGGGTTTGGGCTGCAGTAGAAAGCGAAGTGCATTTGGCACGCTTAAGTCCTGGCATACATTGCACTCTCTCATCCCGTACAGCATCCTGTAGAGTTGTTGAAAGAGTATGTGTTCATTTATCATGCTGCCAGTCAGGAAAAAATGTTGCGTTCTTTTTTTTTTTTGTTGCTGTTTTGTTTAGCCCCAATGTCAGTGAGATATCGTTCAGGTTTACAAAGGACCAGCCTCCTGTGAGATGACTGGAAGAACGTCTCATAAAAGTAAATGAAGGGCAGTGTAATATGCAGCACAAAACAAAACTACTAATACCACAAGCACACTGACCACACGCACATACCACAGAAAAGCCTTTGTAAGTACTGATAATCTCTATAAAGCAAATATTTTTTGAAAATAATTTAACATTTACACTTTGTAATGATTATATATTGCTTCTGATTGGCTTATCCTGTTGATGTACTAGTCCAGTGTGTGGACGTGCTCCACGGTCTGGTATGTAATCCTGTGATCAATTGGGCACCTGCAGTCTGCTTGTGCCAGCTCAGACGCAGCGACTCCCGACTCAGCTGGTAGACTGTGGGTGAAAATTAATGGCAGCTGGCAGAATGCTCTTCAGAGGAGAGCACGTGCTTGTGTGTGCTCTCTCATATTAACAGTGGAGACCAGCCTAGATATACAATCATGCATTTCAAATTGGGAGAAAAATGAAAATTGGGATCTAAATCCGATTAAGCGTATAAATTGTGTTTTTTGTTTTGTTCTGATATCTGACATGATAGGCTAAATTTATAGGAATGATTGATATTTGAAAATATGCTTGTTGTTGTTGTTCTTCTTCTTATTCTCCTTTCTCTTCCTCCTCCTCAGTATAATAGGTCGATTGATTGTAGCGTGCCTTCAGTTTTTAGTCCGCAGCTGCATATTAACACAGGTTTTCAAAGTGCAGTACTAACTGCATATTATGTTTAGAAAGGCCTTGATTGATTTAAAGGTGTATGCACCAGTTCCATTGCAAGCATGTCGAAAGCGGAGAATGTAATATTGAAGTGGGATCATTTTTTACATTCCTGAAATATCTGCGATTGTAGTGATTATGACGTAGAGCCCATATAAATAAGACAGTGCCTTGAAACCACTTAAAAATAAATATGCTGGCTAAACTTCTCAATAAGCTGTGACAAAATGAATGTTTCCTTTTCTTACATCCTAAATTATGTTTTCATCACTACAAGGTTTGAGTCCTAACTCAATAACTATTGTAAATGTTGTGATTACCAACATCATTTGCTTCTCTATTGGTATTTGAATTACATATGAAATGAATGATATAAATTATATTTGGTCAAAATTAGTTCTATCCCAACATTAATTTTTATAGTTAATACTGGTGACTTTTGACTCAATATAATCATTCAATTATCAGTCTACAACAGGTACCTCGTTAATACAGCTTGGACCCAACGCGCGCGCACACACACACACACACACACACACACACACACACACACACACACACACACACACACACTGCAATGATGACATGCTGATGAGGGAAATGATTTGCAATCTGAAACATGTGCAAGTCAGTGAGATATTCTCATCAACAGAATAATTAATAATTTGTAAATTCAATTTCATTGGTAATTTTATCATTACTTAAGTTTCTTACATGACAATGTTGTACGAGTAGCCAACATTTTGAGGTAGCCTAGTGGAATGCAAATGCATGTAACTCACAGCCAGTCGTTGAAATAAATAATGGGGTGAAATCTAAATTAAATATTTATTGTTTTTAGCATCAAGTAGTATAGTATAGCTAGTACTTAAAAAAAAAAACAATTTAATGAAAAAACAGTTGTGAATTTACCCAAGAACAGCAATTTTGGAGACAGACAATAAAACCATCTACAACATATTTATTATTTGTTTTCAATGCAACTAAATATATTTTTTTATACATATAATTTGTGTAAAGGTACTAGCCAGTTGCAGATTTGTGGTGAAACATGTGGATGAAGTATGCTATGAAGATAACTTTGATTATATTTCTGTATGAATAGCCCTTAGCCCTTAATCTGGACAGCAGCAGGTTTATGAAGTATGCAACTTTAATACCCTATAGGTGGTCTTTAAAGCACGCTGGAATCGGGATTCGGATCTGTCTATACTAATGAGTTGGAGAGCACGCTGCAATAGGGACTAAGGCAATTTGGTCCCAGTCTTGATCTGCATTCGGGAAATACGGCAAGTCTTGAAAAAAACATGTAACTTGAAGGCACGATGCAATCAACCAGTCATGTTTTCCATCGCATAATTGAAAACAATAATAACAAGAAAACTAAAATAATAATAAAAGGTGTCCTAAAGTTCATCAGAGACAGGCACCTTCCCCTGTTATTTTTCAATTTTCCGAGCAAATTAAATTCAATGCACATCACAAAAACATGTGTGGACAAACAAACACATACAAGAACATGCTGTTGAAAACAATCAATTATAGAAAGAGGGATCATTAAAATTGATATTTTATCATATTTTATGCATTTTAGTGTTCTATCTGTTTAATGAGTAGCTTGTAGGAAGTGGTGGCTTTCATGCTCTTGAGAATTTACAGGGAATAAGGTTATATATTTACAGAAATTCCCCTGGGGACTGAAAAAAAATGGCAAGGGAAAAGTTTTCATGTATCAGTCGGCTGAACCATAAAATGATGAAAGCACACACAAACAGAAACATGCATGCACACACACACACACGCAATAAATATAGGGCCTTATTTTTACGACAGATAAAAACAACCTGGCACTATGTCAAGTCTAGATAGGCAGGCGGCGCAGGCGCAAATCGCAGATTAAACTGACCCACATGCAACCAAATTGCAGTCCGCTGCTTGATCTGCACTGACACACCCCCACCGACACACCCCCACCGACACCTCTCCTACCACTTTGGTTTACGGCGAGTCACGGAATTACCAAACGGGCTGCATCAAAAACCATGAGGTGGGGTTTTGCTCCGTGCAATTTCTCTGTGTACATTTGCTTCGTTAAAATACAAACTTTTTTGGACAAGCCTCCACGTTAGCATTTCCAGGCCATATTCACACCATAAAAAATAAGGGCCTGAGGTAGGAAGGGCCTGAGGTAAAATGCAAAAGATATCAAATATTATAATTTTTCATTAAATTAAGATAAGGCCACAGACTCCAAAATGTGTTCAGTACTGTTCTAAGTAAACAACCCTTTCATCATATTTCTGAGCACATTCAATCCACTTCTTCTATGCTAAAATCTAGATGTATTCATCCTTGCCTGTGGGTTGTTTTCACTCTAAGTGTCCCAGCGCCAATATGTCATTGTGATAGTGCTGCTTTGTGTTGCTTCCTCCTGTGAGCAAATCATGGAGTCCCTGTCCAGATAGACAATCCATCACTTCCAAAGAAAGCAAAATCCTGTTATCAAGGGGCACTTGCTGCAATCTTTGATAAAGATTCTGAAAAAGTGATGGAAATAAATCACTGGTGGTGGTGGTGATGGCCAAAAAAGGATAAAAGGCGGCATTTTGGCTCTGGATGGTGGCGATTGGTTTAAAGTGAAGGAGGGGAGGGTGGGGAGTATGTTCGGTGGCAGGGGCGTGGGTGGTGGGAGGGTAGATGCGCACCAACATTATGGCTTGTCAAAAACCTTTGTAGCGCATCATTCCTGAACTGCCGATCGATTTCATTACTTCCCCTTTCTGCAAGTGTGGGATGGGATGTTTCAAGGGTCATAATTCATACTTGTGCTAGTCTGTGGGACAACTTGGAACTAACTTCAAACCTGCGAACAGGAGACTGTCAAATAAATCATACTTATGCAACAAAATGTCTGATAACAATCAAACTGAAACAGCACTGGAAGAACAAAAGCACTTAGAATATACACAGAAGCCATAAGAACTGGCTATGGTAACCTGGATATGATTTGCCTGTGAGCAAAACAATGTAAATAAAATTTAGACAAACTGAATTAAAGTGGACATTAAATTCAATGAACTGTCTCATTGAATCAATTCAGCTGATGCTCCATGATTGTGTTAAGCATTACCTTGGGTCAGATAAGAGGGTAACAGCATATTTCTGCAGCATTAAAATCTAAATGTGAATTTTTTATTTGTACCACATGGCTCCAAACCTAATCTTGAGGACAGACAGGCACACAGTATATTCATTCATGTAACTGTTCTCAATCTATCAAACTTCTAAAGAAATCAGACATACAGCTTTCACTCAAATAATAACATTCACCCAGCCCTCTGCTGCCCTAGCAAATATTGCGCTGAGCATTGAAACTCTGGAACAATTGAAGCCTAAATTGAGCATATTCATGAAAACTTCAGCACTTAAGTGCATGTCACTTAATGCGTTCATCAGAACAGCATTCAGCAGAAGCAACAAAACCTATTGTGCCTATTGTAAGAGCTTGTATGGCTGGAGCCATAAGTGTTTGCATTTAAGGATTCTTGAGATCGTGGAACAAGTATTTTATTTTCTTTTATCGATTATTCATGCCTGTGTACCTCTGTCATGCTTTGTAACTCATACCAGCATAATTAGAATGCTGTAGAATTATAGATGGACAGTATAAATGTTAAACACTCCATAAGTCATGCTTTGTTTCAGCAACTCTTGCTTTGGTATTGAATAGGAAAAAGAAAACCTGAAATATGGAAGAATAGTGTGTGTGGATTTTTATTTGAAATATAAGCTATTTCAAATGTAATAATAAAATAATAATAGCTGCAAGCAGCAATGAAGTGGCCAGGTGCTACAGCGTCTCCATGCGACCAATTCTGTTAGTTGCCCAATTCAGACACCAACTATCTTTTAACAACTCTTAAAGACAATGGTCCAAAGACATAAGAACCAAAATTTCATCTAGATTGGGCGATAGCTGTAGGAGGTCTTTAAATGGGTTTTTGAGAAAATCTAAGATTTTGGCAAAAAACAAAATGGCTGACACCAATATGATTTTGGCATATGATGATATTCTGCAATGGCCCATGTTCTGTCCTCCTTATACTGTGCTGAGCATAATTTGACAGGCAGCTAAACTCCTCATACAAACAATAATAATAATAATAAACTTTATTTATATAGCACCTTTCATAAAATGCTAAGTGCTTTACAAGAGAAACATTAGAAATCAATAACACAGGTATTAGGATAAGATAAAAAATAAGATAATAATAGTAATACATACATTGATAATGATAATAGTAGAAATAAAATAAATTCATAAAATAAAAATAATATAATAAATAAAATAGAATAATAATAGTAATAAAATAAATTGATAATGATAAAAACAATCCTAAGATATAAAAAGCATAAAACAAATATAAGAAATATAAAATAAATATAAAATAATAACAATGGTGTTAAAATAAAAAGGTGGAATTAATTGAAAGCAAGATCATAAAAATGGGTTTTGAGCTGTTTCTTAAAACTATCAACAGAGGTTGCTTGTCTTATTTGTAATGGGAGTTTGTTCCAAACCTTTGATGCATAAGAACAGAAAGCTGCTTCACCATACATTTTGTAACTCATTTTTGGGGCATTGAGCAAGCCAGTACTAGATGATCTAAGGCAGGGGTGTCAAGATCCGGTCCTGGAGGGCCGCAGTGTCTGCTGGTTTTTGGTGCGTTTAAGCACAAGTGATTCATTTAAGTCACTAATTGGCTAAGAAGTCCACACACCTTGTTCTCAATGCTTTAACTGGGTGCTGATTGAAAGGAAACCACAAATACCTGTGACACTGCGGCCCTCCAGGACTGGAGTTTGACACCCCTGATCTAAGGGAACGGTTTGGAACATACTTAGATAAGCAATGACAGAGGTATGAAGGTGCTAAACCATTTAGGGCCTCATAAACGAGTATAATAATTTTAAAATCAATCCTCAACATTACAGGGAACCAGTGCAATGAGGTTAGAACTGGTGTAATATGTTCTCTTTTCCTGTTTTTGTTAAAATTCAGGCTGCTGCAGCCTATCGATAGTTTTTTTAGGTAATCCAGTAAAGAGTGCATTGCAATAATCTAGGCAAGAGAATACAAAGGCATGGGTCAACTTTTTGGCATCATCCAGTGAGAGGCAGGGTCTAACAATATTTCTTAAATGAGAAAAGGCAATCTTTGTAACATTGTTGATATGTGATTTAAAATCCAACTCAGAGTCAAGAAGAACACCCAGGTTTTTTACTTCAGGCGTATTCTGTAGAGCCAGACTTCCAAATTTGCTTAATTTCTTTTCTCTCTGTGCATTTGTACCAATTATAAGAATTTCTGTTTTATCTTCATTTCTGTTTTATCTTCAATCCACCAGAGATGTTCTCCTCCAACATCGTTGGTTTATTGACATAGGCAGGGTGAAACTGAAGAGAAGATACATAAAAAAGTGCCAATTATACGTATGTATAAACGTTATAGTTAAAATAATAGTTAAGCACAATGTATAGTAAAACGTAGCCCAACAGACGGAGAGCTATCAAACAAATCAAACAATAGGGAGCTAGACTACCCTAGGCTACATATCACCTACTGCTGGCTAACGTTATATGACAACGTTTGGAGACAACGCTGCTCATCCGGTGGGAATTATGGGACGTTGAGTTTTTAAACAGTGCCAGCGCTGGTATATTCACAATAAAATACTAAAAAGTAAAATATACTCGAAGCTGGTCCAGAAAAACGAAATAGTTTGTGAACGGGCGTTATATTGGACAATCCAGGAAATTAACGGTAAGACATAATCACTAATGTCCAATGTCTACGTTCTAAATGAATGGGGAATTTACTTCCGAAACCAGTGAGACGTAATCACTTGAGTACTCTATAAAATAGGAGTGTGCTATTAATAGCCCAAAGCACTTACGACCCTCCTCTCGCCACAGCCACAGACTGTAAAATGCATAAAATGCACCGTTTATTTTTATTTTTTATTATTTTATTTATTGTTTTGACCCACCATCCCCCCCTCTTCGGAGGACTACTTTATTTTTAATTTTACGTGAGAGAAGAGAGGGGCAAACATGGAAGACAGAATATAACATAAAGGACAAATGCAGACAGGACAAACATAAATTGGGTTTCAACAGAGGGTTGAGAGGTGTCAATTAAACTAAAAGTCAATTATCCATAACAACATTAGACAACAGTAAACCATTAGGGGTGGTGGGGGCGGTAAGAGTTTTTCAGGTACATTAGATTTAGGTAAGTGATTATTGGATTCCAGATTTTGTTAAAAGCTGATGTTGACATTTGTGATTTGTTGTTTGAATGTAATCTGTGATGAGTTGGATCCGTTGTCGTATAGAGATGTTATTTTTGTTTTTCCAGTTTTGCAATATGCATTTTTTTGGCCAGAACCAGAGAAATCCAGAGTAACTTGCATTGGTGGGGTGGCAGGTCAAGGCTGTCCATGTCCCCCAGGACAGTTTGGGCCAGGATTTGAGACATAGTGGGGATTACCTGATTCCAGAATGAATGAACGGGTGGACAGTGCCAGAGGGAGTGAAGGTAGGAATCGGTAATGGGTGGAGAGCAGTGTTGGCAGTGAGATGTGTCTGATAGACCCAATAAGTGAAGTTTTTTTTTTGTGTGTAATGTGTTCGGTGCAGGGTTTTGTAATGAATGAGTTGGAGTTTGCAGTTGATTGTGAAAGAAAAAGTATTGGTACATATAGTAGCCCAGTTGATATTACCCACAGGTCCTCTGACCATTTGGTAGTGGGAAGAGTAAGTGATTGGTTGATTGATTGATTGATTGATTGATTGATTGATTGATTGAGTGGAGTATATGGTCAATTTTTGAGGTTATCTTTTTCTTCCCGTAGATTTCTACAAGTTTGTCAAAAAGAGGTAAGGTAAAATCATGGAGATTTGGAGGCAGAGAGACTGGATTTGATGGAATTACTTAATTGCAAATAAGAATAATGCTGTGTTTGGGGAAGCTCATATTTGTCTTGTAAGTTATAGAAGGACCTAATGCAGTTATTACTAAGAACATGATTCAGATGTGTAATGTTTTTTATCAGACCAGGACCTGAAGATAAATTAGTGTTTGTTGATGGTGATATCTGTGTTATGCCAGATTGGGGACAATGAGGACAGGGTTATTGTGTGGTTGAGGATTTTGTTCACTCTCCACCATGCCTCAATGGTCGCTCTGATGCATGGATTCTGATAGCACTGGAGAGATTTTATTTTTTCAATGAATAGAAGGTCAACAAGGGGTAGGGGATGGGTTGAGATTAGTTCACCTGAGAACCATTCAGGGGTGATCCTGTGCACCGTTTATACACACTAAGAAAATCATGTTCACATATAGAAACAATAATATTTTTTAAAAACGTTGTCCAAATGAGCATTCGCCATTTTCCCTTGCTTACTGTACTATATACAGTACCCAATGCACTTTCGGTTTAGAAGACACCTCATTTTTTTTCTCCAAAATCTCTCATATAAATATATTTTTACAAAACCAAGTACTTACCAGTATATTCAGCTACAGCTGTTTTCTGATTAACCCTGAGTTTGTCTTGTTACATTTCGCCAAAGTCCTGTACAGTCGACATTTCCACAGTAACCAGCCGTCACACTTAGGGCTGAAATACGTTGCTGTTGTGTAAATGCACACACGCTTTTGTACGTTTTTTTTTTAAACGTATTTAAATACATTAGGCAACGTATGTTATGGTTATTATATATATACTGTATGTGAATATTCTGAAATAAATGTATTCTGTTGCAAATTTCTGAATGATACAGCTTCTTCTTCAATTCGAACTTTAAACCATGGATGTGCAGGGAATATTTTTTGAGATATTGACATTTAAATAAAACCAGGTGGACATTTTTTATTGCCTCTGGAGGGCCAAAGTAAATGGAGTTAACCATTATACTACACTGCCGCCCCACTGCTGCAATTGACTTGATGCAATCGCCTTCTATCAACATGCCAACTATCACAAAAATCCACCAAGTGGTTCTACGGGCTGCTATAGACTCATATTACAGAAACAATAATTTATAAAAAAAAAATAATAATAATAATTATAAAATAAATTACCAGGCATGGCTGTTTTCCGAGTCCAGAAATCCTTGATCACAGACGTGGCCCAGAAAGTTTCTATACGTATCGACACGGGAAACCACAGCTCACGACCGACACATGACAAATTTCACTGAAATTTAACAGGTCTCTTCTAAACTTCTCTTTTCATGCAGTGGTACTCGTACTCAAATATTTGAATGCCTCTGCAAACTCATTACCGAATACGCAGCATCGAGGTCACGTTCTCTTAAACATTGGCCCTAAAGACGCAGGCTTTGCTTCTATCCAGGACTCATTCATTGGAAAAAGCTCCACAGTCCATAGCAGGCCAACTCCACCGGTTCCCAGTAATTCCCCATAATGGGGAGTGCATATGCTCTGGAGGCACAACTTTATTGCTCAGCCTTATGAATGCATTCATTGAAACATATGTTTGAGTTTGCAACCACCTGTCTCACAGTAGTCTGAAATTTAGGCTGAACAGATATACATCCTGGTCCCTGTCTATCAATAAATAAATGCACCATCAAGGCATCTGTTGCTATGGCCATGACAGGGGCTTCAGGTTTAGGCTTGTATGATCCCATTACTTTTATCTCATTTCAATGATCGTTACTTGCACCCCACGTATGAGACATTCTGTATGTCTCAGCACTGAGCTTTCTTCTTTTTTTTTTTTTTTAATACATTTTTTCTCTTTTTTTTTTTTCCCAATTTAGTAGCCAATTGAACCCCTATTCTAATTCAATTCCCCCCCGTGTAGCAACCGCTAGAGAACCACCGCTACACAACCCTGTCAGCCGGTAGTAGGAAGGAGGATGCCACGTCCTCTACAGGGCGCGACTCCTCGAGCTCCTTGACCGTGATTCCAGCTCGGCCAGGGCCGCTATGTGTGCAGCGATTCTCTCCGAGCCCCTCCCCCCACCCGGAGGCAGCCGCCAATTGCTGCTCCCACAGGGCGCCGGCCATGCTCGGATCTGGCAGGACCGGGGCGCGAACCCCGATCCTCGGAGCACAACTGCACCGACTGAAGGTCAGCGCTCTTACCGTTGTACCACGCGACGGCCTCAGCACTGAGCTTTCTCATGCAAACTTGGCTATGTCCAAAACGGCAACTACATGGGCCTGACATTGTCCACAGCATACAAACAGTATTTTAATAGAAATATAATGCAGTCATACAGAAATTGGTAGGTGTGCATCCTTTGCAGCAAACTGCTGTTGTACCCTGGAGCAAGATACTTATGTTTTTTCCCCCCCCTCAAACCTCTCTACAACCGCTTCCCCTTTTTGTAACAACATTAATTATTTGAACTTTTTTAGTGAGCCACATTAAAAGGGTTGTCAGGCAAGAGAAGTGTGTTTGCCTGAGGAAGACCAAGATCAAACATTGTGTTCACCTGAGAGGAGTTATATGTTATGTTCTGTGACTTAAATGATTGCTATCATCTTGTACCATAATTGTTCTATTTGGTCATTTTTTTTCCTTTTCACCTCTTCTTTTGGATGTTTTTCCTTCTCTCAGGGTGTCGGGGGAGTGAGGTTTAAGGAAAAATGTGTTTATTTTCTGAATCCAGCAGTTCTAACACTCAATGCCCTTGTTAAAATGCCCAGCACTCTGAATACTGAACACAAGCGGTATCGTGTGCTAAAACCCCTCACTTAACTTACATTTAATTATATTTAATGGATTTAATTTAATAGTTATTATTTTAAAATAACAATAATCAATTAAATCGCCAAATTTGTTGATAGGTCAGTCGAACAGTAACCTGGTGGATCAACCAACAAACAAAGTCTAAAGCAGCTTTATTACAGGAAAAAAACGTCAATTAGAATAATCATACATTAATTAATGAAAGAAGACTCACTGCTTATAATTTACAAGAAGGAAGACATTTCAAGACATTATTTTCTCTATTTTTTACATTTTGAGATAATAATAAAAGGGGTCATAAAACTGTGCAAGGATTCAATAGAACCATCTTACTGTATACTAATGATTATTATTATCCTTGGCAACAGCAGCACAGTATTGCAGGTTATTTTACGTCAGAAGGTTGTCACTTCTCATCTGGCATACTTGTCATTCATTTAATTTTGCTTGTTTACGCTCACTAAGGCTATGTACAGTGTATGTACTCCTTCCCTGTTTCTCCCCCCCCCCCCCCTCATTTCTAATTTCCTTTGGATTCCCTGACAAAAGTCATTGATTTCTATCATGATCTTATCAACTTGCTAACTCAAATAGGGCCAGGGCCTATGGGCAGAATGCAGAGATTAGGAAGCATTCATTCCCCAGTGGCATGTTTGCCTGCTTGAAAAAGATTAGTTGTATGTTAAAATTACCCATGCCATGTGATTACTGTTGAGGCCTTCATGCCATGTGATTACTGTTGAGGCCTTCAGAGACTTCTCACAAAATGGGAGTAGGCAGCAGTTTCAAATCCGACCACTGGAAAGTTACCGCGGAACATTTTTCATCATTACTACCGACAAGTGCAAGCTGCTTTCACTGCATCACCTGACTTCAGATATTTCAATGCACAAAAAATATTAACGCAGTAGAAATAACATATGTGAAGACAGAACATGTCTTTCCCCAAATCAAATACACTACACGGCCAAAAGTATATGGGCACCTGCTCATTCAACATCTCATTCCAAAATCATGGGCATTAATATGGAGTTGGTCCCCATTTGCTGCTAGAACAGCCTCCACTCTCCTGAGAAGGCTTTCCAGGAGATGTTGGAACATTGCTGCAGGGATTTTATCCATTCAGCCAGAAGAGCACTGGCATGGGTGGGCAGTGATGTTGGGTGATTAGGCCTGGCTCACAGTCGGCTTTCCACTTTATCCCAAAGGTTTTCGATGGGGTTGAGGTCAGGCCTCTATGCAGGCTATTGAAGATCTTCCACACCGATCTCGACCGATCTTTGTGCGTGGGGGCATTGTCATGGTGAAACAGTAAAGGGCCTTCCCCAAACTGTTGCCACAAAGTTGGAAGCACAGAATCGTGTAGAATGTCACACTGCAAGTCACACCAAAAAAAGAAAATAAATAAATAACTCAGTGGTTCGTCAGTTAATTCAGAATCTGCCCCGGACTGAATTCCTGACTCCTGACTAAGCCACTGTACAGCATGGATATGGTGTTAACTATTTCATAAAAGTATGTGTCTGCACAGCAAGCTATGATGGCCAACGAACATTTTACTCAAAAATACTCAAAATACTTTTTGCTCAAAGTACTGTGTGGTCCATCTACTGTTCTCCTTGCACTGGTCTTGGAGAAACTTTCAAGATACATTTGCCTAGTCTTAATTTGTGAGGGAAAAAATAAAACGTAATGTAGAAATAATAACGTAGGCACCTGAGATGCATGCAGGCTGTGCTCTGTCATCCCATACCAGATACCAGATATAATCCTTGGCTATACAAGTAGCCTGTTATGACCTGAAATCCACAGTGGCAGGATATCATTTGCTTCATCCCTGCTAGAGGTTGGGTGGGTTTAAGTTAGCTAAAGCTCCTGGGGTTAGCACTCTATTACGTCCTCCTAACAGTGTGTCAGGTGCCCACAGGCTAGCTGTCAATGGTGAGAAATACAGCGAGCCTCTCCTCCAATTGGCTATAGCTTTCTGTGTTGTACTGTGTGACTTGCAGTGTGGAAAATAGCAACTAGCTTAGAGGTACAGGTAAGTGAATTGGAGGAGTGTGTGCTTCTCATTTGCAGTGCTCTCTGCATGGGTGTGGATGGCCCAGCACTGATTGGAGAGACATACATTGTGGTTTGGCAGACAAGGTAGATATTTAAATAATGTAATTTGCTTCTGTAGGTCAGTTAACAAAAAATTATTGGACATTTTCTGGAGGTTAACAGTTCTGGAATGATTGACACATATTTCCCACAGTGGCAAGGTACAGATGCCGTAGTAGTGTGCAACCAAAGTTACAAAGCTAGATGTAACAATTTTACTTAGGAAATTATGGTTAAATTATTTTTTAAAGCACAAGTAAACTCTAACTTTCAAATTCCCTAGCCAGCTATCCTTAGGTTACAGATTACGGTTTAAGTAGTGTAGCAGCATTTTGAGATGTGTCAACATGTGAATGCCCACTGCAGAATGTGAAATCACTCCTGGAGAAGCAATAAGAGTGTGATTAGTTCCCTTTGGGGACCATTGATCTTTAGTTCAGTAGGCTGATTATATCTTCTATTCCATGGTTAGAAACTTGCAGTAGATCTACCCTGATTGCACTAGTCAATTCCACAGATCTGATCATGCCTCCATCTATAACACAAGTTGTTTGTCCTAACTACTGATTTATTTCCTACCCCAGCAATTAAACACTTCAAATACCAGTTACTGTTTCCTTCCATGAACCATTTCTAGTTTTCTGTGGTTGTGTCACTGCCTTTTCAAAACCAATGTTTATTCTCAATTAAAATTTTCTTCTAAGGTTGGAATTCTAACTGTATACTTGCACATCACTGCAATATCCCCCATCCTGAAGAGCTCAGCCAAGTCATCTCTCTCCTCTGCACTACATGTTACTTTTACTAGACGACAAAGACAACCAAGTGGCCAAAACCATACCAGCCTTGAAGCCTGATTTACTAACAGATTTACTATTGGTCATGTTATTGGTTTTACATGCGCTAAAAGGTAAAACCAGCGTAATTTACAGTTGTATGTAGTACCCCCCCAATTCGCATAGAGATCCATTCAAATGCAGAGAGGTTATAGTATCGCTTGTAAGAGTACCAGAAAATAAGATATCAAGAGTCTTTTGATGTTGTTGGGGTCACAGACATCAGGAAGTCATGGCATGCAAAGGATATGCAACCAAATATTAAATAAGAGGACTTCATGTTATTTTACCATAGAATATACATTTTTTAGAGTGTATAAATAATGGCAACAGTAAGTTAAACATATTTACAGCAGGTTGTATATCTAATTATATTATGGTGTTTAATATTATGGTAAATAATACCATTATTTACATTTCAATCATTTACAATTTTGTACCTTTTCTATTTCCCAGACTTTTGCCATAAAATTCACTTGCATTTTTTTACAGTGTATGGGATAGTACACTTAATAAAGCCATAGTTGATGTATATCTTCAATATAGGAAAATATAAAAGTTTTCCTTTATATGTGCATTAAAGATTAGTTACACATACACATAATCAGAATTTTGATCAGAAAATCATTATAAAATCTGAATGTAAAATTAAAGGGTGACTACACTCTCGGTATTATTATTATAGTTTTTTCTGTAAACGTGTTTGTATGCCTACCTTATAATGAAACTTATTCATGCATTCCGTTATTTTAACAATTCTGAAGTAATATTGTATATCATAAGAAACTGGTAGAAAAGCGTTTTTGTGCTGCCCCTAATGGTTGAAATTCCTTTCTGCTCCCCACACTGCCCCCGCCCCAATCGTGATGTCAGAGTACCTCTTTGGAGGTACCTCTATGTCATATGGATAATTGTTGTTGCCCACAACGGAAACAGTCGGCACCTGATTGGTTAGACCCCCTACATTACTTTCGTTTTGCCTCCACGTTTTTAAACCGGAACATGTGGCGTCCTGTTCAATTCTCTTATTCCACCTAAATAGTCCACTAAACTATGTTTCTGAAAATATTTGAGGTGAGAAATAGGCCATGCAGTTGCTGAATCTTGATTCATATTTGATGTGCAATGTCTAGTTTGACAGTTTGATCCAAGATATATGATACAAAGTATTTTTCAAAATTGTGTAGTAGGTGGAAACAGGCTGAGACAGTGGGTGTAGTTACTCTTTAAGAGCAGAACAGAAATTCAGGATGATGAATATGGTGAGAAAATAAATATATTAGGAGTATTTTATTTATTTGTTGTGTGTGTTGAGGCCTATCACTGCCGGTTACATTACCTACGTATATTGTAACTCCAAACTATTAAGTGTGTATTTATTGTTTTTCATACTGGATCTACAAACTCCCAAGTGTTGGTTTGTGCTGCAGATGACTGCTATGTGGATTACAGATAATCATTAAAATATAACACTGAGCAGACATCAAGTCATGCCATTTTCAATTGTAAAAATCCCCTGCTGCAGGCTCAACGTGAGTTTAACAAACTGAAACTGACCTCAGAACTGGGAAGAAGGAAATGTCAAGCAATTATACCACTTGCAGTGTTCATCTGGAAGGCATCTATGCCAATCGTGAGACAGATAAGTCAGAAACAACAGACTCTCATTTGAAGATGAGTGTTGACTTGGAGCTAGTCCCAATTAGAACCAGTGGATGAAGCAGTGAGGTTAAAGCAGCAGAGGGTGTCATGGTAGGGTGACAGTGCAAAGTGCTTGGTTGCAATTGCAAAACATGTTTTTTGTGACTTCTGTTCTGTACGTTTCAACCCAATGTCCCCCAGGATATGGTTGATTCCAACAACATTTTCAGTCAGTTCGTGGGTTCATTGAAAAATAGCTGATATTATGTACATCCCCAGAGATACATGAGCAATCACAGTTCATGACCAAATACAACACAGACCAGTAGAGACAAAAAACATAGGCGAGAAAACGCATGCCCAGCTTCTTCACTTAAGAGTGCTGAACATTATTTTAACAATCTGTATACAGACTATGATTGAAAAGAGTAAAAATGGCAGAGGCGCAGTTTAGGCAGAGACTAAAACAGCGCAACCTTTATCCCACATATCCCACATTTCTGAAACGGCATTCTGCATTGCTGGATGCTGTTTCTAATTGATAACAGTATTAAGTAATACTATAATACTATAATACTGGAATATAATAATCAGGAATGTAAAATTGAAAAAATCAAAGCTCGCAGAAAAAAAAAGAAAAACAAACTGTGATGAAATTATGGCCACTAGGTCTTATGCATTTCAAGAAAAGCTATTGCTGATTTGGATTAGAGTGCATTAGAGTATCTGCATACACTGATGATTAGCTCTTTCCAGATAGAGGGTGACAGTGGATCATTATGATTAGGGAACTGGCTTGGGACTGAGGCTGTAGGCTCAATTCCCAGGAGGGGCACTGACATTTTACCCTTGAGTGATGGATTTAACCTGAATTGCTACAGTAAATATCAATCTGTATTAATGGATTTTATGAAAAATAAAAATAATAAATAATGCAAGCTGTGCCAGTCGCCCTAGATAAGAACATCTGGTAAATGCTTAAAATGCCAAAAGATATCGTGAAAAGATAACTGATAAATGACAGGTGTTGTGTCCTGTAAAATAGGACAACTGATCTTTCTAAGGCATCAGATCACCAAATAAATGGATAAAATTGACAAGATCTGACAGGTGACCACAGCATTGCATCTGACCAGTTTGACAGTTGTTTTTTTTCTAAGTGGCATGACAGAGTTTCCACATATCTAAGAAATTCATAAACAAGCAAACACATAAGCTATCTTATATAGAAGCAAACATATGCATTTTAAAAGTGCATGCTATGAATGTACACTGTCAAACTAGCCATTCTAGGGCCTCTGCACAATGACAAATTATGTGCTGACACATATCTTAAAGATGTACAGTACATATAAATCAGTTTTATCTTTTCAACAAGGCAGGGGATTCAGCATGTAATGAGTTAAAGTTGTGACTGAGCACTGGCCAATCAGTGTGCTTTCCACATTCCCTTTAAATATGTGGTCGCATCACATATCTGTCCATTATGCCCTTTATAATAATATTAAATGAATGGTCTTTAGTGTCAACCGAATAATAACCTTAATAATAATAGCCTTTATGTAAATGGTTTACCCTTAAATATGTACTTATAATTCAGCAGTTCATCATATTCAATATTTCCCACCATGTGCATTATTCACAATATGCAGTATTCTGTCTTTTATATCGAGGAGGGAATTGACTGTGTCCTATTTTTGCCTGTTACTTTAGTCCACATATACAACTGTGGAAGCAGTGGAGGCTGGAACCGCAACAACAGCAACAAGCAAGATTGACAATTGTTAATGAAATAATATCAAAGGCCTGCAGTCAAATGCATGAGATGGAATGATAAATGCATTGAATGTGATACATGTGTATTCACACTGCCTGTGAGCAACTGTCTGTCTTACCTCCTTCAGGCAATGGAAACAAGAGTGTTTCCTGAATGTACTGCTGCAGTTACAATATTGTATTGAGCATTCGTATACTGAATAAACTCTATGGAGGAGATGGACATCGCCCTTACTGCCATGACCTCTCTATGTCCGAGGAACTAGACATATTTAGCATGGAACATTAATTGCGATATTTAGCCAAATTAATTGTATGCAGCCCAAATACAGTTTAATTAAACTGATGCAGGCTAGGCGTGAACCAATCAGCACACTGGGGAAAGTTGGTAAATGTCCCAGCAGATCCCTTAGCCTCAGCTATTCCATTTTTCTTCTATTGTACGCCCTTTTTGTAAATTACCGTTATTTATTTACAACTGATATTGTCTTCCTATACTAATGTAGGATCTATTGAAAACAGACTCAAATGAAAGGTATGGGTGGGCTTCCCTTACATCATTATTAATTGGTAAAATAAACTACCTGATGCTCCAGGACAGGGCAGACCTCCGAGGTCGATAGCTCTGTCAGCCGGGTCATACATAACAGTCGATGCCTCTAAATTGAACCCAGGGTGTGGATTGATTATTTGACAGGCATTTGAAATTCAGCAATGCGGCGAGTCCGTGGAGGCTGGAGGGAGGGATTATCTTGGATGCCGTGATCAGTGTTCTCGAGCGATTGTGGGTTTGTTGAATCATTGTGGAGGATGGAACATGCCACCCGAAGACCTCGGTGACATGATCACTGGTTCATGTCAGTTGATCCACCTCACAAAGAAGACGGAGACCATATGGAACCTTGGAAACACAAATGGACTATGCTTCACTTTACCGTCTTTGTAGGTGCTTATCTTGGCGTGCTTCAAAGGGAAATCCACATGAAGATATACAGTATAAATCTTCTGCCGAAATATGTAAAAATCAATAAGACAACATTGCTACTTTTATTTATTTATTTATTTTTCATTTTAAATTGGTGAAGTTAATCACTTATATCTGGGTGCTTCCCAAGTGTACTCTTCTGTACTAATAGCATCACCCTAGATAAGCTTAAAAATGATCTGCAATAGCAGAAACATTAGTCAATCCTCTGTAATCCCTGCCAATGCCTTTAGTTGCTATGAGAGAGTTGAATAATTATGTATATATCTTTAATAGTCAAGTTGACTTTCTCTGAAGTAGTGGAAGATGAGCCAAACCACGGAATGGGAGCCTGGCATTTGGAACAAAATGTCTGATTGGATTATGTCTATTGTGAGCCTGGATCAAAACAGTAATTAACCCCAAACCAAAGCACAATATTTTCTTCTGTGTTCTAGTCTAGTCTGTGAGAGGACTGGCACCATTGACACTTTGCCGTCAGGGAATCTGAATAGGCGGCCTTAACTGATCCAAATAAACCATGGCAAGGAGAGGGCACAGATCTTGTTTGAGCACTCCATAATCTGAGCACACATAAAACTGTGAGTTTGTGTGTGTGTGTGTGTGTGTGTGTGTGTGTGTGTGTGTGTGTGTGTGTGTGTGTGTGTTGGGGATAGAAGGAGGGGGGTTGCAATGGGTTTGGTAGGTCACTAATTCTTACACATAGTGCCTGGGACTACAAAAGATACAGAATGCCTGTTTAATTTTTATTGGAGTGCATTTTTTTATTTACAGCGGGGCATGGGGAATAGTATAGAGAACATAGCATGAAAGCATACCTGTCTGTTTTTTTGGAGTCTTGAAGATTGTGTCTGAGGTGATTTTGTCTCTCGCTCTGTGATTGGCAGGAAGGGAGCTGGGAGCCTCTCAGGGTGAATTACAGAACCTGCCGATTTACCAGTTTATAGTTTCTCATTTTTTTCTCCCTTTTCTCAGTGCATGCCTGCTTTGGAGTGAGATAAATAATTCCACTGTGCTTTTTGATTCGCAATCCCATTATGTGAAATGACATTAAAGAGATGACAGGTCCTCTGTATTAAAAGGCTTCAAATAAGCCCCCTACTTTCCTTCTCTACTAAAAAGTGTGTGTGCGTGTGCGTGCGGGTTGAAAAATTATTCAGCCCCCTTAAACTTTTTCATATTTTTCTTTGTATGAACATTTTATAAAAATTGATTTAATCAGGATTTTTTTGCTGGTATTCAACACAAACAACTCTACAATGTCAATGTGAAAAGTAAAATCTACAATTTGTTCCAAATTAACTATAAATATAAAACCGAAAACAATAAATCCCTTAAGTATTCAGCCCCCTTGCTTCATTGTACTTTAACAGCCATACAGGAAAAACGTTGTTCAAAATTGCACATCATAAAAGTGCCCAGACATCATGTTTAGATTGTATTTAAGGATGTTGAACAATATTTTCTTTGATAATGTCTGTTAATATTGTCTTTCTTGGTAACAAAGCCAAGACCAGGTCCCTTCAATACATTTTAATGGCACTTGGGATTTTAGGAAGTACAATGTTTTATCTGATATTGTTCATTCATGGATGCCATTTGAGACCAGTCCCTGGGGGTTCAAAGAAAACATCATCATCATCACCCCTCCATCACTTTATGCAAACATGTAGAAGGTGCAAATTCAGTAACTTTTCACGATGGAAGACAATGGAGAAATCTGAAGGAAGAAAGTTAATTAATTTGCACCTTTTACATTTTTGCATAAAGCGATGGACAACACCTGTTAAGACCAAACTTCACTGACTGAATGTGAATCTTTCTTGAAATTCTCCAAGAAAAGAAAATTCTACAAAAAATTCAAAGGCATGAATCACAATTAAGTGTCTGTTGCTTCTGGAGCTCAATGGGAATGTCAATCAGAAAGCTATCGATGAAGCCCAGGGATACCTTTCTTTTTAATCTGTGTTACGTAAATGGACTGTGATTTAAAATATTTTTTGGAATAGATGATGTGCTCTTTCATATCAATGAAAAGATTAGTCAATATTTGCTTTGCGTATTGCATAGAGTGGAAAGAAGTCAGAGAAAGGATTGTCTTTCTTGTTTAATCTATGAGTGGCCATGGATTGTCTTGTTCTATTTACATCACCCTCTTAGGTTTTTTTGAAGAGTGATATCTTAATTTTTTAACCAGCCCACATGATGTCTGTAGTCATATGAAGACTGAGAGACACATTTTGATCTGTCTATCCAATGGGGTGAGCTCCAGTCAGGCACTGTGTAAAAATCTTTGAATATTAAATATTTTCTTAGTACTTTCCATCAAATCGGCTTGTTTCTATGTCATGTACCTACAGTATCATTTTTATCTTAATTACAAAAAAGTTTGACACGTTTAAATTAATCATATTAAGTGACAATTGTAATAAATATTATCCAACAGATTTATGAAGAAACTTCAATAAATATTATTTTTGCTCCAAGATTATAAAATATACAGTACATGCAAATATTCTGTCTAAATTAATTTGTCTTGATGAGAAATACATTACAGTTCGGATTCCAGGTATTTTCTCACTTAGATAGCAATTAGCGTCATTGAGCCAGACAGTCCGGTTTTTAATCCAGCTAGTCCTCCTTCTGGCAAAGTCTCTTTGAGTGCTTGAGTGGTATAAGGGATGTAGTGGAGGGTATAGAATCCATAGAAAAAAACCTCTAGGGTACAAAGCAAAGCACCAGTGGCAATTCCAGGATTCCAAGTGGGAGCAGGGGTGACAAAGAACCAGTCAGGGATAGCCTGGGAAATCAGAAAATTCAATCAGAAATAAATACAGCATTGAAAATTGGCTTACAATGCACGATTGAATAACCGTTTCCATCGATAGGACAAAACACACAAATTAGGCATGCCAAGCAAAGCCATATACAGTGCACCCCAAAAATGTTAGAACAGTGACACATTTTTTGTTGTTTTGGCTCTGTACTCCAGCACATTGGATTTTAAATGGAACAGTGACTATGAGGTTAAATTGCAGACTTTCAGCTTTAATTTGAGGGTTTTTTACATTCGTATCGGGTGAACTGTGTAGCAATTGTAGCCATTTTTACAAATAGTCCCTCCTCTTTTAGGGCACCTAAAGTAATTGGACAAATTAACCTGAACTTAAATAAAGTCATCATATTTAATATTTGGTTGCATATCCTTTGCATGCCATGACCTCCTGATGTCTATGACCCAACAACATCAAAAGACTCTTGATATCTTATTTTCTGGTACTCTTACAAGCGATACTACAACCTCTCTGCATTTGAATGGATCTATATGTGAATTGGGGGGTGGGACTTTATCTGTAAATTACATGGGAATAGTATGGAACTCATGGTTGGCTAAATGGCTGCTAGTCATCAAGGGTCTGAGGTATCAAACGAGCCTCAAACCATCACTCTGCTGCCAGATATGCAGTAGATATGGATGGATCACTTTAAGGTTGTTTCACTTGACTTATTTTCCATAGAGTTCAATAGGAAAATGAGTCGAAAGGACCACCCCCTTACCCACGACCCTGCAAAGCGTCTCTCGCCTGTTTATCTCTGTGAGTGAGTCAAGGGGCTCATTTTTTCTTCCTGTGCCTGCCAAATTGTCTTGGTAACATTATTAAGAATTTATTTATATGATTTTTCCTAATTTATTGGGATTAAATAGTATACACACAATAAAAATAATGTTATATTTTCAAAAATCCTGTCCCAACTTTGTAGACAAAGGTATTGTGTGGGGTCATTTGTGGGGTAGCTGTATAAAATGTAAGAAAATACACAACTTTTTTTAGTTTTTATCTCTGATGTTTTGTGGGTAATTCTGGTATGACAACAGTTTAAACTTTTGGGGTCAATTTGACACCAAACATAAAAGGCATCATAAAATGCGATCATAATATGACGGTTAAAGGAACAATATGTGATTTGAAAACCCATCTAGTGTCTACAAGGGAGAAATGAAGTCCCAACCAAAAGCATATGATACTGCCTTGCTAGCTCGATCAAAACTCCGCCCCTGTGAGTGGATGCCAGCTTCTCTCACAACACGTGTCTTTGTGTGCAGTCATGGTCCGGCACTGAATGTAATGTAAAGGGAAGCTGGCTATTGTTGTCGCATCCAAAATATCATGTGCCGCTTCTATTTTCATGTTTTGGAGGGTGGGCCACATACATTGGAAACTATGAAATACTATGGAAAACTAAAGATGGGCGTGCGACTGGCTCAGGAGCATTGTTGGAGGTGGACATGTCTCAGACAGACAGAAACCCAACATGGCAAATTCATAGTCAATATATTTTATTGAGGAAAAGCAATTTGTTTACACTGCATCTTTCTGCAAGCTCTGTACATGTCTTTTTTTTAAAATTATTTGTCTACATTGAAAAGTTAGACATATAACCTTTTAGAACACTAAAAATAAATATGCTGTTAACTTGATTGCAAGGGTCTGTTCAAATCTGTGCAGGCCATTTTTTAATTGATCGCATTTTATGTTCACTGATAAGTAGCAGAGGAAATTACCTCAGTTTAATTCACATTAGCTGAGAGCCTCAAACTGAGTTTACATGTTTGAAGTGTAATTATGTTGCTGCCGTTGAACAGCTACAATGCACATAGGCCTACCTTGCATTTGTAATTTATGTGCAACACAAGTTTGTTGTGATATAATTAATTACGCAGGTTGTTTAATAAACTACTTGAGGGGTCACCTGTGGTTGTTGAAGCATGGAGGTTAATGCAGTTATTACAGCGCAGAGGTGATTCCACATTTAATTAAACAGCGCAAACAGAAGGAAAGAAAAAGCTGTGCTAATTGCTTTTGGATTCAGTCATTTCTGAAAGTGTTAGCAATGAAATAAAGGATAAGAACAGTTTCGGGATTCTTTAAGCAAATAATAGCTTTTATTGAGCCTGAAAAAAGTCAATATAAAAACAAATACTTAAAAAAAATGTTTGTGGTGGAAATAAAGAAAATCGGTGGGGTGGGGGTGGAGGTTCAGTGGCTTTGCTTCAATGTCCCATCATAGGTTGTCACACAAATCAGCAGTACAGACATCTTGAAAATAAATGTACATTTCTTACCCTGTGAGAGTGGTGTGTGCCAGCAGAGTGCCCTTCTTCATAAAACTAATGTTTCATTTTCTTCCTTTTTTAAGGGACAAAGAGCAAAGAATAGATTAATTCAACAACAATCTTTATTTGTCACCCACCATAAGCATACTCTCTGTTTGCTGAATCTGAGGAATTGTTCGAGTGTGCAAAAAAAACTAATCAAACTAAACTAACAATATGAAAGAAAGTTATTTAGCTGTAGAAATGAGCTTCAAATTCTGAAGTTAAATAATGTAAAATATGTTGATAAACCTTCGAGTAGTTGGATGGGTTGAATATACTTAATGCTGGAGGGCAGCTTCCAGAACTGAAGTGATTTTAAATGAAGCCAATAGCAGTTACTAGTATTTTATTTACCATCTGGATAAGAAGCCAAAAGATGTGATTGGCAAGATGGTGGAATGGTCTACTCTAATATGTAGCTGTCATCAAATGTGATAGTCACACTCTTAAAAACCTCTTTCAGCTACGTTACAAGCATTTGCTTTTTGTGCATGGCAGACAAAGTGCTCGGAGAGTGAAGGGCCATCTTTTAAAAAATTCAAGTTTTTGTCAGTGTCTCTGACTTCAAGCCTATAGGCTTTAAGATGCTGGGGGAGAGAATGAAGGCCATATTACCTTGGTGACAGCTGTTACATGTGGAATATTGCTCTGAGTGGAATAAAATCCAAAAGACTTCATGTGGAATGTATCCATATGTCCATCATCCCTGCTGCCATAGGGGAATAAACAAGAGAAATAGTTCACTTAATAAGATGGAATGTCAGATGCAGACTGTCGTCCGGCAAAATTACATTGTGTTCAAAGAGAAGGTTAATATGGCTGCCAAGACAACTAGAAAAAAAGTGTATTCCTATTACTGTTACCACAAGGATAGTTTTATTCTCAAAAACTTCATATTTTCTGTTTGTGCCTTTTTATGTTACATTTCTATAGGTACAGTGAGCACCAGTGAGCATTCATTGACACAATTTTTTGTTATTTTGGTTCTGTACTCTAGCACTTTGAGCTCGAAAGGGCACTGACAATGACAATGATGTTGAAGGGCAGACTGTCAGCTTTAATTTGAAGGTATTTTCATCCATATTGGATGGACCGTTTAGAAATTATGGAACCTTTTGTACATAGCCCCCCCCCCCCCTTTTTTTTCAGGCATCAAAAAATATTGGACAGTTGTAGAATAAAGTAATCATTTTTAATATTTGGTCGCATATCCTTTGCATGCCATGACTTCCTGATGTCTTTGACCCAACAATATCAAAAAATTATTGATATGTTATTTTCTAGTACTCTTACAAATGATAATATAACTTCTCTGAATTTGAATGGATCTCTATGGGAATTGGAAGGTGGGACTAGATTTAGCTGTAAGTTACACTGGAACAGTATGGAAAACATGGTTGGCTAAATGGCTCTAAGTCATCAAGGGTCTGACGTATCAAACAAGCCTTAAACCATCACACTGCTGCCGGATATGCAGTAGATATGGATGGATAACTTGAAGGGTTTCTTCTCCTGACTTATTTTTCCATAGAGTTCAATAGGAAAATCTGTCAGGAGAAACAACGCTTAAAGTGCTCCATCCATATCTACTGCATATCTGGCAGCAGAGTGATGGTTTGAGGATTGTTTGATACCTCAGATCATTGATGACTTACAGCCATTTCGCCAATGATGTATTCCATACTGTTCCAGCATAATTTACAGCTAAATCTAGTCCCACCCCCCAATTCAGAGATCCATTGAAATACAGAGAAGTTATAGTATCGCTTGTGAGAGTACCAGAAAATAAGATATCAAGAGTCTTATGTTAAACATTAACATAATGTTAAACATACATTATGTTAAACTGCCCAATATTTTTTGATGCCCGGAAATGGGGGGGACTATGTACGAAAGGTTCTATAATTTCTAAACGGTTCTTCCGATATGGAAAATACCCTCAAATTAAAGCTGACAGTATGCAACCTCATTGTCATTGTATCCTTTCAAACTCAAAGTGCTAGAATACAGAACAAAAATAACAAAAAATGTGTCACTGTCCAATTAATTATGGTGCCCACTGTATATAAAAAAGGTGTAGATGATTGCAATCGTTGTTTTATTCAGACATTTGTCCATTTAATATTTGAATATTCATTTTATATGTATTTATTTTTCTTAAGTAAATGAGAATGTGCCAGTGAACATTGAAATATGAAGGACATAATCTCTAAATCGGACTAAGTAATTATATTCTGCAATAAATGTGCATTTTCAAATTTTCTATTACATTGCTAACAATATTTGACATATTTTACCTCAAAATGAAATCACTTACCTCAGGCTTTCCTTCGTCTTTCCAGTTTCAATAAAATACTGTCGCAATAAAATAGCATCAACAGAAGTTGTTTCCTTTAGCAACCTTGACACACAGAATTAATTTCTTATTTGAATACAAAATTTGAAGAGACATTTATTTGGTTTCTAATTGTGGAGGTGTGTGAGCAATAGGGTCCATCACACTCCAGGGGACGACATCATGTCACTACAAAGAAAGAAAAACTGAAAAGTGCCAATTCCACACTGTACCGTGGATACCAATGCTAATATCCACACAGACACTTAAATTCCTCAAGCTGTACCACACAGAATCACTTGAACCAGGAGATGAACGTGAAATAATGCCATAAACGTTTTCAAATAAAACAGCAGTGGTAGCCTCAGTGTTTATGCTAGCTCCCACCCCACCCTCCCTTGCAGTCAGCAACTACAGTTTCCCCCAAAGGTGAGTCTAATGCAGCACCAGAAGTGAGTCCTAACATTCTCCTTCTAGTGCAGTGGTCTGCATTCCTGGTCTTAAAGAGCCACAGGCTCTGCTGGTTTTTGTTGTCACTCTACACTTAGCAGTTGATTTCACAGTTAAGTCTTTAAAACTTCACCTGGTTACTTGGGTCTGAATTGGGTTTTAAGGTGAAAACAAAAACCAGCAGAGCTTGTGGCTCTCCAGGACCAGGGTTGCAGACCCGTGTTCTAGTGTAACAGTGTAGTGGTGTACCAGGGAAGGTCTGTTGCATATTTTGAATTATAATCATGGCCCTACCTATTCAATCAGCACAGCAAAGAATACGCTTAGCCTGCTGAGCTAGAGGGAGCCAATCAATTGCTTCTCCAGGGGGTCATATTCCACAGTAGACGTTCACATAGACTTATATCTCTCTTTAGCTGCTTATATCTCTAGAGCTGTTTGTTAATTTTCTCTATGAGAAGAATTAAAACATTGCAGCAGAGTTGTCTGAATATATGTTATGGGGAGGCAACTATATATATTTTGAATTATCCGGCTTTGGCCCAGTAAAAATGATCAATGTCTGGGAAATTAAAAGGCCTTCCAGACATTCTGCCTGTGAATGAATGAATGAATGAATGCTTACTTATAGACTAAAGCCTAAATAATAGCTTGTAAAATTTCAAACATGCATTTCACTTATTTTGTCTCCAAAGGACAGCAATTTATCATTATCACCCCCAAATCAACTGCCAACATGAAGCAAAGATTTAAATCGGATCAAAACGGATTGTACAGATAAGCCTGTAGGGGCTAACGTGAAACCCAATGGTATTCAAACTTATGAGACGTTCAATTTAAGTCAACACATGCCCATTTCCATGTCATGAAGTATCACTGAAAATTCAATGACATAGCCAACCACCAGCTTATTTAGGTTATCACAGCCCTAATGTTATAAATAGGCCATTTTTACTCTGTCAAAACTCAAATTCATAAATTTGAATAGGCCTAAAGATATTATCAACAAATTGTTGTTTTATTCTCTTATTGTCGTGGTTATTTTCTGCCTTTGCTGGTCTGCGTTTTGGTTTCTTTTTTGGCGTCGTCAGAACGCTCTATCGGATTTTTTCCACCTCCGTTCCAGTGTTTGTAGCTTACCCGACAATTATTCCTTACACCTGTTTTGCGTTTCCTGCCGGCTATAAATAGCCCAGGACTTCCGCATTTCCGACACTTCGGTATAGTCTTTGCTATGTTGACAAACGAAGTCGGTAAAGGTATAGGAATTTCGGTCGCTGCATTTCTGGTTCGTACTAATAAGAAACGCAGCAAGTCCGGTTATAAGATTTAGGATTAGATTGGTTTTCTCTTTCCTTTCCAGTCTTTCTTTATCTTTTATTCTTTTCCCCTGTTGCCAGTTGTGTTCAGCTCTTTTACCACAAGAGCTCTGGCTAACAGATCTTTTCCTCACTCGTTTTATTGAGTTTTGATTTGTTTCACCACCTCTTGTTACCTAACTATTTAGTGTGTGAGGTGCTTTTGTTAGTTATTCTCACTGTTTATCGAGATCGCCTCAGTTTTTGGAGGTTGCTTTGTTTTGCCTTGTGCTAGGGAAGTTTTGCTCCCGAGCCTGTGTTTCTCAGTCCTGGTGCGGCTACCCTGCGCGTTTTGTGGCGTATCTCTTTAGATACGCTTTTAGAAATCCTTATCGGTCACGTTTGGTTCTCCGAACCTTACACTCCCCCTCACACTTATTGTAAATGCATTATTCTGCTCTGCAGGCTAAACGTAAATTAATGTTTTCTACTACCATATACAGTAGGCCTATTTACCATGGTGATGAGCCAGTTGTGTTTATTTGACGGAGATTGTTTTTTCATATTAATTTAGTAAGAGATGATTCTTTTTTTTCTTTTTTTATTCAGATGAAATCTATGTTTCAATAAAACTTATTGAATGATGCAAGATTATAATAGCTTCTTTTGTTGCAAAAAGGTTCAGGCATATACACTGAATGTACACATGTAAATGACCATTTTTCATAAACAAGGATCCTTTCCCAGATGATGGGTTCACATAATGGCTTCACAGGGCCTAGCCCAAAACAAGGGGAACTGTAGCACTATAATCTCAGAAATATAGCACCTTTAATAAAACAGGGAGACTGACGTTTCAGCGTTATCGTCCACATAATGGTAAGGAGCATGTAATAAAAAGATTTAATCAAACTAAAACTGCCCTCAAATAGAGGATAGCAAAACACAAGCCTAACACAAGCTATTTGCATCAAAAATATGGACTTTAAAATTGAGCTTGCCATGGTTCTATTTCTTCTCTCTGATTTTTAAATATTGAGCAGATAACCATATCACCCAAAAATAGAGACATTAATAAATTGCTCCGTAGAGAGTCCTATTGGATACATACCCTAAAGTGTGGAGCTGAGTGGACTTAACGATTCTCTAAGTCTTTGGTGTTGAGGTTTGAGTGCTCAGAGACATACAGTATTTTCTAATATTTAAAAACAAGCTCTCCTTATTTTGACTTGGTGTCTGTGAAGTAATCCAGGCAAGGATCCTTCCTTATACTGTACATCATCATTTTTTGCATGTTTTCTTTTATTATTATTTATTTTCCTTTTTATCTAATTCATCCTGCAACACATCCAATATTTATATATGCCATAGTTATAGTTATGACCAGACTTTTACTCATTTGTCCGGAAAACTGAATACATCTGGACACATTAGTTGGCCATTTCACATTTTTAGCCATTAGTTTTAGAGTATTCCCATTTTGGTTCCCATGCTGTTACATCCTGACCCAAAAGCACAGAAAATGTCTAACGTCTGTCCTGTGGGTCCCCCGACTGTCTAAATTATATTCTCTCCGCGACACACACAAGTCTCTTATCTGTGACGGGGTGAGCCACCCTTCAAGTTCATTGCTCCTTTAACTGTCCCCTCTCTTCCACAGCTTCAGCCACCACTGTCACTCTGTCAGGAACTCCTCCGTGAGTTTCCTGTTTCACATCCTTTACAAACGATCCCCCTCTCCTGGGTCTGTGGGGATTCACTTTTTAGGAATGGGAGTTCTCGATAGGGTCCAAAGGTGTGAGAAGGCATGAAGGATACTCTGCACTACTGCACACATGTGAACACACATGCACACATACATGCACGCACGCTCATACATGCGCGCACACACACAGTTTAATCAGCAGGGGATGCAAACAACCTAATCACATAATTAATTGGTCACTGAATATGGTTCTACAAAACTATGCATCACATTTTGGGCATTTAGTAGGCACTCTTACCCAGAATTACTTGCATGTTTTACACAATTTTATATACAATTTATGCAGGTGAACTACCTTTTTCTCCTGAAGTTGCCTATGGGACTGTGCTTCTAAAAGGTTGGTAAACAGATTTCTGAAGTATCTAAAAATGTCCTTCATCACACATAAGAGCTTGTAGTGGATACCCCCAACCAATAATGCTGGAAATGTAGCTAAGCGGGGTTTATGACTGGCTGTTCCTGTATACTGGGTCTATTGATGCAACCACTCAAGAGGATTTGCAAGGCACTATTGAGCAACCAATTACACATTGTCGCTCAACATTTCTTCTCCTTTTCAGAGGAACTAGGATTTCCACTGAGAGATTAGCTATACATCAAATAAATGAAATCCTGGTCCAAGAGGCCAGATGTCAGTTTTCATTAGTGTGGGCCCTGGACTCAATTCTCTCGAAAAAAGTAGGCCGACAGCATCACACACTTCACTTTCTAAGATCGCTGTCAAATTCCATGGCAGTGTACAATGAAGAGAGGGAATCTTCCCCACATTTTCTGCTTTATTATTTGGCAAACATGCTGTAAATATGTTTTTATTTAATTATGGTAATGTGAGGATTTTTTATTTGTTTGTCTGTTTATTTATTCATTGCTGACTTGAGTATTACGTTACTGTAAACTTTGTTTGAATAAATTTGACAACGCTACTACAACTGATTACTGCTCTACTAGACAAAATAGTGAGTTAGTTATTATTTTATTTGTTTATAAACCACCCATAAATAAAAAAATAATCTCTGGTTATGTAGTAAATTGGAATAATGAATTTAATGAATTATTAATATCTCAATATAAAAGTCACCGTATGTCAGAAGTTACCTTTGCGTTTGGATATTTCTTAATGTGATTAGGTGTCCTGGGTTGTCACAGATGGATATAGATTAATGGACATTAATGGATTCACATGGAATATTTATTAACCAACCAGAATTGTTTTGACAAGTTCAAATAGACCGCAACCAATTGTCAATTAGTTAGGATTCAGAGTTTGAAATCAGGTGGAATCCTTCCTGAAACATCCAAAAGTCTATGTTTACAACACAATAAAAAACATATTCAGGTCATGGGACTAACAAGCATTACAATGCAATTTATTTATATTGTCCACACTAAACACCCTGTGAAGGATTACTCCTAAATCAATCACAGGCATGGACTTAATCCATGTCATAAATTATAATCCAGGGCAGGGCTGGCATTTTGTTGTTTTTATTTTTAAAGGTACATAATGATGTAAATTTTTCTCCTTTTGAATACACAAGCAACATATTCAATGTTCAGTATGATAGACAAACATATTTGTATATGAACTGTCAACATTCAAAATATGGTTTTTATATAGACACACAAATATGTTGTCGAATGCAATTCTGAACAAGTTATTTAAATTAAAGATGTGTTCTCATTGCCAACTTCTACTCTTCATGACCACAAATACAGTAACTCTTGAGAGGTAGCAGCTGAAACCAAAGTGTGTAACCGCAGTGCACTACCTGACTGAAACTGGACTCAAGGTTTGAGGCAGGCATGGCACTGACCAGAACCTTTACCCACTTTAAGCTAGGTCAGAATGAATGACTGAATATGGTTTGTTTGCACATTCTGTATGCAATAGTATACATTTGAATTTTTAAACATGGTGTTCTAATTTATTTAACACTTTGTTTACTTTAGAATATTTACATAATGTACACAAGTGATGACATTGGTGTCCATCCTCAGCTCTCTCAGGGTTGCTTGTCAGAAGTAAACAGCAGGACCCATTCCTTCTGAGAGTAGGTCATTTACAGTGAATTTGAAAACCCACTGGGTGGTAAACCTCCAGGGCCAGGGTTGAGACTACACGGTCTTAAATTTGTCACTGCTATCATTCTGCTGTCGCGTGAAACAGGAATATGTTATGGGAAAATGCACATAGACAAAAAAAAAAAAAGGCTGTGCAAACACATAAAGGTGATTGATCAACTAGAATCTGAACTGAACTACCCTGCCCTGAACCTAATGCATCAATTGAGGAAAACAAAAAAACTGAAAGCATGTATTCCTTTAAGACATAAATCCCTAAATGTTGTGACTTCCATGTCAATGAGTGGAATTGATAAGGGAAGTCAGTGCAATTTGAAGGGAGTTGCAGCATTTCAGACCACCGGTGTCGAGGGAGGAATGGCAGATTTTTCAGTCATCTGCCATGTAACTGTGGCTATTATGGGGTCAGTTTTGAGAAGTGTATTCTGAAAGGTGATGAGTGCATTTTTTGATTGCTAGTCAAAAATTATTGTTATTTTTGAGGCTACCGTGGTGCTGTTCTATAGGGAGATGCCTTGATCGGGTGAAAAGTGTGTCAAAACTGGAGACGTTCAGAATTCAAACTTGGTGTGACAGCTTATCGCAAGCTCTGCAGTACAATGCAATGAGAAATATATTTTTTCTCTCTGCAGTACAATGCAATGAGAAATATCTTTTTTCTCACTGCAGTGCCAGTGTACCGCATAGGCAAAAAATTCAACAGGACCCAGTAGCAGTTTCTTTAAAATGGCCCTTCCCAAGCAATACTGTAATTTATCATTGCACACAAGTGGTTAGGTGGAGAGATTTTATCCAGACTGGCTTTTTAATGAAGACATGTCATCTTCGTTTCTTATTGAAAGAAAACGCAGGCTTATTATCCCCCAGGGCCGTTTGAAACAAATACAAGTACTTTCAGTTATTTATAGCACAGTGGATTTTCTCTACAGTATGGTTCAAATTTATAATTTCTGTTTTACCCTTAAATCTCATAATCCTGAATTAGTTAATACAGCTGTTTATTTTTATTTACTAAGCAACCCATTATCAAACTGACTGGATGTGATGCTGACCTTTATCTCATTGGTATCAGGTTCAGTGCCTGTGTCACATCAAGTAACCAAGGATGTGTGTCCCCTGACTGCATTCATTTCAGTGCACAGATAATATTAACCCATGCAAACTCGTGGAAGGCAAGCTCATTGAATAAACTTAGAGGCATATCCTACCTAATGCTTTCAAAAACACATATGACACATGGGGCCCTATCTTACACCCGGCGCAAAGCGGCGCTAACGCAAACACAAGTGTCTTTGCTATCTTACACCCGGCGCTAGGTCCATAATAACGCCTAACGCTTACGCCGTCAAACTAGCATGTTTGACGGCGTAACTCTTGCGCCATCATTAGTGAACTGGGCGTGTTGGTCTTAAGATGAGGAGTGGCCAGGATTCTTTTTGGCGTATTGCTATCTTGAGCCAGCAGAAAGCGCTTGCGCTAGAACCACCACAAACCTGGTCTAAAGTCATGTCGCAGTTGTTTACATGCTATTTTAACGGCGCATATAAGTGCGTCTACATAGGCGTGTGCACAACGCGCATACCCTCCTGTCTGTTACACACAGGGGCGTGCACAGGCATGACTAAAATATCTAGATCACAATGTGAAATATTATTATTGTGTAGGCTATATCAAAAATGCATAATAATAAAAGGTTCCATAGGTCCACATACCTTTCCCTCAGCGAAGGGAAACAATGCCACATTACATTGCTCTCAGCCCACTCCATCAACATCCAGGCGATGTGCGATGGTACGGGACAATGGCTATCCATTAAAAAGGAGCTGATAACACCTATAGCTATCAAGCCTAATGCGCAAATTGTCTTTGCACCTAATGCGTGAATTGTCATTCAATGGAAAACTCGCTCACGGCAATAGACGGACATTTAAGTTCTGAAAATGCGCTTCAGATGTCATTACAATACAGCTCTGTTTATCTATGAATACAGCCTGTAAGTAAATAGAATGGTTTGTGACTGAAAAAAGTTCAAAACCTTGTCCAGTGAATATTGCATTTATTGTTTTTCAAATAGCCTAGGCTACAGCGAATTCGCTGTGCATAAGGTTTTTTTCGATAGCCTATGGTTAAAAAACGGAGATGTCACCATGTTAACTAAATTGTAACCTTAGCTATTCTTCGTCCTTCATATTTTTTTAAATGACAGTGACCAGGTTTCCATACTCTCACCGTTTAAAACCCAGCTGATTTCACCCGTTATTCCTTAACTGAACAAAACAATTTTAAAGAGAACTAAGCGTCTAATTCGAAACTAAAACAAATTTGCAGCACGTTACACAATTAATTCACAATTAATTTTAATGCCATTCTCTGCACGTTTAACGGTCTTCCTGGGAAAGTGGATTGTTTTAAAGGATTACGCTACGAGTAAAACAGGTTGGTCACATTTCCATAAACAGGACATTATTAAACAAGGGGAAATATGCGTGAACTTATGGGTTGCGAACCTGACAGCTTTATTGTATGGCTATTTAGTGTCATCATTAAGGCAAAATAACGGTATGTATGTTATTAATCAATATTAGCCTACTATGCAGGTAGCCTAATGAACTTTGGATGAAGCTTGAACTTCGAGAACTCCATGAGAACAGCCTCTTGGAATTGATGTTTGACACTTTCATTGCATAATCAAACGAAATTCGCTGAACAAGCAGGCTAATTTGGCGTTTTCTAAGGTGAGACTGAAGCCATTGATAGCTTATTCTCAGCTGTTGCAGGTCCTTTTAACGAAATTTAACCGCACATATTTTGTAAAATAACAGCCCTGTCTGGAATTACCGGGAACTCATAGGCTAATGGTTAGTCCGAATAATATTGATCATACTCCATTTAGCCTATTCCTTGATCACACTAAACACGCACGAGCATGTCTGTTTCGCCATCATAAGCAATCCGCCAAGGTGGAAAAGCAGGCTTTTAAAGGGAATGGGATATGACATTTTGATTGGTTTATTGAATGTCACGCCCAAGACACACCTATAATTAATGAAGCGACTAGGTTCAGCCCAGTTGCGCCATGCGCCGTGCTTAGCGCCAAAAAAACACGCCGTTAAAATAGCAAAAGTGGACTTGGACACGCCCTAAATGGACTTAGCGCCATGCGCTTAGACTAAGTGCCAAGATCGCCAAGATAGGGCCCATGGTGTTTATGTAAGCAAAAAGGCTTACATTATGTCTAAAATGTGTTGAACAAAATTAAGGTTAATGAAAAATTTCTGGAATGTCACAGTGCCTTTGTACCCTGACTGTGTCTCTAAGTGACTCATCTCTGAATCACACAAGACAGAGCTCAGTGACACCTGAGAGGAGATATCCTTCAACACATTACTCCCAAATGAAAACAAAGTAATTACAGCTGAATTATTTCACAGGAGAATTACTTCAAATTGGAAATATAATTGAGTCCAGTTGATTGCCATGTTTAACATAATTTATTTGAAAATTAAAATATGAATTGATATTAATTGCCACCTATATTGATGTAAATGCAAATTTCTGGCACACTTCATCACACCCCCAATAACTCATCCTACTCAGAGTGGCTTTATGTGTCCAGTTTTGTGTTTTTGGAGTAGAGAAAATACTGTGGACTATTCTTAAGCTTTAAATTTTATCTGGATTGTATTGGGTACAGTTGCGTTTTAATTACTAGAACATCATTCCATTTGTTAGGGACCACTGCAACATTTATTTTTAATCAGGTGAAGAGTGAAAAACTAATGTCAAATAAGATATGAACAAGACAAGCTGTGATCTATGTCACAATTGATATTCCACAGAAATTAGTCATTTACATAAACTAAATTTGGCCCAAAATGCAGTTGCGACATCACAAGATAAACATTACCAATCAAATTATCAAACCGTTATTTGATATTGACATTGAAACTAAGTAAATTCAACAGTTAATTTATTATTCTCAGTGCATGCACCACTTCACAGACATGGTTTTACATTTTAGTAAGCGCAATTGCGCTGCTACTGTCTGCTACAGTATCTGTAACATGCTTTTAAAATGCTTTTTCTCCCAAATTTGGAATTCCCACTGATGGGAAGCGTTCATTATTACAACCACTGCAGTTGATTCAGGCAAGCGCAGACATGCATGTGCTCTCCTCTGAAGCCGCTAATTCGTATCATGCCGCAGTTTGCCAGTTGGTCTCACACAGACACGAGTCAGAGGAAGACAGAAACCTCACGTGCAACTGAACAGGTTGACCTGCGAAGGTCGCTGGTGTGCGACGAGAGGCTCCCATCCCAGCCAACCGAAACCCTCCCACCTACGGATGGCACTAGAGCCAATTGTGCAGTGCTCTGTCTGTCTGCTGGCCATAGTTGGCACTGGTAAGGTCCACATTCTAAATCAGACCATGGGGCCCATCCATGCACTAGACTAGTGCCTTGACAGGATGGGTCTGTAACATGTTGAAGCACTTTCCAGTGAACGGGTCTTTACCTGAAGCTGAATTATTTACCTCACCAGATCTAGTGAGCAAACATACTATTCCACGAGAGAGTATATGCGCAATGACACACATACCATATGGACTTATCTGTTGTAATGACAACTTTGAAATCAGACCAGCAGATTTAGAATAATAATTCCCAATTTAGATTTAGCAGAGTAATTCCATGGGTACTGCTTTTGCACACACACACACGCACACGCACACACACGCGCACACACAGACACACACACGTGCATCACGCACTTTACTAAGTAATAAGTGCAAATTTTTGCATAAACATACACATGTACTTACAAGAATGTGCGATGTAAGGCAAGTGGGATTTAGCTCAGTCAACAATTAATTATTCCCTGAAAGGACAACCCAAGGGAACAAGCAACAGAAGATTCCTAAATGCCATACATGTATCAGAATATCACACAATTTAAATAATTAGTTATTATTCGTTATTATTCAAAATTATAAACACCATTTTAAGTGTCAAATTTGTTGACAGGTCCATCAAACATTAGAGACTCCAGTAACCACACCTTGCTTGACAATTACTCACTTCCAGCTTCAGTGTAACTGGAACAAAAGAAAATGAGGTAGACATCTAATATGGGGAAAAACACAACCCAGAAACCAAGATAAAACCAAAGAAGAAAACGGTTCTTACTTCTTCGAAAACGTTAAGAAAACGGTTCTTCTCTTCTTCAAAAACTTTACTGTTAGTCGGTGCATTTGCAATCATAGGAGCAGTTATTTTCCTTCAGTCTTGAAATGTCAACCAGTCGTCATTGAATAATAGACACAATAGGCACACGTAAATTAAAGGAGAGGGAAGGAAAAATACAGTTTGGACTGATGTGTTCACTTGAACATCAAGGGAAATGCACTTCTGCAGTGCTGTATTTAATTTACATTGTATGTTTTATGGGAGCCCCACAAACTATTGCAATAATTAATAACTATTTCCCAGCTCAATACACAGAAATATGAGTTCACAATTTTAAATACATGTATTCTGCTCATTAATAAATCATTTGGAATCAATCTAAAATGTACATTGAATAAATAAATATAAATGAATTGACAATAATTTTAATTTAGATTTAGAGATTTAGGAATGAGTCTAGGAAGTGATGTAGGGGACCACAATGCATATATTTGGTTTGCTTGGGGTCCCCACAGTTACATTGAATCAAATCACACAAGTGCAATACTTAGGGGAACTGAGAGGTAAAATCAGTTAATAGTTCAGCAGCACAATTATTTATTTACTGCTAGAAATGAGGCTTGAATTATATAAGGTCAACAGTTTGTCCATGCCAGTTTCAAAGGAGCCTACGCGGATACACATATGGCACATAACAAACCTCTGAATGGTAGCAAAGTTCAAATTCATGTGCTAGCTTTCTTGCTATTAAATAATTAATGTCTTATTAACTAGACACAAGCTAATTGCTAATCAATCTGGGTGGACTCTACACATAAGTTGCAAGAGAGTAATCAAATGACAGCAGTTAATATTCTCTGGCTTTTCCACAAAAATGTATGTGACTAGACAATAGTGCAAAAGCAGCAGATTTTTTACATTATGATTTAATTAAGTGATGATTAAGTGTTTCTTAAGAATAATTAGTGTATATATATATATATATATATATATATATATATATATATATATATAATATAATATATTTTAATATATTTTAATCATAGAATAGTGCAACAATGCACACACACACCAAAGTTGGATGAATACTCAATTCTGTCTGGCTAATTTGAATGTGTATGTATCTTGTACACCAGAAAAAAAAAAAATCCTTCAACCAACTCCCACTGTTATTCCCATTATTGTTATGTGGTTGCCTGCAAACCTGAAGCAATGCAATGGTGATTCTAACATTTTTAAGTAGCTTTACATGATATTAGAGATCCTAGATAGTTTACAGTAACACGTCACTTAATTATTTGGTTCGAATGCAGTAAACAATAAGGTGACTAGCTAGTTAACACATGGGGCCAACTATATTTGGGAATAACTTGTAAAGTGGGCGACAATCACTGTAACAGTAACAATGAAGCTTGCTTTAACTGTTGCAGAGGCATGATGTCACCATGCCAACAGCAGTCAGAAAAATATATGTTAAACTGCTTTCAAATCTAATTTCACATCCTCTTTGTTGATATTGAACATCTTCTGAGAATATACAGTGAATTTTGGTCTGGCACGACCTTGATATGATTGGCTCACTTTCACATGTCCTTTCCGTGACAGGGATTTCTAACATAGAATTATAACTACCTCCAATGCTTTCTTGGGCTACAACAAATAGAATGGAAAATCACATAATATTGTGGGTCATTACCTTGCACTTAATGTTGTAGCACATCATTGATGAAGTGGCAGCAAGAAAAATGTACGCCGTTTGCATGGAATGCATAACTACATTTCAAGGTTGTATCATTAATGTGATGCTAGAATCCAATTAAATGTCCATCTTTTTAAACCCAGAAGACCTTTCTGTTTAACTCATGCTTTCATTGCTATGTTTCTTGATTCTTCACGCAGTAGTTTGGATAAAAACGGTAATTCCCTTTTCAAGCACCAAAAGAAATAGAGAAGCTTAAGTCAAATGAAATCAATATTTATTTATATAGTGCATCACAACTAGTTGTCACAATGCGCTTCACAGAAAAACCCAGCCTAACCCCCCCCCCCCCCCCCCCCCACAAGAGAAAGCCAAAGGCAACAGTGGCAAGGAAAAACTCCCCGGTGTAACTAGGAAGAAACCTTGGAAGGAACCTGACTCAAGGGGGGAACCCATCCTCCTCTGGTCGGCTCAGGGTCTAGGGCTTAAAGACCAGTGTGGTCAAAACAGCCAATGTCCATGATAATAGAATTTGCAGCAGCTAGATGACAGTCCAGATGTGGCGGCAATGATGGTGGGGAACCGGGCGCCGATGGCTCGCTGACCCCATAATTTCACGTCGTAGTACATCTCATGTTCCAATTATTCAAAATAGTGGAAAATGCAATATGGGAGAACCACTGGACATGGTTTGGAATATGGAAATGGCATATTGACTGGAAAAATGTGTTTTATTGTTTATCTGTAATGTGCAGTACTTGTTATTTTTAATGCTATTATTTTTAAAGTTGTAGCTTATTGTTACTATTGCTGTGCAAATGGCAGTGCAAGAGTATTGCAAGGTACTGCCAACAAATCTGCCCAGAAGACATCCTACCAGTCTTTGTATATGATTGTGCTCTGGGAAAATGCATTTATTTGGTAGATCCACTGTCCAAATCAGTCATAGGTTATCATTGTTTCATTTAATTTTGCTTATGCCATTAGGTACATAATTTAGTTCTAAACTTGACTTCTTATTAGTTTATCTCCCAGAAATAGAGATTTTTTTTTAAATCAGAGGAACTGCTTTTTCCACATTTTGACAACAAGATGAACATGAAATGGGGTAGGGTGGCCATAATGGACGAGGTAAAGGACACGTTAGGGGCGTCCTATTGGAGAATTGCACATAGTTGATTATAATATTCCATTCAAATAATTCCTTTACCAGACTCAGCTCATAGTATTACAGTCTAAAATTATGTTCAAAAAGTACTGTGAAGATCCACAGGGAATCGCAGCCCTTAAAGACTGTATAATGGCACACGGTTTGAGTGCAATTACAAATAAATTACAGGGGATGTTAAGAAAAAGGAGAATTAATTTAGAATCAGTGCTTTCGGTATTTTCTGATGGCGCTCCACCTATGATCAGGAAAGGAAGAGGACTACTGTCATGCTAGAAAGAGCTCCATCTAAGCCCACTCTCCTGTCACTGTGTAACACCACCAGTCAATCCTGTCAGAAGCCTGGGGAAGAATTCTCAAATGTCACAGGAAAAACGGCGAAGCTTTTAAACTTTCTGTGAAGCTTCTCCTCTCTGGAGCATTTCCTATTCAGGGATTTTCTTTTAGAAGCAATCGCTGTCTGTGGCAGTCTGCTGCAGCATAATAGCTTGGGATGGCTCAGCAAGGACAGGCTTATTCAATGCATTGGAGCTATTTGGGGGTTAGTAATTTTCGTATTGGCATGGCGCATGAATCTAAAAATCTAAAACCAAAGGTATTTTTTGTAGTTCATTGAGAGATGAAGACACTGCACAAAGTGTCTTCCATGCCACACCTGCACATAAATTACACTACATTATAGTCATTTAGCATTTATCCAAAGCAACATACAATAAGTGCATAGAGAAAGGTAATCGAAGCAACTACGGAACAGATAAGACAAAGCACATCCTTCCCAAAACGTAGCAGCTATCCCTAGTAATGGACATTGAATGTAGTTCACAGTAAGCTGTGGCTAAATCAGCTATACTATAATTCTATTCTAAATACTATTATAAAACTATAACAACAAACAGATAAGAAAACACAGGGAACAAGTACCATGAGAAAAGGTCCTAGATTAGTATATCAGTCAAGGTAAAGTCTGACGTGGGTGTGTCTTCAGGCGACAACAGAACGCAGGCAGTGTTGGGAGTAGAACGTAGGGGAATGGGGAGTTCGTTCCACTTCTGAGGAGCTAGGGTGGAAAAAGCTCTGCACTCGGGACGGGCGAGAGCCATTGACATGGAGGGGGGGGGAAGTGCGAGTTGCCCTGCTGTAGAAGAGCGAAGTGTTTGAGCAGGACCATAGTGCTGAATTAAGTCCTGCAGGTAGGACTTAACCTGTGGGGCATCGTCAGCATAACTATGGTATGAGAAGCTATGTGAATTAATGACTGAACCCGAGAGACTTATAAATGGATATAAATGGAAAACAGCAGAGGACCCAGTACAGATCCCTGAGGGGACTCCTGTAGAAACGGGATGGGGGTGCAGAGACATAACCCTTCCAAGAGACTTGGTAAGATCTATCAGTGAGATACGATACAAACCAAAAGAGGGCCGGACTGATGAGGGTCAAGCAGGTTGTTCTGATGGAGAAAGACAGGTTTGATGTTTTTATAATACTGCCTTTTCATTTCTGAGTTGATTATATATTGTATCTCAGATTTCTTCCGGTTCTTATCCAAAATTATTGTTCAGTGTCCCCCAGTTAGGGGGGTGGGGGGTTCAAATAGGTTAACAAAAAACAACCTTAAACAAAACAATAGATAAATACGCATAAAGTACAGAATATAGTTCTTATAAAAAGTAAAAAGACAGTGAGGGGGTGAATACTCATAAATTGCAATAACAATTAATTATAGACTAGAAAAGATCACATTTCCAATATGTAACGCAACTTCGGGTAGAAACCCCGCCCACTTCTGGTTTTTAACCGAATACAGACACAGATAATGTTGATAGTCGAACAGATACAGATACAGATAGTGGCATCGTTGCACACCCCTACCGCATATATTGTGTAAAATAGCAGCACTGTCGGGAATTACCTGGAACTCGTAATGGTTAGTCCGAATAATATTGATCATACTATCGATCCATGAACACGCACTAGCATGTCTGTTTCACCATCATATAAGCAATCCGCCAAGGTAGAAAAGTAGGCTTTTTAAAGGGAATGGGATATGACATTTTGATTGGTTTATTGCATGTCACACCTAAGACACACCTATAATTAATGAAGAGACTAGGTTCAGCCCATTTGCAGGAGCCTATTCATATTTCTCTGAAATTATTAATTCATTTACAACAAAAAACCTTGACATTTTGACAACTCCTGTAGGCTATAATCGTTAAAAGGCCTTTTGCAAATATGCTAGCTGTTCTGGGAAATTTGACAATAAGGTAACCTGTGTTATACAGATATTTCTGACATTTATAACACAAAAATTAATTAAATACTAAGGGAGTTATAGACCTAGCATATTTTCTCAGGGGAAGTCTGCATTTGTCAATATACTACCAAAATACGCTGATGTTTATCTGACTTATATACGTATGTATTATATTAGCCTATATGTATAAAACTACGCATCAGTGAGCAGTATTTCATTTTTTTATATTTATGGACTGAGCAACCAATGATCATAGCTGAACATGCCCCTTGCATGCCGACTTGAAATGTATAGGTCTACACCTTGAAATAAATAGGCCTACGCCTTGAAATACATACGAGTGGAAATAAATACCTATTGAAATAAATAAGAGACGTAAAATAATGAATATTTATTTGAAGACTAAATAACCATTGTTTTTTTTTTCTGTTACACAGTGAACATTGAACAGTGTGTTGACAAGTCAGCGAAACGCCGTGTAGCGGTCAAGTGAATGCTAAAAAGGGTTAGCGTCCTTTTATGTCAAAACACCTATCAACCTAGATTTCCCCACCCGACGTCTAGATTCCAGCTAATTTAGGCTGGTTTCATGAGTTTGTTTTAGGCTACGTGAATCCTGCTCCAATGCCGGTGCTAAGTCTTACGTACGACTTAACGGCGGAGGCCCTGAAAAGCAAGGTAAAAAAAAATTTTTTTGTTTATTTTTTCACCTTGCCTTTCAGGGCTTCCTTAGTTTCTTTAAAGGCGCGTATAAATAAAATTTATTATTATTATGTATCATTACATGAACAAAAATTATTCTATTCTATTATTATTATTATTTATTATTATTACCTCCCATTACCCAAACAGAAAGGAGCGTGGCTTCAACGTATACATGCCATTACTCATCACTGTGCTACTGCATTTGTCCCCATTTCAAAATCCTTCAGTTTGTCAACGTCCAAAACCCTTCAGTTTCCCCCATTTTTTCAATAGCCTTCAGTTTTTTTGGCCTTTCAGAAAAAGGGGCTATTCATTGAAAGTGGTACTAAATTATTAATATTTTGCAACAATGCCACGTTCTTGGAATCTGTATGCACATTGGCTCTGCTCTATTGAAGAACACGATGAGTTGAATAGACTCCCTCCATATAGGAGCGGTCTTCCTGTGCATTACACGGTGTATAAGAAATTATTGTCCCGGCATGTGTCCATATTGTTTGTCTACTACAAAAAAAAACACATTCATGACAAATACCTTTAGAATTGTTTGCTAACTTTTTTCCACAACTTGAATAAATCCCTGAACGGTAACCTTCACTAAAGAATTAATTATGGTAATTCCGAGCCTTTTTACCCAAAGCTCTTTGGCTTTGCAGAACTGGAGACCTACACTGAAATATTCACAGATTTGCTTGTGCTGAGCCCTGGTGCCAAACCCTGCTTTGAAACACAATCATTTCTGTATTGGTACATGTACACTTGTTCAAACAATAGCGCATTTAGCTTGTACTTAGTTTGTGACCAAGGAGTGTCAGCCTTCCGGAAACTTAAATCTATAAAAGTTCATGGAAGCTCAGACTGATTTTGAGGAATGATCAAAATAGGAAGAGAGTATATTCAATATATTATCACACCTGCAAATGTGTTTGTTACTTTTTTCATTGTTTTCATGCCACAAAATATAATCTTCCTCTCACTGCTATATGCACTGCTCAAATCTGTATGGGGCAATGCAGTGCATGGGGTAGAACTGATTTGTATTTTGCAAAGGAAACTGAACATGAATCAATTCAGAATCAGCTTACGACATAAGAATGCTAATGCCCCCTCCCCTTTAACAGTATTCTGTTACCACAGAGTGTAGAGACCTGCCCCTCTTAAAGTCCTTTTGCAACACACCTTGCCTGGGTTCCCTTTTCGCAGACTTAGCACTCTTTTCCTGGCTTCATAAAAACCGTGATCCTGCGATCGCAGAATTCTACGCATAATCAGCAAAACCCTGTGTTTTTTTGTTTTTAAACAATGACTGCATGCTATTCGACAATGACTGCATATATTTCTGCATATGAAATAAAATAGCACAAGGACATTTTTCACTGCAGGAAAATTACAGATCAGTAAAATAACACCTAAAGGACCTCCTTTTCTGTTGGGTGCTGACACAAGTAATTTGTATGATATTACATTCTGTTCATACCAGTATTGAAGGATAAATTGCAATTAACGTGAACACACAAACACATGCACACACACACTCACATGTATCATATCTACACACAACAATTTCTTATTCTTAATTGCTAACTTAATAATATCCCGAACACATGTTGTCATTCTCCCAACCTTTTGGAGGAGATAGCCAGTAATACTGTGCCAACCATTCTTCACAAGAAGTGTGTGGGATCTTTTTAGAATGTTGCATAGGGTCTAACCCTTCAATTTGTTTGTTATAGTGGTTTGCATCCTGCATATCCTACTGATTTATCAGAGATGTATTTTTAAATCATGCACAGGGGAAAGCTTACCATTCAAGAAAAAAATAAAACAATCATTAAATAAATGTGAGCACACAAAAACTGCTTTGTGTACTGCGTTTTTCCACAGGGCCTTTGAGTGCTTCTTTGTAATAAATAAATAAATGAATACAAAATATTGCACAGAGCTTGTATATGTGCTATTGAAGAGGGAAAAAATAACAGGTATTACCAATGGTATCTTCCTTACCTGAAATGCTACTGTTGGGAAATAAAGCAATTCACTGCAGGGGGTTGCTACATTAGCCGCGGTTGTGTTATCATAGGTTAAATAAATTACCGGAAACTCAATGCATTTTCAAATAAGAACTCAACGGGTTATCCTCTGTGTGTCTGAGACATCTACTGGCCACTACAGTTTTTTTCACAATCAGAAAAAGTCGGCATACGAGTGAAATGCAATGAATGAAGTAAATTAAATAAATAAAAATCCCATAAACCAAGTCCCAGGCGAAGTAATTTGGACCCCACAATAGCCATTACAAATGCCATTGTAGGCTCAGTAGGTGTTGCCGTGGAAATGAGAGGAAGAGCACATTACCTCCCCTCCACAGTCTATTGCACTCATCTAAGCTTGCGACTCACGAGGTGAGAAACCGCAGGAATCCTCTGACCTTTCCCAGTGATATTCACAGCCGGCTGTCCAGTCTCCAGCGCTACATCTCCTCCACGCCGCCGCCTGCTCTCCCCACATTATTAGCTCATTACTTTTTAAAGACTCTGTTGTGCCCGGGCCTCTGCTGCTGTACGAGCCCAAAATGGGGTGGGGGGGGTGGGGGGGTACTCTGACCTGATCGCCGTGTGCCTGTTGCTTTGGGGGAAAAAAAAGGAGGGAATGCGTAATGGTTGCCCTGTGTTCCATCACAGAATATACTGGTTTATATTCCCCCCAGGTTACATCCCTCTTTGCACCGAATGGGCTGACACACTTCATTAATACTTTATAGAGTCATTCTCCAAGAGAATACTATGTCAAAGTCATAGGGGGGGAACTGCTTCTGCAGCTCTCCAGCATAGTGCAATTCATTTGATGATGTCTTGGATCACAGCTTCTTCCTTCCTACCAGGGATTTTAATAATCAGGCTTCTGTGGTCAACCGTAATGTAATTGTCTGAGGGCTTAGTGAGGCTTTGAGTCGGGCTGAAAGACCCATACTTTATCTTTAAAAAAAAAAAAAAAAAGCATTGTTGACTGAAAATATTCTCACAAAGTGCAAGGAATTATGGTATTAATGGTATTAAACATACCTCAGTTTGTTGGTTTGCCAGATAGGTAAACCGACATAGCATTTGTTTCTTTAAAAGACAGTTATTGCATAAAGGTGATCATACGGATTACTCATTTTAAGGACACATTACTGATTATGTTCATTATTACTAGGTAAATGTAGTCAGGTTACCTACTGCATGTACAAATAGTATGTTCAAAATAACAACAATATAGATTTTCATACATTGATATGTATCAATGTATGATACATATCAATGTATGAACCCCATGAACCCCACCCCCCCCCCCCCACACTATGTTACTAAGAGGGGACTATCACTCTATACCTAAAAGGGGACCATAGTTTCCAGACTTTTTTCAAAAAAAACCAGACATAGAAAATTTAGTTCCAAGTTATTATTTACTGTGATTTCACTTTTAATGTTTTTTTTTTGTTTTAATTAGCCAAGTGGGGACCTGAACCACTTCTACCTAACAAAGAGGGGACTTAAACAGCCAGCAGGCTGACTATATCTGTGCTCTCCACAAAGGCTTGGTTTCTTTCAAGAAGGGATGATATTTGTTAAATTGTTACAACACTTAAAGTTTTACCTCAGGTAAAAATCTTTTGAGAATTAATTACATTATAGTAAATTTATGTAAATCACTGGAAATGTACACTAAAATGAGAGTTACTGTAAATGTCTTTGTATATTTACAACTTGGAAAAATCTACTCTCAAAATGTATGTATAACTAAGCATAATAAATAATGCTTTTGGATTTAAACCTTCTGGTAGGGCTAAGCAACACAAAAAATACTACAGAATAAGACCATTCTCCGACTTGATTCTTAGTTATTTTTGACTATGTTCAAAGACACACTGGAGTGTGAGCATCATTTAATGGCATCCATGAGTGTCACTTTGTGCCAACTAAGAGGGTTGTATCATTGAGCACTGTCCACTCTCCTTTTAAAGGTTAATAACAGACTGTTATGATGTACTGCAGTTACAGTGAGCACCATGATTCATTGGACAGTGACACATTTTTTGTTATTTTGGTTCTGTACGACTAGCACTTTGAGTTTGAAAGGATACCAAAATGGATCTCTATGGGAATTGAGGCATGGGACTAGATTTAGCTGTAAATTATGCTGGAACAGTATGGAAGACATGGCTGGTGAAATGGCTGTAAGTCATCAAGGGAGGTATCAAACGAGCCTCAAACCATGCAGAGAAGTTATATGGTCATGGCATGCAAAGGATATGTGACCAAATATTTAAAAAATGATTACTTTATTCTATATTATGTTAAACCGTCCAATATTTTTTGATGCCCGGAACTGGGGGGGGGGGGGGGGGGGGGGGGGGGATGTACGGAAGGAAAGAAAAAATGTTCACCGTTGTAATTTTAAAGGCATCCATCTAAGCGTTGAGGGCTAAGCAACCAATCACAATGCTGGTAATGCTATGTCAGGGTCCTCTCCCCATACACCGTAGAGGAGAATTCTGCTCCAAAACGGGTCATCTGAGTGTTGGTGGCAGTGGTCCGCTGTGTAGCCTACTTGGAGCTAAACTGGTTTAAAGGATAGGTTCACTTTTTTCAACATGGACGTTATTGAAAGGTTGTTTCCCAGTATTTATAAACGTGCATAGCACAACCTCATTGACAGCTTCATATACATTTTAACTCCTGAGTGGGTTTAAACGCGTTCCAATGGGGTAGTTTTGCCTTCAAAAACCATGATAAATCTCCTTTTCGGAAATGGGAAACGCACACTATACTCAGACATGTCTGTATGTTCCACCGTAAAATGAAACATCTACCCAAACCATGCTTTATATCAGGTTTTATTGAATTAATTCTGCATTTCATCACTTCTGTTCTCTTGGTTACATCCACGCCAAAATAAGAGAAGCTAGCTGGATTTTTCTATGGGGCTCCCGGAAATCTAGTGCGGAAGTTTACAGATGGTTTGAATGTACTGTGGCAATTGCAAGTAGTTTTTACAATTAAAATATGGCATTACTGTCATTCAAAACATGTTCAGACTAAACAAAGACAAACCGAAAATATGCAATCGCTATAACGGCACATCGTGAAATGTAATACACATCTGCATTTGCTTTAACATAATGATGCGCATTTATCACGCTTTAATTAAAAACAAAATGCATATAGCATTGCATATTCTGTCAAAAACACTCATACTGAAATACAATACAGGGTGTATTGTTTTTCCATGCCAGTGCGTGGTTTTCGTGCCACAATGAAATGCATTGCTGACCTCGGAATACACGTGTCCATTGCATTTCACTCTGTGAGCATAGTGTTGATCTGAATGTGACAAAATGCTAAGCAATCATTGTTATTGTATTTCTTGGACTGCAGAGTGGCCTGTGATTGCTTTTCAACGGCAGTGCGTGGTTTTTGTGCCACAATTAAATGTAATACATACTTATGAATGTAGACTGATAGCCGAATAGAGTAGCCGGTCATTGCTTTTATCAAAGCACCACAGCGTTTCCATGCCTAAATTAAATGTAATCAACTGTCCAATCATAGTCCGGGGGGCGAGCAGGGGGCGTGGATTGGTTACTAGTTTGTGTACTTTACTCTGCAATTGGTTCATGATTTATTTAGTTACGTCATTTTTAGGTCATTTTTGCAAAGTCAAAAAAATATATATTTTACAGCTTCCATGAACCTCACTGTACCACTGGCAACACAGGCACACACACACACACACATGTTTGAAAGCAGGTACTGCTGCTTTATTTCAGGGAAACTGACATTGCTTAAGTATTTCTTTCTGTAGTTGATGTTTTTTTTTTCAGTTTTCTGTAGGCACAAAAAAACTAAATGTTCAAATTTGGACATTTCAAACAGTACCATGTTAACAGTTCCCATGTTCCATCTTGACAGCTGAAAAACTAATAGAATATGTGCTCTACTGCCATATCCTACCCTGGGGAGGTGAAGCAATAAATAGTGAAAACAGAAAGAAAGGAGTGTTTCATTAGGTTCTGCACAGTATATTGACTCAAATCTTTTCAATTTATTTAAAGATCCAGTTATTAATGTTGCTGCGTGTAATGTATGTAAACTATTGTAATAGATTTGTCCAATATGTAATTTATGCTCTGAAAGGGTCATCGCCAACATTATGGTGCAAGCTCCAAAAAGAGGATGCAGAAGGAAATATATTCTAGAAAATTGTTTAAATATATGCAGTCTGTATAGTATCATGACAATGCATGAAAATCATTGTGTTGTAATTTAGTTCAGTGTTTTAATCTTTTACAATACACAAGTTTCATTTATGAACAAGATCATGTGGTGTTCACATTAAATCTTGGTGGCTAGTGGTATAGTGAATGATAACATAATGTATGCTTCCTGTTACAAAATGCAATGACTGAAATGCTATAGTACAACTGAAGTTATGAACATATGAATGACCAAACCTAAATATTATATCTTCTTTAATTGCCAAAATGGACTGTAGTTATGTTAAACATTGTTTACATTGCATTACATTACAGTCATTTAGCAGACACTTTTATCCAAAAAGCATTGCCCGTACGGTATCCGTATACACGTGTATATATATATATAATGTGACTTTAAATTTTCAATGGTGTGAGAAAGTTGAAATTATGTAGTCAGATCCTTCACAATCAAATAAATATAATAGTCCTTTAAAATGCTAAACTCCAATCTTATCGTTTCCCTTAATATGTCAGTGTCTTTGAAATTATCCGATATCTTTAGTTATCTTTCTTTTTTATCTAAATAGTCTCTGTCTAGCCATTAGGACTAGAATTAGTGCAATTACTGATCCTAGCATAGCTGACTGCTGACTGCAGTACAGTAAGAATTGATTTTTCAAAGGTCCACATTGGTTTCATTCCATCTTTGTGTGATGGGGTCAAACATTAAAGAAACCGGGTTGACGGCACTTTCTCCTTTTTAATGAAGGAGCAGGGGTCATGGGAACATGTGATGGGCTGTTTTGCCTCAATTTTCCCGATGGGTAGAGATGCACGCTCCCCCCAAAACATGCAGCAAGCCAATAGAGCAGGAACCTTTCAGGGTTATTGTTGTTGTCTGAGCTCTTCCACAGTTGATTTGTGTTGTCTTGCAGAAAAGTATTAGCATCCTAAGCGGTTTTTATCTCATCAGTTATGATGATCGTGCATTATTAGTAGGGCCATCAGTTTGTTCCCACCATGTAACTTGTAGGGATTTAAACTTGTATTTCATTGGTTATCCTCCAGGGATCCCCATAGGCACTCGAATAGCACAGTCAAATGACTAATCATAAAATTGAGTTGAGACGTTCATAAAAACAATTAGTTCATCAAATATGTGGATAATAGAACGGGGAGTAGGAAAGTGAACATGGACGGACATTTAAATGCTATGAAAAGCATGTCTTTGTGCCATGTATTTTAAAATGATGCCTCCTGATTACAATTTTTTCCACACATATGACAGACCGGATTTAATTGTTCAAAGTGTAAACACAAGTAAAACACATGGGATCAGATTTTTTGAGGTTGGATACAGGCCCCCTTCGTATGTGGTCTTCAATTCCTCCGATTGCCAACATCCGATTTTTGCTGTTTTTATTGGGTAAAAGAAAAATGAAAAAAAAAAAGTTTTTTTATTGTATCCTGCACTAAATTATGGCCAATAAGTATTTAAAACCTTTATTATCAACATTATAGTATTTTTCTATCCATGTTTTTACTATTACTTTTTCTTTTAAAATCACAATCAAACCCTCTGGAGCTTATATTTTTATTACTAATTTTATGCTCCGAAACACCAAATATATGATATGTAGGCCTGCTGAATGTGATCACAACAGAATCTATGGTCCACCTCTGCTTGTAAGATCACTGATTGCCAGCTGTTGTGATTAAAATAATCGCTGCCGTTCTTGTTCAGGGATATAATGGGAATGTGGGACCAGTCAACCACTTCCGCACACTGGGGGAACTGCGATTTCATTTGGAAGCCATTGATGACTTCCAGGACTTGTTCACCTTGGGGCAAATGTACGTATGTATTCTCTGAGAAGTGAATGATTGCGGACCTGAAAAATTTCACGTACGATCAAACACACAGAGGATTTGCTTTTTGCCAATAAGGTGTGCAATAGTGCGATATCCAACACCAGTAGCGAGCCACCACAAACCTCGTCAACTCTTTCACACTTCCTGTCTGGAATTATCTGGCGAAATGGAGTGCTTTGTCAGGAATGGCAATGGGAATGACGATGGCAACAAAAAGGTTTTTACATTACATTACATTACATTATAGGCATTTAGCAGACGCTCTTATCCAGAGCGACTTACACAACTTTTTAGCATTTTTTTTTTAACATATTACCCATTTATACAAGGTTTCCCTTCTCATTCTAAAAAATTCCAACCACTGGAAGTCAAAGGAGTGCACAATGAACACGGTCCCACCACTCCTGACTCCTGCTGTGCATCCGAAGCCTTCTCTCAATGCAGGTAGCGGAGATTGCTGCAGCAAATATTAAGGCACTGTGGGGTTCATTTACTAAAGCTTTGCGTGTACAAAACCACGCGTAAAACTGTTACCACCCAAAAATTGCAAAACATTGAAAGATACGTGGATTTTTCATTTTTTCGGGTCAGCCTGAATGAATATGCAGAATTGGGCGTCCCGACGTTAGTTCGCGAAATACTGGGAATTTTCACTGGCATTAAGGTTTTTCAGTGGCAACATTGCTGCCAGTCTTTTCAGTTTTCTGACAGTGTAACCATTCCAAACACGCAAAATCTCTCATTTAAATATGGCTGTTTGCAGCTGAAGTAATTTACATAATGACTCTTAGTTCACAGATCACCCGCAAAGTGTGAAATGATAACACGTGCAAATAATTTGGCTGCGCCCGCAAAATAACATCCCTTATTTGGGATCTTAATAAATCGACCCCTGTATGTGATAGCCCTTCTCCGCCATCTTACCATCAATTGCTATCACAAGTCCTGCCTTTGAAAAGCAGGATAATGAACAAAAGCAATATAATTGTAACTTCACTGGGCTCCATGTTGGCATCTGTTTGTTGCCATGGCAACCTTACTTGCACTACTCTGTGCACACATGTGTCATACAAGCTGCATGGACATGTAAACACACAGGCCACATACAGGTCATGTAATGTAAACCCTATAGACAAAAGATCAGATTTCTACAAAAAAAGCAGGCATCAAGACCTGTAGTGTAGGCTAAATGTAGCCTTTGAGCGAATGAGTGAAGCAGTATCCACCTGGTATACTGCATACAAATGGATTGTTTTCACCACTTTTATTTCAGTTATCTTTTTGTTTTCATATACCTCAACTGCAAACTATTTTCTTATTACTAATACAATTTATTTAGCCTTTTCATGCAAGTTAAATGTTTAATGCATGCATTTCCCACTACTTCTAACAAAAACTAGAATGCCCCTGTCCAACATTTAAAAATACTGAAGCGTGTCCATGGTCATAGGTAATCAAACCGCGTTTAACAAGTGAGTGTCACTTGTAAACATCGCCTCAATCATTGCCAGTGCTTAATTAGTGGCAAATACTTAGTCAAATTAGATGCTTGACGTGGTGCAAATGGGATAATGGTTTGAGAAGTGGCTTGACAAAGAGGATATTGCGACCTCTAGCTGGTGGAGGACTGAAGTACCATGCGAGAAAACAAGGGGAGACAAACCGGTGGCCCTAATTATTAAGACGATTACGATCACATGCGACTCGATCCATATGCACATGATACTGCTTTTTCTAACCTTGCAGGGGAGAGGATGGCATGAGCCTTGTCTAGTCTCTTGGGAGAGAGAAAACAGCGTGGTGAGGTCCCAACAACATGTTCAGCAGATTGCTGACAGGACTTAAACATGCCAGCTGGTGCTAAGTGGCACAGGGCCTGGTGCGGACAGAGTGGGAGAGATCGTGGACAGGGGGTTAACAATTTTGAGGGTAGGCCTATACTCTTTGAAGACAGTGGCTGCAGAGCCAAGTGTTGCTGCAGAGTGGGAAGAGCTAAACTGGATTCCACATAAGAATTATGCTTACCCCATCCAAAGATACAGGTCATTTAAAGTACCATTTACAAATATTTATTGATGAATAAGTATGGGTATTTCCATAACCTCCATTTTCTGTACTTCTCTGTTGTGAGTCAGTCCTTGTGTGATTTGTCCCTAGGATATGAGTGATGAGTGTCACAGCTGAGCGAGTTAGCATATCGATATACTGCATGTAAATAAATACATAAATGACCACAGTATTTACCTTCCAGTTGACATGTATCGGGGGTACATAAGACAAACCATTGACCAACCATCCAGTGATCTACCATTTGTACCATTTTTCAGTCCCAACAGAGTGATTGTGCATCAGCAATGCAATGAGGTTTGACTGGTTTGGTATGTCATGTATTTAATACAATACAGTTAATGTAAAGTCACTGTACATTTAATGCAAATTAGTGTAAAGGGCTCTGCATCAGAGTGCATTTACCTAACATTAGAAACATGTCATAACTAACAAGAAACGGAAATAAGAAAATTAAATATAATGGGCCTGATGAAGGCAACAAGTGACACCAGTGCTACAATCCTCACACACTTTGATATGTTACAGGGACAGCTGACAATTACCATGAGAGGAGGAAAAGCTATTTCTATTTCTGTTCCACTCCTTCCAGGATCAAATGTCCATATATACAGTATATAGGATGTGAACCTAAGTTTATTATTGATAGTCACTAACTTTTTATGGCAAGTTCTTGTTTCATTTGTTTCAGTAGGAAAATAGGGACAGAGATTCTGTCTGCAGACGATGAGACATGTAATGTAATTTTCCGCTCGTATGCTTGCAGGCGACACCCTAGTGAATTTTGTTCTCTGTAGGGTATATAGTACATCACGGTATTCACTCTTGTAAGTACTCAAGGTGAGAGCCGACTTGTTTGACAGCTAAGCGCAGATGGAACACAACATACTTTCTGTATATTAAAAGTTGTTCTGCCGGGGGTAGCATTTGTTTTCAGCTTACCTCATTGTATGGGGAGCTGATTAAGTTTGAGATCTACTCCCATCCCTTGTTATAACACTAACCAATACTATAGGTGCTGTCAAAAAGATGCAACATTCTCTTAAAATGCATTAAATCAAGTCTGACTGCCTTCTGTCGTTAAAGTGTTTATGGGAAAAGATTTCCCATGCCTTCATGTGGTGACATTTTGTCAGAGTTTCCTGCTCAGAAAATGATGTAGGTGTCATATTTCATCATTGTAGTGGGCTGCACTGAGGAGTTGTGTCTCTCTCACCGTCAGTGATCCCTATATCAAGAGAATATGGAGCAACAATATACAAGGTCAAAAAATAAAAAAAGGATAAAACAACATCTCTCTGTTGTACATATCCATTGGTGCAATCACCAATGAAATCCAGATGAAAATACAGAGTGAACTGCATCACACAAATGGCACACTGAAAAAGCCACAGAAAAATTTGACATATTAACATATGTTAATATATCTAAGTCCACAGTCTCCTATAGTACAATATGTATACATTATATAATATAATATTTAACTTGGAAATGGTTAGGACTCAGCTTCTTTCCAGGACAATGCAGAAACTCACCAATGCAACATTTCTTTTTTCTAAAAATGTATTTCTGATTTTTCCCCCTTTTCTCCCAATTTGGTAGCCAATTCAACCACTGTACTATTCAGTTTCCCCCCTCTTGCTCCTGACCGTGTTTTTGTTAGGTCATATGTTCCATATTCGGGTGCTTTCAGCCAGCTAACTGAGTTATCCACATACGAGGAACGGGGCCCTGTTGATGTTTTTTTAAAGAGAAAGAACATGGCCCGATGTTTTTTTAAAGAGAAAGAACATGGCTAGTCAGTATGACCTAGTAGTGGCCCATCATCAGCACATTTTATACAAGTGGGACAGTTAAAGAGAGGCAGTCAAGATGAGGATCAGCGGATTCAAAATAGTTGGCGAATGGTCCTGCTGTAAGCAGACCACTCTAGTGCCTATTTACAGCTGGTGCAGGTGGCAGACTAATAGATGTTTACTTTCTGGGAAAATCATACTGTGGTTGGATTCTTGAATGACTAGATTCTTGAATAAAAAATAAAAAAAAGTCTTCCTATAGGGACCCAGAATGCTATTCTAAACTTCTAATGTTGACAATATACCATTCATTTTTGTCCTCCAGGAGGCAATAAAACTACATTTCTAAATACACTCCTTTATGCACTCCACTGACATCATCATGTGGATGGCATAAAAATTCATGATCTTTAAAGCTGGTTCACACTGAAGTACACAAGCATCTTTGTTAGGCTTTTTTTTTTTCTACTACAATACCCATCCCACCATTGATAGTGTAAGAGCAAGATCAGAAGAAAGATGCATGAATTTGTCAGGCACGTGCTCCCGGTATGTCCTTTCGCACTGACACAGATGAAATGAAAGGTTGCTGGGAGGGTAATTTTGTAAAGGTCGTCCTGCTGTGCGCGTATACTCATTATCCTGTGCGCTATTGGGGGGGGTGACACGTCTCAGCGCTGCACCCCCTGTGATCTCTAAATGGAATATGTGTTCATGTAGCTTTCAGAGTCCAGGCATATTCTGATTCATGATTGAAGTGAAAGCTCCAGGAAAGTTTCGTAATTGTTTTGTCTCAGCTTTCAGGGGTCAAGGTCAAGGTCAAGGTGTGGGGGGGGGGGGGGGGGGGGGGGGGGGGGGCTGCATCAAGTGGAAACAGTAACAGTTTTACAACCTGCTTATGCTCTGGAAGACAATGCGTGGAACCGCTTGTCAAACCAGGAAACGTCAATTAACGAGCCTAATGCTTCTTCCTGGAATTTCAAAAGGCTGTATGTCAGGGGTCTTCAACCTTATCCCGCAAGGGCCGGTGTGGGTGCGGGCTTTTGTTCCAACCAAGGCAGATGCACACCTGATTCTACTAATTAATCACTAGAGTCTTTGCTAAGGACCTTGATTAGTAGAATCAGGTGTGTAACTGCTTGGTTGGAACAAAAGCCCGCACCCACACCGGCCCTTGCGGGATAAGGTTGAAGACCCCTGCCGTATGTCCTGCCATATCTGCAACGTATGTCATTGATACTTTAGTAATTACATTGCAACAGATGCCAGTCTGGAGTAGTGGTTATGGGACTCCTTGGTAACACTTTACACTTTAAGTTGCACCTATACCTGTGTAGTTAAATCCTAACTAATTTGGTAACAAGAGGTTATTACTGAGTAACTCCAACGTAGGTAACATGGTAACAGTTTGCGGTATTCATAATTACACATGTAAATATTTTAAAATATTTTATTTACACTCATAGGCCATATATTCATGATACACAACAAATAAACCTTGCCTGTTATGATATGGAATGATTTCATTTTAGCAGGAGAGATGCAACAGGACTGGCCTTGTTTCACATGTGTAATTAAGAATACCACTAACTGCTGTTCCACGTTACCTACATTGGAGTTACTCAGTAATAACCTCTTGTTACCACATTGGTTACAATTTAACTGCACATGTAAAGGTGCAACTTAATGTAAAGTGTCACCGACTCCTTTTAACCAAAGGGCTTCTGTTTGTTTGTTTTTTCCACAAATGGATATATAAACTGATGTATGCGATGTAGAATGTCCCAGAAATTAAAGTCAACAGGGGGACTATTCTGTTTTTTTTGCATGCAGTTAGTGATAATAAAATTTGTAAATATTGAAATAAATGATGATCCACTACTAGTATTGGTTATACTGAACTAATACGTCATTGTGATTTGTGACATTCAATTTTATTGATATTGAAATGCGAAACCATCACATTTTATTAACTATTTTATGCATTGTTTTACAAGGAGCAACGCCCGCTGTCTATAAATATGCAAATCATAATCCAGTCTAGTTTAGCTAAGCTTATATCTGTGCGATAACGATCAATATGTAAAGTTATAATTCAGTTTATTTGAGCTCAGCTGATATCGGCATATGTAGAATAATATGTGATATCAAGATATATTGTATATAGATGTAGATATATTGCTCCTGGCATGCTTCGCTGCATATCGAGAGCTTGGATCCAAAGGATAGCGGCCGCCTGAATTATTGTCCCATAGGTTTTAAAGGCAATGCCCAAAGTGCATTAAGATTTTCTCCTGATCATAAACTTTTATTAGTGTGGATTATATGAATGAGATACCGTACATCTCTCATGTAGAGCAATACTAATGTGAAGGAGTTGAGCATTTTCTCCTTGACCAAAAACATACAGGCAATCCAATCACAATTGGTAATTGATGGGATAAAAATGAATTTTTTTCCCCTAAAGCTGTTTGCATTTCTGTACCCCAAACTGTGAATCATGAATTATAGTTATGGAATGATGCTGTTTATATGTGCTGTCATTGAGACATTAAAATGGCGCAATAAAAAAAATGGTAATGACTTTATTCTGAAAAGTTTAGATTATTGTGATTATACACGCTTAATGATAATAATAAATAATAATTCCTTGCATTTATATATCGCCTTTCTCACCAGCCGGTGACTCAAAGCGCTTTAGAACGATGAGGGGAAGCTCACCTCTACCAGCACCAATGTGTAGCACCCACCTGGGTGATGCAACGGCAGCCACTTTGCGCCAGAATGCTCACCACACATCAGCCGAGGTGGAGAGGGAGAGAACAATTCTTTTTGCCAATTAAACTGGGGGATGATTGAAAGAGCCAGGTCGGGAATTTAGCCAGGACACCGGGGAAACCCCCTACTTTTTACCATGAGTGTCATGGGATCTTGGGATAAGTCAGGACCTCGGTTTAACGTCTCATTCGAAAGACGGCGTCTCCAACAGCACAGTGTCCCGGTTTAAATCATGCTAAGTTCCAGAATGTAATATTTGTGCAGCTGAGATTTTAAGAAAAAAACGTGACTGCACATAATGCCAAATTAGAAATGATCTCATTTTCAACTCAGCCATCAGAATGACTCTGTACACTGTACACTGACTGTATCAGAATGACTCTGTACACTGTACACTGACTGTATCAGAATGACTCTGTACACTGTACACTGACTGTATATGCTGCACCCATGAATTACATTAATTTATCTTTAATAAATGCATGATGTTTTATATCACTGCGAAAAATAGCAGACAAATAACCCTCTATGTTTCCATATTGTTTTGTTTGTAATTATTTTTTAAATAAAAAAATAATAATTTGAAACAGTGTTTGAAATTGACTATATAATATCTTCCTCCTGAGTATTACAGAAGGTGCTCTAACATCCACTAACATCCGTCTATTGATTTCAGTCTCTCGTGCAGACAGGATGAAGTGTGTATTCTACCTCCTCTTGGTCACTATGTTCGAATACTCTTGCAACGTTTACGGTATGCTCTTTTCTCCTTATTTAATAGGAAGTATGACATATTTAATAGGAATTATGATTTACATGTAACATTAAAATATATTGAGTTGCTATGCAAACTCACTTTTTACATGTTCATCAGTCAGAGAAATGATTGTCATGCTGCGTTAACGATTGCATGAGATAAGAGGAGCCTGTTAGACCCATACATGCTCTTTGTAGTGGGTAGACTTTGTTATAATAATATATGAATCTGACAGATTCAAATATATCGAAGCAAATATCTTTCAAAGAAATCAGTTGAGGAGCCAAAAATAGTTCTCTGTAAACCAGGGTTTATATAACACTGGTTTTCTTTACATTATTAATATCTTGCCTGCAAGCGATTGCATACAGTAGTTATTTTTTTGTTATTCTATGTGCTCAGAGCGCCAGATGCTTGAAGGTGCTGTACATTTGTAATAGAACTGTACATTTATTTATTTTTGGCCCTGAGCTATTTTTTACTTTTTCCACCGCACCAGCAAATAGCCATGAGTCCATCCTGAACTGCGAGTATCATCACTCATATTGCATCTATATCTGTGTATATACTCCACATGGGTGCAAAAACAGGAATGTTCTCCATAAAACTCCACAAAACAGCAATGTTCATAAATTTCGAAACAGATTTTCTTAAAGGACCAATAAAGTGTGCCTTATTGGATTTTCTTCCATTTAGGATGTTTTTGTAAAATGCTTAAACAAGCAAATTCTTTCTCCAAGTCTGAGGACGATGTTATAACGATCTTCGCGCATTGGTCTAAAGTGCATGGCACAAGCGTATTTAGGGCGTGTCCAAATCCACGTTCGCTAGTTAAACGGCAGATCATTTCAGCAAACAAAGTAAGGTGCAAAGTTCCAATGGGCTGAACTTAAGTCTCTTAATTAATAATAGGTGTGTCTTGTGCGTAACATGGAATAAACCAATCAAATGTCACCTCCCGTTCCTTTTTCACAAAAGAAATCCCATAGAGCCCTGTCTACAATGTGTTGTTTCTGTCTATACCCCAGTTCCTCAGAATTCCATTGGTCAGAACTGATCAAGTAACTCCACTGATGCAGCAGCCTGGATTTCTTGGGGGGTTTGAATGGCTTGCATTTTATCATCAAACTCAAGGTGAATTGTTTGTGAAATAGGTCATTATAACAAGTCTGTTTTCAACGCGTTTTGCTAGCTGGCTAAGAACATAGGTAGTAAGAATGTGCCCAAATAGGAATACCTTATATGAAAACACACAAATAATTAAGCATTAGATATGCGAGTGTGTTGTTTCAGTATTTCATCACGGCTATGATGCGCAGCAATGACGCCGCAGGCCGAGTTATATAAAAGAAAATTATATATATAAAATTAGATATATATTTATTTTTTATATATATTTGGCGCCCAATTTGGTGCCAAATTCGGGACTGTAGACAACTGCGGTTCTCTTCCCAAACATGTGGTGTCGCCAGCTGCTTCTTTTCTCACCGCAGACTACAGCTAAGCTTGCATAGAGTGGTGTCAGAGGAAGACCTTTCATATGCGCCTTTAACGTACAGTCTATGGGCACCCGACCGACCAAGCACATCGCCCTACGGAGCTACCAACCACAGTTGGCCCTGGCATCGTCCAGATTCGACATCCAAGAACGTCGGGTTCATCCCTGCACCACAGAGTGGTGCCTTAAGCAAATGAAACACCCAGAAGCCCAACATGATTCATTTTTACACTGAGTAATTAATCTTACTATTGGAAATCCACATTAAAGGTACAATAACCCAGTGTTGAACCGAAGATTACATGTACATTAATTATGTATATGAAGCTTGTATTATCCAACGCTGCACTTGATAAATCTTAAAATTATACTAAAAGGTGGTTTTAGAGAAGGCAGTGACATGTATAATGTTTCTTGTTATGATTATTTTATATGAACTTAATTTTAAACAAGTTGTAAATCAACTGCTGGAATATTTCTGGGAAGATTGGCCCAGAATTTCATACATTTTGCATACATTTACAGTTTGTACAATACATGTCTCTGATAAGGTAAAACATGAATCTTAAATTATTTCATATGCAGTCCCTTCTTCCCACTCTGTCTCTTGAGAAAAGCCCTTTTTTTTAAAGGGCTGTTAAATGTACACTTTAAACCAGCGCTGTATCTAGGGAATAATGCACAGGGTAATAGATTCCTTCCTCTCCAGATATCCTTACACATCGTAATGCTGGTACTGAAAGAGACCTTGTCAGACCTCTGCATCGATTGATTTTAACCCTGGTGATCCAAAGATGTGTTTTAGATTAGCTGCGTAGAAATAGAAATCACTCTCACCCGTATGAAAACCATGCCAGAATGACATTGTGATCTCCTGTAGGTCCAGAATAAGTACACTGTGGCTTGCTGCTTTTCCACACAGGCTGCACAAACAGCATACCCTTAAATTGACTACACAATGTGAACCTAATGAAAAGGACACAACCTCATGAACACTGAACTCCATTTTCCAGTCATCTTGTTTCCTGTTTTATTTGATATTTAAATATTGCACAGGATCATGAAATACGAACTCGATGACGGAACTCTCATTGAACTGCCAAATGTGGACGCAACTCAAATCTGGCCTGATATGATTAGATGTTAGAATTTCGATTGCAGACGTTGACTAGTGTAACCGTAGCCTGAATGTGTTTTTTCCTGCAATGATTGTTTCAACAACAGAGTGACAAATGTGTACACATTATGAATGTAATCGCTTTCTTGTCAATGACTTGCTGTCTTGCATTCATGCTCCACTGTGTCCTTTCTGTGGTGGGTGGCTATTAGACGTGCACATTACACCAAAAGGATATTTTATTGATTTATTTTTTACCTATAAACTACATCCGCCCTGCAATGGTTTGGCAACCTGTCAAGGAATTCCTGCCTCTCGCCCAATGCATGCTGGGATAGGCTCTCGTCCTCCTGCGACCCTGACCAGGAATAAGCGGGTTAGATAATGGATGGAAAAAAACTACATCCACAGTATGAATTTCCAGCTTATAGCTGTAGCCAGTTACTGCATGCCTAGCTTTATGTTTCACCTGTGGCCTGACATGGGTCCAGGTTGGATGTGAGCCTATTACAGTAGCCTATTTACCGCTTCTTTCTGGGACAGTGTTTTTATCACAAATTTGGAGCTGCCAGTTGTGAATGTCAAGCAGAGACTGTAGAACATATGGATGCAGTGACGCTCAGTCACCCATTGGTGTCCTATGGCTTGTGTGCACTGGCGCATGAAGACTAAACCAGGACACCGCCATTTTGCCACCGTATTACAACCAACGCACATTGGAGCGAAAGCGTGGAGTCCGTGACTGCAGGAAATTTGGCACCGACTGCATTATGTGGTTCTTAGACACGCCCACATCTGGAAAACTGGTGTCGCTTTTGCTTTTTTTTCTTACGTCCACTTGCATTCAGCAGCTCAGTGCAGGTTAATAGACCCATAGTCAGCCGCCCGTAGCAAGAGGACCCTCCCAGCACTACCGTGCTGAAACTCTCATATTTATTACGTCTCTCTGCGTTGGAGCCGGGTTCTTCAGTTGGCCATAGGAAGCAGTAACTTAGCAATAAAAGCCGCTGATATCCCAGCCCTACTAGTTTGGTTTTAGGTTAAAGAGGTCTCACAGCATGTTTGTGATCATGGATAGCTAGCAAGCCAACTATTGGTTATATTCAAAACAGAAACTAAACTATGAACAATAGTCATTCATGGACATCAATCTGACTATGCTTGAGTTGCCAGTGGCTGGACGCATACATCCCTTATGTGTGAGGTGATTTGGAGTTGTAAGTATGATATTGCTAGCTCTTACAAATGTCCACTGTGTCAGTTTTTTAAGACTGCTGAAAGTAGCATTAGCTAATTTCAGAGCCACAAGCCGGGTGAGTTCCCTTACAAAAATTGATAGTTTGCTCATCACTTTGGTGCAAACCTGCAGCTAATTTGTAGCGCATTTGCTGCAAACTAAATGGATTTCCACAAAATGTTGCCAGAGGCTTGTCAGAGTTTGCCAGTAGTGGCTAAACTAAAAACTTTGCCAGAAGTGAATGTTAAAAATTGTCTACTTTCTTTTCAGCACCTACTGTATGTTACTGTAAAATGGAGCGGTGATTGGGCTACTGATCTTATAAGAAATTGCATTGAATGGTGACAGTTTTTTAGTCAATTAGATTGGTGATTCACTCTTCAATGTATTACAGTGATCATTTATAGCTCATCCATCCAGATTTCACAATTTATTACATTTATAAATCATCACTGGGCACCCCATTACACCCCATTACAAAGTCATTCTGAAAATATATTTTGGGAAGTGAAGTATTGTTTTAATCAATCCTTTGTGGTAGAGTGAAACGTTTTTTTTTTTTTGAATGAATTAATGTGTTTGTGTTGTGTTTGCGTCTTGATAACATGATGCCCCACCTCCTGTGGCAGCAGGCTGTCAGCAGCAGCAGCAGCAGCAGCAGCAGGCTCTTCATTGTGTTAGGATTTACCCACTACTCACATTGGCAATGAATCTAATGCCATAAAATGAGATTTTTGCTTCTGTTTAGAATGCTAATACTGGATCAGTGCTCCGGCTTTGAATTTAATTGTGCCCCTTCTTTCGAATCAATTGGAAACATTTTGCAAGCCAGTGCCACTGCATCGATTTGTTCCAATTACCCTACTTTTCCTTCAACGTTACATCATATAACAGTCCTTTTAAAAGTTGGACATTTTAACAGACAATGCTGTTTCCAATTGTGAAATTTGAATGTGCATTTGCCAATGAGATTGCAGAGCGGGTTCTATATGGCATACCTGTACTGGTCCTGAAGATCGAGGAACGCAATACTGGAGGAGGGCGGATATGACTTTCTGTATATGACTGTTGGTGTGCATTCAAAACCACAGGCCATGACCATTTCTTGTGAAACAGAAACATTGTTAGAGATTGGAGTAAAAAATTGAACCGTCAAATTCACTCCCGTTCCAGCCCAATGATAGCACTGCATATAACTATTCTAGTTAGACTACTAGGATAAACGCTAGCTACTGCTAATGACGTTCTCACAAAGAAAGGCCAACAAATGCAACAGTGGTGCATTTCCCAAAAGCATCGTAAGGCTAAGATGATCATAAAACCCTTCTCACGTAGCTTCTTGTACTTAGAGTGCATTTCCCAAATCCTAATTTACGATGCTCTTAGAAATGTTCGTAGATTAATGATTACTCCCGACCAGTCGTAACGGTTAAGTGTATTTTAGAAGCCCTTCAAAGGTGACTTCAAAGTGAAAACACTTGCATCAATTACTAACACCACGCTTATTCAGGAAGCAAGCTGAAAAAACACTTTTTTTCCTTAGTGAGCGTCTCCCTCCATGAAATTTCACATTATTTCAGTATCAATAACCAGATGGCCAAGTTATCACTAGCTTTTAGTGGCCTCAATGTAAATGTGTTTAAAGTGGTGAGGGTGACACATTCACCGTTGTTTCTAGCCATAGGCTATATAGTATAGTGTATAGCCTAAGGTCATCATTACACATAATAAATGCATATGGAGAGCACTCCAAAAAGTAGAATTTGTTTTTATGTAAAACGAAGTGGCATTACAGATCTTTGTTTGATCTACTTGATAAGTTTCGGTAGGCGCACACAAAATCTTTATATTGATCATCGTTGCTGCATCGGTTAGCCTACACACAGGGCCATAGTATAGGGGGAGAATGGTGATGAGGATTTATGGGGCCCTGGCCGAAGTCCATAATTCATATGTTTGATTTATCAATAGCTCCTCGAATAAGCCTGTTTTCCCATTCAGACTCAATTTGAAAAAAAATGTGAAAATGTAAAGAAAATTATTTAGTCTGTAAAATAAACCTATAATTGGATAAAAAGTTTTCTATATATAGGCTAGCCTACAGGCTACCGATTTAACATGCTTTGTGAAGTAACGTTAAAGATAGCTTGCATTCACAATCAGTCGACATGTTGCTGATGTTAACTTACATGTCAATTCCTATGATGATAAGTTTGTATTTCGAAACTGAACAAATACTGCACCTCTAACTACAAAAATGTTTTGCTAGATTAAAGTTGATGTAGGCTAACTAAGATATTTGCCGAATACAAACTTTTTTATCTGCAGATTTAACCGGTTTTATAAATCAGCTGTAAACTGTTGCTACGGTTACTAGCCAAACTATTCATTAACAGACAAATCTATGGCTCGCAGTAGATAATAAATAAAAAAAAGATTAAGCACCAAACTGCTTAGCTTAACTCCGTGATAATGTAACTAGGCCTATATAGTTACCTAGCCATGTATTGAAAAGGGCCGTGCCTAGGCCCTGGCTGTTGGGCTATATTGACGATAAGTTCATTAATAGTGATATGGGACAACACTTTGTGACTAAGCTCACCCTGTCCTTCAATTGAATATAACTAGACCATCTTCAGCAATTTCAGTTATTCAGTTTTAAAGGGATATTTTACCTTCATGTGACAGAAGTAATTTTGTGGAGCCTACCCCATTATATTTGCATAGCATGAATACTAGCAATGTCAGCTGTCGCTGCTGACCGTTAACGGAATCCCCGGTAGTCCCGGTTGTCAGGCTCCCCATTCACTCCCATTAATTTTCGCAACCTCACCAAAATGAATCGTTTTAAAGCACACACTAACTATGGCAGATAATACATTAATAAAAGCGAACGGTGAAAAAGTGAAATATCCCTTTAAATATACATTTTTCGACAGGCTACAAGAACATATTTTAGTATTTCATACAATGAAGATTCTGGCGGTAAACTGACAATGAAGAAATGGCTAACTACATCAATAAGTTATTATGCATCTAAAGCTATTGCTGGTGAAATAACACAATTTACTAGCAAAATTAGAATAAAAAAACACAATCATTCTTCACATGGAATTTCTTTGTTGAGGGTGTGTTCAATTTCAGTTTTGAATATATTACACAGATGTGTGTTTATATGTAGGTTGTGTAGTTTTGACAAAGGCCAGATGACCGGCAGAAACTAAAAGGCATCTTGCTTTTGCTGTGCTAATTATAGTAAGTCACCATCAGCAAGTCATTACAAGTTATCACAGTTGTCTGAGCATTTAAACTGAAGAGTGAGGCTGTCATGGTTGAACACATTTGTCCAGCTTGCGCTGTACCACTTCTGGCTTGACTTTTATTGTGCTCTACTACAGGTAGAAGGTACCAATGACCAATACACTGCACAGAATGCCTCATTAATTCAACTGTTCACAAAGTGAGCTAGATTGCTATAGAAATCATCTTATTGATGGCAATTTTGAATATCAGGAAGGAAATGGAGCTGAGTGTGGTGTCTCCCTCCCCTAAACCTGGCAGTTTGTTCTGTAATAGAGATTTCAACATGAGCAACATCATCTTCCACGGTTCAATTTTTCCTTGGATATGCACCTTGGGCATGTATTGTTACAAGATGACAAGGCGTATTGTTCCTGTGCCAGAGCACCTTGCGAATGAGCGTTTCATATGTTCACCTCTCACTGCTCAACTTCCCTGTTTTCTATCATGGGATAATACTATCAAATGTGTTATTGCAGTAGTTTGAACGTTCAAATGATTATTCTGTAGCTAACAGAATTATGCCCCAATGGGTATAGAATGGTATTGTAGAATGTAGGTTTATTTAAAAACTGTACAATAAACAGAAATGTGACCCATCAAAAGCTTTAGTCCACGTCATGCCCGACATATCACTTGTCTACTTTAGTGATTAGAGTTGTAGAATTTGAGCTAGGTTGTTGGAAAAAAAGTCAATCTTAATGCTAATTTATTATAATTCCCATATTTGTTTTATGGTGAGATATTGAGTTGATCTGCCAAGTGGCTTGGTAAGTAAAATTGTTAAAATGGCTGGGACATTGATGAAATTTGGGTTTTAAAGATGTGGTAATCAGAGACATGGGTGAAGTGTGGTCAGAGGGTTTGGTATATGTGAGGATTCATGCAGCTGAATTTTGGATGATTTGCAGTTTATTGATAAGTTTGAGCTTGATAAGGGGAGTCCTGAGAGTATACCATTGACATAGTCTAGTCGAGAGGTGACAAATGTGTGGATAAAAGTTTCACCACTGGAGTGAGAAAGTGAGGGGCACAGTCTGGAGATGTTGCAGAGGTGAATAAATGCAGAGATGTAAGTTCTTTATTTGGGGTACAAAGGTGCGGGTATTGTCCAGAATGACACCAAGTGTCTGATTTAATAAACCCGTTAGCGAGTGCAAAACCTTTTTGCACATGCAAAACTAATAACACAACCAATGATTGGTACAAAGCAAATACGATGACCAATCATTGGTCATGTTATTGGTTTTGCGTGTGCTAAAAGGTTTTGCACACACTAAAGGCCTTTGTAAATCAGGCCCCAAGGCTTTTAACTTGGGTTGACAAGGGGATTGTGTAGCCATCAATGGGAGTGATGAAGGTGGGTGCTTTAGACAGGGTGGATTTTGTACCAATGAGCATAACTTGAGTTTGAGGAAGTTGTTAGCCATCCAGGCCTTGATGTCATGGAGGCAGCTGATGAGGGAGGTGGGGGGCAGAGGGGCAGTGCGTTTGGTTCATATGTATAGCTGTGTAGCAGTGGAAATTGATGTTATAGTGCCTGTTTCGGCCAAGGTGAAGGAGATAGATAATGAATAGGATTGGGCCCTGACCCCTAGGGGACAACCTGTGTAATGCCGCCAGCCTGGAGTGATGGTGTTTGAGCAAAGTGTTTTTTTCCTGTGAGGTAGGATCTCAGCCAGGCTAGTGTAAGAAACTATTGAACAAAAATATATATTCAGATGACATTAACGATAACTTATTTTGATTCAACATACTATTAGACCATTTAAATTAAACATATTTTAATAGAAGATGACTTGACAACAACATTAATTCGATGTTTTTAATGATTACATAACATTATATCAGTGATCTAAATGCGTTACTCCCTCCCCCTTCCTTGTTTAGAATAGAATAGAATAACTTTTATTTTCCCGCAAGGGAACTTCAGTTGTTGCCCCAGCAACAACAAAAAAGACATAGACAGTGGGGGGCAGACCCACAACACACAAACATATCAAACAAAGACGTTCAATATCATCATTGCAATAATCAAACTAATTAAGTTAATTAAAGTGTAATAGCCTACAGCCAAACGTCATGATTAAAAATAGCCCCCGTTGTCCTGAGATGTCCAGTGTTATCAAGCAGTCCAACACAAACTCCGCCTCCACGACTCCATACAAGCAGTGTTGTGGTCTCTGTACACTGTCTAAAACGGAGCACCGAACTGCGTCAGCCTTCCCAGTCGTCGACTCACTCCTCCCCCACATTATCTTCTCCTTTCTTTTCTCTGGTGGCCTTTTGAAGATTGCCTGCAGTCCTAGATCAGTCCCGAGTCCCGATATCTTCAACTCCGGTGAAGAACGGTGGTAAACTTTATTGTAGCTGCAGATCGAACGGATATTCCCGAGCATATGTTGTGAATGCGCCTCCATGGTGACGACCACAAACAAAATTATCCCGAATATAAAATTTGTTAATATCATCAAAACAAGCAGCGTGAGTGCCCTGAACAATGTCCAGCCCGCTTCCCCGTCCCACAACAGACACACAGCGCATGAAAAAAACAAAAGACAAAAGCCCGACACAACAAAATACATTCAAATTAACAGACACAAACACGAGAGACATATTTCACATGGTTATGCAGTTCTTATAAGAACCTGCGAAAGGAACAAACTTGCATAATGTCAACAACACATCTGCTACATGATTCAGACAGGTAAAATCATACTGTCGGATTGTGTAATGGTGCCTTGCTCCTGGCTTGTACTCCCTGCCTCCAAATGCAGGCTTGTAATTCATAAATGGATGAATCTGAATTTGTTTGTGCACCCATGCAAGGGCGTTTGTAAGCTTTTCCGCTATCTGCAGTTTAATGCGCCAGTCTTTCAGGGCTTAGCATTTGGTGGCTGGAGTCTATGCATTTGGGCATCTGTTCCATCAAGATAATATCCTGCTAATGGCAGACAATTACCAAATTAATAGCAGCATTAGCAGGGTCTAAGAATCAAGTGGTGAAGGAAACACAAACACAAAGGCAGGCAGATGCAGCTTTAGGACATCTCTGTTGGGATGACCTTCTCCATTTTGCTGTGGTAACGTATTTTTGTTTGTTACTGGCCAGCAGAAAGCATAAAGATCATGGATTACCGTGATACTTTAATTAAAATGAAGCCTAGCTCCAGTTCTGGATCAGTGTAGTGTGTCATCCCTTCTCGTTTCATGGTGCATCAGCATTGGCAGTTTGTTTGCAATCTGGGCAGCAGTCAATCTGCCCTTGTGCATGTCAACGAGCCACATCACCTCACGTGTCCCTTGCCCTTTCTTCCAAACAAATAATGAAATGCTATTTCAAATTAGTTGTCCATTCTCCACTGTAGGCTCCAAAAGGCTGTACGCTGCAAATATTTGGTATTGGTGCAAAAAAAAGAAGAAGAAAAAATAACACTAAATAAATAAATATATAAAGTCATGGCTGAGGGAGAGTGGACATGGATTAATGGGGCCATTTGGGAAACAATTGGTGCAGACGGTGTTAATTATGGTGAGGTAAATAGCATGGAACATGAAATTTGGACAGTGCTCATGCTTTGCAATTCAAAGCAGGCCTCTATGTGCGGTGGAATGTATTGAAAACAAAATCCCCCCTTCACCCGATAAGATGTTGACATGCAGTAAATCTGACTCTGAAGTTGTCATGGAGACATAACATGCATATATTTCTGTGTTATGTAGGGGTGGGACATTTCATTTTCATTACTCGAGTATTCTTTTTTTTTTTTGGGGGGGGGGGGGGGTGGTTTCATCTGTCCACAAGACATTTTTCCAGAACTCTGCTAGTCTACATCTTAGAAATCATGACCTAAGATTGCAAAACATTTAGCTGTACGCCTATAGTTTCATTTCTTGTGCGCACTGCACTAAAGGGGATGGAGGATAACTAACGATAACATATCAGGCTTTGTGGAAAATAAATGCGCTAAATTAAGTCAACTGTGCCTTCCACTTGACAGTGGTTCCAAAGCAAAACAATTATAAAATAGAGAAGGTGACAAAAATAACACAAATGTGTGATGCTTGCAGGAGTATCCCACACTAGGCGCTCGTACTGTTATATTGTAATTTACACCTGTATTTTCAACTTGCTTTGGCCGACAAAGAATAAATGTGTCCTGTAAGAGATAGGCTCGTGATGATTTGTAGGAATATGATCATATCATATTCTGACATCAATGTGATATTCTGTCATATTCTGACATACATTTTTGTTAATTTCTTTCAAGACTATACGCCTACCTCTTTAATAGCCTAGAATAAACTGTAGTGTGTTAATGCAAGGCCAATTTAGCCTAAAGATAGCAGCCTACACTGTGTTTGCACTGTTAATCCTCACAGCAATTGCTTCCAGAGGAAATAGTCTATATTTATTAATCATATAGAAAACTCAAACATTTGATTCAATGCTTTTAAATGAATACTCATTACAGTATTAAATGCAAAAACAGTATTTTATTTTAGGCCAAGTCAATAAAAACACCATGTAAAAACAGTAGATTGTATGTTTTTATCCTATGTTTTTCTTATAACAGTCATACTTAACCCTTAGAGACCTAATGCTATTTTGCACTTCATAATGCTTCATGACATGTATCATAAACCATCAATAAATGTTGACATTGTCAAGACAGTGGTATGTCATATATTTTTGAGTGTCATGACAATATACTGTATATTGCGATACCCTGTAGCAAGTGTCATAAAAATCGCTACTATACAACATGACATTTGCCACTTATGTCTGCTGTCGTAAAATACCTATTATATGTATCACAATGACATTATTTGTAAATTCATTTTTTGTTGTAATGTGCATGTTTTACAGTACTTTTTTAAAATTAATTTTAAGTTAAGTTTAATGGTTACCATTAAAACAAATAACCCCTTTGACTACATAATCCTGGTATCTTCTGTAAGGTTTGGGAGTTTGTTTTCCAATTGTCAGAAGTACTCCATGTATTACCAAAACAAAGTAACAGAAACTCAAACACAGTGTAAGTGTAAGTGTTTTTTCTTGCTTAAAATATATATATTTCTTTGGGATAAGGATACCGACTTCATAATTATTCGTGTCGTCTGTGGATTTCTGTGGAACGCACGGAGTCGTAATTTTGATAGAGCCTGCTTTGTATTTACAAAAGGAACCATTGTGGCTATAACATTGGGATCATAAAATAGTTTATACAGATAGAATTGTGTGTTTTAACACTTTCAAACGTTATCTTGTGTGACCAGATTATTTAAAAATGTTTTGATTTATTCATTTGATTTGAGTTTGTTACTGTTATGTTATTGGAAACTATGTTATGGTCAAAGCATAATAGCCAAAAATTTACCTTGTTATCTGAAAATGTCAGAGGTCATACCCGGAGACTAGGATGTGCTGAGAGGTATATTGGAGAGAGGGGACATTAGTGGTCCATGAGCTATGTGTATGCACGGGACGTGGCTCTTCAGGAAACATAAGTATGCTGCACTGTTTGGATCTTGGATCGCTGTTAGGTTTAATAATGTGTCACATTGGATTCCAGACCATTGGCTGCGTCTGTTTCACACAAGCTCCAGCAGTCTTTTGCCAGGACAATTGTCTCACAATCCATTACTGACAGTTGAGTTTGCTCAACACACAGGGCGCCTGTCACAGCTAGGCTTGTCACAGTGCTACTATTTTGACACTGCTGTTACTTCCCTTTAATACACCATTGATAGTGATTACCCTGTCGCACTTCCCTTTAAACTGATCATTGGTCTCAACCTGTTTTCATTAATTTATCTTGATTAACAAGTGTGCCAATGATTTGAACACACAGGTTCTTTCTTCATATCTGTTATCTGTTCGTCATACATGTGGGAAATTGACCAATGAATTCAATTTAGTAAAATTTAATTTAATCAATAAGTAGTTAACTACTGCATTAGCTTTAAGCACAGCCTGCAATATCAGCTATCTTTTACAAAAAAATTTCAGAATGTGTGTGGAGAACAAAGAGTACAGTACAGTATCTACTATTTTAAATAATGTTGATAAAATGTGCACAATTTTGAGATGCAAATAAAAATAAGTTTCTCATCCGCATGAGTCTAATTTAGGAGAATTGGCTATATCCGAGGGTACTGACTATTATAAGAATATAATATAATGTGCTCATATTCATTTAATAATGTCAATGTTGACGCACTACATGTGCAATTTATTGTTATTATTACTTTACATACTTTATATTTTATTTATTCTTTTACTTTTATTTTTCATTGTGATTGCAAAATACCTGTATTGATGGTGTGGAGATGACTACACTGGTGTGGGCTCGCACACCATTAAAGCGAACACCGCGACAAGCCTAGTCACAGCTGTCCCCACCATAGCCATGCTATCAGAAAGCACCCCTCCACTAACGCTGAGAACACCCACGCGTCTGCTAATCACCACTGACGCGATTCACATTCTGAGCAGCTGTTTGCTTTTTACTGGGTCTTTTCTCCAGAGATTTATCATTTTCAGATTTTCATGATTTGGGGGTATATGTTACTGTAGTAAGATGACTACCATGTGCTTTATAATGTGAAGATTTATCGATGTAGTTGCAAGGTTACCCCGTAACATGAATCCATTTTAAATTTGCGAAACGTGTCATGTTCTTTGCTTAGCTCACCCTTTTCAGAGACAAATTTATATAGTCTCCAGTTTCTTTTTTAAAAATGAGTAACTTTCAGAGATTTACCTCTTTCAGGGATTTCCTCATGTATTCAGCCACCTTGATGGCTTAGCAGAGAGGAAGGAGATTTTAAATATAACTGACACTCCGGGGACCTAGATGTCCGTGTCCTATAATACCAGCTTATAACCCTGCCAGCGTGATTCACAGGTGCTTCTTGGCAGAGCTGCCCTCCCAGGCCCCCGGTGACACGTTCTCTCATAGAGAGGGATTACGTTCCTTCCCTTGGCTCTGCCTCCTCGGCAGAAAGCATTGCCTGGATTTACCTGCAGGTTTATCCAGTGCACACCACTGCACCCATATGGTAAACACTCACTGGCTCAGGTGCCCCACATCGTAAACCCAAATCTGTCCAAAGTCCTTTAGAAACATTTGGGCAAAAGCAACTTGAAAAATTCCTGATTGAAATAATATGGATGGTCATGCACAAAAATATCTCTCAAGGGGTATCTGATAAACCAGACAAATGCAGTGTTTTGGTTTTAATATTCCAGGTATATGTTTGGCTTGGTAGCTTATGGTCAGGGTTAGGTGTAACATGATTCAATTGCTAAAGAAAATTGACCACCATCAGCATAAATCCTGCATCCAGCATCACTGTACTCAAAAAGTGTCAGTATACAGTACATTATGATTTAGTACAGTACATTTGTTACATATAGCTCCTTTAAGTTTATCCAACTTAATATGGCTACTAATAGTAACCTGTACTCAAGTTAATTGAGTTAAATCTCATGTGTAGCCAATACATTACCAAACAAATTTAGTTTATCCAATGTAATAATATGGCTACTACCCAGTTCAATCTCATGTAGAAGTGAGTTAATATTACCAAGAAAATTAAGTGTATCCAATTTAATAATATGGCTACTACTAGTAATCTGTACTTAATTTTGATGAGTTTACTTAGTTATGTAATTGTATTCATGCTACTTAAAAAAAGCACTGCAGTTAATTCAACTCAAAAAAGCAGTTATATATATACACTACTCACAAATAGTTAGGGATATTCGGCTTTCGGGTGAAATTTCAGGATGAACCTAAAATGCACTATAACCTTTACAGGTGAAATTAATTTGACCTTCTCTACACTTTTGAATGCACATGTCCAACTATTCAATGTTTCAGTACTTTTTGCACAACTTGCTGTTCTCTAACAAGGAGCTGAACGGCAAAATTCACAACAGGTGTTTGATCCATGAATCGACCAATACATTTCCTGGTTCAATTAGAATTGGTATTTAAACAGTCCTCTTCATCATGCTGTTCACATTTTGACATCATGAGACCAAGACGACACCTAACAATTGATCAACAGTACCTCGCCATTGCGAGGCTTCAAACAGGATGTTCTCAGAGGGAAGTGGCCACTGAGCTTAGAGTGTCACAGAGTGTCATCAGCAGGTTGCAACAGAGATACAGAGAGACTGGAAGAGTCACAGAAAGGCATAGAAGTGGACGTCCTTTGGCCACATCCCACACTGATGACCGCTTCATTGTGAACAGTGCCCTGCGGAACCGGATGATGAATGCCACTCAACTCCAGGCACATTTAAGGGAGGTGAGAGGCACCCAAGTGTCACGTCAGACCATTCGAAACCGTTTACATCAGCGTGGTCTGCGTGCTAGACGACCTGCAAGGGTACCTGACCACACCACCAGGCACAGGCGTCATCGTCTTGCATGGGCCAGGGAGCATTTACGCTGGACGAGGGACCAGTGGGCCTCAGTGCTGTTCTCTGATGAAAGTCGATTCACGTTGAGCAGAAATGATGGCCGCCAACGATGTTGGAGACGTCAAGGAGAGCGCTATGCATCAGCCACTGTTGTCACCAGACGACCCTTTGGTGGTGGCGGTGTTACAGTGTGGGCAGGTGTGTCTAGTCAATACAGAACTGCCCTACACTTTGTGAATGGTACAGTGACAAGCCCATACTACCTGAATAACATCATTAATCCAGTCATTGTGCCCCTGCATGAACAACACAGGCCTAATTTCATCTTCATGGACGACAATGCTCCAGCTCATCGAGGTCGCATCATTAGGGAAAGGCTGCTGGAGACTGGGGTACCTCAAATGGAGTGGCCTGCACTTTCTCCAGACCTGAATCCCATAGAAAACCTATGGGATCAGCTGACTCACCGTGTAGAGGCTCGTAACTCTGTACCCCAGAACCTCAATGACCTGAGGGCCGCCCTTCAAGAAGAGTGGGATGCCATGCCTCAGCAGACAATAAGTCGACTTGTGAACAGCATGAGACGTCGTTGTCAAGCTGTAATTGATGCTCAAGGGCACATGACAAGTTATTGAGACATTGACATTTTTGTTGTGGTATACCCACCACTGTTGTTGGCTTTTGTTTCAATAAATTGTTTGAGATGAGGAAATCACCATTGCATGCTTCTACTTAAATGCCCTACTTTCATGATACGTATAATATCACTGTAGCGTGAACTTACATTTTCCATAAATTTCACCCGAAAGCCAAATATCCCTAACTTTTTGTGAGTAGTGTATATATCTATCAGTTATATATTTTTTTAAAATAGAAAACTTACCACATATAAATATATTATATATATATATATATATATATATATATATATATATATATATATATATATATATATATATATATATATATATATATATATATCCATACATATAAACACACAGTACACAGTTTCACCTCATGTCAAATGCTGCCAGCAGCATCTCCAACTCAATAATGGTCTCTGTGCAGTTGCAACAAAACTCATTACTCTGGGCAAATGACTTTATATACAACCTAATACATGGCCCAGAAGTCTACAGGGAAGCTGGCCCAGGCTTCATATTGACCATGAAATATTTAACACGAGAGACATTACTTTGAAAATGCTTAAGGAAGAAAAGCCAGCTGCGTTCCAAGACCCCCTGTCATCAGGTACACAAATAAAGGCAAGCTGCACCTTTTCACTGGCACTCATATCAGAGGGTAATTAATTACTTTCAGTAAATTAAACTGTGAATTGGCGGCACACGTTGTCATGATTTGGCTCTTAATTGCACGGGTAGATGGCAACGAAGCACTGGGACATTTTTTGTATGCACGCTCTTTACGTATTTAATTCATTTTAATTTAAGCTGTAATTTTCTTAGACACTTACTGTACTGATACAATATGTATTTACAGAATTAGATGTGGCGCTCATAAATTCACTCAAATGGTGCTTCTCAGGGGTCCACAAATTATTAAAGACAACAATATTTTATTAATTTCACATCAATAAACAATACATGCCATGTCTACTGTGAACAACATGCTGCAGAATGTGAATGCTAAGCACAAAATAAATTGATGTGCTGCATCTTGGTAATTGGTATTCTGTTTAGACAGCACAGAAGCCTCTTTAACTCATTCAGTGCCGCGAGCAACTTTAGTCAACTAAGTTCAGAGGGCGACTGAAGGGCGACGATGACCAATTTATAATTACGTTCTTTTACTGTCTTTTTTTGATCTTTTAATTTTTTTTTATGGTAAAAAAACTAAATCTAAGTTGGCTTTCCCGACTTATATTTAATAATTCTCTGAATTCCACTTCTGTCCAGTTATTTCCCATATCTCTTCCAGTGACCATCGTTTTGTTGGTCCCGTTTTGAATTCGTCCCTCACACCACAGATTTTAGCCTATGTTATTTTTGCCTCAGGATAACTGTTTCTGTTTGAAACGGTTGATACAAAGAAACTCACGTGGACAGCTCACTTGTACATATATACAAATGACCAGTGATTATGTTTATTGTTTATTTTTACATATCTATAGTTATACAAGAGCTGATTTTTATGGAAAACTGTTTTCACTATTCTTTTCACATCACCAATGTAAGAGTCATGTTAACCAAACTAAGAAGCACTGAAAATAAATGATTTATATTTCCGTCAATATTGTTTGACATTGTTCTAATATTGAACTGAACCAGAAGGTGTGTTATTTAGTGCCATCTATCCTCATTAACAAAAAATTATGTTGGAATAGGTAAAATAATGTGCTTTATTGACAGAATCAATCAAAACAAATGTGAATGTCGGCAGCCATATTGGCTTGGCACTACTGAGGTTTTGTGTTCCAGAACACTTGAATGAGTTAAAAAAAGATTCAAACTAAGGGTGGGGCATTCTACGATTTTCTATAAACGATTACAAGAGGATTTATGTTGTGCGTGCTGAAAGACCGTTTTACAGCAGCAGACCCGCTTAAAGGCATCGCAGAGAATCTTCTCCGGTGTACGCTAGCCAGCATGACAACGCTCTTTGGTAAAGAGGAACTCTCTTTACTCTTCTCTTACTCTTCTATCACTATCACAATAAATTATAATAAATAATAATTGATGATAAATAACAATTAATAAATACAAACAATGTAATAACTATCAATGATATAGATCATAATTATATGAATAAGTATCTTAATACAAGCTATATCATCTGAAATACAATGCGTCAGTGTCAGTTCAGGTTATTATTGACTTTCTGGAGTATAATTTTGGCAGGCAACCTGATCACATATTACAATAACAATGTATTTTTAAAAATGAATAAAAAAACAAGTAAATATTTATTCATGGTGTTTTGTATTCATACTATTCCATAACATCATTGAAATGGTATGCAATTTACAGATACATTTGTTTAAAAGCTCGATTTAGTGTCCACTTCCTCCTCAGCCAAAAATATATGAATGCTGTACTGTGAGATGTTTCGAAGAGGAAATCACGGGAGGCTTGTTTTAGGTATACTGCAGACATTTGCTGGGGAACATGGGGGATGTGTTTATGTGCTTCATTGCCTTTTTAAGAACCATCACTGGTTCAAGCCCTGGGGTAGACTCCTGACATGCTTCAATTGCCAGGACCTCCTCTAAATAGTTTATGCCATGCAACATACATAAGTAATTACAGAAATTTCACTTTGCAGCACTTTGCAGCACTAAATTAGAACTGTTAGTAATACAAGTTTGAATCTGCTCAAAGCTTATATTTCGGCAAAAAAAATAAAATAAAAATATCAATCAAACACTCTCATCTGTGAAGCCTCTGGGGGGTGCTCCATATCTGTACCCTATTTGCTGCCAGGCTTGTTCTCACTGCATATGGGAAAACAACTAAATTAAAAGTTCAGTAGTTTGCCGAGAATCCTTCTCTATCCAACCTCCAGCACAATCACCCCCCAACCCACAGTTGCAGTGCAGTGAAGGCATTAGGCGTATAGACATAGCCACACAGAAACTAAAACTAGAGATGCACTTTGCTCGTGTACTTTTCTTAATATTTCTAAAGAGTTCTTTTAAAATTGGCAAGAAGAGTATGTGTCTGTGTGTTTAAGGAGGCAGTAGTCCTTCTGTGCCGGAACATGCGAGACACATCAGCTGAGGTGGAAAGGGAAGGATCTATTTAGGCAATTAAAATGAGTGGCGATTAGATGAGTAGATGTAGGAAGCCAGATAGGGATCAAGACACCAGAGAACACCCTGCTCTTTGAGATAAGTGCTATATTCAATGAGCACAGTGAGTCAAGAGTCTTAGTTCAGGGTCCCATGCGAAAGACGGTCTTGCCTGCTGCAATGTCCCTATCACTGCAATGTCCCTATCACTGCAATGTCCCTATCACTGCAATGAGGAATTGTTCAGTTTTTGTCTACCTGAGGAAAGATTGCCCCTTAACTAACTGGCCAACAAAAAATATTCAGTGCACGCAGACATCACTTTTTTTCTGCCCAGTACACCCATGTGCAACTGAGAAAACTAAAAATATAGAAACACAGAGTCCGCCACTCTCACTATCAGAGCTAATGTTGGGCATGCAGTTATTTTAGATGGGCTGGATATTCATTTGTTTGTGAAACATGCAAAGTACTCTTCTTTCTCAGTATCTTTCTTATTTCTTCTCTCTCCCCACATTTTGTAAATGCATCTAGTCCTAGAGTTTTTTATAACACCCATACAAAATGCATACCATATTATTCTACTATATGTTTAGATGGTTGCTATTCAAAATCTTAATTATGCTGATTATAGAGTATTAATTATTAGTAATTAAAGATGAAAACATTGCTATTGAAAATTAATTGAGCCCAGTCATATCCTATGGAAACATTACCATCCCAACATGACATTAGGGATATCACTATGGCTTCAGCAGTTGTGGCTCATTTTCTCTGACTGTTATTGGGGGGTTGGGGTTGGTAGAGTTGATGTTGCATGTGACACAAGAAGCCAATTAGCCAATATTACATAGAGGAAATGTTGATGGTGATTCACATGTGCAGCATTTTTAAAAATGATTATTGTTTTATCATGCTAATCTTTTTTGGAGACCAAAAGTCTAAATCGGTCCAGAGGAGGGTGGGATCCAATACATGTTCCATGGTGCTCCTGTCTTTCAACGTCCCCCAGCAGGGCAGACATTGTTGGAGGAAAAGTAAATTAGCAGATATTAGTTTTGACCCTGCATCTTAATTTCAGCTGTGCAGTCCTGAACTGGGACAAAACAATGTCAGCTGCTGATGGCTCACGTTTGCACTTGCTAACCTCTACACTCTGGATTCCAAAGGAGGAAATCTTACTTTCTCCTCTAGCACTTCATTGTTCTGACAGTTGTGGTTGTGTAGGGTTCATTCATGGAGTGCTCTCCATGTGGTGCTTGGAGCTTCGGAAGTCCTTCTGGTGGTTGATTCATATGCCCATTTGAATCTGGGACAGTCACTGCCTAAAATGAGGGGAGACTCAGCTTGTGGAGCCCCCTGGTAATCATTGTCCATGCCCCATAGTCAGCCATACTAAGGTCAATCATTGTCAACATGGACAGAACCTCAGAAATACTCAATATGTAATAGCTAGCAGACTTAAGTGGGACTGTGAAGGTCAGAAAAGTATTAATCTCTTGTGGGTAGGGATGGTTTATGGGTGTAATAAATACATAATTTATTATTTAATTCAATGACTTGATAAATTCCATTACCACATTATACAGTTTTGCACAGATATGTAGGGAATACGTACAAATCTGGTAGCAGTGAGCAAGATGATTAGTAAAATGATGTCTGAATCATCATAGCCCTCACATGGGCAGCAAAATAAATGTATGGTGCACCTCTACCATCCTTATACAACTGGTGGCATAGTTTTAGTATAATAAATCAGTCTCATTAAATTTTATATACTATTCTCAAAAGAGAATACAGTGGAGGAAATAATTATTTGATCCCTTGCCGATTTTGTAAGTTTGCCCACTGTCAAAGAAATGACCGGTCTATAATTGTAATGGTAGGTTTATTTTAACAGGTTCATTCTGTGAGAGACAGAATATAAAAAAAAAAAATCAGAAAATCACATTATATAAAAGATATGAATTGATTTGCATTTGATTGTGTGAAATAAGTATTTGATCCCCTAGCAAAACATGACTTAGTACTTGGTGGAGAAACCCTTGTTGGCAAGCACAGAGGTCAGACGCTTCTTGTAGTTGGTCACCAGGTTTGCGCACATCTCAGGCGGGATTTTGGCCCACTCCTCTTTGCAGATCCTCTCCAAATCCTTAAGGTTTCGAGGCTGTCGCTTGGCAACTTGAAGCTTCAGCTCCCTCCACAGATTTTCTATGGGATTAAGGTCCGGAGACTGGCTAGGCCACTCCATGACCTTAACTCTATAAGCTTCACCCCTAGTGGTTTGAGACGTATCCGTCTCAATTACAGTATCATGTTCATCTGAAATTATAAACTACAGCTTTAAGAAAACCCCGAAAATTTTGACGCAGTATTTTTTTAAAGGGTAGCTTCTCGCGAAAACCGCAGCTTCTCCAGTTACACTGCCGTGCAATAAATTAGGAGGGTGCTATTAGTAGCCCACAGCACTCACGCACCCTCCTCTGGCTACAGCCACAGACTGTAAAATGCATAAAATGCACCGTTTATACACGCTAAGAAAATCATGTTGACGTATAGAAACAATAATATTTTTTTAAAACGTTGTACAAATGAGTATTCGCCGTTTTCCCTTGCTTACTGTACTATATACAGTACCTGATCCACTTTCGGTTTAGAAGACACCTCATTTTTTGCTCCAAAATCTCTCGTATAAATATGTTTAAGAAACCAAGTACTTACCAGTATATTCAGCTACAGCTGTTTTCTCATGAACCCTGAAGAGTTTATCTTTTTATATTTCGCCAAAGTCCCATACAGTCGACATTTCCGCAGTGACCTCCCCTCGCACTGAGCGCTGAAATTCGTTGCTGTACTTGTGTGAATACGCACGCGCTTTCGTACGTTCATTTTTAAACGTATTTAAATACATTAGGCGACGTATGTTATGGTTATTATATATATACTGTATGTGACTATTCTGAAATAAATGTATTCTGTAGCAAATTTCTGAATGATACAGCTTCTTCTTCAGTTCAAACTTAAAACCATGGATTTTGCAGGGAATATTTTTTTAGATACTGACATTTAAATAAAACTAGTAGAAACCAGGAGAACATTGCCTCAAAAGGGCCAAAGTAAATAGGGTTAATGTGCTTCTTCTTGAGCCACTCCTTTGTTGCCTTGGCCGTATGTTTTTTGTCATTGTCGTGCTGGAAGACCCATCCACGACCCATTTTCAGTGTCCTGGCTGAGGGAAGGAGGTTGTCGCCCAAGATTTCATGGTACATGGCCCCGTCCATCCTCCCCTCGATGCGGTGAAGTCGTCCTGTCCCCTTAGCAGAGAAACACCCCCAAAGCATAATGTTTCCACCTCCATGCTTGATGGTGGGGATGGTGTTCTTGGTGTCATAGTCAGCATTTCTCTTCCTCCAAACACGGCGAGTCGAGTTGATGCCAAAGAGCTCGATTTTGGTCTCATCTGACCACATCACCTTCTCCCAAGCCTTCTCTGAATCATTCAGGTGTTCATTGGCAAACTTCAGACGGGCCTGTACATGTGTCTTCTTGAGCAGGGGGACCTTGCGGGCACTGCAGGATTTTAATCCATTACGGCGTAGTGTGTTACTAATGGTTTTCTTGGTGACTGTGGTCCCAGCTGCCTTGAGATCATTAACAAGCTCCTCCCGTGTAGTTCTGGGCTGATCCCTCACCTTTCTCATGATCATCGATACCCCACGAGGCGAGATCTTGCGTGGAGCCCCAGACCGAGGGCGATTAATGGTCATTTTGTGTTTCTTCCATTTTTGAATAATCGCACCAACAGTTGTCTCCTTCTCACCAAGCTGCTTGCCGATGGTCTTGTAGCCCATTCCAGCCTTGTGCAGGTCTACAATCTTGTCCCTGACGTCCTTAGACAGCTCTTTGGTCTTGCCCAAGGTGGAGAGGTTGGAATCTGATTGATTGATTCTGTGGACAGGTATCTTTTATACAGGTAACGAGTTGAGACAGGTGTCTTTTATACAGGTAATTAGGAGTACTTTAGGAGTACTTTCTTAAAGCGAGAGGACTAATCTAACCGGTCTGTGGGAGCCAGAATTCTTGCTGGTTGGTAGGGGATCAAATACTTATTTCACTCAATCAAATGCAAATCAATTTATATCTTTTATATAATGTGATTTTCTGGATTTTTTTTTTGATATTCTGTCTCTCACAGAATAAACCTGTTAAAATAAACCTACCATTAAAATTATAGACTGTTCATTTCTTTGTCAGTGGGCAAACTTACAAAATCGGCAAGGGATCAAATAATTATTTCCTCCACTGTATACTTACTAAAATGGGCAACTTCAATTAATAATTAAATTAATTATCAATAAAATTACACATTAATAATTATCTAAACAAAATCACAATATTACGTACTCAGTTGATTCCGAATTAATATAAATGATTCAGCTAAAAGATGAAGGCATTTGAGGGTATTCCTGTGATTAGCAGTGGCTGATTCAGTTCAACACAAGAGCAACATTAAAACAGACAATCTTGGAGAATGTAATAGTTTATTGAACACAAAGTACCAAACACAGCAAAACACAATGTGCTACTATAATGTACAACAAACTTTGTATGTGTGCGTGCGTTGGGCGCACGTGGGTTTTTTTTCTCCTGCGTGTAGGGGGTTGCCTCAGACACATGTTTAGGGAGAACAAAATGGAGGGAGGTTTGAAATTAGGTTTAGCTGGGGCTAGTTAACAATGGCGCATGAACCGTACCAAGCAGATAAAGGACAACCGTAAGGTTATCGGTGCGTGTGTGCGTCGAGATCAGCGTGCAATGTTATGACTGGTTAGTATTTAAAATAGATCACATGCAAGATATTTTGTGGGTGATGTACACTGCCTGGCCAAAAAAAAAGTTGCAGTTGCACCAGTCATGCATAGTGCCCACTGTACAAGCCTCTGGAGGCAGTGTTATGATCTGGGGTTGCTTCAATTGGTCAGGTCTAGGCTCAGCAACATTATGCAGCAATAAAATGAAGTCAGCTGAGTACCTGAATGTACTGAATGACCAGGTTATCCCATCAATGGGCATATTCCAGGACGATAATGCCAAGATTCATCGGGCTCAAATTGTGAAAGAGTGGTTCAGGGAGCATGAGGAATCATTTTCACACATGAATTGGCCACCAGAGTCCTGACCTTAACCCCATTGAAAGTCTTTGGGATGTGCTGGAGAAGACTTCACGGAGTGGTTCGACTCTCCCGTCGTCAATACAAGATCTCGGCAACATGGACAAAAATTAATGCAAGTCGGAAATAAATGTTGTGACGTCACAAATGTTGTGACGACTGCTTGAGAATTTGCTGCTACACAACCCTGTCAACCGGTAATAAGAAGGAGGGCACCACGTCCTCTACAGGGTGCGTCTCTTCAAGCTCCTGACCGTGATTCCAACTTGCTCTGGGCCACTTGTGCGTTTCGATTCTCCCCTACTGAGTCCCTCCCCTCACCCCGGGAGTGACTGCCAGTTGCCGCTCCCTCAAGGCACCGGCCATACTCGGATCTGGCAGGACCAGGAACATGAAACCCTAATCCTCCGTGTGCAACTGCACTCAAAGTCGGCGCTTTAACCGCTGCGCCACCACAGCGACAACTTTCTCATCCATTTCGTATGCACCTGTAAATGGAATTTGCAACTTACATATATGGCAATCATGAGTGTGGATTTATGCCACTCACAAAATAAGGTCCACACTGTCAAGGCCGCTGCCTGTTTCCTCGCTTTCTACTTCGTTTTCCGATCTATCGGATTTTCTGTACTCCATTGCGGGGTTTTGCTTCGCCCCGCCTATTAGTGTTTTCACCTGGCCTATTAGTGTTTTCACCTGGCTTACTTGCTGCCAGGTATTTAAGCCCTGTAATTCCTGTTCCAGGTGCTTCACTATTGCTTTGTGCCTTCACGAACGACAGGGTTGTGCTTTACTGCCTCTCAGACTTTAAGAAAGACAGTGCCTTATTTTTCCTGCTCTCGCTATAGCCTTTTGCTGTAGTGCTATCAGCCCAGTTTTCTCGTGGCTATCCCTGTTTTTACTAGGGTGTTTAATATTTGGCTTCTGCCAAGGAGTTTATCCCTTCGTTATTATCGTTTAGGCTCTAGGATTATTTTTCTCAGTCGCTGCCCATTTAACGAGGCCAACCCGTTTACTAGGGTGTTTATTGTTTGGCGCTGCCAGGAATTATTCCCTTTTTCTGTTGTCGTGTTTGGCTCATCGCTATTTCGCCTAAAACCCCTCACACACACGCTTGTCATTTACGAATGTATGAACATACGCACAAATACGAACAAATCTGCAGTGTCTTTTCAAAGACCATCTGAGAGGAATGGGTGGAGACAAGGGTCTGGCGGAAATTTACTATGAAACTGGATGGAATTTAGGGGCATTTGTGTTTATTTTTGGTATACTGCGCATATTGTAAAAAAAAAAATAGAAAGTGTCACTTTATCTAGAGGACACATACAGACAGGTTTACTTGCCTGACTGAATTTTGGAGGTGTAGCTCCCCAGGTTTTGGTTAAAATATTGATAGGACTCTGCCAACACCTGCCAACCTTTTTCTCCACCGGATTGTCAACGTTTTTCGCCTCGCCATCACATGCATTTTTTTTTTGTTTACTTGTTTTCTTGTGACATTTTCCAAAAATTATATTTAACAAAGAAAGAATAAGCAATGGTGCCGGCCCAGAGGCAGTGCTGTTCGATCCTTTAAATGGTCATCTTCCTCTCAGCCGGTAAGAAGGGGGATTGCCTTGCCTAGCTTTAATTGCAAGTCTAGCTTTTAGGTTATAGCTAGATAACTAGGTGGCTGGCCAGGTTTACTTGGCACTTGTAGCTTTGTAGACCGTAGCATTACCTGGGAATGTATAAAAAGCAATTAAGTTCCTCAAGTTCGGGTCTGGACCTATGCTTATTGCAAAAATGTCAGAATTGATAAATTACCCCTGATGTTTGGTACTCTTTATTAAATCAATTAATGTAAATTTTAATATTTTGTGTAAGCAGGTATTTTTTAAAATAAATTTATTTGGTTGCAGGGATACTTTTTTATAGAGTACTTGCACCTTAAATGTTCAATGCACGTATCAGGCTGTCAGCATATCACCCTGCAGACTCCTGTACTATCAATGACATTAGAGTCCCATGAGAAAAGCTGTTTTGGTAGGAAGCGGAGACTGAGAAGCAAAGTTGAATTAGACCCTTAGGATGCTGTGCAGTCAATCAATAAATTACTTTAGCTTGTTTGAAATTAAAGAGTCAAATATAATTCCACTTTCCCCCCGCCGCCCCCCACACACACACACTTTTTTAAATACAGTGCAGTCCATAAGTATTTGGACAGTGACACAATTTTTGTTGTTTTGGTTCTGTACTCCATTTGGGTTTGAAATTAAACAGTGACTACGGTGGACTTTTAGTGATATAAAATGAGTGAAGAGTGAAGTGAAACCAGAGGAATAATTCTAAGACAAAGCCTTGCAACAAAAATAGCTTGCAGTAGCTTATTTGGGGTGTTATATGTGGAAGATTTCTAGTGACTATTAAATGCAATTGCAACAAAAATGTGACACATGGTGAAATATCACACATATCTGCATTTGCCTTTATAAACCCCGATTCCAAAAAAAGTACAGTATGTAAAATGCACATAAAAGCAGAAACCAATGATTTGTAAATTCTCTTTTACATATACTTAATTGAAAACAGTACAAAGAAAATATATTTAATGTTTTACCTGAACTTTATTGATTTTTGTAAATATACGCCAATTCCAAATTTGATGCCTGCAACAAGTTCCAAAAAAGTTGGGACAGGGTCAAAAAAAAAAAAAAAGACCGGGAAGTTAAAAAAAACACGTGTTTGGAACCTTCCACATGCAAACAGGTGATGCTATCATGACTGGGTATGAAACGACATCAAAAGACTCTTGATATCTTATTTTCAAGTACTCTTACAAGTGATACTATAACCTCTTTGCATTTTAATGGATCTCTATGGGAATTATCAAACAAGCCATCCCTCTGCTGCCAGATCTACAGTTGATATGGATGGATCACTTGAAGGGTTGTTTCCATAGAGTTCAATAGGAAAATGATACCCTTAGGGCATATTGTTTTACCATTGTCAAGCAAAACTCTGGTTGGCAGTCCTATTTGGACTGTTATTACACAAAAACCTCTCGTTGTTAATTCTATGACTGGTTGCTAGCCTACTTCTATTTGGGCTGTTGTTAGAATCATTGTTTTCGAGAGGTTTTTCCTTTTCATGTTTATACCATACAATTAGCACCAATTACATTATTTAAGAAAATTGCATGACACCATAACCCAATCAAATTGACCTCCCTCTGTCTCTCTTTAAATTGCTTCTTGCGGAGTCTAGCATATTTTAAACTAAGGTAATTGCATTTCAGATTTGCATTATGAGGTGGGAACATCTGAAAAAATACGATAGATAGGCCTATATAGCCTACTGAGTTTGCTAGATGTACTGTATATGCTAACTTGTCCTATCTAAGAACATTTGCTGGATAAAAAAAAATGTTTATACACAGATTAACGTGCTTTGTGAAATAACTTCAGGCTAACGTCAGGCTACTCGCAACCAGTCACCATGCTGCTAATGTTGCATTAGGTAAATTCCTACTATGTTACATTAATATTTCCAAACTGAATAAATACTGCCCATCTAACCACAGAAATGCTTAATTTACCTAAACATATTACTTCTAACACCGGTAATTAGTTTAGTCATTAAATGATAGGCTATCAACTAACAACTGAGATAGTCAGAGTTTCACCGGAGTTTCTTCCATGCCTGGATCATCCCGACACTATGTCAGCGTTTTTGTTTTCTCACCAAAATAAAAATTATGTTACAATATCACAGACAGGGATGTTTGCATTGAGATCTCAGTTTCTCTTCCATATGGCCACTTAAAATTTATATTGTGGGTTTATTACTTCCACATGACTATGGAAGTAACCATACATTTAACCTATGCCCTTCGTCTCATGCTAATGATTTAAATCACCAATATGACACTCTTGATTGCAGGGCCAATCCATGTCAGTGATTGACACCTGAATTATTATTTATTAATATTCTTGCATCTGTATAAACCTCTTTTCAATGAGCCTACTCATGAATAGTCTGCTCTGCATATGAGGTCAAAACAAATGGGGGGTGAGTCACCATACAAATTATTATATACTATTATATAGCCTTCTGTAAGCCACTGAATGTAATGAAAAGAGGCAGGGTGTAATGAAACAGGCATACACCCTGCTTATGAAATATACTTTGTAGTCAAGTGTGTGGATCTTCCTTCATCAGATAACAGCCCACATATTTAAACCAAGTATTACTTACAAATAATAGCACCACAAATGGCAGACTTGCTTTCAAAAGCACGAGGGCATAAGTCAACGTTTTCATTATTAGGATCTCTGAAGCTGAGATCTCAACCTCCTTCTCAATGGCACATTCATATAAATGAACATTTCACCTTATATCCCTGAATTATACAGTACCATAAACTTTAAACTTAATGCAATTTATTGCAAGCCTGAGGCAAGGTACTCTTTCGAGGCAGTTCACTGATGGACCAGAGGCAGAGACACCCCCTTTTGAGATGGTTTTTATCATTAATATATGCTACATACAAATGGAACTAAGCAGTGCTGATATTATGCAAATGTGTGAAAATGGATCCTGTATAGATTGAAAGTTTATTAAAGTCACCACTTGCATAGTGATACAATGACCAGTCATGAAGACAAATTTACTTTTGACACAATTTAAGGAAGCATGTGTGGGACATCTCCTTGGCCAGAGGCTTTATATTATCAATAATTACCAAGGCCTCCCACAACACCAGATAGCCAGACCGTTGGTTTACAAAATGCATAAACTTCTGTTTTTGATAGTGGGTGAGCAATCGGCTGTTTGTGGTTGAGAACCTTCCAGAAGCAGTGCAGTTGGAAGAACATTGAGTTGTGGCTCAATCAGTCCCATGTAGACACTCAAGAGAAAGGCATTTCCCTTCAGTGGCATTGTGTCTCTGTCATATTAAGTTACACACACTGAACTACAGAGTACAGCAAGTCAACATGAAGAACTTTTACAAAAGATCCCAAAAAAATCCCAACTGGATCTCCTGGGGTTTTGCATGGCCTTCTCCACCAAGGCTGCTGGTGTTGTACATTTACTGGGGAGGATGAGTGAATGTGTTAATCTGGTACTAGGTTAATGTATTACAGTATGTTTTGATTGGCAGTGACCATTTTCAAGAAAGGCTTGTTTGACTACAGTGGACCATGTTAAATCTATCCAGAAAGGCTTTCTTGATCACACTGAACCATGTTAAATCTCACCAGTTTAGTATTAATAGGAAATTCATCTTTTTGTAGCCTGAAATTAAGCAAACACATGTAGCCTGTGGGACATAGGATACAGCAGAAGTTAATAGCAGCTAATTAGGATAAACAAAGATATAAATAAGGAAGTAATATGCTTTTCTGTTTCCAGATTAGTGGAATGCCCTTATAAACTGAGCTCATTTGCATCCACAAGCATGGGGCTCAGGGAAACGTTTTTTTTTGTTTTAAACTAAAAGGTTTTCAGTTTGTTGTTTTCAAAATGTATTGTTTTATTATTTTGTGGTGGGTATAGTAGGGATCTTATCAGCTTCTTGATGTATTGCTGTGTTTTATCATAAAATGGTTGCCTACCTCTTAGTGTGCAGTATATAATGTGCTACGAATGAAACCTTGGATGAACAGCCTTGTGCGGTATGCCTCAATGTAACATTTTAGAGTATTTAGTAATGCAAGATACACAGTGCAGTGTATATGTATTTGGACAGTGTGGACTGTCAGCCTTAATCTGAGGGTATTTACATCCATATTGGCTGATCCATGTAAGAAATACAGCCCTTTTTATACATTGTCCCCCTATTTTATGGGAGAAAAGGTAATTGGACAAATTATGATCTGAAGTCGTCATATTATAGCATATACATATTTAGTAAATCCCTTGCATTCGATGACTGCCTGAAGTCTGTGATCCATAGACATCACCGGACGCTGAGTATCTTCCTTGTTGATGCTCTCCCAGGCCTGTACTGCAGCCATCTTCAGTTCCTGTTTGTTTCTGGGGCGTTTTGTCTTCAGCCTCGTCTTCAGAAAGTGAAACGCATATTCAATTGGATCCAGGACAAGTGATTGACTTCGCCAGTCAAGACTTAGCCACTTTTTGGCCCTGGAAAACTTGGTTGCTTTCAAAGTATTTTTGGGGTCATTGTCCTCCTGCAAGGTGAAGTGCTGTCGAATGAGGTGAGAGGCATTTGGTTGGATCTGAGCCGATAAGATTTATCTGTACACTTCAGAATTCATCCTGTTGCTGCCAGCGCAGTCACATCATCAATGAAGACAAGTGAGCCCAAGCCATAACACTACCTCTACCATGTTTCACAGATGAGGGGGGTGCTTTGAATCCTTTCTTTCTCCACACTTTCCTCTCTCCATCACTTTAGTACAGGTCAATACTCATCTCATCTGTCCATGAGACTTTGTTCCAGAACACTATAGTTTTTTTTAAATTGTACTTTTTAGCAAACCTTAACCTGGCCGTTCTACTCTGGAGGATTTCCAGCGGTTTGCATCCTGCAATTAACCCTCTGAAGTTGTGCTGGTGTAGTCTTCTCTTTATGGTAGTCTTCGACACATCTATGCCTACATCCTGGAGATTGGTCTTGATCTGTTCAACAGTTGAAAAGGGGTGTTTCTTCACAAGTATTCATCGGTCATCCACCACAGTGATCTCCCATAGTCTACCAGGTTTTTTGATACTGCTCAGCTCACCAGTGCGTTCTTTCTTCCTAACAATGTATCAAACAGTTGATTTTGACACACTGAATGTTGTGGTTATGTTGATTATTTATTCTGATTTCTCAGCCCCTGATGGCCTGCTTTACTGGCATTGACACTTATTTGGTCCTCTTCTTGAGAGACAACAGCATTAATTTAATCCATTAATTTAGTGATTTCACATCCAATATAGTGGAGTACAGAGCCCAAAAAATAATAATTTCATCATTGTCCAAATGCTTTGTACTGCACTGTACTTTCAGGCATAACAAGACATTAATGTGTCATAATAAAATCCCAATTTGCCTGGCAAGAGATAAATACTATATGATGCATGATACTGTGATCTCTAAATATATTACTTATGCACGTGTCACAGTCATTTGATTTTATATTTCATAAGAAGTATCAGTTATACTTTATTGCATATTTTACAGTTTTATATAACTAGTAGACAGGTAGACACAGCGGATGACCTTTTAACAATATTCTGATAACTGGTTGTGACCTTTTAAAAATATCAATATAACAAACTGAATATATGAGTCTGAAGTACCTGGAACCATGGGGAAAAAAGTCACTTTGATTTTACTGGTGTTGAAAGACATGTAAATTCTAGGTTTTTAAAGTAAATTAAGTTTAAAAAAAAAGAAAAATACAGTAGTTTAGAGAGAGAGAGTAGAGTTCAATGAAATTATTACTGATTTTGTTATATTTCTGAATAGTGACAGTGGCATTGGTGCTGTAGTGGCATATTTATTTTTATTTTCAATTTAATCAAGACATAATTGTTCAGTGAGATACGGGTTGAAATTTTACACAATGCATCTTGCGTATAGGGTGGTTTTATGCAGATGTTAAATTGTGTTTTTAGAGGAAAATGTTCTGCAAAATATATAATTTCCTTGTAATTACAAGGAAATAAAATCCATAACACAAAGCTCCAGTCACTGAAGACTAAAAAGGACAAAAACCAAAAAAGAATATAGCTAACTGATAATAGCCAGTAATATTTCAAAACTAAGAAATAGAGGCATTTAAAACTTTATTTTTAAGTGGGTGACTCTGTGATATTTTTTACTCAAAATATCTCCTCAGTTTATGTGCTGTATTAAGAGTGATTTTGTAACATTTTGAAATGTAAAAAAAAAAAACACATTAATAAAATTGTCCCTTTGACACTATTTTCTGCTGTGGCACCTACTCTAGTAGTGTTTACCATACCTCTAGGAGTGTTTACTTTATAAGAGATCAGAATTAGTATATGCCTTGATGTTTGTGTCCTCTGCTTTCAGAACAGTTCCCAATATAAACACATCCACAAGCAGCACGGCGCATGGGTGCACTGGACGTGGCTACTGAATATTGATATTTCCGTGACCACGGGCGAGGGGTGCACAGCTCACAGCTCAGCACAGGTCGAAAATGGGCTGCATTAGGCTGAATATATTATTTAGACAAGGATATGCTCATCAGAAGAAGCTCCTCCCAAGAAGAAACTGATGTTCTTGTGCGAGAGGAATCTATGGCACCACCAAGACCAGGTGATGTTACATTGGCTTTGGGAGGAGATACGGGAGACTTTTATTTATTTTTTTAATAGCTTTTTATGGAAATAGACTTGCATGAAATAGATGTATGGAAATGGTTCTAGTGTTAATGGATGTAGAATCTGGTCCTATGAGAAGCTTATGTCACTTCAACTAATGTCATTGAACAGTTTCCTAAACTGAGCAACGGTTTCCATAAGGTAAACACAAGCTGGCACACACATTTGTTTTAACTACAGCCACATAATTAAAATGAAAAGATTGTTCAAGTTGAAGTTGCATTTATTGTTCTTCTTCCTCCACCCGTCTGTAATGACAATGTAATACAGTACCCCCGACACCACAGCGCAGTATTAGTACAGCCATAAATGATTATAAAAGTCAACAAAATGATTATAAAAGTCATTATTCAAAGTCAACTTGGACAGCATCCATTGAAATGGTTGATTGGCTTTTGAATAGGTCATGATCATGTGTGCACTGCTTGAGAAAGCCCTGCAACATGTGCCATAGGGCCACATGTATAAACAGTGCTGAGCAGATAAATACCCTCAGAAAGCTGCGTAAGCAAGTTTCCACGCAGAAATTCAGATGTATAATATAACACATGCTGTGAGAATCTGCGTACCTCTGCACACGATGGACACCATACATACGCAATGTTTGGAGTCTGTGTGATATGGCAACACCGCAACAGAAATAAAGGTAGAAAATGCAAAACTTTTTTTAAGCAGATTTCCCACTTTCACCCTGAGCATTCTTTTACGCATTCTTTTACTCAGAGTTTTATACATGTGGCCCCTGGAAATATATAACAGTGACCTGAATATTTTAGCAGATCCAGCAAAGAACATGTTAACAGAACATTTCAACTGGAAGATTCCAGTTATATTTATTTTTTTGTCAGATAACATTATTATTAAGATGCTCCCCAGTTATCATTTTATCAAACATCACAGATAATACCTGGCAAATACATTTCTAAGAATGCTTGGAATGAAAGTATGAAATGGCAGGTTTGTTTAGCATTGCTAACATTCCTGATAAAATAACCAGCTCAAATCAAATAATTTTTTGAAATTGAGAAACAAAATTGTGAGGGAGGGGAAGGTGTTGTAGAACCAGACGCACCGGAAGGGGATCTGAAAGCTACCCACAAATGTGGATAACCACAAGAGGGGAAACAAAAGGGATACCCTGACAGAACAGGGGGAAGGGGAAAATAACCCCCGGCATATCAGCCAACAGAAAACATCCCAGAAAAGAGGGCGAAAACAGACTCGAAGACTCGAGTGGAAATAAACAGAAAGAGAAAGAAAAACCTTCAGCTCAATAAAATTCAAATGAGCTCAAACAAGGAGGAAAATAAAAAGATAACGAAAACCTCCCGCTCAAAGCAAGGGAAATAGAGCGAATATGAAAGGAGGAAAATATTAAGGTAACTGAGGTTTCAGCCTCAAAGAGGACTGGGGAAAACCGAGGAAAGACTTTAGAAAAGAGAAAGAGCAAAAGATAACAAGGTCCTAATGAACTAATCCTTAAACTCAAATATAACTCTAATCTAAGTTCCTGCGTATCTTTTAGACAAAATATGCAGTCTTCGGAAGTCCTATACCAATTACCCGGCTAGAGCGTAAACAGAGTTGACACTAAAGCACGGAACACAGAAGGCGCTGGGCTTAAGTAGCCCGCCCGCACCTGAACCCCATAACCATGATTGGTCACATGATTTGGACATGATGGAATGCGGAAAAAAACAACAGGAGCACCCTCTCGCAATCTCGCAGAAAGGCATAAGCAGGCTGCAAAACCATGTCATGAATAGTTTTTCTTTATTTTTTTTAAAGCAGTTGCTGCAGTGTTCCTTGTGACTTGTGTGTTAAGGGCTATCCATAAAACTGGACAAATTGCAAAATACAGGCTACTCTAGAAAGATTTAAACAATACATATTGACTCTGATTTAGCCAAAGTTTTTGCCTGATTTTATAATTTTATTTCTGTTGGTCACTGTGACTGTATCCATTTCAGTATTTTCAAAGGAGATCATAAGAAGGGTTAGGGTTAGATCATAAGAAGGTGCCATTTATCTTCCTCTGACGCCATTTTTTTTAAACTCCATTGTTTGAAACTAGAGAATAAGTAGGTACTGTACACAGCAACAAGGTGGATGCCCATATTAAATTGGACCCTGAATCTCTCAATACAGGTCATCCAGATCCTCTGCCTGAAAAGTGGCTTTTTCAGGGACCATTGTTGACCCTTCTATCATCCAGACAACCTGCTGCATTCCCAGCTATCATCGTACTGCAGATTTGGTTTGGGTAAGCCATTTCACCTTTCCGTGACTAACTCAAAGGTGATATATTGGAATGAGTGATGTATCACATATTGTATGGATGGGGAATGCATTGTGCTTGGTTTGGAAGTTTCTTTGGGATTGAAGTGAAAATTGAAAATATGGAAATATGAAGAAAGCAATAGAAATCCTGACAAATTACCCTCTCACAAGTATCCATTAGATTGGAAAGATAAAATGAAAAGTATGCTTTTAAAGTGTGACCGACCCTGAAAATTTGACACAAACACACCCGTATATGTATGGGTGTACACACACACACACACACACACACACACACACACACACACACACACACACACACACATTAAAGCTATGTGCATGTGGTATGTGATGTCACTAGTACCTAACACTTAGACAGCAACTGGCCTGAAATTGTGACTTCAAACGTGTGTAAAGTAAATTCAATGCACAAGGGTTCCATTTCACTATAAGTGTGAAGTGCTACTTCCTGCCTTAAAATTCTTCCTCATAAGTGCTATTCAGATTCATAGGAAACACAGAATGTTGCTTCCTAAGGTGTCTTAATTTTCCTGATTTTGAGGTAGCATCAGATTTATTCTTATTTTTTAAGGCAATCTTTGAATACTTTTTATAATCAAAAATAACTAGTCTGTGTTAAAATAGTGATTGACAAATCGAGAGGGGTTTTTAAATTGAAGTATATCCAATTTGAATTTGTAAATTGTTTGCATAATAGCTAGATTAATTTACTAGCTTCTGAACAAAAATTAGCTGGCTGTTAGCTAACGGTTAGCTATTGAAATGTAACTTTCATTTTCTAGCTATCTAGCTGTCTCAAGAAAAGAGGGACAGACAAAAACATACATTTTAGCCAGCTTGATATTTGGTAAATTACAAGCTAATTCAACATAATTTTTACACAGGTAGAGATTCAGGCTCGCAAACTAGGTCGGGTTGAAGGGCAAACTTTCCAAGATCAGCTTGCCAATATCCCAGATACCACGCCACTATGGCTGCCTTCATGAGGCTGTTCCATTTGTAAGAGATTCATTTGAGATTAACTCTCAAAAAGCAGCTGCTTGGGCAATGAGGAAGTTGCCCAAATAGGCACCTGCCTTAAAATGGAATGCAGCCAAGGGTGTATTCAAAATATTTCATGAAATTGGAAGGACCAGCTCACCGAATGTAAATTAATTTCAGATGAATAATAAAATGGGACTAAATCTCATATTTTCCTATTTACTAAGTGTTATGTCAGGACAAGACTGATAACCATGATTTCAGATTATGGAACATGTGCTACCACAAGACAAATTTCATAGATGCTGCAGTGCAGGTCCATAACATTCTAGCAATAATGTTGTTTTGCTTCTGGCCTGTAGAATTAAAAAAATAAATCAAAATTAAAAAAACCAATGCAAATGGAAATTGCAATACACCCTTGTAACAGGAAGATAGAAGACCTTATTCTAAACAAAGAGTGGCTTTGGTTTTCATGCATCTGTGTGAGTATGTAAAGCCAAAGTGCTGTCATTTTTTATCTTGGATTGGAATCCGTGTACTGTTTTACCTCTTGTGTCTATGTAGTTGTAATTTTTTACATGGACATTAAACATATTTCAGCTTTTTCTTGTTATAAATTAGCAATTGGAAGAAGACACCGTAGAAAAAATGCAGGTAATTTGAACTGATGACATGTTTTCCATTCAATTACAATGTGTCCTTAACTTTATAAATAAATGCAAACAGGTTGAGGAATACATTTTCGCATTACATTTGTTACATTACATACAAGTTGAGGAATACATTTTCACACTTGCTGAAAAAATATATAATTACAATGTAAAAGCATATGAATGCTTACTGAATTGTAAAATAAACCTGTAAAAGAACATTTCACATCATATCTGCCTAATATATTTCTTATTTCTCCAACCATATTACCCTCTGTTGTATGAATTTACTTATTTTGCAAGAAAAACATAAAGGGCTTAATAACAATTGATATTGGCAAATAGTACAAGTGCCTTTTCAAAATGAAAATAGAAATGGAAAAGGAAATTGAAATCACGGTATTCAAAAGTGCGTACAACTATGTGCTTCAGCTGAGGCTTTTCATTTTAACATGTCCGAAATTGCTCTAAAAATGTTTGTAATGTAAAAGACCTTTTGCTGCTGCCTGACTTGAAATGCAGTTTGAATTCCATGGCTTGTTTTTGTAGTCAGTGGCAGGGCCAAGCTTCTGAACCCAGCGCGGTGAAAGCGCTGAGTGTGTATGCGAGTGAAAAAGCCAACATCTGCTAAGAGAGACGGGGCGGCCGAGGCAGGGGTGTTATCGAAGCCTGCACGTCGCCCGCAGGCAGCCCATTCTGCATTTTGTCTCGCTCGGCGGGGTCGCACCATGGATTTGGTGTCGGATTGCCTGTCCTTTTCAAGTGGACCATATGGGACGGCACAGGGAACCTGCGTGAGACCCCGATTGGGCCATTTGCACAGAAAGGCAAGGCCAGCTGCATGCTGGAACAAACAAATTAGAAAGCGGCACGCTGAGAGAGTGTCCGATTGTGTCCCTGCGACTCGCCCTGAAGGAACTGCCGGCATAACCGCGGGAAACGGACAACATCGCTGGAACTCGCGGCTGAAAAGACCGCCGGCATAACCACAGGAAACCGTGGGATCCCTCAAACTCGCCTGAAAGGATGAACGGGGCGAGATAATGAGAAGCAGGTTCACGCTGCCGCAACACACACACACACACACACACGCGCACACACACACACACACACACACACACACACACACACAAACAGATTGTACTGACGCATTGAAGGCGTCATTAACACAGTTGTTCTGTGGAGAGGAGCTTTGACAGTATTTACCGACAGGGATCACCCATTACACTGAAATTAAACTGATTTCTGGCTTTTAAGGCAAAAATCTTGGCTGCGTCAAAGCCATCGTACAATACAGTACATCCCTCTCCATATTATTGTTATTAATCGTCAGCTAATAAAACAAAGCAATGACTGCCCCATAATGTTGTTTGTAAATGCGCTTGTTGAGGCAATGTACAACTGTATCAAAAGCAATATATTTTTGTGTATACTCTAAACGAAGCCTTAGCAATATAAAATAAAACCTATTATGAGTGCTAATAAATATGAAAACATTTATCCACACAGGATATTGAATAAAGTATGCCATACAGCAAAACTGTCACAAACAGCGTAAATGCACTTAAGGCAATGTGCGACTGTATCAATAGCACTATATATTTTCATATATACTATAAATGATGCCATAGCAATATAAAATAAAACCTATGATGAGTGCTACTATATATTAAAACATTTATCCACACAGAATATTGGATAAAGTATGCCACTTTAGAATGACTGCAAAACTGGCACAAACCGTAGTCACAGCGAACAGCAGACACAAAGCACAACTCTGCGATGCATGAGTTTTAGCTGGATTCTGCAGAGGGCCTTGTCCTCTCTCTCTGATGGAATTAAACCTGCGTCCTCTCTGATTCTACCCATGGATCAGCTCTCTGAGGCTGGAGACCTCCTTTCTCCTGGGAGAGCACAGTGAGGCAGAGCACGGGCCAGAGACCTCCTTTCTCCTGGGAGAGCACAGTGAGGCAGAGCATGGGCCAGAGACCTCCTTTCTCCTGGGAGAGCACAGTGAGGCAGAGCACGGGCCAGAGACCTCCTTTCTCCTGGGAGAGCACAGTGAGGCAGAGCACGGGCCAGAGACCTCCTTTCTCCTGGGAGAGCACAGTGAGGCAGAGCACGGGCCAGAGACCTCCTTTCTCCTCGGAGAGCACAGTGAGGCACAGCACGGGCCAGAGACCTCCTTTCTCCTCGGAGAGCACAGTGAGGCACAGCACGGGCCAGATACCTCCTTTCTCCTGGGAGAGCACAGTGAGGCAGAGCACGGGCCAGAGACCTCCTTTCTCCTGGGAGAGCACAGTGAGGCAGAGCATGGGCCAGAGACCTCCTTTCTCCTGGGAGAGCACAGTGAGGCAGAGCACGGGCCAGATACCTCCTTTCTCCTGGGAGAGCACAGTGAGGCAGAGCATGGGCCAGAGACCTCCTTTCTCCTGGGAGAGCACAGTGAGGCAGAGCACGGGCCAGAGACCTCCTTTCTCCTGGGAGAGCACAGTGAGGCAGAGCACGGGCCAGATACCTCCTTTCTCCTGGGAGAGCCAGTTACAGGCTGGAGAACTCTCATCTTCTGTGAGAGCTGCATGGAAGCCGGAAACCTCCCTGCTTCAATGAGAGCCATGGCCATTCTTTAGAAGCCATTATGACTTGTATAATGATAATAATAATAATAATAATAATAATAGAGCTGGAGTTTTGTATTTAGTGAAACTACTCAATTAGATATTCAAGAGTACATTATCAAAGTCTGCTCTGGGAGTAGAGTGCCACTCATGTTCTATTTTGTTCCTCTGACCATTGTCATCAATATGGATGGCCTTCTCGGGCCAGATGCATCAAGACTTTTATGCCAGAATTGTCATGGTACTTAACCCCTGCGTAGTGACCACCTTAGTAACCACCGTCTTACCTGCAGCGTTGGCATCCACATAAGGATGATATACCCAAAGTGTCAGGAGGGACTAAGTCATCCATATTGACGACCCTAATGGAAATAGAATGAACGGTTACAACTGTAACCATGTTCTATGAGTTCCAGATGACCATGAGGGATCATGGTCACTCGGGACCTTTTAAGGGTGAGAAAATTGTTCAGAGGACTTCCGCAGTGATGCTCCCCCATTTATTGGAGGAATTGTCATTTATTGGAGGAAATGTCACTATGTACCATGACAATTCTGGTATAAAAGTCTCGATGCATCTGGCCCCAGAAGGCCATCCATATTGGCGACCCTAATGGTCATCCAGAACTCATAGAACATGGTTACAGTCGTAACCGTTCATTCTAAATATAACTGTAAGACAATGTTCCAATGTTCTGTGGAACTTGTAGTGGGGGAAGCTCTTTGACCAATTAAGAGGCACTAAACTAGGTAGGAATTATGTGCATGTGTATAGATGTGAAGTCTCTGCATGTGCTTGCATTAGCATGTGTCCCTTTATATTGGTTTTGTATTTGCTAGGCTAGTGAAGGGATTGTAGCGCTTGCTGATTCATGTGATGATGGTGATGATAATGCATGTGTGGTTATGCACACATATTATGGGATTTGAAATAAGAATTTGTAGGAATTAATGTCCCAGGCATTGTGCTTTTAAATCTTGTGATTTAATCTGTGTTTTTCCTCTGTCCATACCCACCAATTTAAGAGAAAATACAGGAATGTTTTAACTAATCAAAATAAATTTATATTTAAGACAATTATTTTATGTGCCATTTTGTTTAATTGAAAGTAAAATACTTATCATTGGACTAATTTGAAGTACCCAGTCAGTAAGACAAGATGTTAAAAATAGTGTCCCTCAAGGTATCCTTAATTACGAGCTATTAATTTCCCCAGAAATAAAGCCTCGCTTCATTTTACTGTCTTGTTTTGTGATGAAAGTTAACTGTGATTCCTTTTTGCTTGTTGAAATTCTGGATACCCCACATGTGATTTGTTCTGGTGGTAACGTATGCAATTAAGAAAAGATTTAGGGAATTTATTCAATGCTTTTTGATCAATGTGCTGCTGGTGTCCTGATTCAAAGATGCAACATGCAATGGGCATGTACATTAAGCCATACGTCAAATAAGAGCTGACAGGGACTGTAAATTACATAATGCCTGCAGTAAAATAATCTGAATTAATGTAAATTGTAAAGTCTTAAGGCAAATCTGCCCTACATACATCTTCTCGATGTCATACAATATTCAGCATATTGTAATTATATTATATATATGGGAAGTAGTTAGTCACAGTCTAATTTTGTAGATTTTTGGGTAGAATACACACACTTGCATGCATGCATGCATGCATGCATGTACACACACGTACACATGTATGCACGCACGTGCCCACACACACATGCACATCAAAAATCCAACAATCGACCTATGTCAACTGACAAAACACAAAACGATATTGCAGTCCGATCTTGTTGTTCAAAGTGTATGATGCCTCAGTCACGTAATCGCAATTTCATAGTGATTTGAACCTCACACTGTTGTGAGGAGGGGCAGATGTTGCTTTTTTACCTTGAATCAATAGCTATTTACAACTCTTATCTCCTGCCATGATACTGTGAATGGATACCTGTACAAATGCTTGGCAATGAATGCTATAGTTTTAAGTCTAATGTCAACATTATATAGAGAAGGGGTCCTCAATTTTATCCAGAATGGGCCCCTGTGTGTGCAGGCTTTTTTACAACCAAGCAGTTCCACACCTGATTCTACTAATCAACCACTAGAGTCTTTGCTACTGACCTTGACTAGCAGAATTAGGTGTGTTACTGCTTGGTTGGAACAAAACCCTTGGTTGGAATGCCCACACTGGCCCTTACTGGATAAGATTGAGGACCCCTGATATAGAACATCAGTGTATAGATAGTTACTACTGCCACTATTATTTTGGAATATAATACAGCACCTCATCACCCTCTCCCATGTCCCAATCATGGTTTCCCAGACAGTACTCTACAAATGCATAAAATTCATCAGCTAAAATAAAATAAGCTTTTTGTGTGTGTGCACGTTATAATTAAAATAGGGGGAAAGATACAAAATGTGCTCTCAAGGTACACATCATGAGCATACATACAATATCCCACACCATAAAAAATAAACTATGCGGTCCAATACGTATTGGATCAATCTGTATTATTCAAATTGTTATATGCATTTAGTTTATGTAAATACTAACATTTCAAAATGTAAACATGCAATCCACTGTATCCACTGTGAAAGTGTTTTTTTCCCCTTGAAAAATAAATCCTGTTAAGCAAGTTTTAATTTATTTTGCTAACTATATAACAAATGAAAGTGTGCTTGAGTACAGTTTGGGGAAAAACTGTAGTTCTCACTGCATGGCATCACCATTGTATTGTGCAACCACCATGTTCAAACATCTGTAACATATTTTAAACATTCTATATGACCAAGTAAAAACTCCACACACAGCTGACAGCCAACAATAGAAATTGAGCTTGCGTCTCATCTACAGCAGCTTAATAATAAAGCAAAGATGACATCTTGCAAATCTTTAAAATGAAACATCATAAATAGTTCATAGATATTTGAATATACGTTATGAAACTTGTATCATCACAATCAGAAAGTTGGTCGGAAATACAGGAAGCTTTTCAATTAATTTCACTGCGCTAAGACCCCTTATTTTCACTTACACATCCTATGAAAGTGTGTTTCATACAGATCATTATAAAAAGACAATTTCTCTGAGAACTGGAAAAGAAGAGAACTACCTTCCTGGGAATAATGCTATAGTGATTGTTTGAGTGCAATGTACCTTTAAACATTAAATTGGATGGTTCTCATTGACAAAACTTCTATTTTGTAAAGAAAAATAGAAAAAGGCAAAATGGAAACAAGACAAAGATTGTCATTAACCTTCACGGGTCTTTGTTAAGTGCTACTTGTGACTTCACTGATGCAAAACTTCTCTGAGAGCTGATGAAATGCCCACAGATTAAATCATACATCACTGGTCTCCCCTTGTTTGAGGTAACAAACAGTACACATCCTAACTTCAAGCTATATATTTAAGGAAAACCTGTTAATTTCCTGCTCTATCCTTCAATGGGAAAGTCATGGGCAATTCTGTAAATATGCTGTATTAGTAACAAAAGTATTGTGTAAAGAAACAACATATTTGGATGGCATCAATTGCTGTGCAATTACCATACAGCACATCATCTGCATTGTAAAGAACATTGACCATATGTTAAGTTATGTGCAATAATGATGAAATAGTATGGATTTTGAGTTAATGGTACCTGGATGCTGATATTGTATTTGTGAGAAAGAAAACGGACTGAATGGATGTTATTTATATATAAGTAAATACATTTATAAATATGAATTATTATTATTATTATTAGTATTAATAGTAGCAGTAGCAGCAGCAGCACCTAATTATGATAGTGCCAGTCTGAAACGTCACAATGTCATCAGTATGTAAGCATTATAACATCACACTTTTTTTGTAAAGCTTGTCTAGGGCAGCCATCCTTAATCTGTCATATTTTTTTCAACTGAAATTATATTTCAGGAACCTTGATAATGTTCACGAAGGTTTCACACGGGACTTTTAGCATCATTAATCCATTAGGCATATACACCGTATGTCATTTTGGCCCTTTTTCTCCATAGTTTGGAACGTTTAATTGTACCTATGAGCACTCATTGTTACAACCTCCACTATTGATTTGACATAATGTCAGTCATGTTCTTATCAGTACAGTTTGCACAGCTCACACATACCTGTGTTAAATGAAGACAATGAATGTGCAACCTAATAGGTGGACTTGTGGGGGCTGCTGGCCACAGTGTGGTTTCCATATCAGACTGTGGAGCCCCACCTAAGCACTAGAACAGTGCCTTAACAGGATGAGCCAATACAGTGCACAATATTTATTAATTTATTTCATGCATCCATTATCGTGCAAACAATTAGGGCCAGATGCAGTGTTGAGATAAGCACGCGCAAATGGGACTTACTCCCGAAATTCGGCGTAGCTTAAGCTATTTGTTATTCAGACATTTGACTTATCCGCTGTTTTAAGTGTCTCTCCAGTATATACGCGTGTGTGGTGGAGATTTGATGAAAACGAGGCGTGTCTGCAGGATACGCGGATTCAGAGTTTTTACTTAATAATTTTTTTCCACGCAACTTTGTTCGGGGAAAAAAGGTGGTTTATGTCTAGCGCCGCCAATAGATGATTATGAAAAATACAGCATCTTTCGCAAAAATGGATTTTCGAATGAGTGCATGTTCTTTGAAAATAATATTGGTCTTATTTTCCTTTGCCAAGCCTACTTGCAATTATCAAAGAGTTGTCATAAAAAGAAAAATATGTAAAAGTAGGCTATGATTGACCATCTGGTATATCACACCAGACCAATATTAGATTAATTAATTGATAGACAGTGTCTGGATCATATTCACTTTGACAGAGAGACAATTTTGTAGCCTAAGCAAAGCTGCTCCAAAATTATTAGGAAGCGCAAAGTTACTCCCCACAGTGTAGATCTACCAGTGCTCCAGGTTACACATCCTTCCATGTGACAAATGCACTCAAAAAATAAATCTTTGGACAGTAGTTGCACGTAATGGGCTATTATTAAGTATGTGTGACGTCAACTGGTTATGTTGAAGACATCGCATATAGGCTATTATGTTCAACCATCGTACCTGACTTTATTAGGTAAATCGTAATAAAAAAAAGAAATGTAATCTTTTTTTTTTTTTTGATTGTGTGATGGATATATCTCAGTCATCGATAGGAGCTATGATAATTTTATCAATGCAACGTAGCCTATTAATACATTCACTGTGTTCTCCATCACGCAAGAGCAACTACGCTGTGCAAAGGCCGGATTTTACAATGGCAAATGCGATTATTAAAGGCACTGTCACTGACACGTTGAAAATGTATACCCCCACAAACATTTTTTTTGTAGAAAGCTGGTAACACAGGGGGCAGGTACAAGAACCAGGTCATTAGAATGTCATGCCCTGTACCACCCGTATTTTGAGAAATGCACCCACGTAGCGTACGTCACAATACAGCGTATCTCAGTCCGCGTTAACGCACAGGAGAGGCACTTAAGCGCATGATTTAAGTTGGCCATCTCTGAATCTGGCCCTTAATACCTACCTTTCTGTCCAAAATACTTACTTGAAAAATGCACCTGTTTGGACAGGATACAACTGATGTAAGCCAAAGAAGCAGACTCTATATACCTCAGCTCTCAGACATTAGGCAGTGTCTCTATGCAAGGGCTTACACACACGCACACAGAACACACACCCACCACATAGACAAGACCATCAAGACCATTCTCCCACAATTCCAGAAAAAATCCTCCCTGCCTTGTTGTTCCTGGTACTGGGCCAGATGAGGTTAACGTGTCAAAGGCCTGCAATGCACCGACAAGGGAAATCTATTTCAAAAGGCTTTTAGGGGAGGTGTGGGAGGCCCTTGCCAGCTCCCTCCATCCACAGCACCGTTTGACAGTACAAGGTGCTCTTTTCACCATCATCCAGCCGGAAAATGTCTCTTGCACAGCTGTATAATTTTTCCCGACAAGCGCTGTCTTCTGATCAGTGAGCTCTGAAAAGAACTTCCCTCCGCCTCCCCCACCACCAATGCTAGTTGTTATATAAACAGTAATGTCGCTGATGACTTGCACCACCACTCCAGAGAACTGACATGAAGTCATCTACTGCTCTATATTAAGTGAAGAAGAGGTCAACATGTTTTGTATATCAATATACAGTAAGTGTACTTAACAACTAATGGATAAATGTCTATCCATAAGTTTTCAAAAATGAATGTTTCATACACTTCCTGATGAAAACCCTGAAAGGCAAGGTGATTTATTTTTTTGTCTGTGGCAACTTCGGCCAGAACCCATACGTACAGGATAATAACTCTTATGTACAAAGTAATAACTTGTATGTACGAGAAACTTGGCCAAGTTAGACTGCCAAAAAAAGAAAAAGTGACCATGCCATTGACCAAAATCTAAGAGAAAAGTTTCCTTAACCTTAGAAAATATATAATATTCGTCATGCCGATGTGAGGGTGACATGAAGTGCCGGTATCTGTCTTTACATGTTTGTTAATTTTAGACATTTTTATTGTATTAAGCCCCGTGACCCTGAGCAGGAATAAACGGGTTAGATAATGGATGGATGGATTGTATTAAATTTTAAAAAATCTATGTGAATAACCATTATAAAACTTCTGCTGATGATGTTTTTGGTAATATTCTCGAATAAACCTAGCAGGCGAGGTATGTTTATAATGGCGATGACAGAAACGCGTCCATTATGTACTCGCGTGAATGATAGCCCTGTGGCAATAAACTCAATCAATACCCTAAATTCTGTTTGCCAGTGTTTTTTTGGCTTGCGTACATGACTGAGCCAGGTCTGCAATATTTCTTGATGAGGGATTTCTTTTTTTCTCAGAATAAATTTACTTCAATTAAAGGTTTGATTTTTCTAATTTTTTCAGTGTGAGATTAAGCAAATTCACCAAAAGGTGAATTTTGTATAACCCTTTTTACTCATCTTTACCAGGGGTGCCAATAATTGTGGAGGACACATTTGACAATGATTGCACTACCAAAATCAGAAGAATATAAGAATATAAGGCTTTCTCGTGCTGTTTACAGGGAAAATGCGTATAGTAAACACTCACCTATGTACATAACAGTCCTTGCAGAGAGCTAGTGCACTTAATAAATCAGTATTTTTGTTGAAACGTGATGAGCCTCTACTCAACGAAAATCTGTTTAATCCAATTTTCTCTTAAAAACTATTTGAGGAAAAAAAAAGAAGAGGTTTATTGACATTTCCTTGATTCACACTCATATCCCACTCCAATCAGCGCCCTTCCATACTATTGAGTATGCTTGTTGAGTGGTCAGAACGAGAAAGTAAAGTTAGCAAAATGTTCTCTAAATGCAGTATACTTAAAATTCTATTCAATTGTATTTGTGCAGTGCTTTTTACAGAGACTGTAAAAATTGCACAAAAAAACAGGATTGAACACCAAAAAGAAAACAAAGGAAAAACTCCTCAGTGGCGAGAAAAAACTCCCAGGTGGGAAGAAATCTCAGGAGGAACCTGGCTAGAGAGGGAGTCCATCCTCCTCTGGCTGGCCTGGTTTAACTAAAGGTGGAATGGATGGTAACAAAATGTAATGAGGGATCTATCACAGAAATTAATCAAAAGGGTTGCGCAGGGTAAAGTCTTGAGATATTAAACTAGCTGATAAGTAGGAAGTCCAATGAAGAGATGTATAATATGCAATTCAGAGGGGCAGGGTGAAACATCTGGGGCTGATATACATGCTATACTTACAAATATACTTTTGCTGAGTATTTTCGGAGCATACTTTTTCAAGAAGTATGCAAACATTTTGGTCGCATAAATATGTCACGCAGCTTGGTTTAAAAATGAGGCGCAGCTTTGCTGACGTTTTCCTTCTATAACAACAAAAACAACGCGTGACATGGCTGCGCAAGGGTGGCAGATGTGCACTGTATAATGTTTACTATGCCAAATATACTATTTTATAACCATACTGTGGAAGTGTCGTAAGACGTCCCATCCTTGCGAAGCCATGCCACGTGTTGTTTTTGTTGTTGTTGAAGGAAAATGTCAGCGACGCTGCACCTCATTTTTAAAAAGAAGCTGCATGTAAAATTTATGCAACCAAATTGTTTGCTTACTTCTTGAAACGTATGCTACCGAATATAGGGCTCATTCCATTCGCTTATTTTCACTCCTCGCATTCTTTCCTCGATCCTTAGCTCTGCCCAATGGAGGATGTGAGGAAAGGATACGGGAATGATATACGAGGACGGAGGAATCGAGGCAAGATGAATTGGGCAAATGGAACGTCCTTGCTCAGTCACGTGTACACAATGCACAGGACGCAGTAGATAGGGCTCTGATTCAGACACAGCCCTTCACTTGTGAGAGCCGGGAATCAAACACTGGCTGCACAGTGCTGTGACATAATTACATCGCTCAAATGAATGGTTTCTTACCAGTGCTGCTAAGAATAAGAAAAATAAGCTATTGTTTCTGTTTGTACTTTTAACCTTGTGTATCACTTACCTTTGTCCATGTCCTTATCTAACCATATTTCTGATGCAATTACATATATTTACCCCTTCCTAAACATAGGTTTATGAACTCGAATAATCTAAATCCCTGTGTCATTTAGCTGTTGCTTTTCCGAACATACTTGACTTCTCATGTATTCAACATGGAAATCGTCCTACCCACAACTGCCACTCTATAATATACGTACTTTTGTGATGTCACTGCCACAGACATTATTCCCCGGAGCACTCAGATTATAAGGCTGTGCTGTGGGATGTGTCAACGTCCTTCCGTTTCCAATGTCAGATGTCCCATTACATACCACAATATTATATGAATTGGTCTAGAACAGCTAGAGATTTATACAAAAGGTTACACTCTAAAAAATGTTGCAATGAATGTTTGGTAAACATTGATTGTTTTTTTTTAAATTATTAATTTGAGTATAATGTAGGTAAATGACAAACCTCTTGAACTTTATGGTTTTATTATCACACGTGTCTTGAACATTCTGCACACATACGTATGTTGTTCTGTTTAGGTCCATCTTGTTACATGACATTGTTCCCACTTTTCTAAGCACTGCATGACATAGTCCTATGGAGAGCATTCCTACTTCCCTGATGCATTCCTTCTGTATTCCATCTAAGTGAATTCCTTTCTGTAAGCATATTTAGGGTATTTCAGCAGATACTTGTTTTTATTGTCATGTTTTAAGTAAGCAAATTTCTCTCTCTCTCTCTACACCACATGGAACCAAAAAAGCTCACCTGCACCTTTAAGACTGCAATGCACCTTTTTCTCGCAAATATTCAGGAAGGTGTTTGCTGATTTATTCCACAGCACATGAAAAACCAATCACATAGCCCTGCACTACTCATCTGGGGAGTACAGAATCAACTTCCAAGTTCTTGAACAGGCTTACAAATGGTTTTCTGCTAACAGCCCCAAAAATCTGCAAAATCTCTTCATCCACAAAAGCCTACTCTGCCTCCTGTGGTCCAGCAGTGGCAGTCTGCTGTCTGTGCCTTTGCCTCCAGCATGTACCATGGAGGATTGTGGCTTCATGTCTTTGGCACCTGGTCTCTGGAACAGCCTTTGTGATCACTGAAAGGGATCTTTCTTCTTATCAGCTTTATTTCTGGCCTTAAATTTAACCGACGTAATTGATTTTTAACCCATCACATACATTTCAGGTTTTGTTTTATCTCAAACTATTTGCATGAGTTTGTGACAAAGAAGTTGAAGTGCGGACTGTCAGCTTTAATTTGAGGGTATTTTCATCCATATCGGATGAACCATTTAGAAATTATAGAACCTTTTGTACATAGTCCAAAAATCAAAGGTATTGGACAGTTTAACAATGTAGAATAAAGTGATTATTTTAAATATTTGGTCACATATCCTTTGCATGCCATGACTTCCTGATGCCTGTGACCCAACAATATGAAAAGACTCTTGATATCTTATTTTCTGGTACTCCTACAAGCGATACTATAACCTCTCCGCATTTGAATGGATCAAAGTCATCAAGGGTCTGACATATCAAACAAGCCTTAAACCATTACTCTGCTGCCAGAAATACAGCAGATATAGATAACTTGAAGGGTTTCTTCTCCTGACTTATTTTTCCATAGAGTTCAATAGGAAAATTTGTCAGGATAAACAACTCTTAAAGTGATCCATCCATATCTACTGCATATCTGGCAGCAGAGTGATGGTTTGAGGCTTGTTTGATGACTTACAGCCATTTTACCAATCATGTATTCCATACTGTTCAAGCATAATTTACAGCTAAATCTAGTCCCACCCCCCAATTCCCATAGAGATCCATTCAAATGCAGAGACGTTATAGTATCGCTTATATATATATATACACATGAGTTACACGTCTGCTTTTATGACTGATAAGGTACTTTGTAATGCATTTTGTATGATTATAACTATTATTGTTACACATTCTATTTTACACACTTGCAGACAGATCTGTCCATGTGACATTTTGTATGCCTTTCGTATCCATGGGTCAAATACCACACTGCATATGTCTGTGATGGTTATGCTGTATATAATCATAACAGCAGTGCTCAAGCAGATGCAGATGCAGATGCAGACTATAGTCTATTGGTTGCAATTTATTGGATTCACCTTGGCTATTGATTGCTGTGGTTAGCTGGCTTTCCCTCCAGCAGGGGAATGATTGTTTGTTATCTTCTGCGCATATCGAGTGTTGGCTACAAATATGCAGAGTAAAATTCATGGGAATTTTCTTGGAAGTTTTGAGTACATGGCCAAAACACATTCCTGAGAGTGTTCAATAAGAACAGGCTAAGTCACACAGACTTGAATATGTGTTGTAAAGAATTGTTATGTAAATAATGTAACGCATGTTTTAAAAATTGTTATATGGACCAAATAGGAGGAATTAGCAAAATAATTTTTATTATTATTATGCTTAATCTTATAATGCAGGACATTACATGTATTGTATTGTGCTTTGGGTGTTTTTTATCGTATGTGGATATAATTTATTTCTTCACTTTTAAAGTTATATCTTGACATGATAGTGTTAATTTTGTATGGTAGTGTGTCAGGTTTTTTTTAATGAACTACAACAATGAACTTTTTGCAAATTTATGGTAAGTCAGAAAATAATGGCCATATTGCATATCACTATGGGCTTTAAATGCTGCATCATGTTGTAAGCAGCAAGACATGAACTCATACTGGGCTAGTAAAAGAAATGTGGCCAAGAAAGCAGAAGTTTATGGGTGTATTGTGGCAAAAAGGAAGTAAATTCTTCTGAGTCACATAATTCAACACAACTCCTAGTGCTGATCATATTCAATCCACGTTTTTGAAGGTTCGTTCTGTACTTGTATATTACGAAAAGCTGCAAAGGTTGTAGATTATCTTGCATCTCTAGCACCAAGTTGAGAGTTGGAAAACATGGAGTGATTAACTTGTACCACTTTATTATATACAGGGTCTATTGCTAATTAACTTGAGAGCTCTGTAATATCTTGTGGATCATAAAATAGGGAATGAAACAACGAGTGTGGGAACAAGCTAGTGATTTATCATCACTGACTGGTGTATAAGGTTGTTTGCAAGTAGACACAACAAATAAGGGCAGCATAGGGACATAAATAAACCTAACAAAGAAGGGTAACATGGGGAAATAAATTCCAGGAAAATTAAATTAAATCTTAAGCAAGATAGATGTGTATGTGTGTGGGTATATGTATACTGTATATAAAGATCCTTTCCAAAAAATTAGAATATCATGGAAAAGTTTTTTTTTTTTCCATAATTCCATTCAAAAAGTGAAACTTTCATAGATTATAGATTCATTACACACAAAGTGAAATATTTCTAGCCTTTATTTGTTTCATTTTTCATAATTTTGGCTTACAGCTCCAGAAAACCCCCAAAACAGTATTTCAAGAAATTAGAAAAGTGTGTCGAAAATCAGCATTTACTTCAATTATTTCAGAGAATGAATGTTTTAGACTGAGTGTCACACTCTGTACGTGGTGGTTTTTGAAGCACTGACTCCAGCCTCAGTCCACTCCCTCTGCATCTCCGCCAAATTTTGGAATCGATATGGATATAAAAACCCTGAAATTAAAGCTGAAAGGCTGCACTTTAACCTGATAGTCACTGTTCCATTTCAAATCCAATGTTCTGGAGTACAGAGCCAAAACAACATAATAATAATGTGTCACTGTCCTAACACATTTGGAGTGTACTATATATATATATATATATATATATATATATATATAGTCTTATGAAAAATGTTTTAAAATTATATTCTTAGGAAGTTTTGTAGCGTAGCACTTCATTTTAGATAAATTCTAGTGGTGTTCAGCAGTGATGCGGAAGAATTATATGTAGCGGAACACCGCTTCCCAGGAGAAAAGGCCCGTGCAGGAGGAATCACTGCACTAATCATGACTGCACTGCTTGATACCTACTGGGAGGACTAGACACCAATGGACAGATGCTTGGTTACAAAGTTGTGCATTTAAAATCTATTCAGCAGGGATTTGCAGTGAAGACCATGACGGTGAAACACTCAAGTGTTCTGAATTCAATATAAATTATGAATGAATCATTGATGGTATCCTGGATGCTTTGTTAGATAATCCCACAGAAGCACTGCGTCAGGTGGAGCCGCTGTGCAGGACAGTGATTGAATAAGAGACCCTGAAAAGAACGCAAGAAATGGTTGTGTGCCGGTTTATTTTTAATAAAATAAAAGTCAGCAAAGAAATATTCCCAAGATAGCCCACTACGAAACAAAAGAACTATCCTCACACAGAGTGGACACCCAAAGTTTTAGGAAGGTTCAGGAAAGGTGTACAAACAAGCTATGTTCCAAAAAGGTCTCGCCTCAAAGACACAGAAGGCTTTGTTTTCATGACATGACTAAAGCTGGGGACACATTACACAATTTTTTTAGTCCGATGTGGCAACGATTTAAGATAGTCCACGGCAGTTGCGCTGTATAGTTGCAGCTGTAATTGTTATGTTAGCATTGGCAACATTTTATTGGGGCCAGTCTTTGCATAATTCTGTGGTTTGTGGTCATCAAAGACTCAATTGCAACGGGGATTTTCAATAGTCAATGAAAATCGAGTTTGCGACAGAGGAAGGAACTTCTCATTCTCATGCTCCCAATAGTTTGACTGAAATCCCACCAGTGCCAGAGAATGAGATAAATCTGAAGATGCATAATGTGTTCAAACGAGCGACGGCCATAAAGGAGAGGATGCTTCTGCTGAATGAGGAACCATGTTCGAACCGTGTTCATGGGAGCCCACCAGAATTTGGATTGCTGGCCAGATGTTCTCAACTTTCAATGCAGAGGGCTTGATGGAGATAGTTCTACTGAGAGGGGGAGACTTGCCTCAGACCCTGCATTGGCTTCCTGATGATCACTGATGTGATCATTACCTCCAAGTTCTTTTCAATTTCATCACCCATTACCTGAAATCATGAGGCTTGATTTCCAACATTCGTCCAAATGCATTCAAGATACAGTATACCTTTTCTTTGCAGAGCAGGAAAGACAACTCATTTTCAGTTAGTCTTTATTTTTATTGTCTGGTAATACTGTATGTCATGCATTAATTCAGCATGGTTACTAAAAGCCATGCTATGAGACTATTCCTCTATGAGCAAAATATGTTCAGTGTATGTGTTGAATTATATACAGTTAAATGCAAAAGTATTGGGACAGTTGTGTCAAATTGGTTCTTTTTCCTCTGTACATTTGTATTCAAAATCAAACAATGGCTTTGAGACAGCATTCACAAATGTCTGAATATATTTAACGTGGCTTTTTTTAAACAGACATTCAATTATATCACAGCAATGGCATTCACTGAGTGAAGTCCCCCTATTTCAAGTCGGCATACTGTGGAAGTTTCAGTAATTATAAAAATTAAAATTATATAACCTGTATAACCTGAGGGCTTTGTGACCTCGCTCTGGGCCTAGTTTGCATGCTGCCAAGAGCTGAAAACTGTGAGCAGGATAATTGACTGAAGAAATGCTGTGTGAAATGAGTGTGTTAACTGAGGGAACTGCTTGGGAACCAAAACCATAATAAACTCTTCTCCCACCTGTGTCTGTATGCATGTCTGGAACCAAGGCCATGAGGCCTTGGGTCAGGGGGGGGCTACATGATGAACTTCCATCCAATGAGTTTGTTGTCATTTCTCTGAATATTGGTGAATATATTTCTGTACACTTCAGCTGTCATTCTGTTGCTGCCATCACTGGTTGCATCATCAATAAAGACCAATAATTGAACCGGTACCAGATGCAGCCATACAGGCCCATGCCATCATACTGCCTCCACTATGCTTGAAAGATGAAGTACTATGGGTCCAGAGCTATCCCTCTCTTTCTCCACATAATGGTATTTGTGTTATTAATCAATATTAGAATGTGGGAATGAACTTCGGATGAAGCTTGAACTTCGACAACTGCATGAGAACAGCCTCATGGAATTGATGTTTGACAATGTTTTATTGCATAATCAAACAAAATTTGTTAAACAAGCAAACAAACATTTTCTAAGGTGAGACGGAAGCCATTGGTAGCTTATTCTCAGCTGTTGCAGGTGCTTGTAAAAAAAATTAACCGTATATATTTTGTAAAATAACAGCACTGTCGGAAATTGATCATACTATTGATCCATATAGCCTATTCCTTGATTGCACTAAACACGCACGAGCATGTCTGTTTCGCCATCATACAAGCAATCCGTCAAGGTGGAAAAGCAGGCTTTTAAAGGGAATGGGATATGACATTTTGATTGGTTTATTGCATGTCACGCCCAAGACACACCTATAATTAATGAAGAGACTAGGTTCAGCCCATTTGCACGTTGCCCCGTGCTTAGTGCTCAAAAAACACGCCATCAAACTAGAAAAAGTGGACTTGGACACGCCCTAAATGCACTTTACGCCATGCATTTAAACAAAGCACTAAGATCGCCAAGATAGAACCCCTGGAGTTATAAAGCCTTAAATAGAACACCCTGTACATAGGTGAGAATTGACCAAATTCGGCATCTGTGTGAAGGGGGTTATGCACTGCTTGTTCAAGAGTTTTGGAGAAAAAATACAAAAGAGATACAAGTCGATTGTTCCTGACATAAGACCCCTTAAGATAGGTTTCTTAAGGATTGGGGCAACAGGAGCCATCTTAATGTCAGAAGGAACATAACTGCAGTCTAGGGAGACGTTAATAATGAATGACAGATATGGAAGGAGCTCACTGGATATAGACTGAAGGACTGCTGATGGGTTGGGGTCTAGTGGACAGGTAGTTGCATGATGGTTCGTCATGAGTTGGACAATGTCTGCATCCTCCAGCATCTTGAAGTAGTGGTGGGTTCAATGTGGGGGGTGCGGGGCATCACTGCATGACGGAAGGAGTTCCGGATTTTAGCAACCTTCCCCTCAAAGTGGACCAGAAAGCCATCTGCAGGAAGGGAGGGCGAAGGGGGTGGAGGACGAATGAACACAGAAGAGAAGGTGGAAAAGTCTAAGTGGGTTAGACACACATGCATTGACCTTAGACTGAAAAAAAATAAGTCTTAGCAGATGTGGTTACAGGTGTAAAGCTTCTGTAACCTGCTACAGCAGAGAGATTCTATCAGCCACGAGTAGGCGGATGATGATCGTGCTAGTTTGATGTTGAAAGACTGTGAGAGGCATCGGTTAAAGGTAGAGGTAGCAACAATAGGCATGTTTGAGAAAGAAGCAGGAGGGGGAAGTCCAGGGAGAGCAGTTGAGGTGAGAGAGGAGTGTGAGTGTGCATAGATTTCATTGGATTGTTACAGTGGATTGTTTAGAGTTGTTAGAGGCATTGAGGGAGAGTGGGTGGGAGAGAGAGAATGAAAGAAAGAAGTGGTCTGATACATGGAGCAGAATCACTGTTGAGTCATGGCACAGCTACTGGTCAATACAAGGTTTATTTGGTTACCATCCTTGTGGGTGGCAGGAGATTGAGACTGGTTGAGGGTGAGACCGGATAGCTGGGAGCTCTCTGGCTGAGGTTGCAGTCATCCAGTGGAATTATAGGGGTGCCTTCCTCAGGGATGGAGCTCAGGAGTGTCCAGTTCATCCAGAAAAAAGCCAAATGGATCTTGAGGAAGTTAGATAACACCAATATTAAGTCTAGGGGCTCTATTTTCCGGCTGGCGCATGGCAGGTGGCGAGCCAGTGCTTTAGGGAAGTGACATTTTCGGCATGTATTTTCACGCTCATGAGCCCATTTGACACGCCGTATGCCAGAAGTGGGAGGAGAGTCGCTGGTGGAGGTGTGTCAGTCCAGATCGAGCAGCAAAACTGCATATTTTCAGCCGGTGACGAGCTATCACTGGCGAGGTTGAAATTTCGTCACGGATTTGCACGCGTCTGAGCCTTGCCTATCGTCTTCCAATGCAGAATCCTAAAGGCAACAAAATTCGGTAATAAACATGGCGAGGAAAATGGGATATGTTGCATGGGGAAAATTTGAAATCGATGAATGATTAAACGCATGCTAGGACCGAGAAAATAGGAAAATAGAGTTGAAAAATAAAAAGAGCCAGTAAATGATAAATGGGAGAGTAAAATAAATTATTTTTAAATGTATTTTATCGACTGATTGGAGGCTAAGAAAATGATTAAAAGCTTTTTTTTTTTTCCAAAGTCCAGATAACCTATTAGTGACTTTTCTTGCCTTTAGGATTCCAGTAGTTTAGGATTCCAGTAGTAATAAATTGACAGTGGGTGGACTCCCGACCACGACCGAAGGGGCGTGTTCTGCTATCGATAGCCCAACATGGTCAAAACGAGTCCAATGCACACGGCTCTTAAAAGGACTGAAAAGAGGTAATTTGATTAGCTATGGTGCAGCTGAAGCACACCCACTGATAAATATTCAGCATAACTCAACCCATTTTCAACCTGTGCAGCGCACTGTGAGCTGTGCGATTCTCGCCTCTGGTCAGAAAATAGCGAAATTCAGTAGCCACGCCCAGTGCACCATACGCTACTCCATTGACTATGACGGCTCGCCACATCCCATGCGCTTGCCGGAAAATAGAGCCCTCTAAGTGTGAGTTGCAGTGACTGCATGGAATTCAAAGGAGGAAGTATGAAGGCTATGTATAGGAGAGAGAGAATTTCCAGGGTGGAGAAATAAGCAAACCAGTACTCCTGTGTGTGTGTGTGTGTGTGTGTGTGTGTGTGTGTGTGTGTGTGTGTGTGTGTGTGTGTGTGTGTGTGTGTGTGTGTGTGTGTGTGTGTGTGTGTGTGTGTGTGTGTGTGTGTGTGTGTGTGTGTGTGTGTGTGTGTGTGTGTGTGTGTGTGTGTGTGTGTGTGTGTGTGTGAAAAGGAGTAGCCAGCAGACAGTGCAGCTGGAATGTTAGTGTTGTCTGGAATGATCCAAGTGTCAGTGAGAGCCAGGAAGTGAAGAGGTTTCGTCTTGGTGCAAGCGGTGATGTTGGCTTTCTGGACAGCTGACTGACAGTTCCACAGTCCACGTGCCACTGAGAGTTCCTCGGATGAGTCCAGGGGCATGTAGACCAGGTTAGCTGGGATGTGCCTGTGGTGGCTGGGTCACTGGGAATGAGACATAGAGCACAGGGGAATTGGGGTTAGATACATGATAGGTGTTACAACAGGTTATAGGTTGACTAGTTTGTAGGAAGATGAATGACCAAGTTATCTAGTCAGTACTAGTCAGTACTAGCAACTGAAGGAGCTAGGCAAATTTGTGAAGTACAATAGAGCTCCGTAGTCCCACCCCCTCCTATCCCTGGCTGGTCCCGGAAGACTGCCAGAAGCCATTACTTTTCCCCACTTCGGGAACAACCCCTCACCCTTATGATGATAGATGGCATTGTATGGACCAAAATTTTTACATATATGTGATACATAGTCCATTACATACTCATCACAGCGTTTAAATCAAATATTAATCGTATAATAAACGGAGTTTGAGAAACATAACTACACTACCCAGAATCCCCGGTCTTACATACAGTAGCTAACGAAGTCGCTACCGGGCGGCCACTCTACTAGCGAAAATGGCTAACACTCGGTCTGCTCTTGTAACTTATTATGGAAGCTACCGGGCAAAGAGCTACCGGTCGCTCTGCTAGCGAAAATGGCTATCACTTTGTCTTATTATCAGAGTGAAACTGACAGTCTGGTGAGAATCACTATCAGTCTGGCCATGTCTAAAGTGTCAGCTTTATGGCTTTCACTTCAGCAGTGTGAGCAAGTGAGTAGACCGGATGTTGTAGTCGTTTTGGTTGTTTTTTTGAAAACGCTCTCGTTGTTTCTTTGTTGGACATAATTTCAAATTACCAATTTTATAAATTATTAAAAAATATGACAACCCTTCTCTTGGGTGTTTTGAACGTCTAGCTGCCTGAATATAGAAAAAAAACTTTTTCAGTCCATTGACTCCCATTATATTTTTTCCGAAAAGTGGCACCAGAAGTTCGTCACCTACGGAGCTCTATGGTGTAGATTGCATAATTGAGCTCAGCTGATTACAGGGCTAATACACGATTGTGAAACTTCTCAAAATTAACAAAACAATAGACAGGTACTTAAATCACAGTTAGCTACTGAGTAACTACAGACAACTGTTCAATTTAACTAAGAAATGGAATCAAGAAAAATACTTCTTATCTGAACGCCGCTAAGTAGAAATTGAAACAACGCTGAACAGATGCACTCTCTTCAGGTGTATGCAGAGTGTATCTGTTGATGCTGTAAATAGTTATAAATTATATATAATATAACTATGTATCCAAGTGTTACATTTATTTTTACTCAAACTTACTTTTCTGGGAAAGCAAAGTGTGTTGCATTTATTGGTTATGTAACAAGGTAGCCAGATTTGTGTACACGTGTGTTTGCGTGTCTCTGTGTGGGCATGTTCATACACGTTACTCAACAAGTCTCGCTATCCTTCCTTGTCAACTTAAATTTTTTTAAATGTCAGGGCAGTTTTCTCATTCATGTTTCTTCTACATCATTTGTTATTCATCTTGATTTAAATGTCATCAACATGAACTAATTGCCCAGCAAGTGGATCTGGCAAATTATGCAGAGCTTCTACCTTTGGCGATTATTCATCACACCTATACTAGATTGCTGGGAAAAGGTCAGTATGTTTAAATTAGAATCATTGATTATTTCAAAATTAATATAAAACTTTCAGATATTTCTGGGGTTTTAGATGGAAATCAAGTTTAATAACGTAACTATAACTGCAAGGGATCAAAGCACATCTTTACAATGCAATTGCAGTGGAAACTGCCCATAAACTTTGACAATCTCAATCCTAACAATAGTCATCCAGTGGTAATTCACCAATGTACATCTTGATAAGTGGTGAAGTATGTGCCAGTGATGTATTGTCTACTTTCAATAGACAATAAGAAAACACATGGAAATATTGGCCATCATTCATGACATGCTCCTAAATATGCGCGTACATTTAACAAGTTGGTACTTGTCATGGTTATTTTCTGCCTTTTATAGTCTGCGTTTTGGTTTCTTTTTTGGCGTGGTCAGAACGCTCTATCGGTCTCCATTCCGGTGTTTGTATCTTACCTCACAATTATTCCTTACACCTGTTTTGCGTTTCCTGCCGGCTATAAATAGCCCAGGACTTCCGCATTTCCGACACTTCGGTATAGTCTTTGCTACGTTGACAAACAAAGTGGGTAAAGGTATAGGAATTTTGGTCGCTGCATTTCTAGTTCGTACTAATAGGAAACGCAGCAAGTCCGTTTATAAGATTCAGGATTAGATTGGTTTTCTCTTTCCTTTCCAATCTTTCTCTATCCTTTATTCTTTTCACCTGCTGCCAGTTGTGTTCAGCTCTTTTACCACAAGAGCTCTGACTGATCTTTTCTATTCTTTTCCTTCACTCGTTTTATCGAGTTTTGTTTTGTTTCACCACCTCTTGTTACGCCTAACTATTTAGTGTGTGAGGTGCTTTTGTCGTTTATCGAAATCGCCTCATTTTTGGAGGTTGCTTTGTTTTGCCTTGTGCTAGGGAAGTTTTGCTCCCGATCCTGTGTTTCTCAGTCCTGGTACGGCTACCCTGCGCATTTTGTAGCGTATCTCTCTAGATACGCTTTTAGAAATCCTTATCGGTCGCGTTTGGTTCTCCGAACCTTACACTCCCCCTCACAGTACGAAATATTTGCGCCGGATTCATCAAACCGTGACGGACAGGCAGATTTGTTCGTGTTCCCTGTGTATGTTCATACATTCCGATTCATCGTAAATGACAGGCGCGTACACCTTATTTTGCCATTGCCATAAATCCACGCGCATCAATTGCCATATATGGAAGTTGCAAATTCCATTTAAAAGGTGTATATGAAGTCAAAGTGGCCCAGAAAAGGCAAAATAAATAATTATTCCAACACAGAAATCAAAGTTTTATTAGCAGATGTTCAGTCAAGGGGGGAAAAAATAAAAATAAAAGTTTAGTATTGTCCATTCTGGTGTCATTGGAACTGGTAAATTAAAAAGGCTGGGCTGGAGATTTCATGTGCCGTCAATGCATGTTCTCCCGTCACACAAACTGTTAAAGTTCAAGCGGTAACACTTTATTTGACAGTGGTCGTCATGACATGGAAATGACAGTGTCATTATTTGCATGGAAACATATCCACCTGTATCTTAAAGGAGTCATTGTAGGGATGAATTTCAGAAAATGTGTGTACAATAATTCATATATTTTAGTAAAAAATAGTTACTCATCGTCAGTTAGGTCCTCAGCTGGATCAATTCTCAGTTCAAAATGCTGTCTCTCTTCCTCTGATTCCTCACCACTATAGGGACATGATGAGTTGTTAGCGACAAGGTTTACTTTTTGTCTAATTAACATAATTTAAAAAATCTCATATTTGCCAGTGCTCAAATCGGAAAGTCGCGATTCTAAGGTTTCTGTCAATGTTTTTCCCGCGTGTGTATGTGTTGCTCATTCCACGAATGCATGATCCTTACAAGTTGTACCTCGTTGTAAAGGTGACTAATCAGGCTTTCCAGCGATATAAAATACAATACCAATTGGTATTATTAAAGGGGAGGAATAATCGACCGAAATAACGTTTCCGAACTTTTTTTGAGGAGTTTATTACCTCTGTAATGAGTTAAGGTGTGGTGAAATAGTGACAACAGATGGTCCAATCAGAAAGCTTTTCACATTTCCTTTAAACGTTTCCTTGTGCTAGTAGAGCATGTGCTCTATTTCACTGCTCTATTATATACATGTTCATTATGTCCTTAGCATGTTATCACATGACCACAATGGGCCCATGCCGTTCTTCATAAACTGAGGGTTATAATTTAGTGTGATTGTGACAGAAAATCAAGCAATAACCTAATGTGCCATTGACAGACAAAGCATGTGCTTATTATTATTATTATTATTATTATTATTATTATTATTAATAATAATAATATTGTTGATAGTAGTAGTCGTCGTCCTCCTCCTCCAGGCTTCCTGTGAAGAGGGCAATCCAAAATAGCCTGGCCTGCACACACACTGACTCGTATGGGCACTGTGGGGTCAATAAGAGCTGCTGCTGAAGGTCTCCACAATGGGGCCCATGTGTTCTGTGTTCCCAAGATTTCGGGATAGCATCTCTCTTAATGCCCTGCATCATAGTGAATACAGGTCATGGTTCAGCCCTCTCATTAGCTAAAACTAATACTCTAGTATTGGTGCAAACCATGCAAATAGGGTTGGGCGGTATCTGTTTTTTCATACCATCCCCAAGTAGTCCCCAAATATTACGGAGGTATATGGTATTACAGGGTGGGTAACTGGGGAAAAAAAAAAAAAAAAAAAAAACTTTGCAGGGGGCTTAGGGAGCTGTCTGCTACATTGCAATGCAAATTTGCAAGTGCAAATGTGGTCACGGCTATCTCCAGCTGACAGAAATACAGTTGTTTCCACACTATTCCATGTGCCTGGAGTCATATTTTTCCCTTTACAAAAGGCAGGTTATGGCAATAAACTAACATTGGCCTATTACAGACATAATCTCACCTTAAATACAGTGGCTAAATTCAAGTTCAATGACTAATGTTAATTAACGTTAACTTCCTCTCTACCTTCTTTTAGGTGTAGGTTTAGCCATGTAAATGACGGCATGATTCAGGGCTTGATGACTCTGGCCCAGCTTGTGTTCGCCAAAATGAATGGGTGTGGAAATAGTTAATTTTCCAGGAGGATGATATGCAGCGGTAGCCTATAGGTTTCCCCAGGTTTGAATTTCTCTTTTACGAACACAACTTCCGTCCACATTATGACTGCTCTGCATTATGCAACTTATACAGCTAATGTTACTAGGCCATTTGTCCACTGTTGAGACATGTCAATCTGTCATATCGACTTAAAAGTCAATGATTTGAAAAGTGTATTCTCAGAATATCACAAATTTGTTAGATAGATGTGGAGAAGAAATTTTATGATGGGTGTTGAAATGGATACCGCTGCTATTTTCAAATACCTCGGTTTACCGTATTACCGTTATACCACTAAAACCTACATGCAACTAATCACTCCATGGTGCACTGTGACTTCAAGGAAGTTCTTGTTTAAATTGATAATTAATGTAATCATGACAACTTGGAGAAGTCATAATAATACCATCCATGTACATTTTCCACAACAAACAAACTGTAAACATGGAGATAACTCCAAGGATAAGTATTACAATGAACCTCCCCCTTGGCTTCCCCCTGTGAGCATACAGATTTTGTCTCTCTGTGCCTGCGCCAAGTTATCCTCCGAAAAGCAATACTCGTGGGTGTCGTACACAGGACATCCAAGCATCTGCTTTCAATTAAACTGTCAAAGCTGATGTTTTCCAAGCCTAATTTCCACAGCTCATACATTCTATGTTTGATAATTAAAAAGTAAATAAAAGAAGGAAAAATGTTTTTTTCTTCCCCAACAATAATAAAGCAGTGAAAAAGATAAATGTGAAAAAAGAAACAAAAAATACCCTCTTGTAATATTACATCTTTAAATGGATTGGTTGACATTAATCCTGCCCCAGGCATGCTTATATCAGCTGCTAAAAATGCAAATAGTGTTGTTTCACAAGGGTCAGTTGATTTTAATGCGCTGTGACGTCTGAATGTGCCACCTTTCGGGGGAACTGTGGCGCGGATGTTTTCTGCCACATCCTCTTGGCAGCGTTAAAGTTCAAGGGCGGCGCTTAAAGTTAACTTGATTGCCGGAGCAGAAAAGAACAACAACAGCCCACCGCTTCCGTCCGTGCCAGTGGACGAGCGAGCATGTGCAATGTTAATTTCATTCCGTGAAAAGCATTGCAGTTTTATGGTACGAGCAGGCGCCGCGCAGCTCGGAGGTGAACGCTTCCAGGGTAAAGTCACGCTAAGTCACATGAGGCTCGTGTGCCAGGCATGGGCTCTCTCTCGCTGGCAGGTAGTCACTGGCCCTCATGTGGCCAGGTCATGTGACCTTGAAAACGTATCAGGGGCGAAGGAGCTGTTGATATTGTGTCACAAACTGTTTGATAGCCATTACTTGAATTAAAGATGACAGCTGTGTGGCCACTGCTCTGTGATCCTTAGAATGACAACTCTGCGTGTCACTTCCTGTTTACTTGCCCTGCTCTTTTGCGATCTGATTGAGTGAGCAGAGGCACAGATGTATTATGCACTTGTTTGACACGGATATGATATTGTGATATTTGGAGGGCTTCTAGAACATTCTGCCCCACTTTTCCTGTGTGAACGTGTCCTCATTTCTTTTGTGTGATGTACGTTGAACCTTTTGACAAAAACCTCCAATTAATCTGGGGTATAGAATGTTTTTTTCACTTTACTTCCAGCATTGATGTTTTTTTTGTTTTTTTTCTGGAGGTTAGACATTAAAAAGGCTGACCAAATAAACAGGTTTGCTTTGGGAGATTTGAGCTGGCCAGTGCAATGAACGAGAGAATACAGAGCATGTATGCCAAACTACTCTGGCTTGAAACAGCTGCGCCGGTGTGCACAGATGTGATATGCTGGATGTGATGGGGCTTGGTTTGGAATGCTGGTCGCCTGTCAAACATCCATCAGATGGATCCATAGTGGAAGGAAAGCAGCCATTTTTATTTTTTTTTCAGATGGCAACATTTCACACTCACCTCGCTGCCAGGCCTGTCTGCAGAATGAGCACATGGGTGATTTCACCTCGGTGCTGTCAAAGAAACGCATCCACTTCCCTGCACAACCCCCTGCCATGACCGGTCATACGTGCTCATCACATACCCCCTGCTCTCCCTGCCTTCACTACGTACCACACCAAAACATATTCCGCCTGCTTCCTCACTGAAATCTGAGCAGTGTTACTGAAATTACACTGTTTTGTAGAACCAAAATTCTGATGTTGTCATAGCCTAATTAGAAGAAAAAAAAATAAAAACAGTGCAGACAGGCCAATATGCTGTTACTTAAATGGGAATGTACATAGTAATATGTATGTGTACACACAATAGGCACATTTGGAAAATATATTTGTTTATTATCATGTTCACAATGAAGAATCAACATTGCCTTTGATCGGTTAATCTCCAAATGGCTAATGGGCCAATACATAATCCATTCGGCCCCCTGGGTCCTAGTTAAATAACCCAACTCAACACATTCACACAGTCATAAAGCATTGTTTAAAAACACATTCATCGGATTGAATCCAATGCCGACTGTGGCTGGTAGCTCCACGGGGCGGCTCAGTGCCGCCTGAGTCGCCCAGGGTTTGGGAAGGTTCAGTTAGATAAGGCTCCATGTTTTATTACTCTTGGATGACCCCTGCTGTTCGAAAGGGCGCTCCTAAGACTGCACGCCAAAATCGCATATCAAAGGTCCCTCCTCCAACGCTGCTCTGTGAGAACTTAGCTGCGGTCTGCGACACAAAAATAAGTAGCTTTTGACGCCACGTGTTTTGGAGGAGAACCACGGATGTCCCAGCTCTCCGAAATTGGCAGGGTGGTTCATGTATTGAACATGGCTGTGGTTGCAGATAGTTGGACATTCAGATTGGAGTGGACATTGGATACAGCCCCCGGGTTGGGCGGGGGAAATTAATAAAAATAAATAAAAATACATGTATCTCTCAATTCACCTATTTTAGCATCTAATTTTCTCTAAGCACCCTGTGGCCTGGATTCAATCAAATTGTAATGATACAAGTGTTACATTTTATTAACCAAAACACAGTTGTTTCCATTAATTTTGGTAATTGCTTTACTCACCAAACTGTGATTGTGAAAAGTAAAATAAAATGCTTTTAGCTGTGATTCAACATTAAGAACACATTTTAATTGAATCCAAGCATTTGTTTATGGCTTAATATATCGTTTTTGAACTGGGCCACAGACTGCAAGTTGACAGCTACTATTTAGCCAGTACTTCAGATTGGATTTTCAAACTGGGACCACATAGGCTGAACTTCCACAAGGCCAAGACACTACATTTTTGTTTTTTAGTTCGCATCAAGTTTCAGAATTGCCAAAGAGCACAGAATTATAAACACTGTATAGAAATGGAAGACAATGTACCCGTTTTCTACCACACATTAGTAGTCTTTATAACACGGCTTTGCTGAATGCTCAATTCTGATTGGTCACTTCAGGCATTCTGCAGTCAAATATTTCTGAACAATGACTGCTGCCATGGGTAACATTAATTTAGAACGCTTTTTCATATCACTCCGCAGAAAGAAGCACATTTAATTTTCAGACTTTCTTGAGGCTAGAGAGGTAATGCCTGTGTCTGGGCACATATATATGTGAGAATAGCCAGAGGAGCTACTGGGCTCCAAGCAGAACAGACAGGAGAAAGTGGAGTAAGATACTGCCCTCTAATCCAGTCAATGGCAGCAAATATGTTGAGCGCCTCTCCTGTGTGTCGCTACACAGGCTACTAACATCATGCTATTTGTAATTAAAAGTAACAATGTTGCCACTTGTAACATTAGCAACATTGCGCATTCAGGTGCATCAACTGGGCAGCCCAAGATGGAAACATAGAAGAAAAAATAAAAACATGAACATTCCCAAAGTTCCATTCTCCTTGTCTCACTTCACTATATACTGAAATGTTCAGTTTAACAATTATAAAGCCAAGCCTTAATGACAAAGCAGCTGCTTTTTATGTGAGCAGCCCAGTAGCCTTTTCATTTGTAAACTAAAACCCTTTATATTGTAACTTGACTATGTGACAAGGGCCTGCTTAGTCTTTGTTGCTATGGGAGCAGCTCTAAACAGAATTGAATGGACAGTTTTAGCAGAAGCTAGTAGACTAATAAAGTCACTTTATATAAATATTTTTTGTCAAATTATTGATTTATTCCTTTTGTTAGGTAATTAGCTGTGTAATAAATGATATAATCCACTCAGAGGCGGTCAGCTATCGGAAAATAATTACCTTCACGGAGGCAGGGGGTTTTTAATCACCTCCATGTCGTGGATTATCCCTTAGCTACTTGCATGTGTAGGTAGCAAACTAAACACCTCTCACTCAGTTATTTCATCTAGTCATTAAATTTTTTAAAAGCATTGAACACACCTTTTGAGAATATCCTTTTTTATTGAACTATTGTTCTATTTTGCCACTGTAGGAGGAAATCATCAAATGAGCAAAGACTAGATTAGTCTAGATTAGTCCACAGACCAGCTCCATGGGCGACCGTGCCGTCTTACCCACTGCTTGCCAAGAGGAGACTGCACCAGGGCCCGTAGCTCGTTCCAGTCTGGCCGGAATATCAGTACACTAGCTGCGAGCCGTGGCTGGAAACTGTTTTCGCTTCTTCATAACGGTATGTGCTGATCACACGCTGCAGAGGACCTGACCTTTGTGTGAGAGGCTGACCGAGCTGGACCTCGTTTATCCATTCCGAACCCTTATCCAGATGGCCAGGTCCCAACTGAACCCAGTGACAGTTGCTATTATTTTCTGTTCATGCTTGGAGGCTTCTGCAATTCATAAACCAAAAGGGGTAAGGATAATTGCTGTCATGGCCCAAGGCTTATTACTATAAAATAGAAATAAAAAAGCCATATAATTCTGAGAAAGAATGTAATTTGTTTAAGCAATATGAAATTGGTTTATAATTTAGAAGTGACAGCATGCAAACAATTGTTCGATCAAAGCTGTGTGCGGAAGCACAGGAGTAATGGTTTCACGTTGCAGCTGTTCACAGGGAGACCGGCTTAATTAGATTCCCAGAGGGTTGTGCTGGGGCAGCATCAGTGTCTTCTGTTAACAGGTTAATGATGGTCCGTTGTCCTCGATTTCGCGGTCAAGCAAATGCATTGTACGATCCGCACAAATCCAGCATTGACACATCAAGTAACGTGAGAGCGTGCTTGGCTTATGCGTTGCGTGAACGGCACAGCTCAGGTTGAAATAGTGCTCCGCAGCGATTCCGACTGCCTGACTATGGCATGATTAATCTGCAGGTTAGGAAGATACAAGAGAGGTTAGGAAGATACAAATTCCTTTTATGCCCCAACCCTAAACATCTAAGAAATGCTGATGGTGGTCGGTTCATCATACTCACTGATGCCTTCATCAGGGCGACAGTGTAGAAAAATGGTGAGGGAGCTAGGCTAGTAACTGTGAGGTTGTAGGTTTGATTCCAAAGTCGGTGTGCCGTTGTGCCGTTGTGCCCTTGAGCATAGTACTTAATCTGGACTGCTTCAATAAAAATCCAACTGTATAAATGGATTGTGCATGTCTATGCGCAAGTCAGCCTGGATAACACCATCTGCTATATCTAATGTACACTTCTGCCACTGTCTTTTTCAAAGGAGATTCTCCACTTCATTGGAATATCCAAAATGTCATTTTTTTAAGAACATTATCGCAGAATTTCTTCAAGTATTGGAATTTTACATTGATTCGAAATGTATTTGGGTTCGACGTAATTAAATTTTAGCAATAGCCATAAAATGTAAGGGAGTGGGACATAAGAATTAAGTAGTTGAATAATGCATAATTTAAGGAAAGTGTGCCTTTATACGACACCATAAAGAGCCTGGTTTTACTGTGGAATGTTCACCAGTGAAAAAGGCAGCGAGGCAGAAATGGCTTCATATGTGGCAATACAGCATGTTTTAAATCCCTAGGAGATACAATCACTTCCAGTCTCGATCTGTATGTGTTTTTTTCCCCCCTTTTTAGTCCCGGCACTAATCTACTGTATATGTACAAATAGCTCCTTCAGTATCTGACTCCCAGTATCCTTTGTTTTATATACAGCAGTGTTCATTATTGTCTAATCAATCTACAGATTGAAAAACAAAATAGCTTCCTGGCAGGTGAAAAGGCTTCGTATATTTACATAACCATTGCAGTAGATGGTGAATGCAAACCGTTCCATGGCAGATGAGTGTGATAAATATCTGACTTAAACCACAGAAAACCCATCTCGTCTGAGGTACACATTAAACATTTAACAGAGGAATCCTATAGAATCATTGTGAAACACATGTGACTCCACCGCTTAGTGACATCTGCTGAATATTAACAATACAGCATGCACTCTGACATGATGAAGTTCAACAGGAAAGCGGGACATGGGCAGATAATTGGTCATACAATCTAAAAAAAAAAAAAAAGAAGCAATTTGAGAATAAAAGTCTGGTCCACTTCACCTATTAAACTGGTATAATGGGAGTAATTCAGAAAGCGTGGGATAATAAATTAATCCTAACATTATCTCAGTTTAAAGCAGAATGGTCTTTTCTTTTTAGAGCAAAGCTCCAATGTAATGCCTATACTTTTTATTATGGAATTTTATTATTGGCTCACCAAGCACCCGACATCCACAGACTGTCAGGGGATGGGATCGGAGGACCAGACGCGACCGTGAGGGGATCATTAAGTTACCCACAGGACATGGGGATAACCACCAGTACAAAGGGGGAAATGGGAAGAATTAACAAAAAGGGAGAAAAAACTCCCTATGTACTGTATATGCCAACACAAAACAACCCACAAAAAAGGGCGAAAAGTCAAGCAGACTAGAGCAGATAAATAGAAAAGGAAAGAACGGCCTCTAGCTCAATAAATAGCAATAGAGCACAACAAAGAGGCAAACAGAAAAAAGGTAAACAAAGGTTACTGCCTCAGAGAGGACAGGTAGGCAAAGAGGAACAAAGCAAAGAGCCAGAGAAAAGGAGAAAGATCCTAGCTCAAGCTAAGGACGTTTCTGCGTTTCTTTTGAACCAAGAGAAATGCAGTCCTCCGGCTATACCGTTTACGTGGCTTAGCGTGACAAAATATGACACTGAAGCATGGAAGAGCGGAAACGCCCTGCTTATATAGTGGCACGTGCCTGGAACTAATTAAGACAAATTGGTCTCCCAGCGGCCAACAGTCGCCACAACCTCCAGCAAAACATAAGCAGGCTAAAAACCATGACACAGACTTTATGGGCTGGATTTGATCCGTCCATTGTGTCCAAAAATAGTTGAAATTTTGGCTATGTTTAGTTTCGGCCTTAATGGACAGACGTCTGTTTTAGTCCAAATATTTCCAAACCCGGATAATTTTTGCACAGCTGTTTCGTGTCTGGTTTTTGACCGGACTGCTCGTTAATTTAAAGTGATTCTGGTCAACAGATGTGTTAACTGGATATTTAACCCCTTTGTGCAGATGGCAAGTTTGGTCAAATCTCACCTATTTAGGGGGTGCTCTGTTTAAGGCTTTATAACTCCAGGGGCTCCATCTTGACGATCTTGGTGCATTGTCTAAAACGCTCGGTGCCAGTGCATTTAGGGCATGTCCAAGTCCACTTTTGCTAGTTAGACGGCGTGTTATTTGAGCGCAAAGTGAGGCGCAAGGTGCTAATGGGCTGAACCTAGCCACTTCATTAATTATAGGTGTGTCTTGGGCATACGATGCAATAAACCAATCAACATGGCATATCCCATTCCCTTTAAGAGCCGGCTTTTCCACCTTGGCGGATTGCTTATATGATGGCGAAACAGACAAGCTCATGCGTGTGTAATGCGAGCAAGGAATAGGCAATATGGATCAATAGTATAATCAATATTATTCGGACTAACCATTATGACACGTTTTGATATACACAATAATAATCTTTAACATTAGGGTTTAACACCGGCACGGGTTCCCAGTAATTCCTGACAGTGCTGTTATTTTACTAAATATATGTGGTTAAATTTCATTAAAAGCACTTGCAACAGCTGAGAATAAGCTACCAATGGCTTCCGTCTCACCTTAGAAAACGTCAAATTAGCCTGCTTGTTTAACAAATGTTGTTTGATTATGCAATGAAGCATTGTCAAACATCAATTCCATGAGGCTGTTCTCATAGAGTTCTCAAAGTTCAAGCTTCAAAGTGAAGGCTAGTCCCGATTCCGTAAGTGATGTCAGCATGTCAGCTGGTCCAAGGTCCCGGCAGGTGCGTGGACTCCTGGGAGACTTCTTCACCGAAGTCGGGTCACAACGGGGTTCCAGTCAGGGCGAAGTGGACGTGCACAGATCTCCACTTGGCTCGTGCCGCAAGGGAGACAGTAGAGGAACAGTTTGAAGAAACGTGTCCTCAAAACAGCTGTTGAGAATAAACCAGCTTGGTTTATTTCGTGGACGGTGGAAGGCCAACTCTGTCTCATTGGTCAGGCGAGATGCGGTTTGGGATATGCAACGAGGTCCATCCGGGTTTCAGTGGTGCTTCTGGTAGGGTAAGACAACGTCTTTACCATCAGAGCAACGTTGGTAGAATTTGATGGCCTTTTATGGTCAAAAGTCACTGAAGCGACCGAACCTGTTCCTTTGATCCCAATTGTTAGATGGCTTTAGGGCACCCATGCATTTGATTGCCTCATTTCCTTGTAAGCATCAATAAAACACAGATGGATCAGCCATTTCCAATCACCTCAGGGTGTGCGTGTGTGTTTTAACTTTGGGTCCCCCCTCTCCTTCTCAAAAGAGGGGGGTGTTCCTGCCCAAACTGGTGCCTCATCGATCAAGCAGTCTGTGTTAATTGTGAATGTGACTCAGCAGAGGGCCCAGTCCCATGATCACAAAGCCAGAGTCCCAATATGTCCCTGTGTATCATTACAACTGATATGCTTTATTGTTGACTGCTGTTTATGAACTCAGCTTGCTTTCTGGCTTTGCAAGAATTTATAAGAATATATCAGCGATCCGCTCAGACCGGATCCGTGAACGGTGAATTAATCTATAGTGCAGCGGGTGGCGCCGCCACCTCTCCCCCAGGAGACCCGAGTTCGCTTCCTGCCTGCATCCCATTCCTTAAATTGGTGTCAGTAGTGAACTGGCATGCCTTGATGGGAAAAAAGGGGTGTCCTCCGTGGGTGTCAGCCTGTGAGTGATGTGAGAGCGTGAGGGCACGCTCTGTGTTCGGCGAAGAGTAGTGCAGTGATCCACTCAGTATGCTGGCTATATATTACAATTACAATTTCAAAGTGTTAAGTAGCTTGCAAGACGTTGAAACAGCGGCCTTCAAATCTGTCTTTTCAACTTTAACTTTCAGCCGAAACCGAACATATATTAAACGACTGGTAAAGTGGTCTTTTCAATACTTTTCGACGACAATTTGCTGGGTGGGATTAGTTGAAGGGAGGAAAATGCACTGCAGTCTGGGACAAGAAAGGGAATATCTCAAGCATTTGAATTGACTTTTCACATCTAAGATGTGTAACTCCTTGAACTTAGTGTGGTAGAAATTATGATTCATACATATTACTGTGAAAAGTCGTTTGGAGCCAAAATGGAATCTTTTATATTGTGACATTTCCTGTGTGAAAACGTCGGTCACTTTCTTTCAATAAAATTCATATAATTTCATTGGATGACAATGGGGGAAGAAGTGCAACCTATAACATAAAGTTACTTTGTTTTCTTGAATTATTCTTGCTTTTGCTTAACCCTTAGAGACTTAAGGTGATTTTGATGTGTTTTCCCCATCCTCCTGTAATTGATAAACCCTCATACAACCCCTCATTGTGTTGACAGTTCTTGACCCTATCAGGAAATGTCAAGCTTTGTTCACTTCAGTTTATCTCAAAAACCAAAAGTGTCAGTTACGAGAATATGTTATATGGAGTAATTACATCAGAGCCATATCAATTGGACATATGATTGCTTTATAACGTATACAAATATCTGTACCTGGCAGAAATATGCTCAGATAATCATAATGGTTAAATAAAACTTATTGTTTTCTTTTGATTTGATGACACTGCAAGTGTAAATTAGTAAATTAACATTATATATAACTATCTTGTAAAAAGAAGAAAATAGCTATTAATACAACAACGTTTTTTTGCCATTAACTGAATGATTAGACTACAAGCTGTTGAAGCAGGTGACCACTGGCCTACAAAATTGACATGAATCCCAATGCAACATAAACGGTTTGAGAATAACTGTAGGTTCTCATCTCTGCCTGTAAAAGAATGGTTATATTCCAATAGTTACAATAGAAAACATAGAAGTAGAATAGTTTAATAGTAGCTTGTATTTATTACATGACCAATAAAAAAACACATAATCTATTACCCGTATTCATATTGTATTCACAGAGTCCTCTATTGGGTCCATTGCATGGAAATAAAAATCCTCATTCATCTCCTGAACCATCATCTTTGTCAATAGAATGAAGTATCGCTTGAAGTGCCTAGCCTTGTATCTCCAGTGTAGTATCTTCTCGGGGCTCTGTGTGTGTTTTCAGCAGGTACTACTGCTGGTGATGAAACAGCCAAAACTAGGCGTGGTTTTCAAATGCAACCCTGGCCTTACTGTCAGACAATTCAACATATTTGTGACCGCCTTGGACCTATTTTTACTATTTCCACCATGCTAATCGGTAACCTAATAATAATAATTTTGTCACATCTTAATTTGCAGAATTATTTTTGCTCCAAACTTTAATAATAGGCACAGTCCATCGTTGTAGGGAGGATCCCCAATTGTCAGTTCAAAAAACAAAGGTAGGGTGGTTGGTTTCATGGTAAGAAGGAATGCAAAGCTATATATGAATTAGCCTAAGGATTAATTCAAACATAGGCGTCTCAAGTCTATATAACACAGTCACAACTGGTAATTTAATTTATCTGCTCACCAGTGGCGGGCATTTATCTTGGGAACATCTGATATGACGATTACGAGCCCATCAGACAAGTGCCGTTTCCTGAGTGACATATGGATAAAATGTATTCTGCGTGAGTTAATCATTTATATGCTGATGACAAGCACTGCACCTTTGAAAAGGTGACTACTTAAAATTATGACTACAAGAAACTAGGATTTCTTCTTACGTTAATCGTACTACCATTCAAGGAAAAAAAAAAAAATTTGTTTATATCTTTTTTTCATTGCCATTCTATACCAATTCAATCAGCAAGGTTCCCAGGCCCCTTGCTGTGCTTAATCAAGGCATCACTCGCTTTGTTCATGTCTGTCAAACCACCTCCCCTGATTCTCCTCCACAAGTCTCTCTACTTTCATAAGTTTGATGACAATAGAAAATGATCAGGATATGATAATTTACTTTTTCCAATCACTAACACAGTTTGTATCTCTCTCTATTACTAAGTAATGTCAGTCCATTTGAGAAATCTAATATAGAAGCTGTACTGTGCAGATATGTGAAGTTCTTTATAATAAAAAGTAAAAGAAGAAAAATATTTTTGAACAAGACAGAATTACAGAATTTTAGTGGGGAAAAAAAACATGATAGCCCACTGTCATGATTCCTTCATGCATTTCATTAAAAAACCACAACTGGGGTGTGTCCAGTACTAGAAAAATGCATCCTCCTTTCCTCCACTACTACCTCCTCTCCTCCGTGCCACGGATACGGATCTTGGTGTCGTAATTTAATGTTGCTGATTATATATTAATCACATATTAATGGTTGCATATTAATTCATGTTAATTAATCAATGTCAGGTACATTGTATACTGTACATCTACTTGTACTTGGGCCGTTTTGCATACCTCCGTGTAGGAGATGAGCGGAGGGAGGTTGGTGAGGAGTGAAGAATATTGGGGGAATTTGGGACGCACCCTAGGTTGGCGTGACAGGGCTTGGTCTGGGAGAGGGAATCAGGGCATCCGCGGGCGCGCCTACTGGTTAAGTAGGCACACACACCTGGGTTGCGTAAACAAATCAACCCAGGGATTAAAAGTGTGCTTCATTTCACAGTGACTGATACCAGAATCCTCACGCTGAGAGAACAGAAAGAGAAGGGTGAAAGGAGTATTTGGAAAGGTTCTGTTGTGTTTGGCTCATTTTTGCTTTGTTATTTTAGCTTGTTATTTTTTACCAAGATCCCATGAGCGTGAAAAGGGAAGATTTTTTTTGTTTGTTTGTTCGTTTGAGGACGCTCTCTTTCTCACGCGTGTGCGTGTAATAAAACGGCGGTAAAATTATCAAATGTCCCTGCGTTCAGCTGTTCAGTCCCTCCCAGGGGTGTCACGTTGCTGTGTGACAATCACCATCCCGTAAAACACTCAAATGCTGTATATTGTTAAAAAAAAACTCCAATCTGATAGTTTAGGTTTACAAAAAAAGGGGGAAGAAAGAAAGACAGCAGCCATCCAATGTTTTTTTTCTTATTTACTATTTATTTTTGCAGGTCATTGGAATATCTGGTTTAATGCACTGTTCTCTCAATAGATTTTTTTCCTTGAAGGTGCATAATGCGGAATATCTCTAAACATTAAACCACGTGAAATTCACCGTTTCGGAGGGAAAGGACAGCAATAAATGGCTTTGCTCTGAATGATCTGATCACAGCTGGCTCCTGCTCTGCTCTGTTTTGTGTCTGTACCATCTTTAGACCTAAATAATGTTAATACAAAGTATTCCAAAGTTAATACAAAGTATCTGCAAAGTACTAATACTCACAAGGAAGCTGGAGCCTGCTTTTTCATAGAGGTGATATGTTCCAGTCCGTCAAACTACTATACTAATTACAGCCCAAGTCTGGCCAATTGATGCGGCCCGATTCCGGTCAGCCGGAACTGGTCCATAAATGCCATGCTTGGGTCAAACCTGAACCAGAGCTGGCCCAAATGTCTCATGTTGTCATATAAGCCCACCTCCCACCCCATCCCATGACATGTAACAAAACAGATACTTGGATAAAGTAATCAATCTTATAATCAATATAAAATTCAACATCATGTGAAATATGCAAGCAGTCCTTAATATGAAATACGGCAGGTTATGTTCACAGATTGAAACATATAAAAGCACCGCCCTTTGACTAATCAACTCCTTGGCTTTGGAAAAAGGCATCTCCATTCCAAAGGATCCCGTAGAGATACTGTATGTGCAGATACTGAAGGAATCTCTTCGCGGGGCGAGATTAGTGAGTTCCGCAAAATGATTGATTTGGTTCCAATCCTGCACACTGCCATAACAATACACTTAATAATGCTCCATTTAAAGTTTGAAGAGTATTATGCTTATGACTGAACCCTGAAGAAGCCAGAAGGTTAATTATGGTTTAAAATATATATTTTTTAATTAGAATTATTTTATTTTTTTTAAAAACAGGTTGACATGAGCATTCAACAGAACCCAAATTTCTTTGGATTTGACTGCTGTGAGAACATACTTGTATACATACTTCATTGTATAATCAAACAAAATGTGTAAAAGAAGCAGGCTAATTTGGCTAAGGTGAGACAGAAGCCATATTCTGGTATCTTATTCTCAGTGGTTTTAGGTGCTTTTTAACTAAATTAAACCGCATATATTTTCAAAAATAACAGCACTGTTGTAAGCTAATGGAAAATATTTTCCTGTTTCCCATTAGGCCTATTATATTTCTGGGAAACAGGAAATAGTTTGGTGGGGAATTACCGGGAACCCATGCTGGTGTTGAACCCTAATGTAAGATTAAGATTATTAGTGTGTATATGAAAACACGTCATAATGGTTAGACCGAATAATATTGATCCTAATATTGATCCATATATTCCTTGCGCACAAGCAGGTCCGTTTCCCCAGCTGTAAATTGCTCTTTTTACAGTCTTATTAAATCAACTATTGTATTAGCAATCCATCGAGGTGCAAATGCAGGTAGCTTTTAAAGAGAATGGAAGATAACACTCTGAGTGGTATATTGCATGTTACGTCAAGACACACCTATAATTAATGAAGGGGCTAAGTTCAGCCCTTTTGAACCTTGCGCCTTATTTTGTGCTCAAAATATGCATGCTCTAACTACCCTTACAAAACTTGGTAATAGTCAGAAATTACCAGAAGAGAGAGAGAGAGATCAACCAGAACTTAACAGAATAATTCAATTTCAGCACAGGATGAATAAAATAAATACCAGCTATAAAAACTAAACGGTCACGAGTTTACACAAACAAGGCAAAACGTGTCTGTCTGTAGACTCCAGGAATTGCTGCAGTGCCCCACTCACATAACTTCCTAGCTCCACAGCCTCCCAACTTAGTTAACCAAAAAAAAAAAACAGTAAAAAAAAAAATCCCAGTTTCTCCTTCAAATAAATACCTTTCTCCCCATGCATTGAGAACCTGTGCCCTGATTGGGTGATGTGAGGTAACATTTGAAAGGAAGGAGTAGGGGGGGTCAGACTCCTTTATGACCAGGACAGGCTTATCTAATAGCTGACACAATGTCTTATTAATTAATGTGCACTTATGTTGCTCTAAACAGGGCTAAGCACCAATATACTTTTGTTAAAATATTATACACATTATACATTCTCCATCAAAGGCCGTAATCTAAAAGCTATATAGCCGACATTCAATTAAAGAAACGTCAGACTAAAAGGAATAGTCTCTGAATATATTTCACTGTCCTTACAGCCACTTTACTGTAAACTTTATTTGGAATTTAAATATCTTTACCTAAGAAAACTAACTTGATGGGTTAGCTGATGATTATGTTAATTTACCTCAGGACCATGCAACGGTCAAGTTCTGAAAGAGAGACAGAGAGATAGAGACAGAGATAACATTAATGGTTTCCTGAATTTGGTGAATGTCGACAGACTACCAAAAAATAAATAACCACACCGCGTAAGCACCAATGCACCAGCAAGCCACCATTTGGGAATCATGCCACACCAACAGTACTCATGGGACGTTGGAAGTTTTTTTTTTATAAGGGTAGGTATTTCTGAGTTTCTACTTTATAGCAATTTTTTCAAACACCTTTATCTGTAATGCTAACAATAGCCAGTAAATTACATTGTATAAAATGAAATGAATAAGTAAATAAGATAATTTCAAGCATTACTTGTAGTGTATAATGGGGGAATAAGTTTGAGATTCTGATACATACCTCTAAAAAATAACGTTCTCATTGAGGTTGAGACTGACATATAATCCATGACTCATGAGCTGAACAACGCAATTGTAATTTTAATTTTAATAATTGCAGCATATGGGCTGATATGCAATCCTTTAGTGGCCTGTAACGCTCAGGATGTATGTAATGGTACTATATCTAGAACATCATATAACCGTCTACATTCATGTGTGCTTCTTGTTTCAAATGAAAAAAATATTAATTAATGAACTTGTACTGTCATGTCTTTTTAACAGTTTTTTCAGTCTACCTAGTTCCTAGTTTCTACCTGATGTCTGAGAAGTATTGGGCTTTCCAGGGACATTATATAGTATTATTGTGGATAAAAGCATGTTCACCTAATATGAAACCAACTATATGGATTTACGGGTGACAGATGATGAACTGTATTATTATGACCTCCATTTATTCAATTGTTTGATCAATCAAGTTCAAGATCACATCAAGCTGTCTATTAAGATGCTGTTGTTTTCTGTGACATAGGTAAAACCTTTATCATGTCATAGAGAGAGAAACACAGGCTGTTGGTATGAGCCGACTTTTGGAAGAAAAAAAAAGATTGCTATTGATTTGTTCCTTCAAAATAACATTAAAGAACAAATGTGAAATTACCTGCTTTAACGATCTATAGTGCAATAATCTGATCTCTGATATTTTCTCTGTCTTGATGAGAATGCTTTCATCAAAATAAATTATTTCCATGGGAGAGAACACACCACAAAATATGTACCGTATGTGGTTGTGAATCATGTTTATGGATGTTATGTGTGTACTTATCAGGTTTCACCAGTCATGTTTAACTGATGATGATAGTGTATGTAACTGAAAAAATCATGGTCAAAAGCCATGGAGATGACAGTACACCAAATTTCAATAAAGAACAAGAGACATCACCTCATTTACATTGTATTTACTTATTTACCCTTATTTACTTATTCTCTCTATGCATTTTGACATACACCCTTCAGGAGAGCATGTGCTATTACCCATGGGCAATAGATGGGTTGAGTCAAGGTCTCCCCTCGTTCTTTGTTGAAGTTTGGTGTGCTGCCATCTGTGTCTCTTAATCAAAATTAAGCTCAAATCATTGGTATCAGGTCAACAGAGGCTTGTCTGTTGAACATATGAACTGATAATTCAATTTCTTTGTGATTGGTTTTTGATTAAATGAAGCTTTCATCAAAAGTTGATTAAATCAGTCAAATGGAATTAGGTGATCCTTATTACAATCGACACAATTCTTAATCACCAAAGTTTAAATTGCAACTTTCCGGCTATGCTTTTTTTTTTAAGGGAATTACAATGCTGGACCCATGGAGAGGATGATGAAGATGCAAATTTAATCTACCCACAATGTAGCTTCTCTGAACTTTGAGTTATATGTCTGGTAATTATAGGTACTGAGACTCCGGAGTTCTTGCAGTGTTTGAACAAAACACAGGAATGCTTGTCCTTAAACTAGACGGACAACAGCAGATTTATTTTCTTCACAAACATGTCGGGGCTTTCCGAACTCACAAACCCTATTCATGATTAAATAAACTTGTATTGCACTTTCCACTATTAACTTTGTCCACTATTATATTTAAATATGAGGCAAAGTTCATTGGAATAAATGTTAATCAAACCCAGACCATGGTTAACGACACGTGTTGAGTGAATCCAGGAGAAATAAATACTTCCTTAAGTTCTGAACTCAAAGTAACAGATAAAGTATTTGGGCCAAAGCACCACTAGTATGAGCAGATGTCACTGGTTTAATATTTTACTTATTTTTTTTATTTTTTATTAAGCCCAACCACCACCACCCCACATCGGGGGACCCAGATTTTTTTCTTCACTCCAATTTATACTGTTTCTCTTTGTCTTTTGTATTATGAATATATATTTTCTTCCTTTTCTTTCTCCTTCTTCTCTCCCTTCTCCTTTCCTTCCTTTCTTAGAGCTCAATAATTGTGTTGAACATGGCTATTTCAAAACCAAAAATACTACAAAAAGAAAAACATTTTAATTTTAACTTTTAAGGAACAGCAGGCATTAACAGTTCACCTTTTGACATTGCACATAAAAAAGGAGGAATAGCACACTCAACAAGACCAAGTTGTCACATGAACTATCATGTTTCATGTTTCAAACAAAAGAAGGGGGGGGGGGGAGGGGGAGGGGGGGGGAGGGGATTGTATAGAAAAGAAAATGTCTCAGTTGTCCAACTGCTGGTATAGATAACAAGCATGTCTTGCTAGTCACAGTTTGCTGGTATCACAATTTAGGCCTCACAGCATGAAGGCATCTTCTTCCATTCTTGTTATCTTAACCACAACAATGTCATGGTCCCCTCTGCCTGGCATGTCGGTCTTGCAAAAGCTCTTGCATCAGAAAAGGAGAGACACAAATATCCATCAACAAATGAGATAAAAAATGCATCCAATGACAACAACTGTAACCGCATAGCGTGTCTGTCACATTGTTTGACTCTGGAGAACCGTTATCAGAGTAAATGGCTAGACTAAAGGGCATATGTATTACACTGTGCAGTGGTATTCAGGGTTTGGCAGAGAAAGATTTCACGTCGGTGCATTATATATACACCATACATAGATTTGCATAAAAGGAAGCTGTTTCAAAAGTATTCTAAAGGTCATCATACTCAGCTTGAGTGGAGTAGAGTGCCCTGCTAAAGTACTAGTCCTTGATGCAGTCATATCCCCACAAAAAGGGATCTCATACTGACTAAGTCAGTTTGAAAAAAAAAAGCTAGTCACAGGGAGATCATTGTTTTCCCATCATGCAATGGTGACCCTTTGTCTTTTTAGTGAATTTGCTTCCATCTTGTACTCATAGAATTGTTGCACTGCAAGGACCGAAAGTTGGCACCAAAATATTTGATCGATTTTGGTTCCAGTCGGTTCTATGAATATATTTATTTGGTACTCTTAAGGAATCACATTCTGGTATTCAGTACTAGTGTATGCAATTGCACCAATACATGCCCCAAAGCAATGGATCTAGCAATCATTTCAACCACACAGTAGTGCCTTCCCTGACCAAATAAGGAGCTATGGAGAAGTAAATGAAAACTGAATAAATCATAAGAATAAACTCCAATATTTCATCTAAAATTAGGGGCGCATGGTATGGAAATTCTGGGGATGATATCAATAACCACTATTTGACTCTCCATACTGGCTGATGCTGATGCCCCGCTGTTTTCCATTGCCTCACACTGAACCAAAGTTTCCATATTCATGTAACAAGTAAATCTGCTGAGGAAAAAAAAGGCGGTTATACAGCCATTGCTGGATGACCTGCATTTTGGCCTGCTCAGCCATTTGTGAATTGCCTTATAAAATGGATAAAAATACAAGTCAGTCCCCTTCTTTTGGAAAACATCCCTATTTCTGTTAATGTTTGTTCCCCAAGTCAGTGAACACCCCACAACACAAGAAACGAGCCAAACGTTACTCTGCTCATTATCCCCACTCTGCCTTTGGCGTTAGTACAATGCCATATTGTACTGTTTCCTAGCCAGCTGGCTTGCTATCTAACCACAATCACTGCACTCCCTCAACAGTAGTGATCTTAGGTCCCGTATGTCTCGAACAACGGCATGTGCACTGCACTGGAACGATCAAGGAATATCAAAATTTAGAATCTAATTCTGACAGCTCTAGTGCACACTAGTCTAATCCGCTCAATATATTATTAATATATTTTCTTACGTTAGCCACCAGTAATTGACCATAGGCCTACTACTGTGTGACTGTTAAAAAGCCAAGATGTTTACATGCAGTTGAAATATATTCCTCTAAAATATGTGACTTAAGGGGAACAAGCTTGCCTGAAATTAAACACATGTTCTATATCTCTTACTTGTAACAAACGGTCTATTCCATGCCAACCTATTTCTAATTTCCCTTGAGCCAGCAAGTCACTAGAGCGTCTTTAGTGGTTGGCATAACAATCCTAAGTTACATAAGAAAATAAAGTGTTTGGAGGCTTGAACGGCAAACCCCGTTATTTTAGTTTCATGCCTTGCTTTACTGTTTCCATTTAGTTTTTCTTTTCTAAATGCCCTGAAGCAATATGCTTCTGTGTGTCCCCTATACAGGCAAATTCTTCTCTTTTTTTTAACACAAGCCCAAAAAGAAAATGGTTACTGTTCTTGAACCACTTTCACTACATGCATAATCCTGGTCTCTTCTGTGTGGTAACCCTGGCGAGTTTGTTATCCAAGAGTCCAAGTATTACTGAAATGAAGTAACAGAAGGTCAACCACAGTGGAAGTGTAATGTTCTTCTCACTTAAAAGATTTTTTTTAAATTAATGAATATATTTTTTTTGCCAGGATAAGGATACCAGCTTTATCATAATTCATGCCGTCTGTGGATTTCCGTGGGACACATAGTTTTGTGTCATGTTACAAAATAAGCAAGTGTTGTCGCTATAACATTGTGATCGTAAAATAGTTTATAGAGATAGAATTGTGAGTTTTAACACTTTCAAATGATATATTGTGTGACAATAGTTAAGTGATAATTACCTTTATGGAAGAAAAACATGTTTGGAAGATATTCATGTAATTTTTTTTAATGAAATGTCTCTATCGCCAATGTAAATTATGAAGCTGGTTTCTGCTAATTGTTGATTTTCTCTCAATGAGACTACTGAATTGCTGAATTGCAGGGTGTTCATACAGGGCCTTGGATGCTGGATGAACAACTTTACAGCACCTGCTATTTTCAAAGAAAAAAATAAATTTTGTGAATTGTCTTCACAAAGCTAAGGCACACCAGTTAAAGTTGACTCTTAGGCCCCGTACATCCTACCCTGTTTTGAAAACCGTTTCGGCTCCTTAACACCTTTTTTTTTTTATTTTTTTTTTTTTACTTTTGTATGTCGTGACTTCAAGGATGTTTTCAACATTCATTTAAGGCTGAGAGATGAAAGCAATATATTTGACCCTTCTTCCTCCTCTTTCTTTGAGATTATTTTTATAAGATTATTCCGTCAAGAGAATACTCCTTTTGACTGTGTCACTTTTGTTTCCTTGAAGCCAGTGAGTAATGAAATCATAATGAAAATAAAGTAGGTTATCTACAGTTTGAGGTATGTGAAAAGGAGCATACTTGGGGATAGCTCACTCCTATTGATAAGAGCAGAATTCCTTGTTAGTGTTTCATTTTTATATTGAAACACTTTCAACTAATGGCTAACAGAAGTTTATATTTATACAGCTTTTATTTGGTTGCGTATGTCTTTAGATCTTGAAGAAGGAAGTCGCGGATACAGACAATATTTTAATCTCTCAATTATAATTGCCACAATTTGTCATGTGCTTCTTCAGTTCACTTCAGAGAAGAGGAAGTACATGAATGAGTACTAACAAAAAACTCTCTGTAGTATTCCTACTCAGTCAGATATAAAGACATGCATTGTCTTATTAATGCAAAAAAAAAAAATTTGTGTTTGATTCCAAATAGAATGTGCTATCGTCAATAGAAACAAGTTTTTTTCACCCTATGTATCAATATGTTCATCTTATTTAGTATATTTAGATCAGTCAAGGCAAATTCACATAACATGACATTTCCTCAAGTGAAAGTAGACCGTTTTTAGCCCAAGCGTACAGCAGTAACAGTACATAACCTCACAGAGCATGATTCTGTGACAAGGGGGCACACCCAACAATCAGTATGTTTGCCTACCCTTGCTCCCACATCATGTTGCTCACATTATTGAGATTATAAAGGCTGGTTTCTCTACTTCTATTGTAACAAAAAAGATTTTCTTTATGCATTCAATACCTTCCCCTTTGCATCCCTGGACAAGATTTACAGCCTCTCTGTGACTTGTGCTCTGCGACTGGTGTCTGCCTCATTATTCTGCATTTGACTTCTATGGAGCTTGTGAACATGCAACAGGGCTTCCTGCCGGGCCAGACCAGATGAGGCGAGGATTCCAGAATTGTGTGGCCGTTTGATTTTTAATTGTTTCCATGGAGCAAACATTGCCTCTGGTTAGTCAGGGATAGTTGACTCCAGGAACGTATTGGTCTTGGAGATAGCATTTACATGCACTAACAAAATCAGTGCCTGCTCTTGCATATTCAGTACATATTTGCCAGGAGATCAGAAGAGTCTCCGTGGTGTTCAAAGCTTTCCTGACAATGCAGAGCTCTGGGATTGAATGTGTGGAAGAACTCAGCCCAAGGAGAAGCCATTTGTGACCAAATGCAGTTTAACATCAAAAGTGCTGTTGGTAGGATGTGGTAGATCACATCAGCTGAGTAAAATGACACTCGTCTTTAATTAATCAGAAGGAGCATGTGTGTGTGTGTGTGTGTGTGTGTATACACGTTTTATATTCTCCCCCCATAGCTTTATTTGCAGTGATATTGGGTCTGATCAATGTGGACTGCAGTGGCATCACCAGACCTATTTTTAGGGAGCTTTAGTCCCCCTAAAATTGACTTTCGCCCCCTAATTATTATTATTATTTTGCCATTTTTCAGGTTGATTTGACAAAATGCAGACTCCAGAATCATAACGCACACGGAAAAGTCTGGCGCTAGGACCCTGGAGAGGCTGCTATAGCCTAGATCTAGTGCAGTCATTGGTTAGAGTGCAGTGTGGTGCATGCATGAGCCACGTGACCGCTCAATTCAAATGACCGCTACAGAGAGTGGGTTGTAGAAATGAACGTTCTCGTGCTGCTGTAACGATAACTACAGGCACTTCAGCTCGGGAAGTTTGGGAACAACACAAGTTACTTAAAGGGGTAGTCCACTGCAATTAACTTTTAGGCCAATATTTTAGAATTTCTGAAAATTTTCAGCAATTTCCCAAACTTTTTCTCTGTTTTGATGGCAGCTATGAGCATGGACGATGTGAACAAAAATGCAGTTCAATGATGCCACTGAATTACATTTCTGAAATGTCTAATATGTCTAAGGAAGCATTTGTTGCATAGGTTTACTCTCAAGTGCTACTGCTAGCTGGATCCATACCATGGACTGTAGAAAATAATTAACCAAGTAAGTTCAAGCTACTTTACGGTCATATGCTCCTTATAGGCTATTCATCAATTGTACACATTCCACTATTTAGAGTCATATGTTGACCAGCCAGAGTCTACTGTTGACTCTACGATGTGTAAAACAACTTGACTATAACTTTGTTTGTACCAAGTAAAATCATGGTTTGATTCTTATTCTTACATGTTTATGGGTTTAACTGGGTTGAAAATATGACTGTAACCCCTTACGTTGGTAGAAAAAGGCAGGAGTTTCTTCATTATAGCCTACGGGAAACATATTAGTTGCTGAAACTCATTGCTCATCTCACCTCTTCAGGTCCTATATAGCCTATTAGTTGTTTGACCAAAATGCGAAGTTTGCCTGTTATTGTTATAAATACATTTTGGAACCGAACCCACTTGCTGTATTTAAAAAAACGTAGAGTATTTGCAACGTAGAGTAGCTAGCCTCTCTGGTTTTATGTCCACAGTTGGCTACTGCGATAGCCTGGGTAATACAAACTTATTTTACTCAAAAAAGTTAGGATATTTTGATAAAGCTACAAAGGTGCAAGGTTTTTTTTCTAATGATAGGGAGAAGCGTACAGGAGAGTATAACTCCCCCCACAACATGATTACCTGCTCATGAAAACTGTAAACTGCCTACCTGAAAATTGATCCAAATTTGCATGCTGTCATGACTCATGTTTGAGTGGGTTAACATCTTGATTTTGACTTTAATTTTATCTTGGTCTAATTCTACCTAGAACCATTCTTTGTTATGACAGCTGAAGTCAGAATGTTACAAGATGTACAGGAGCGACTCTCATACAAATGTGATGCGGGCCGGTTTCTGAGTGTCAGGACAGATGAGGGGAAGTGTAAACATGTTTCTGACAAGTCAAAGAGTAAGCCCTCACAGGACCAGGCATGATTCTCTTGCCAGCACGGTGATTGGGGTGAAAGCTGGGGCATCGGAAGCAAACACCAGTCTCTCTCCATGCTGAAAAGTCACATTTGAGAAAAATGGAGAGAGAAATACCACAAACACGAGAGTTCATCCCAGGCCTGGTTTTCGACTACATGTCACACATTCCACAGGGCTCAGGACTGTGAAATTTGTGGAGCATTGCAAACATTTGAGCAGTGGATGGCCTTGGTGCCTTGCAGTTGGTTGAAAAACGTTTCCTACAGAAAGTGGCAAATTGCTGAAATTTCTCTCTGTTCAAATAACTATACTAATTGACAGACTATTTTATGTAAATAGGATTTGTGAAAAATGCTATTGGTCCTTTACAAAGCAAGACTATCTGGTACTCCTGGGTGAGGAGAATCTGGATCCTTCAGGAATTCATGGTTTTCAAGTTTTATATTTGTCAATGAATATGAAGCCCTGCTTGAAGCAGTTACTGCACCTGCATTTTGATGCAAAGATTATAATTATTATAAATATAATGATAGATTATAACTATACTTAATTTAACCTTGGACTAAAAACAGTGATCAAATGAACATAGGGGTGTAAACTTCAAGTTAGGACAGATGAATAAAATCAATAATCTGTTTTAATCCTTGAGTTACTGTTGGCTTTTTAAAATAGTCTCAATAAAACTGTGATGCAGAAGAATGTCCCACAGCATGTCCAATAATGTCCAGCAACTTCAATAATTCATATACTCCTCAAAACAGGTAGCTCGTTTTGGTGAAGGTGTAACATTATGTTTGTAGTTTTTTGGAATTGTAAGAATGATATAGTGGACCAAAGCTGAGCTTTGCATTGGAACTACGTTTTGTGCTGGACATTCATAGTAGACCAATATATTATAATTTATACTGTAAAAGTACAATTAAACATGATGTAGTGACAAATTATCTTGGTACGTAGCTGTGGTAAAATCAGGATAAACCACACCGGCCAGTGCATCTATTAAAATTATTAAAATAAGCAGCACTCCGCAGTCCACGCGTAAGGAACGCATAACACCTCCGTAGGGCCCTTTATTTTCATATACAAAAGCTATATATATACTGTATATATATATTTAAGCGATTAGGACTCACACTCTTACCTTGCTACGGACACTGTTATGTTCACTGTTATGCTTTGGCTGCTGCATAAAGATATTTAAGATATTTTGAAGAAATAATTAAATTCACCCATCATCGCAGCAACCTGATAAGGAACTTACTTTCATGTAATGAATGGCTTCACGTGGTGATTTCTCTTTTTAACAGACTTGATAAATGCTAATTTTCCGCTTTGCAGCAGAGCTCAGAGCAGATTTTAACATTTAATTAGAGGATGCCAAGGACAAATGTATCCAATGTGGTTTAAATGTGTGGCCTTTCTAAAATTTCCTAAAGATGTGTCCATCTATTGATTTTCCCTGAAAATATTTAAAAAGTTAGCTGCAATGCATGTTTCAAAAATGACAAAGCACTATCTTTAAATATTTTGTTAGGCTCTTCAGCTGAAGAAAACTTGCTCCACATTTGAATATCCTTTCTCTATACGTTTCATGCAGTTCCCTATAATGCAGTGGTTTAATGCATCACATAAATCAAGAGATAAAGTGAGATATTTGACGTTTGTAACAAAAATAAATAGATAAATACAATAACCATGCAATTTTCTGTATTATTTGACAACCAAAAATCAGGCCTCGACCTGACCACTATAGTTTCGCATCAAAATATATATGGGCATACACAGTTCGAGAAACCAGTGATATATGATAGAATGATGACGTTGACAATTGAAGGGAGGAGATCATCTGGTAATTTAGATACTACAAGAGTGTCCTCTCTCACAAGGTCTAATATAAGCAGTGGAAGGATAAATAACAGGTGTGTGTTTTGCTTGAAGAAAACGTGTCCTTCTCTAGTTCTTTGATTGTTGGGTTGAAAGTCAAGGTGGCTTGGTTTTTGGTAAAATTACATTAATGATTTAATTCCAGCATCCAAGGGGAAAACGGTCAAGGTTGTGAGTTTCTGGTAAAATTACATTAAAAAACTCTTATGGAATTCAATTAGGTTATTACTACCAGGATTACATTACTGAATGGCACACATCACATTCAAGATAGACTGCTTTTTTATCATTTATTTAACCTGATGGAATTACCACGTGCCAAAAGTATTCTGAAAACAACTGGAGAAAGCTAAGTAGAATAATCATAGTTATGTTGTTTGAAGACAACTGACTTGTTCCTTATTTATTTTTATTATTTATGAAACCTTTAATTGTAAAAAGTTTTCTCCATCTCAAGAATTTCCAGGGTTCAATGAAGGTGCCGCACGTGGCACACGCACTTATGGTGAAACCAGGAGGAGTCAGGTACGATCCTTGACAACCGCTACACACCAGCTGTGCCTCACAGGGGGGTTTCTAAAGAGTAATAAAATATACCTTGCTCTAATTGCATTCTTCACCTTGAAGGGAACAAAAAAGAAGTCACGTTCTGCAAAAAAATCTCTATCTCACCCTCTCCTGGGACAGGCCCCAATCACACCTTCCAATTAACCAAAAACGAATAAATAAAAGTAAAGAAAATAACATATAGAGTCAACATCATTACAGTATCTTAATTGGTCTCAGACTTTACGTGGGCTCATCGGAACGGGTAACCCTACCCAGGTTTAAGCTATAGGGAATTAATCTAAGATACGGGTGGAAAGGTGATTAAATGTGAATAGCAATGAGATGTTAGCTTACTCTAACTAAAGAACTAATTTGAAAGTTTATCTTCGAAAAACATTCAGCCTTCAAATGTAACGCTTTACTTATTCGCTTAGCTATCACTGATTAATGCCTTGATATAAAGTACAATATAAAACCAGACTGGAATTAAGTACTAAAAGGATGTCTCCCTGTTAGTACTTAATCTTGTAAAATACATTTCAGCAGCAGACACAAAAATCATAGAAAAGCTAGAGCCATTTAAAAAATGTGAAAATACTTTACACTCAGGAATGAAGCAATTATCCTAGTGCTTCCTCTTCAGAGCATTCCGGCCCACACAAAGACACAGACACACACACACACACACACACACACATAATATGTATGTGTGTGTGTCCTTGTGTGTGCCATATTATGTACTCCTAAACCTGGGTATAACTCCCATATATCCAACAATAAGAAGAATAACATCACCTGACATGCACTTTTAATTTATCTGGAAGCAGCGACAAGAGTCAGCAAGAACATGTAACTGTAGAATGGCTATTCTAAATTTAGTGTGATTTGCCTAAAGATATTACACGAGTATAACTATTGCACATACAAATGCTGCACTGTATTTTCTAATTTGACAGTTTGGGAGCTTGATGGATGGTACAAGGCTGAGATGAGACTACAAATTAAACTGGGTATTCCAAAGTGGAAGGGAAACAACAAATGTTCTGGTAGTACATTTTACAATTTGTAGAACGTTTTGTAATTCAAAGTCAAATTGATGTCTTCTGATAGCAGCATGGCTAATGATTTAAAGGTATTGCTTCCAGAGACATCTCATTTGTAGACACTTATCTGTTTTGTGCTTGGCGGATTGGGAACCCGGGAATATATTCAGATGCAGGTATTAATTCAAATATCGTTCCGACATGTTCTGCTGCAGTCAGAGATCTTTTGCTTCCAGTATTTGAACAGCTGACTAACATTGCATTAAACAAGCGGTTCTGAGAAAACGGATGACATTTGTATTGCTTCTGCAGTTATATGGGTGACATGCCTCTGTATATTTTAAGATGCACTTTTTCTGTGTGTAAATAAGGCATAATTGAATTATTAGCATTGGAAAACGTACATGAATGATATTTCATGAATCGTTTTATAAATCAGGATAGTTTTGCCCGTATGCACTTTTCTTTTGTGAGTACGACACCTTTTTGTGTTTAACCTCCGCAAAGTTTTATAAATGAAGTCCCTAGAGTTTCAATGCAAGTCTGGTTACATCATGTCTTTCTGAAAGACAACACTGAACAAAATTAGGCCAAATTAGGGTTGAATTGAAAGCCTACAGGATGGTAGAAACAGGGTCTCCAGAAACAGGGTTGGGAACCACTGACCTTGGCCATTTGTCTGATTTGAACTAAGATTGTTTTGTTTGATTCATCGGACGCTGAAGTTAAATAACTATGAAAGACATTCTGGGAAAGTAAAAAAAAAAAATGGCTGCCAGCGGCCAAAGGTCACGTTTGAACCATTGCATCAACAGAAAGTTAGGTCTGTCTCCTCAATGCTATGTCCAATTTGAAGCAAACTTGCTTTATTGGACTCGGGATCCAATTTTCTGCAAAACACATTCAGGTTTTTGGAAGCAGGCCAAAACATATGGCTGCCAGAGGTTAAAGAGTGCACAAGAACCAATGCATGAAATGCGCACACTCTCTTTTTTCGAACGCTTCTTAGAACATTTGTCTTATTTGTACCAAACGTACTGTTTCTAACTCTATGGACACTGCTGATTACTAATTTTCAAAAACATTTTGACAAGGCCACACATAAAGATCACCAGAGGTCAATGCTAGCCGTGATCTCTGTAGGCCATATCTCCTCAATGCAATGTCTGATTTTGTTCAAACTTTACCACAGAATATATGCAGATCTCCTTCACGTTTTGTCTGATTGTAATAAAACTCATGTCTTTTCCTGTACAGCCGCAAAACAACCACTTCAACCAAGGTCTGATGCTTGCAGAACTCGATTCCATTGGGGACACGGTTGTGCTTGACACCCGTTGTTGCTGCTTGCAGCCATTATAATAATATAATGGCTGCAAGCAGCAATAATTATTATTATTATTATTATTATTACCCGTGAATATTTTCCCTTGACATTATAGATTGGATTGAGAGATCCAGCCTGACATGACATGACAATAGACAGATGACATGAATAAAAATGTTTACAAATGAGCTCTGTAATGTCACACAATATTTAAGACACGGTTACAGTGCTGCTTATAATGATCATATTAACACAATATTAAAAATGAAGTATATGGACTATAATAGACAAAAGATATCTTGTTCAAAGTTACCTGTTGAACTTGCTGGATTTTGATGCTAAATGGGATTTATTTAGAGAAAAGCAAATCACAACCGGATCGTGTCTGATTATACAGGATGTTTGTGTACAGTGACAGGGTATAGACTCTTTGTTTGGATAACAAACAGTGCCATTACTTATTCATGCAACAATAAATAAGCAAGCGATAAAAATGAAGTGGACCCAATGTAAACAAAATACATATTCATACCATCTTTCACGATTAATTGCATTTGCGAAGAGTATCACTGGATGAGACAAACCAACATAAATTGTGCTAATTACAGCACATTTACTTTCTGTACACAAACATATTCCATTGCTAAATTCATAACACACAGACACTGAAGTTGTTATTTGGCTGGATTACTTGAACAGGTTTACGTGTGAAAACCTGCCATTCACAAAATAAAAATATTACTGACTACTCACAAGAGTTTACAGATTGTGTAGATCTGCTGCCTGGGGCGAGTTGATATGCATATAATATAACAAAACTATGAAAGAAATGTACCTCTAAAGCTCACCTTTATCTCATTGCTACAACAGATAATTAGGATCTTGTAATTATGATTTACATTTAATTTCCTACGGATAGGGATTTGTGTATAGCATTATATGTGCAGGTCTGTGTTGCCTTTTAGGTAGTTGGGAGGTTTATAGTTGTCATCTACCTACTTATTTTATTATTCTTTGGTGCACATTTGTGTGGTACTAATTAATAGTAACTTTTAAATGACAAAATCACATGTTGCGGTTATTTAGTCAGATTAGAATATTTGATGCATATGGATGATGGGGAAAGGTGGCATGGGGATATTTCAGCCTGTAAAGTTCCCCTTATTCTAAGAGCAAAAGGAGGAAACTGCAGGTGCAGGCTGACGCTAAGAAGGAACCACAGCACAGCGTAGTGCCATTACCACTCTGAGCCATCCAATCAGAGGCCTGCTGTGGCCTCGTAAATCACCCCTGCTCCGTGTTGTGCCAGAAACAGTCCTTGCCAAAAATCTATCTGCAGTAGATGCATTGTAGGGGACATGGATTATATTTGGGCTTGCCGTTTGATTAAAGTTTGCTTAAAGAGGGAATTGTGGGTGGTAGCGACTGTCGTTGTAAAAATGGAAAGCGGTGTAAATTGCTGTCAGAGCAGTACTTTCCCCATGCTTCTTCAAGGCAGAGTGGACACTTTTCAAAGGGAGACATTTTTATTCATATATCCCCCCCCCCATATTGTCTCAATTGGGGATTGAGTCCAATTGTGGAAAATATACATTGTGAAACTAAGTAGCTACAAGATCTACAAAATATTTTTTGCAAAAATATTGATTAATTGGAGGATGGCTCACTGTTTGTGGTTTTAACATTGAGAGAATCCTCCTCCTTATTTAATTTCTTAACTCTTGAAAATAATTGATTGACAACAATAAGAAAAGACTAAGGGCCTGATTTTAAGAGTTTTTTTTTCTAATCCAGACATTTAGGGCCAGATTTACTAAGACCTTGGTTTTGCACCCGCAAAACTAATAGCACCACCAATGATTGGTGCAAAACAAATACCATGGCCAATCATTTGTAGATCAGATGTACAGTATTTTCTCTTTGCTGCTGGCCTGGACAAAATAAACCTCCCCACCCAACCAATTATTTTGCTCTGCTCCGAGATCCCCTTTTAATAAGGGACTTTCAGAAGATGGCATTTCAGCGATAAAGAAAATATATTAATTACACATATCACCTTCTGTTCTCTGTCCATGTGGTATAGCTGTGCAGTTTTGGCAGTTTCCAAAACTAAAAGTGTAAAAAGACAACAGCAACAGGTTTGATTCTGATGAGATGACATGGATATTGTTTGGGGGACATACTCCTATGTAAGTTTTGGTAAAATATGAGGATATATACTTTTTTTTTTTTTTTAAACACTCCAAATAATGTTGGTGAATAGTAAACGGCAAACTAAATGGCCAAATGAGGTCAGTTTGGTGTAGTGATTAGAAAACTACGATGTACCTGATCTCAGCCTTGGGTTTGAAACCTAGCTGAAACACTGCTTCCGTGTTTGTTGAATTACCTCAGATTCACTTTTAAATTTCCACTGTAAACCAATTTGTTTTTAAGTTTATAGCATTGTAAATCCCCCAGGATAGAGATATGAATAAATTAGTAAATGAGCAACTAATTGTAATCTAATTTGAGATGTATTTAACTTTTTCAAAATAATGTTATTCTTGAATTTTACAGACCAAGGTTAAAGAAGATCAGTCAGATCACTTATATTGTACTCTTACTGTAACTCCCTGTGAAATCGTTATGACAGTTTATGGATTGTTTTTATTTTATTTTTATTTTTAGCCGTGCGGCACAATTCAATAAAGCTGCATACCCGTGGGAAGAGCTCTGGTTTGGTGCTTCTGCTGGTGAACATAAGAGTACCAGACCATCAAAATATCCCTCAATTTTTTTTAATAAATCAAGATAAGGTGCACATTTAAGAACTTTCATCCCATTACCCAGATACAGTGCAGAATCATTCGACACATTTTACACTTCTCTGCTAACTCCCTGCTCTTATCTGACTGGAAGAGAAAACGCAATAATCTAAAGTGTATTTATTCCGCTACAGAAGCATATGTGCAGGGTTTTAAAAGCCTTGGCTTTATAAAAGATTAATATCAAAATACTAAAAGAAGTAATGGAACGCATCTGTGCGTAGTTCCCTGTCAGTAATTTATTTATATTGCCTTGTTTTTGGGGTGAGTGTTTTAAGGCTTCAAAAATAGCAACTGTATTGCAGAGCTGCTTGGCAAAATATGAATCAAATACAATTCCTAACAATGATCAACAGCATAAACATAAACCTAAAAGAAAGAAAAGGACAAGCACAATAAATAGCATTTTTAATAGCAAGCAATGACACAAAACACGATAGCATTATTTTGCCCTCACTGTACTTGACATATACAGTGTATATATATACAGTATATATATATATATATATAAAATGCCTTAATAATGCCTTGCATTTATATAGCGCCTTTCTCAGAAACTGGTGACTCAAAGCGCTTTACAATGATGAGGGGGAAACTCGCCTGTATCACCACCATTGTGTAGCACCCACCTGGGTGATGCAACGGCAGCCATTTTGCGCCATAATGCTCACCGCACTTCAGCTGAGGTGGAGAGGGAGAGAATGATATATATATATATATATATATATCCAACAAGTCAGAAATACGCATATACATTGTGCACACATAGTCTGGGCCATAGAGTGCAGGAAAATATTTCAAATTTTTCCGGGGGCTGCAAAGTTCCCTGGTGGGTGAATGTTGATTGCCACAGAAGATGGGTTGGGAGTGAAATCATCTAAATCATGGACAGACAGGGTTAGTGCTTCACCCAGCCTCCGTCTTGGCAACCATTCTCATGAGAGAGTTGACATCATTCTTAATTTAAATGCCTAATTTACAAATATGTACTACCAATAATCCCAGCAACCTTATTGCATTAGCATTGTCATGTCAATATACTAAAGCTTAAATCAATGCCTCCGCTCAAGATAATTGTACAGCATGTGCAGCAAAATGCCATAAACTCCCAAAACAATCATACTTATTAAACTGGACATCACTTGTTTTCCGTCTAATCATTCTTTGTCAATATTTAGCTGTATATTGGCTTGTATCTCCCATAATCCTCAATGTGAGTTTTATTAAAACGCTGGTAGTTTGCCCACAGGAGTTTCTAAACAAACAGTATCCTTCAGCCTCACACCTGGGTCCGGGTTGACTCCTGTCCAAGCGCTGCACAGATCATCAAGTTCCTGTCTAATGCGCTTTTCAAAAGGAGACCTTAAAATCAATATGGCAGCCGAGAGGAAACGGTGTGTGGATCAGGTGTTCCCAAATGGTCTGACAGACCGACTGACTGACACCCAGCTGCAGCCTTTTTCAAAGGTGCAAGAGCACAGCGGCTTGTCAAGAAACCTTTATTTTTAAAATCTGGATTTTCTTCTCTTTTTTTTCCCCCTCCCTGTCAGATCAGCCAATGGGACCTGCACCAACCTGTGTGGCAGAAGCAGGTCAGCTGGGCGTCGGGCAGACGGCAAGAGGAGAGAACTTGTGTATTTTAAGAGGGGTTTTTATGGGGCTTCACAGTCTGTAGCACAGCTATATCTCCCATTCCTTCAGCCAAATTAGGCTCTGGAGTGGGGCAAAGGTAAGGAGAATGTGTGGGTGGGAGAGGAGAGAAAGCCGTTAGGTGTGAAGGGCATACAGACACGATAGGTGAAGCATTTTTTTATCATGTCTACTTCCGTCTGCTCTGCACTATCCTGGGCAGACAGACAGGAGGAGGTGAAGGTACAGTGGAAGGACAGAAGGTTTGTGAGGAGGACAGATTTAGAGGAGACTGTGGTCTCAGTGATGTGGGTGTTGGAATGGCAGTGCAGGTTTCATTCAGAGACCACCGCTGTACCAGAAAGAGCATCGCTTCTGTTTATTAAGCAACCGCTGTCCCCGGGGGATAGGTTCATTTCAGTAGGCAACAGCGGCGTGTTCTATTCATTCTCTTGGACATAGAGCGATGGAAGGTATTTGAAACCATTTCCCCCTTTCCCCCTGTAGCGCGTGGGAAGCAGTGGTTCACCACCAATCTCCGTGAGCTATATTCTCTTCACTTCATGGTGCAAACGTCTTTTCAGTCTAATAGGTTTCTCTAACCAAGCTCTGACAGTGCTGTATTTAAAAGCCATGCTGGTGTCACTGGATCCAGATCTTTCGAGGATAGGAGGCTTGCTGACTGTCGTCTATGCAGTGTTTACTCCGCCACATAGTGTAGTAGCCCGGTCCAGTGGAAGTCTATTTGTTTATTGTCTTTGCTTTTTGGAGGGGTTTTTATCACTAAGATCTTTGGTATACATGTTCTACTCAATGTTTAAAGTTTAGTCCCTCTCTTAGAAAATTGCCTAATGCGATTTGAACAAACATGGGTCATCAAACCATTTCAAATATGTCGAGAGCATGGCATTTCTTATAACTACTGGACATTGTATTTGAAAGTCTTAACCCCATACAGAAAATGAGGTAGGCAGATAAACATTAAGTAATAGAGGATGAAAGATGAAATACCGTAATCAATTATTCAAAGAAGATGACAGACTCATATTCAGGGATATGGAAATTGACTCATTTTGACTGATTCTGTTCAAAGGTGTTTTTTTGACTGATGATTCTGTTCAAAGGGGATTTAATATATAATTTTAATATAATATTTGTTGATTGGGATACACAGATGATAACCTAAACCAGACAAACACAACTGATCACTGTCATGATATGCCAGTGTTCTTGTCCAAAACAAGAAGCTCGCAACATTGGTTAGTTGTTGTTAAGAGTTAACAGTCAGTCGGTTAAAATAAATGTATTTTTATTCGAGTGATAGTGTTTCGAACATTTTGCATTTTGTGTGTGTGTGTGTGTGTGTGTGTGTGTGTGTTTTGCACTGAAGCTATCAAAAACAAAATAAACTGTGTCTTTTATTTCCAAATGTGATTCTCCCCTGTGCTGTATTTCATCACTCTGACTCCGGAAAGAGATAAATACATTATATACTCCTCAAAGGTTTAAAGCATTGATCAAAACAACATTACTATGGAGGACTGGCCCCCATTGCTGTTACCGCACAATCTATCATTGAGATGTTTTATCAACATTTAATAATTACCACAAAAAATGAGAATGCATAATTAAAAGAGACCACTGCTGTGCCTGGGGATCTGGATATCGACAGAACTAGTTAAAACTAGTTAATTTAGATAGCAAAATCATACTGCATAGCCAAAACAATGAGAAATCAGAAATAAAAATAATTCATATGGTGTTGCTGTGAAGGAGTGTGTGTTCCACACAAATAAATATGTTTTAAGTGTACCATTGTTACAGTGGTATGTCAGTTATTTAGTCATCGAGGGGGATCAAACACACTGTATATTGCATCTGTTTTTTCAATTCTCGTGATATAAATGAGACTTGTATTAGAGCAGTACTTGCATTTCTAGAAAATATGGCAAGCTGGATGTGACATTTCACGTTAATAATCTTGGGGCTGACTGTACTGAATTCTGCAGTACAAAATATATCTACAATAATTTTTATATTTTGTGCATCAAACTGAATTAGCTTCCTGTGGCTAATTTTCATTTATTTATGTATTAAGTAATATATTTTGTCATAAAATATGTGTAGTAAGTTCCATTGTACAGTCATACATGCATGTACATGCTATCTGATAATGCAAGGTCCAGTGACCTCTTGAGTGACGCCTTTATTAATTAATGAATTAAGCTCATACACAACGCAGTAAAAAGTGTTATGGCTCTGTGCATGATTATTGAGTTTACCAATGCCGGATATTTTACAGTACCCAGACATGCCCAGACACACTTATCCAGAGCGACTACATTCCTCACATACAGTACAATCATTTTACAGCTGGATATTGAAGTTATTCAGGCTAAGGACCTGGCACAAGGGCACAACACCACTGCTTCAGTTGGGAATTGAACCCACAGCCTTTTGAGTCCAGTTCCCAATCCATTATATCACACATGATCCTGCCGGAACCCATACCGACAGAACTATTGTACCCGCTGATGTCTTGGTAGCAGATGTGGCAGCCCTTGCCCCGCACATCCGTCTGTCTCTCCCCATGCCTCCCGGCTCGACGGGGGGCACGTGTGCCGTGTTCACGGGCCACAAGAACAGTGCAGGTGCGTATCGTCTGCCAGCCTGTCACCTCACTCCGGTGATTGATCACCTTCTCAGCGAGGATCAAGTCACATGACAGTCAAACATATCAAAGCAGAATCCGCTCAGACTAGCGCCTCAGCGGAGGACACGGTACCCTCAACTGGCTTCGCGCTCGGTGTGCTTTACCGCCACGTTCTCGCGACACACTGCTCCTTTAGGGGGTGTGGTAGAGCGTGCCAGTGGCTGATGGTCTGAAAGTTCTCACCTGGGAGCTGGAGTTTAATTTCACCTTCAGTCTTTATCAGTGTGGACAGATTTTCAGCACAAACTGAGTCAAGTTTGGGGCTGAAAATGACTGTTTCGTCAGTAATCATACAATGTGTGAAATTACTGGATGGATTGTTTGTATGTCAGGGCAGATATGCATCATATAATCCTAGGTTGCATAACTACACCCGCTTACATACACACACACACACACAATCACACAAAAATGTACTATATTACTGTATATTAATTAATTATGTAGGTTAGATTGATACATTGTTTTAGTTTAACCTGAAGTCCACAGAGAGTCTTACAGAAACATGCCCATTGTAATATTAAAATGGGGTGCCTTGGTGCCGGTGCATAATAACAATGATAATGAAATGTATTTGTTCAGCTGAGAGGTGTTCTATATGAATGGGGGGCTTTTGCCATGACACTGCAGGATCTGTAGATGAAGGATTCTCCTCCTGTGTAGGAGGGCTTCAATGTCACTTGACCACTGGGCTCTATGAAGGTGAAATTGTTCAAACTCTAGCAGTAAGTCACGGCGGTGGCAAATTAAGGCCTGTCCAATTCAATTAGTAGTTTTGCTACTAGAGACTGACTAGGTGGGCTGTGGTGCGGTTTTACTTTCATTGTGACCAATCATATCAGCCACTTTCTTTCCCTTTACTACCATTGTATCAAAGCCAATTTTGTCATGATTGATATACTTTTCAGGGAGAGGCAGCGTTGCCACATGCATATTTTTGACCTCAAAAAAGCTTCCTCGGGCAAATTATGTGAGAAACTGAGCATCTTTCTCAGGCAATGGACAACCATACTGCTGTAACAGTATTTCTAGCCTATAACATTTTACTTCAGTAAGACACTGATTTATGATTTATTGTAAGGCAATAAATTAACCAGGTACCAGTTGCTAAAATGCAGGGTATGTCATAACAGCAGTACCTTCCAAGTACCTTCAGCTGAAAGTGTCAAACAAATGTCACCCAATGTGGGCTTGCGTATGCATGTCTCGCACTTGGCCATTTCACAGGAGAAGCAAGAAATGTTGCAAAATCACAAAATGGAGATACAGAATCGTATTCATGAAGATCAAACCTACCATTCACCTAAATTTCAAAATTCAAATTGTTGCGTAAATGTCAATTGTTAAATATTGGGACTAGTTGTGCCTTCAATGTCCGAAAGGTCTTAAAAATATCTTTCTCACCGTAATGTTGGAGTCCCAAACAAAACTTTTGCATGTTCAAACATGCACGTCATTGGTATCAGTGTTTCCCAAAGGATTTTTCTCAGCAGCTGCGCATGGGTTTTGCAAGGGTTCTCAGGTTTATGGTGAAACTCAATGGTGCATGCACGGACACAAACACGGACGCACACACACAGCTGATTCTTGGAACTTTACCATAGCATGCTTGCCGTTGACTCAACCCGCTTCTTTTTTTTTTTTTTTACCATTTCTGCAACGTGCTTTCTGTGACTTTATGGCAGTTTTGGATGGTAACTGTCAAGCTCAGTGTGATTTGTATAAGAATTTGAACCATATTTCCAAATGCTGGGAGAAACAAAGTGATATATAAGTGATATAACGTAGTGTTGTTTTAGTTTTGTGCTGCTTGGCTAAAGCTAGCGTGCTATAACGTAGTGTTGTTTTAGTTTTGTATTTGTTGGCTAATGCTAGCGAGTAGCTTTTGCAACTTTTGCTTGGCTCCCAAGATGTACATGTGTCTATACGACCTGTTCTTTGAGTGTCTTGTGACTTATTTTGTCCTTGTTGCTGTTTGTCATTTTTTCCTGGCTTATTATAGGAAGCTAATAGCTAAAGCCGACGCCAGAACAGCTGCGCAGCTAATGTTTATCATTGCCAAGACAACCGGACAGCTGACTGTGGGTTTCCTCTCACAATCCAAAGACATGCAGGTTAGGCTATTTGGGGGGATGTTAACAGGACGTTTCTGTAAAAGAGCTTGCATGCTCGTTCAACCTACCCTGTATAAATAAAGGTTAATTAATAATAATAATAATACATTATATTCTTGTATTTACTAAAGCATCTTGCTCTTGTCTCAGCCCCTTGAAATTCATAAATCCCTTCATGAATCTCTAATGAGCAATTCTATTGTCTAAAAATCTGTTTTTTGTCTGTTTATTTTTTCCCCAGCTCATTGGATATGTCAGTTGTGATGAGGTCAAATAAATGTTAATTTCCCTGAAAAAAAGCAGCGATTCAGTGTCCCGTTGCGAGTGGCGTGACTCAAAAAAGCTGCAACATTTAAAACGATGAGAGGGTGAAAGAGGGGAAAGCAGCAGGAATGAAAAATGAGAGTGAAAAAAGGAAAGAAATCAAGTGATACGCCACTGTGATTGCTCATTCATCTGTGCCCTGCCCCCTAATGTGACCTAAAACGCTTCTCCCCCCTCAAGATTCAGAGGATGATTCAGTTGTTGTTGTTGACTGACAGGATTAATGAGGCCATTCACAGGCATGCACATGGAGATCAGCGGTTGCTTGTGAGATCACAAAAGGGTTTTGAGTGGAAAACTTGTAATGGGCCGCATTATCCGCTCCAAATGTCAGCTCCACTCTCTGTTATGAGAGCACATTGAAGAGTAATTTTCCTCACAATTTGGAGCAGAGGGATGAAAAGCACCAGAAAGCTCCAGCTGCAAGCAACATGAGAGATGCACATGGGCAGGCAAAATCAATGCCTTTTCCTGATGCACAACCTAAGATGGCGCGTCTCAATTGCCATTTTTTTTATCTAAAAGAGAGAAACCACAAACCACGATGCAGTACTTTTTAGAGCGCATTTATATTCTGCGCCTCTGTGATTCAGTGTGAGGAAGAGAAGAGTTGTGACAAAGTTAAGCATTGTTAAAATAAGCGTTCCTTTTCTTGGTAACGACTTGCATTACAGTGCCGCTGTAGAAATCAAGAAATCAACTCAGTGTTTCCTGGATATTAATTAGAACTAATGCTGTACATAGTGAAGGCCTTTTATTATTTTGTGAGAGAATTAAAATATGGATCACTGAATTATATTGTGCAGTTCAATATTTAGTGAATTGGATGATGCTTTTAGCCAAATCAACATACAGAAGTTTCAAAATACAAGCAAAGACCATAAGAGGTAGAGATATGCACAGTTACAATCATAAGCACTACCATCAAGGTGCATGTCTCAAGACTGATGAGGTAAAGGGGAAAAGGGTTTTTAGACATCTACAGAAAAGGAGTCTGCATTCCTGATTGACTGGGTATGATAATACCCTTATTAATAATTCCTGTGTTTTCCTGAAATGGATTCCTATGTCTCCCTATTCAAAAATATACATTTCTTTCTTACTTGATTTACATTCTTCTGATGGGGATTTATTCTCATATTTTCCACATTTCACGCCGATATAAATCTAGATTTAGACATTGGTGGTAATAACATTGATTGATTGAATTTATTTGACAAATAAAAAATGTAATATATCATAAGGTATATACAGCATATTAATAATAAGGATAACACAACTTAAAAAGTCACACTTATTTCCAGTGTGATTCTTATTGATTGTGTTGAGTGGTTCGTGATTCAACAGGTCATTGACTGCACTGATACTGTTATGCAAACCTACTCTAACATTAGCAGGTGAAAACAAGGAAAAACTTCCATAAGTCACAATCAGCTCTTGCTCCAGCTTCTGTGCTTGCTGTGCTGATGTCAGTATTGTCAATTTTGACAATTTGTGTTGTTTTTTCTCTGTACTCCAGCAAATTGGATTTGAAATTAAATAGTGACTATGATGTTAAAGTGCCATAAAGTGCCATTTTTTCATCCATATCGGGTGAACCGTCTAGTAATTGTAGGCATTTTTATACATAGCCCCCCCCCCCCCCCATTTTAGGAGACCAAAAGTCATTGGACAAATTACCAAGCTTAAATAAAGTCATCATATTTAAAATTGAGTTGCATAGCATTTGTATGCCATGACTTCCTGATGTCTGTGTCCCAACAACATCAAAAGACTCTTGATATCTTATTTTCAGGTACTCTTACAAGCAATACTATAACCTCTCTACATTTGAATGGATCTCTATGCGAATTGGGGGGTGGGACTAGATTAAGCTGTAAACAATGGTATGGAACACATGGTTGGCTAAATGGCTGTAAGTCATCAAGGGTCTGAGGTGTCAAACGAGCCTCAAACCATCACTGCCAGATATGCAGTAGACATTAGAGTTCAATAGGTAAATGAGTCAGGAGAAACAACCGTTAAAGTGATCCATGATCCATGTACTCTGTTTTGGGTAACCTCAGCTTTTGTGTTGTGGCTCACATCCTACAGTATCCTTTAGCATTCAATTCACTACCACTGTGTCATTTGCAAGCAAATGCCTCTGGTGACGAGGGAAGACTGCAACCACTCGACAAAATGAAGCATTACTCTGATTTAAATGTAGTACAAGACAAAGCCACTTACATGTCATAGTAAAATAATCTAATCTACAGTGTTGAAGTTGACCTTGGCAGATGTGCTGCTCATATCACAGACATGTCAAGTCTCACACACTTTTTATGTGTATTGAGTGTTCTGGTGCAACTTGGCTGCTGTGCATTATCTAATTAGTCCCTACACATTGGTGGTGGTTGAGGTGAATTTGTTCCTTTACTGTGAAGTGCTTTGAGATTGTGAGATGAAATGTGGTGTGTATATATATATATATATATATATATATATATATATATATATATAGTAATTAGTATAATGTAGTAGCAAATGATAATATAGTTTGGATGACTTGCATAGACTTTTGCACACGTTCTTGCCAACTGTCAGCTATTTTATTAGTAAATAATCCTTCTAAACATGAAAAGCACCTATTTAAGAAAAACTAACAGCATGTTAAAATTCTGGGATTGCAACTGTGGTTGGAACGAAAACCAGCATACACAGGGGGGACACAGGGCCGAGTTTGGGAACCACTGCCCTAAACTGTGACTAATTCCTACTTTCACGACACCCCCCACCTTCCTATCCCCAGCCCTTGTGGAAAAATCCCATAACCTTGCAGTTACAGGATCCAAGCTGTAATAAAGACAGGGTTGTGAGTGAATGCAAGTGGGTGAGTAAGTGGGCAACTCCAATTGAGTTAATATGGATGGCATGTGTCCTTGACCTGGATGTGTGCCTCTCCACATCTGCTGATGTGTGGTGAGCTTTTTTTCACCAAATGGCTGCTAATTTATCACCCAGGTGCTACTTATCAGTGATGGCTGAGGCGATCTTCCTTCCGTCGACGTAAAAGGGCTTTCAGGTGAAAGAAAAAACACTACTTAAAAGCAATCCATTAAACGCTATCCATTTTTGTCATACTGGTGACTTCAGATAGTAATTCTGCTTCTGCCACATCCATGATTATGGTTCAGGTAGAACCTTTATGAATTTCCAGGTTACAACACTGTGTTACTGCCAGCCGCTGAACCAGCCAAACCATAAGTGTCGCTAAACAATGTAACTCCAGGCGAGTTAAACATTTTAATAGTCAACGATAAAAAGTAGAAGCACTGAATGTGACAAGCATGCAGCTGCCACCCAGACACCATCAGGGTAATGGCAAGCTGTGGTAGAGAGGACCACCAATCACAAGAATACTTCACCATGCCAGCAGAGGTGCACCTAATTACCTATATCACCAGCCATCTAGAGAGGAGCCAAGCAGCCATGCAGGATCCGATGCTGCCAAAACAAATGATGCATAAATTGCTAGCCGATAAAGCTCTTCTTGTACAAACCCTGTTTAGAAACACAAAAAACACATAACTGTTTCAAAATCACAACTGCCAAACCTACGAATTCCTGCAACATGAAAGTGCATGCATAATGTTGTCCTTTCTGTTCACATGATGGATGCTGAAATTGAATGCTTGCAGATATAAAACAGAACACATCATTGGCATTATCAAGGAATCACTTAAAATTTTCCATATGGTTAATAAATACGAGGGGATTATGGTCAGGAGGTGAGTGCCTCCACCTCAATAGTAGGTAAACCTCCATTGGCGTCTCCTAAATTTAATAGAACATTCCATTCCATTTGGTGAATTCATAACATTTAAGATTTGTTTTCTTCTGAAGTAGCAACAGTTGTCTTATCAAAAGTAGGCTACAGTGTATACTCTATGTAAAAACCCCAAACCCAAAAAAGTTGGGGCAGTGAATAAAATGTAAATAAAAACAGAAAGCAATGATTTGCAAATCCTTTTTCGACCTGTATTCAATTGAAAACAGTACAAAGACAAGATAATTAATGTTTAACTTATCAACTTTAGTTTTTTTGTAAATATACGCTCATTCTAAATTTGATGCCTGTAACACGTCCCAAAAAGATGGGACAGGGGCATGTTTACCACTGTGTTAGATCACCTTTCCTTTTACCAACACTCAGCAATATTTTGGGAACTGAGGACACTAATTGTTGTAGTTTTGAATGCAATGTTGTGGTTAGGACTATTGCTCACACAGTTTTTTGTGAACCTCGACCCATCCTTGTTTGTAAATGCACAAGCCTTTGTGGATGCTCCTTTTATAGCCAGTCATGATAGCATCACCTGTTACCTATTCACCTGAGCAGGTGTTTTTCCACAACCTTCCTAGTCTTTGTTGTGTCCCTCTCCCAACTTTTTTGGAACGTGTTGCAGGCATCAAATTGGGAATTAGCGCATATTTACAAAAATCTATAAGGTTGCCCCTTATGGAAATGTAATATACTGCAGTATATTTTAATTATACTGGGAAGATAATTTTTATATATTTACAATATACTACAGTATATTCTTTTTTCATAAGGGTGATAAGGTAAAATCTTTTCTTTGTACTGTTTTCAATTAAATATATGTAAAAGAGAATTTACAAATCACTGCTTTCTGCTTTTATGTGCATTTTACATACCGTCCCAACTTTTTTCGAATTGAGGTTTGTATTATAAAAGCAACAATTGTTAATACAGAATTGGGTTCAGAAATTTGTACATAATACACACAAAATAAGTAAACTTTTATCCAAATCAAATATAGTGTAAGTGTATTTACATGGTAGACATTTATCAGATTGTATTACAGAGAGCGTGTAATGTTCCGCCCCATTCCTGTTCGTTTTCCGTGTTTTCCTGTTTTCCCTCCGTGTCATGTTGGATCCCTTTGTCCGTGTTTTCCCCGCTGCTACGGACTAGGCGTTTCCTTCCCTGACTTGTTCGTCTGGTTTTCTGTTTTTACTTCCGCCTTTCACTCCTCTCCCTCTCGTTGCATGCATTCCTCACCTGGTGTTTAGTAATCACTCCCGTTTAATTTCCACACCTGCCCCTTATTTAGGTTTTCATTAACGTCACTATTTATACCCACGGCTGGCTGCCAATCGGCGCCAGTTCGTTAACTATCCTCACTCTGTGTTTGGTTTTGTCGTTCGTGGTCTTCTACGGTCCTGCTCGCTTGGTTGTGGGAATTCAATCCCCTTACAGCTTGTAGTTCGTCTGAAACTACGTTTTGGTAGTTACCCTCCGTGAAATTCCTGTGTTTCATGCAGCTAACCTGTTTTCCCTCTAAACCTCCAGTTACCCAGTCTACCGTGGCAGTGTTCGTTCTCCCTTTGTTTGTTTTGTGTGTTGCGGTACCTCCACCTTCAGCTCACGTAGGATTCCGTGTGGCACTCCGATCCTGGCTACCCTCCAGCTGTTCCTGTCCGGCCGAAGCCGCCCACAACGTCTTCAGTTACGGTTCCGGGAGCACTAGAGACCGGCCAGATCCTACCGGACCTACCTAAGCTACGCCGCACTACCCAGCACTGCCATCCAGTGAGAACCTCCCGGTCCTTCCCGTGCCTACTTCCAACTAATCCCCCTCTGTTTTGTTTTGACCAGTACCGGTGTAGTCATCCCGGTCCAGTTCCAGTCCTGCCGTAGTGAGTCGCCCACCTACCTGTCCAGTCCAGGCGTGAGTCACGCATCTTCCGATTCAGCCCAGTTCCGGCTTGGAACAAAACCTGTTCCTGAACCCATTGTCCAGAGTGGACCTCCCGGTCCAGTTCCAGTCCAGTCCAGGTGTGAGTTGTGCACCTACCGATCCAGTCCAGTTCCGGCTTGGAACCATCCGTTCCTGACCGCGTTTCCTGAGTGGACCTCCCGGTCCAGTTCCAGTCCAGTTCAGGCGTTGCATACGCCTGGAGTCCAGTCCAGTTCCGGCTTGGAACATTCCGTTCCTGATCTTCCGTTCCAGCTCCGGCTTGGAGCAGTCCGTTCCGGGCTTCCTGACATTACCCTGTGTGATAACGTGTTTGCCTTTCCTGTACAGTTTTGGGACTACCCCAACACTTAGTTTAGTAATAAAACCCCTTCTCTGTGAAATCTGTCTCCTGGTCGTTGCACTTGGGTTCGTCTCGTATTGGGTTCGTAACAGAGCGACTGAAATTCCTTACATATAATCCATTTGTACAGCTATTTTACTGAAGCAATACAGGTTAAGTACCTTGATCGGGGGTACAATATTGCCCCTCCTGGGAATCAAGATCACAATCAATTTAAATCTGATCAACCTAAATATCATGTCATATAAATATCATGTGTTTGTTTCATTGCATTGTCCGTATAGCTGCCGAAGAATTCCAGTGGGTTTGATCAGTGCACAGCCAGAGGCTATTGTCATCTACGAGGTTGTCTAGAGGTAGTGGCAGGCTGAACCGTCTCACATCGCCGTGCTTCACTGACTAATGCAGCTAATAATAGCAGCACTTGATATTTCTCCCCCCCCTCATCAGAGAAAAAATGTGCATGAATGGAGTTAATGTAGCTTTATGAGTTTATGGACCTATACCTGACAGTAGTATATGACTCGTATGCAGCATGCATTGAGATTTGATCAGTAATAAGGGCAAGCTGATATACAGTAACTCTCCACTGACGGCATTAATTAACTCATCCAGCATCGGCGTTGTGGGAAAACGTACTCTGCTGAGCACAAATTTTCTGAAAAAGTCAAAACATTTAATTCAGATTCCTTAAAAAGGCATGAACATTGTACATTGCTTTCAGTAAATTAAATTCACTGAGTGAACTCTTTGTGTGTTCTGTCGTGCCTCTCTTCCTTGCCTGGCTGCAGCCTGGACTCACTGCTGTTTTGACAGGCCACCTGCCTGCCGCTGGCACTTTGGTATTATGCCAGTTCTGCCTGTCAGATACCCTTGCACATTTATGGCTTGATTGATATAATTAGCATATCAGCAGGTTGTTAAGACTACCATATCAGTTTGTCATTGGGAGCAAGAACTGTAGCCCCCCCCCCCCCCCCCCCCCCCGTGTTTTAGACTACCAGTACACCTGACTGTTTTCTAGTGGAGTAAAGCTAATTGTTTTTAGATTTTATTTATTTTGTTTATTTGCATTGTGTCATATGAAATTCTGTATATGAGTCATTCCATATAAAATCAATCAATGCTTCCCACCTGACCCCTTCAGAATCACCTGATTATTTTATTTTTGTACATTAACTATAATACACTGCCTGGCCAAAAGAAAGTCGCCATACAAGCTGTACAAGCCTCTGGAGGCAGTGTTATGATCTGGGGTTGCTTCAATTGGTCAGGTCTAGGCTCAGCAACGTTATGCAGCAATAAAATTAAGTCAGCTGAGTACCTGAATGTACTGAATGACCAGGTTATCCCATCAATGGCCATATTCCAGGACGACAATGCCAAGATTCATCGGGCTCAAATTGTGAAAGAATGGTTCAGGGAGCATGAGGAATCATTTTCACACATGAATTGGCCACCAGAGTCATGACCTTAACCCCACTGAAAGTCTTTGGGATGTGCTGGACAGAAATAAATGTTGTGACGTTGCATAAGGTTGTCAAAACAATGCCATGACGAATGCGCATTGCTAAAGGCGGTCCAACAAAATATTAGCATGTGCAACTTTTAATAACTAATGGTGCTAGCCACATTAAATTTTCAGGCTGTTCAAAACAGCAATCAGATTTATTTTACTTCTCACAATCTCAAGTCAAAATCTCAATTTCGTTCAGCCCATTTTTTTCTATAATAGAACATTGCTAGATTTGCTACCATTCAGCCAGAATAGCATTAGTGAGGTCAGGGCTCTGTGTAGGCCAGTCAAGTTCTTCCAGACCGATCTCGACAAATTTCTGTATGGACCTCGCTTTGTCCACGGGGGCATTGTCATGCTGAAACAGGAAATAGCCTTCCCTAAACAGTTGCCACAAAGTTGGAAGCACAGAATTGTCTATAATATCATTGTGTGCTGTAGTGTTAAGATTTTCCTTCACTGGAACTAAGGGGCCTAGCCCGAACCATGAAAAACAGCCCCAGACCTAGGGGTGTCCGCATACTTTTAGCCATGTAGTGTATGTATATATATACAGTATATACAGTATAAAGTGGAGAACAAGGTTTTCAGAGTCCACAGGTAGCCTGCTTGGGGCAAGGCCAGGTAGGTATTTTCATTCCACTGATGGAATTTTAAAATGCCCTACAGACTGTGCAGAGTAAAATAATTTTACTCAAGAGTTCCCACTACATGTCATTACCATCCCCATTAAACAGCTGAAGAAAGCTGAGTGGCTAGCTTCACCATTAATCCCTATTGATTTGGCTAACGACTGTGCAGATGTGTGTAAACAAGACCACATAAAAGGTAATTGCATTCAAGCGAGTTATACCTCCGTCCGATTTTTTTTTCTGCTGTCATGAATTCGAAGCATCTAACAAGCTCCCTGCTCTTATCCTGTGCACAGTTTATGCAGGATGTCAACCAACCTTAAAAGATAACATGTAACCTCACAACAAAGACTCAGAATTCACAAGACTCACAAAAAAAAATCACAAGTACAGATCACAGAATGTATACCATTACAGGTAAGTGTGCTGTATTCACTGACCCCATTAAATGCACTGTGACCCATCTCTTTCCATCAGAATAATTGATTTAGTGGAACCATTGCTCCGTACACAATTCACAGACTTCTGCGAATGTGCCACTGGCCAGATGACACCTGCATCCAATAATGTATCAGCTGAGTTGCCCAGTTGAATTTTGCTAAACCTTTCCCAAGTAGTGTTTCAGTGAAATGGTCAGGTAGGAGTATCAGACTGCTGCACTTTGCTGAGATGTGTGACAATGGATTCACTGGTGTGTGTAAAAAGCCTCCCTGAGTGAAGGCAAGTCACCTCTTCAGAAGTGCCTAGACTTCTTCCAGACTAAGTGTCCTCTTAGGAGAGAATCAATGAGAAATAGAGGTAACTCACATGATTCAACTTCCTAATATTCCTCTGTGGGAGTCATATAAGGACAGCACTGTTACCTCATTCAGATTTTTTAAAAAATCAGTTCCACATTAACACATCAATCCAGCAATTGAATCACTTCTGATTAGGACTCATTTGGACGCAGTGATTCATTTTTACTTATTTTTCATAACTTTGCATATTCATGACTTTTAATAATTCAGAGCACGGCTAGTATTATTTTCTCCTCTAACTTAATTACTGTAAATATGTGCCTTCATGTTACATTAAGGTGTCAGTTCAGTTTTGGCTTTCAGCAAATCAAAAGTATAATAATTACATGTTGAGTGATGAACAACGTATTTTTACCATTGTGATAAATTACTATTTAACGTTGTTTAAGATCATGCTGACAACCTTTGCTAGTTTGCACCTTTGTATTAGTGTGGATCTGTGAAATTGACTTTTTAAGGCATTGTGATTTTATTGTATTCTTGATATTGCAGGCACTTCTGTCATCTCAGTACAAAATTTTAATGAATATTCATATTATTTTAATGTTCATTATTGTTTTATATATAACCAAGTATTAGAGTACTGGATTGGGTAGCCTGCATCACATTTTATATTTAGCAATGTGCCGTCCTGCTTGTTAGTTTCATCAATATGACATATTGTGACAACAGGGCTGTCTCAGAGCGTGAAAGACAGGGTCTGATCATCCAAGAGCATGTTTTCTGACAGCTGTTCTCTTTTTCTTGTGTTCTAAAGTGCATAAAAGGTTTTTTTCTGAAGCAATATCAGAAGTTCCTCGAATGTATCTTTTCACATTTTTTTCTCCAGCATTACCTAATTTTGTGTTTGTTACTATTGAATGTTTACATTCACAATAGTATTCAATATGGAAAAATACAGAATTTGTTGCCCAGAGAACGGCACATATTTATAGAATTTTCAAACAGTTTTTTTTTGTAGATAACAGCTCAAACCTGTCACCCTTCCATTATGAAAAGCAGTACTTACCATAAATTTTATGTATTTTCTTTTATCATGATGCTATGCACATCTTCTCTACAACCAAAGTCAACATTTACATTCCCCTTAAGAGTTTAGTAGTGTTGCTGAAATGAAAAGATAATGACTAAAACACCAGGGGCCCTATTTCCGCGACAACGTCAGTGCAAACACACCTGGGCACAAGGGGAATTGCTAGTTTTGCTCCCACAATCTGAATATTTTTTGCTTGCACCAGGTTTGGTAGTTCTGTGGTCTGCGGTAAACCCATTTGTGTCAACATGGGTTTGGCACTGCAATAGGGGGTGGGTCAATAGAAACATTCGGCGCTGTGCAGGTTTGGTGGTCAATAATGTGTCTGCCGCATTATTTTATTTTGGTGTTATGAATGCGCTGCACATATGAATGCATGAACACATCACACAGATGCAAGACATATTTTGTTGATTTCAATTTTACTATATAAGCTGTGTTCAGTTAAGCAGTCCAATATTGGCTATAGACATTGCACCTAGAAGGAGTTAATAAATGTAAGCTACTTGAATAAGAGACACAAGGTGGGAGACCGGCTGTACACCCGTTACCCATTTGTTAAATGTGTGTAGGTGTAATGATTCTTGTCATGTGATTTTTTTTAAACTGTCACTACATTGAAATGGAGTACATAATTGGATGCTGTATAAGGTGGCACATTTACAAGCTGCACATTTACAGTGGCTATCCATTAAAATTGTGGCTACTTACTCCATACATTCAGCCCATAACACACTGCCAACTTGCTTTTAATTGGTAGGGCTGGGTCAATGATTGAACAAACATTTGGAATGTTAAAAATGTGTTTCAGATGGTTGGACTGGTGGGGTGGTACATTACAATATAGCCCACAGAAAGTCAGTACATTGTCACATGCTTTATTTTGCAAAACATAGCGGCAGCAGTGTAATATGATGGCTAGGGAATTGGGCTTGTAACCTCGTGTAAATTCCTGGGTCGGATGCTGCAGTTGTACCCTTGTGGTAATTAACCTGAATTTCTTCAGTATATACAGCTGTATAAAAGGATGTAAAAAAAATGCAAAAGCTGTCTTAAATGGATGCAAAAAAATGCATGAGAGAGCTGGGACTGGCTGGCTGCGGAGTTGCACACCAAGGATCAGGGTTTCGCGCCCCTGGTTCTGTCAGATCCGAGTATGGCCGGTGCCTGGAGGGAGTGGCCATTGGCGGCTGCTCCTGGGGTGGAGGGAGGGACTTGGCAAGAATTGTCACTCACAAACAGCCCGGGCGAGTTGGAATCGCGGTCAGGAGCTCGAGGAGTCCCCCACAGGTTGCTACACAGGGGGAATTGAATAACACAGGGTACAATTGGCTACCAAATTAGGAGAAAATGGGAGAAAAAAAGTAGTATTTAACAAAATATTCAGTCTTACATTTGTTTAGAGAGGCTTGTAATGGAGCCGCTCATAATGTGCTTGCTCTTTGGCCATGTTAGCAGTGTGCTATGGCGCTAATGCACTGTTTTTAAAGGGAAAGAAATGGGGCAATTTGATTGGCTATAATGAAACCAAATCCCCATCACACTTGCAGATAATGTATTCCTATCGAACCAGCCTCTTTTACAACTGCGCCATAGTTGCACTAAAGCCTGGTGTCATTAAAATGACAGAAATTGAGCTGGACAGAAATTGAGTTGGACACGCCCTAATTCACCAGCACTGTGTTAGGGCTAGCGTTTGATAATTGCACCTTTAGGCTACTGTTAAAATTGGGCCACAGACGTTTATGATTTGCCTATTTTAAATATAACTTTTAGAAGATTCCCTTGCCTATATTGTTCAATATTGAACAGTGCACTTTGAATATCTGAGAATCAAACCTGGATGTGCTTAAAAACCCCATATAGCAGGAGTTGTACCTTATGATTTTTAAAACAGTTGCCCATTAGCCTAAGTCTTCCTTCTAAGTATTAATCAATTTGTGAAGAAGTGTGTGCGTGTGTGTGTGTGCGTGCGTGCGTGCGTGCGTGCGTGCGTGCGTGCGTGCGTGCGTGCGTGCGTGCGTGCGTGCGTGCGTGCGTGCGTACGTGTATTCTAAAGTACCCTGTTGTTACCCTGGAAAACAGTGGCCACATTACAAAAGAAGACTTTTGGGAAAAAATGAAATGACTGTCATGGTTATTGGCAGCCTCTGCTGTTTCTGCGTTCGGTTTTCCTTTTTAGCATCGTCTGATACTCTATCTGTTTTTTTCCGCTTCCGTTTCGGTCTTTGTATCTCGCCCGGCAATTATTCCCTGCACCTGTGTTGCATTTCCTGCCGGTTAAAATGCCTCAGTACTTCCGCATTCCCTCACTTCGATATTGTCTACATATGTATAGGAAATTCGGTCGCTGCATTCTTGGTTTGTATAAATAGAGAACGCAGCCGGTTAGAAATTAGACAAATTAGGTTTAGATAGGTTTCTTCTTTTCCAACCTGTCTTTTTCTCATCCTTTATTTCTGCTGCATGTTATCTTTTGTTTAAAACTCTTGTCTCTACAGACTTTTTGATACAGGCTTGCATTTCTGTTCTTTCCTTATCCCGTTTTCTCTGGTCTTTATTTTCGTTTCATTACCTCTTGTCTACGCCTACTATTCAGTGCGTGAGGTTTTTTGTTTGTTTATTATTCTCGCTGTTTTATCGAGATTCACCTCCGTTTGAGGTTGCTTTGTTTTTTGGCTTGTTGCCAGGGAAGTTTTGCTCCCGTTCTTTGTTTACCTTTTCCTCTGGTGCGGATACTTCCGCGTTTTGTAGATACGCTTTTAGAATCCTTATCGGTCACACTTGGTTCTCTGAACCTAAAGCCAACCCTCACAATGACAGTGATGTTAGCTTTGAGTTCAGTTATAATGTGGTAGGACCATATACCTTGAATGGAGATGGTGTTTACTGAAATGCAGTCATATTTGTAGCCATATTAATTTGAACGTGGAAGTATCTCCACCGTAAATAATCACCATAGAAATGTGAACTCCTTAATTAGAAATTCTGTTTTACTTACTTTCCCACCAGAATATACCATAAACAGCAACTGATAAAAAACAAAGATGGCTGGTAGTGGTATGCTTTGGTATGCTTAACCAAACAAGGCAGGTGGTATACCTTTGGTGGTTACACTTTGAGAGGATTCACATAGCCCAAGAATCTTCAGTAATTTAAAGTCTTGCCTCCACAGAAACAAGTACCATGACCATTTTTATTCCATTTGTGCACCCAAAACAAAGCAAAAAATAAATAAATAAATAAATATATTTTAAAAAATAAATAATAATAATAATTATATATATATATATATATATATATATATATATATATATATATATATATATATATATATGGCATGTAAAAAGACTTAACTGTTCTAGCAGAACATAGATATATGGCTGTGTGTCAGCAACCATACAGCAAGACATCAAAGAAAAATGAGGTGGCACAATGGATCGATTCTGTTTTACGTTTGTGGTATGCATAAAGATGCAATACAGAGTTTCTTGAGGCCAGTCATAGATTTTTAATTTAGACAAAGTTAAATCTAATGATTGCGCATCACTTTTGGCGATGTAACCTTTTGCACTGTAGTATGATAAATCATATATCTTAGAAGACAAAATGGTTTTTAATAAATCACTCCCCTGCAGTATTGATTCCTGGTTGAAGAGAGATGTGATTGTGGAAGACCGCAGTCGATGTGGCACTGAAGAATAATCATTACCTGCGCAAACATACCATCAGTTTTAATGGAACTACATGCCTTCTAGTCAAACCTTCACAAGTGTCAGATTATTTGGCTATTTATTTGTTCATATCTCACCTGTCATTAAAGAGTTACCATGCTTTGTTGCAGGTATGTTTATTTTTTTTATTGCATTCTTCAGTCTGGAATATTGGTTGAGGTGCTGGGTTTATAATCATAAGACCACAGGTTTTATTCCAAGGAGAGGTGCTGCACCCTTGACCAAGGAAAATAAGCATACATAAAGCCCAGCAGTATAAATGGATAACATGCCAAATGTAACTTCAAGTTACAACTCTGCAGTATAATGGGGTCTACCGATCCTACTCATACTGGCTCTGAACAGACATAGATGCTGAACAGAGGACCACAGAAAAATCAGGCAATATACACAGACATTTATTTAATAAATATCGAGTTAATTCAGTATTGCCTATGCACAGTCTTGTGATTTAAATGTCCTGTCTCAGCTTATTTCCTCTACACTCAGCAGTTACCATGCCTTTCTGCAGTCTGTACCTCTGTGGGTGTCCCAGGGTACCTGCCATTGATAAGGTTCTGCTTTTTAATGAGGAATTTGGCTTCTGTTCTGCTATGGCTTATGTTCATAATGAACTGAGGGCATTTTAAAGCCAGCTTAGCCAGTAGCTCTACAGTAGCTCTTTTCCTTGAGCACTTCATGAGTGGGAACCCCAGAAGAATTTCCAGGCAAAGCAGAGCAAAAGACAGTTCCTATGAGTTCCCCCCAATAAGGAGATTTGAAGTTCTGTAAACATCTGTGCACTGTCATGTAATCCGAACAGACAGTTTGTAAATCATCCACATACAGCAGTTCAAACAAGATTGCAAAAACCTTGTTACACAAGTAGATGATTGGTCCCTTGCATACCCGTATATGCTTAGTTGAGGTGTATACCTCATTATCTAGTGTGAGACACACAGTTGGAGTAGCTCTGCACTTGTTGAAGACACAAACATTCAATCAACTTACATCATCACTGTCATGAACTTCTTTCCAAACGATTCACATTGAACAGGCATAGATGGTTCCTGTGGTTAAGCCAAAGAGTTGTAAGCCACACTTGAATGAAAAAAGGATCTCTCTAGTTTCCCCAGTTCTCTGTAAAACATAATTCTGCAACCTGTATAATTACTGTACAAGGTATACCATTACAATAATACCCATATAGGATCACATCATACATCACCAGCACAGGGGCCTTTAGATTTCTTCATTACCATCTCTGGAGAATTAATAATTACCATCTCTCCCAATGCACATTACTAACAAAATTGTCACTGCCCACAATCACACTTCATTACCCTCCACATTAACACAATCACACTCGTCAGTCAGGCTTTTATTTACTGGAGTGTGGCCCATATTTGACGAAACATTTGTATTCACATTCACGCTAGTGTCTCGCCATATGTATGAGAACAAAAGGGGATGAAAACAAAACTGGTAGGAAGGCCGGTACTGTTATAGGATGCACTCTTATATCACTGCAAGAAATGTAAAATAAGAGAGTAATTAAATGACTAAAACACTAACCATTCTGGACAGACTCATCTTCTTCATAACATACTTGTGCAGTGTAGAAGCAGTTCTAGTAAGAGGTTCGATCTACCAAGACTGTTATGAGGCTTAAAAAGATTATTTGTGCCCACAGCAATGAGGCTCTGGAATGCACAGTGCTAAGCATAGTGGAACCCTTCTTTGGACTGGCTTCCCTGTAAGAATGTGCACGTGTGCTGTCCTGTGTTTTTGTATCCGTAATGTCCTTTATCTAAATACTTGAGTGTAACTCCGGCAGTACTACTACTACTACTACGACTACACATCAAAAATATTGCCATCTATACCTTATTTAGGCTCCATTCATATATGTACATTCACTCTGCACTGATAATGCTCTACCATTAAGTTATACTCATTTACTAAGCCTTATTTGTAAGTATAAGTAAAAGTTATGGAAAAGTGTTGATTCAATCCAGACATATGTCGTGTTCTTTTTCCAGTTGAGATTTGTCATCACTTTCTCCAGCACTGCTGATGGGGGTTGATGGGGGTTCCCTGTCCATTAGATATCAAACTGCAAGAGAATGAGGGTCATTAATCATCTAGTAAGGCCTGAGGTAGGAGCAATGTTCGCTAAGAGCTTCGATCAGCAAGTCATCCATTTTCCCTCAACAGCCATAAAGTTCTCAGTAGCTTCAGCAAAGGTCCATGTCATTCCTTGCTGGGAATATACAGTTGAAGTCGGAAGTTTACATACACTTAGGTTGAAGTCATTAAAACTCATTTTTAACCACTCCACAGATTTAATGTTAGCAAACTATAGTGTTGCCAAGTCAGATAGGACATCTACTTTGTGCATGACACAAGTAATATTTCCAACAATTGTTTACAGACAGATTATTTCACTTTTAGTTCACTATATCACAATTCCAGTGTCAGAAGTTTACTTACACTATGTTGACTGTGCCTTTAAATTTTTTATATTTGGTCGCATATCCTTTGCATGCCATGACTTTCTGATGTCTGTGACCCAACAACATCAAAAGACTCTTATTTTCTGGTACTCTTACAAGCGATAATATAACGTCTCTGCATTTGAATGGATCTCTATGGGAAATGGGGGGTGGGACTAGATTTAGCTGTAAATTATGCTGGAACAGTAAGGAATACATGATTGGTAAAATGGCTGTAAGTCATCAAGGGTCTCAGGTATCAAAGGAGCCTCAAACCATCACTCTGCTGCCAGATATGCAGTAGATATGGATGGATCACTTTAAGGGTTGTTTCTCCTGACAAATTTTCCTATTGAACTCTATGGAAAAGTCAGGAGAAGAAACCCTTCAAGTTATCCATCCATATCCACATGAAATCTGTGAAGTGGTTAAAAATTAGTTTTAATGACTTCAACCTAAGTGTATGTAAACTTCCGACTTCAACTGTGCATTTCCTCACAATACTAACAGCAATGAACCTAACTTCAATCAGCAGTCTCTTCTTTAGTACCCCGTAGTCATCCACATGACAGCCCTTCGTCCTACTTTATCCGGGAGCGTGGAAATAAAAGCGCGTTGGGCTGTGTGCTTTGATGACCTTGGCTTTTGTTCATAGCCTCAAGATAAGGAACTTTTGGATACATATGACACTGTTACATGACCATCACATGTCTCTGTGATTCAACATACTTGTCATGTCACACAGTGACGTCTCTCACAATAGCAACGACATTCATCCTGCCCTTCGTCACATTTCCTGTGTTCGTATTCACACGTACTGCACTCGCTCTCGACCTTACACAATGCTGCCTGATGAGCAAAGCCCTTGAAAGAAGGTAGCACATAATGTTCTCTGTAACTAAATAACTCAGATTATTTCTAGTATAGACTAACCTTTCTATTGAAACAACTGTATAGCTGCTTTCCATTTTCCTGTGCTTGAAAACATATCGCCGCCCTTTCTTCTGCTACTTTATTTCCTGCAAAATTCTCTGTTTCCATCCACAATAATATTATCCCAATAATAATCTTCTTTAGCAAAACCCAGATGTCTTGGTACACACTCGTGTACTGTTTCCTATAGCTGCTCTTTTTTTGCCATTTTTCATCTTGACAAACAATCAATAGGCCATCAGGAGTAGGACTAGCTTTCTGAGTTCCCGGAAGTGCTTTTTCAGAGCACTAAAATATAGCCAAAACCTGACCCAGTGAGCTGTTATCGGTTTTGAATGATTTATCCAATCTTCACATTTTTCATACTTTTCCAGTGAATTAATTTTCTTCCAGCTCGTCAAATTAATTTTCTTAATATAATGTGTCCCTAACATTAGTTTCCAGGGGCTTCATTTATAAAAAGTACTTTAGATCAAATTTGATCTTGCTTGCGGCTCTACACAGAAAATCACGACAAAGTAGTGATTTATAAAATTTCAACGTGACTCCATTTGACAGTGGAAACGGTCGTAGCTCCACGTCAGATCTTCACTTGACTTCACATTATCTGCTGGCTATGCCAAAGTATTGCAGGCTTGAGAGCTGCCCGTGGACGCTTATTGGTGTTCATTCTATTAAGTTTCTATTAAATGTATGTGACCAGTTACCCTGAAGTCCCACAGAAAGCGGTGAAATCTCCTGCCATCACCCTTGCCTCTCACAATTGGTGTGTTCTATGGGAAATCCCAACACAGCAGTAATTAACGATAATTCTCCATGACAGAACTAGGAGTGCGGAAATACAATTTTAAAAGGGGAACAATTTATAAGTCGCGCCCCAGGACGCAATTACAGGTTCACGTGTGTTCAATTTGAAGTTCATTTGATATTTATAGATGTAAGTACGTATGACAGACAGCTATTTTAAACGAGCGCAGCCAATTTTATAAATAACGCTTACGTCCATTTAAATAAATGTGCCTACGTTAAAGTTAAAGATGACATCAAAATACTTTTTTTATAAATGAGGCCCCAGGTCATTGACCCCGTGACCCCAGGTCACTTCCAACCAGCTTCTCATGCAGACAGGCTTTGTGGTGCAACTGTGTACAGGCACCCAAGAGAAAGTGACAGATGCTACTTGCCACAAAGTATTTTGACAACATCTTAGTGAGGAAATGATGTGACAGATTTTAATTAAGCTGTATCCCACGAAAGGCCTGTGCTGATATACAGTTCTACGAGCCTATAAAATATCTACCAATCAATGATTGAGACAATAGTTTATGATTTTTTCTAACAATGTAAACAAAGCGGGGTGATACCGGCCGGTGATGAGATCCAAGTAATGTTATTTTGTATATCAGCACTCATGGAATGTGTCTCGAATTCCAATGCACATTTGGAACTAACTGCTGTAAAATATGTTATATCGGTGAAATCTGAAAGCACAGCGGCTATTAAAAACTTATAAAGTAAGCAGCTGTATGAAGTGTTTAATAATCTAGTCTATAGATTTGACATATTTTGACTGAATTAAAGTTGTAGGAGTTTAAAAGTCATATACGAGTATTTATTAATTTTAAGAAGGCAACCAATTACTATGTTCTACATTCTGGTGACACTTCCCTGGGTAAAAATATATCTCCCTACTTTTAAATAATTGTAATGGTTCAGCTGTGAAGTTGTCCAGGTCCAGTTGTGTTATTGAATGTATTCAAGTGCAGGTTGGAGGATATTTAGTATTCCTATCCTTGCACCATCAACCAAAAAGTATTGTAAATGGTGTGTATTTAGTAAAACAACTGTAAAATGATCCAGAAAAATGCTCATCAACATTCCAGTTAATACAAATTATGTTTATATTTAAATATTACAATATCACCAGCAATTTGGATGGTTATTTGCAGACTAAATCACATGTGTAATTGGTTGTGTATAATTATTTGTGCAATTATCCCCACCCTATATTGCTCTCATTAATATTCTGGTATTTTCTCTGTCAATACATGTGGCAATTATGTGTTTGCCTACCTTGCTCTGAAAACGAATAGCTTATTTCTCTAAAACCCAATAATGTGCTATTGCTCGATTGACTCGGACTTGAATCACTGTAATAGAATTTGGAGGAAAGGCATTTTGTGGTGAGGAGCGGGTGGGGCTGGTCCATGGACTTACTATCTAAATGGAAATCTTATCGATGGATGCTTCTGCCTCAAATAACATTCCATGAAAATTCCATGGAAGGAGATGATTAATGATACCAGAGTTAATTGGGTTGGGTTGGGCTGTATCTCCAGACTGATAATACATACATGCATTAATTGGCAAGAAGGATTATTACCTACTGTATGGCATGCACTATCAGCCACTTGAAGATAAGCTTATCAAACTCTCTAAATCATGAGGTGGCAGTTCTACTTGTGACGGCATCATGAACCACTTAATGAGAGGACATTCTGTCAATTATAAACACTTGGATTGGTTCACATAAGTCTGTCGTTAATAGTAAAATACAGCAGCACCAGCCAATGAGTGGTTGGAGCATTTTTTTTCCCATGGAAATTGATGCAAAATTATAAGAAATATGACATGAACTGCTAAATTATTTTGTCAAAATGTTATGACAGCCCCTACTTGGCAGTATGCCTCCTTACAGTTCCTACACATTTTCTCACCCCTATTCAGTGGTAGATTTCAAAGGGACTAAATAGAGGCGTAGGGCTACAGGTGCTCCGTGTCTCTTGTGTGTAAGCGCTGACTGAAGACGAAGGTGGTCACGCACACAGTGGCTCGGACCCCCTCCAGACAGAGACGTCTGTGTGGAGACAGCAGCTGGTCCCGAACGTGGTGGTGTCATCAGATTCCCTCAGATTGAAAATGTACTGGGCTCCAGATAATGTCGCCCACGGCGTCTCTACAACTGTGGTTCAGATGACACCACCTGATAAGCCGCCACTGATGCCTGTTGTACTGACTTAGCAAGATGCTGCTGTCCCTGCAGTTTTTACTACAGAAGATAGAGGGAAAGGTGATCCCACCAGGCCTGTCTCCAGTAGCATGGGTCTGACAATCTTATCTCAGGGCAATGAGAAACATCTCCTTGTTTCTTTGAAGGGGAGAAGGGAACCTCAACAATTGTCCTTCAGCATCTGAGGAACCCAGCAGACCAGAAAAGGCAGAGCAAAAAATAAATAAATAAAATAAAATAAAAACTCTTTGCATGATTGGTTTGTATTCTGTTTTCAGGAAACACTGAAGAGCCTCAAACGGATTATACAGGCCACCCTTCCCCTTGTTAGCAGAGAGAGCAACCAATGTTATATTTCAAAGAACAGCATATAATTTAATGTTAGGCAAAGCAATTAAATTTGTTTTTGTTTAGTGAAAGAAAGACCCCTAGGGCTATACAATAAGGGTTTTCTATAAAGGGATTCGGAAAATTGCACACACTCACTCAGTTGTTCTCATTGTGACTCATTCACTCACTCACCTTCAAACACACTTCCACACATTACTCAATACATTTTAATACATGACAGTCTCTGTATACCTTAAATTTTTAAAATTCAAATCTCTATCAATATTTGAAAGCTCTCAAAAGGAAACTATGATCAGTTTTTTTAGGAAATGTAGAGGGGTGCTGTCTCGTGTTTCCTAAATTTAGCTTTCTGCAGAATGCAATCATAGAAGTTACAATAAGCAGAAATAGCTTCAGTTCCAAGAGGAAATAAAGTAAGAATGTGATGAAATGTGTTCTGAATCTCACAATATAAGACATTTAGTCTCATGGTGGTAATTTTAAAGTAGGCCCAACGCAGCAAAAAACATTAAAAGTGGGCTCTACCTCAATAGGCTATATCTGGAGTGCTCAGTCAATAAGTATTTTTTAGTCTTGAGTAAGTACTGGAATAAAGTACTTTATTGCTGTCAATGAGAGTGCATACTGAAAGACATGCCAATAAAAAAATTTATCTGTACGCTTTATTGGGATTTGGCTAAACTGGGTAATTATTGACCAAAATTACCTTTTTTCTGAATGAAGCACAGATTTAAATAATGGAAACACCTAATGGATTCCTGAAAAGGAGATGAATGACTATATGATTATATCAAGATGTACGGTGGGGGAGATGAATGACTATATGATTAAATCAGGATGTACTGTGGGGGAGATGAATGACTATATGATTACATCAGGATGTACGGTGGGGGAGATGAATGACTATATGATTATATCAGGATGTACGGTGGGGGAGATGAATGACTATATGATTATATCAGGATGTACGGTGGGGGAGATGAATGACTATATGATTATATCAGGATGTACGGTGGGGGAGATTAATGACTATATGATTACATCAGGATGTACGGTGGGGGAGATGAATGACTATATGATTATATCAGGATGTACGGTGGGGGAGATGAATGACTATATGATTATATCAGGATGTACGGTGGGGGAGATGAATGACTATATGATTATATCAGGATGTACGGTGGGGGAGATGAATGACTATATGATTACATCAGGATGTACGGTGGGGGAGATGAATGACTATATGATTATATCAGGATGTACGGTGGGGGAGATGAATGACTATATGATTATATCAGGATGTACGGTGAGGGAGATGAATGACTATATGATTATATCAGGATGTACGGTGGGGGAGATGAATGACTATATGATTATATCAGGATGTACGGTGGGGGAGATGAATGACTATATGATTATATCAGGATGTACGGTGGGGGAGATGAATGACTATATGATTATATCAGGATGTACGGTGGGGGAGATTAATGACTATATGATTATATCAGGATGTACGGTGGGGGAGATGAATGACTATATGATTATATCAGGATGTACGGTGGGGGAGATGAATGACTATATGATTATATCAGGATGTACGGTGGGGGAGATTAATGACTATATGATTACATCAGGATGTACGGTGGGGGAGATGAATGACTATATGATTATATCAGGATGTATGGTGGGGGAGATGAATGACTATATGATTATATCAGGATGTACGGTGGGGGAGATGAATGACTATATGATTATATCAGGATGTACGGTGGGGGAGATGAATGACTATATGATTACATCAGGATGTACGGTGGGGGAGATGAATGACTATATGATTATATCAGGATGTACGGTGGGGGAGATGAATGACTATATGATTATATCAGGATGTACGGTGAGGGAGATGAATGACTATATGATTATATCAGGATGTACGGTGGGGGAGATGAATGACTATATGATTATATCAGGATGTACGGTGGGGGAGATGAATGACTATATGATTATATCAGGATGTACGGTGGGGGAGATGAATGACTATATGATTATATCAGGATGTACGGTGGGGGAGATTAATGACTATATGATTATATCAGGATGTACGGTGGGGGAGATGAATGACTATATGATTATATCAGGATGTACGGTGGGGGAGATGAATGACTATATGATTATATCAGGATGTACGGTGGGGGAGATGAATGACTATATGATTATATCAGGATGTACGGTGGGGGAGATGAATGACTATATGATTACATCAGGATGTACGGTGGGGGCGATGAATGACTATATGATTACATCAGGATGTACGGTGGGGGAGATGAATGACTATATGATTATATCAGGATGTACGGTGGGGGGGATGAATGACTATATGATTATATCAGGATGTACGGTGGGGGAGATTAATGATTATATGATTACATCAGGATGTACGGTGGGGGAGATGAATGACTATATGATTACATCAGGATGTACGGTGGGGGAGATGAATGACTATATGATTACATCAGGATGTACGGTGGGGGGTATGAGTCTTCTCTGCTGCAGTTATGCACATTTGAAACACAGTTGAGACAGGGTTTAAGTTTAACTAATTGGGTTCAGTGACAAAAGGGGGAGTTTAACTCGGATAAAACAGTTGATATAGGTAGGCCTTTATTTTGTCACAGCTGGCTAGTGTGATGAACACAGAAATTTCTTAAACCAATTCTACCAGTCATTTGTAACAACACTGGTCAGGCGGTCATTCCAAAATTGCACTTACATACACACACCAATCTAGTATAACCTCTAGTGCTCTATTGGACCCATATGAGGTGAGCGGTGTGCCTAACACATGCATGTGTGCCATTCAAGTAAAGCTAGTAATTCAGACCACTTGTAGCATTGAAAGAATTATTATTTTGGAGAATTATTAAGAATTTTGTGGGTGCTGATTGAGAAGAATACATTGTCTTCACGACATATAATTGTAAAATCAAGGACCCAGTGACTAGCTGTCTTAGCCTGTGTGGACTCTATTGTATCCCATACCATACAAGCTCCAACCACTTCACCTGCACAATGCAACATGATAGGCACTTCTTGCTGAATATGTAGTGTGCCATCATTCTGGCACACCTTTACGGTTATTCATCTCCATGAATGTATCGGTAATTTAATTCTGCCTTCTGTATTTTATAAATGCATCTCTCTTTTCATCTTCAAATGATATTTTCTAATTTTCTAATCCATCCAACCCCAAATTAAGTTAAAACCTGAATGTCGGAACAGTGCAGTTCCAGTATCTTCTCTGGGGTTTATAGCTTCTGGCTTCTACAAAAGGTTAATCTGCTGCAGGTTAGAATATAATTAATTCATAATGTAAATATGTGAATGACCTTACCTGTCCCTCTTTGTGTATATATTGTGTTTTTGCACAGGAAATGACACCCGACACCCAGTGGCATATTTCATACTTTGTATTCTCAAATGTGAACTCAGCCAATCACAGATTTTAAAATCGGTGGCGGTCAAGATGGCATTTAACATAATTACACAATGCAAAAATAGACTTAGTTAATACAGCCGTGTTCACTTAACAGCCGGACCCGCTAATATGCTGGCACCGTTGTCAGAACGAGGCCCCTAAGACACAAATGTCCGCATGGCCATAACAGCCATGTCAGCTTTGTGATTGGTTTCCCCCTTACCGGTCATCCGTCTCACCCCAGCTCTGTACATTCATTACCTCCTACTAATGCTTCAAAAATATACAGCAATTATTGTATGATTACCACATATCCCATTGTGATGACATTCGATAAATCAGCCTGCAACAGTTGGCTATAATTGTCAACAAAATATAAATCTCCCAGTGCTTCGTTTATCATTTTAAGGGTTCTGCTGTGATGTAGGCTATTCTCTCTCGCTCACTCACTCTTTTTGTCCAGGAAACATGCTGCAATGTGTGCCTTTTGGGTGTGTGTGTGTGTGTGTGTGTGTGTGTGTGTGTGTGTGTGTGTGTGTGTGTGTGTGTGTGTGTGTGTGTGTTTGCGTGGTGAGAGAGCGAGAGCTTCAAAACAACCTTCAGATTTTCACAAACAACACAGATTCAGTACCCACAGCATTCAAAGAGGCTTGGCTCCAGCATGCTGAATCCCTGCTCTGAGATATTCCATACAGAATGAAACCACACATAGCTTACAAATGAAACTACAAATCTCTCTAAAGAAAACCTTGCTTATCGAACAGAAAGGTCTGCAGTTAAACTTATTGTGTTTTCGTGTCTTCCGTTTTCATATCTGTCCATGGTTCCTGCCTTTATTTTCAGACTGAATAATATTCAGTGACAGCAGACTCCTTGTTATTCAGTGTAAGGAAAATTCAGCAAAGTTTTGTTTCAAAAGCAATTTTTTTCCAGGTCAGGACCTAGTTATTTCATGACTGGAACAATTATTTCATACAGGGTGTACAAAACAAGAAGAACCTATACAAATACACATACACAAACACAACCTCCGTAAGCACGTAGGTACACACTCATATGCATACATATGCAAACTGACAAGCCCATCCCCCATTTTGTCTGCCTTCAAATGCCCATGCATGCATGCACGCACACCTACCCACACAACCTCTGGTGTAAACACTCACTCATGCATACATACCAGCAAGTTCATCCCCCTCGTGTACACACAGATGCACCTGCATTCAAATACACGCATATCACCACACACTTGTTTATCTTAAAACTAAGATAAGGGTGTTGTGCTGGTAGGATTTACACTATCTCTGCCAAAACTATCATTCAGCAAAGTATCTGGCTGTTTTAAAGACAGAAACTAACATAACGTTAACATTAATTGTCCCGCATTGCTTGGCACTGTAGTGTGATATGGGTTCCATGTGTGACAGGGGCTTGCTGATAGCTCACATGGTGTGGCACTTGTAGCTTCATTGCTGATAATATTGTGGAAATGGATGAACTCACTTAAGTCAATGTTCATTCTAGGTGTGTGGTGCCTTCCAATATTAGAGGTGTAACATTGATAAGAGCTGCGGCTTTGACTTCAAGTCTCAATGTTAAATTCATGAATCTGCATTTAAGCTATTCCATATGAAGTACAAAAGAAAGGGGGGGGGGGGTCAGTGAAGATGACATTGTCTCAGAATGTTGGAGGGTACACTACTGTGCACAATTATACTTTAAAAGCAAGTGTGTTACTACCTTCACCACAACTCTAACATATTGTTGAATGCCAGACACAATCCTCTGATGTTAGGGCAAATTCTCTCCATAACACAACATATACCACGTGACTCAGCTCTTTGTGATTGTGAGACTGGCCCTATTAACCTTGTTTTCAATTTCGGCCAAACTGACCCTTTTGGTAAAAGAGGAATTACACTACTGAGAGATGTATGTCACTGATAACCAGTGCCTACACCAGTGTACATTTTAGTCTTGTTTTGTCTTTCTATGTGTTGTTCCCCATCAGTATTTGCTTTGTCTTTACGCCTATATGGTTTCTTAGAATATAATAAAACTGACGATTAAAAAAATAGAGAATATCAGTACTAAACAATAAATATCAATAATATACTGCATGGAAATGTTAATAAAATAAAACATTTCCAGAGGTAAATAATACATGTAAATAAACACATCTTTATAACAGATAAATGGCACTTTTGTTTCGTTGTTAAAGGTGATCTAGCAGAGGTAAATGGCAACCAGTTATATTGTTTATATTGTTTGGAATTGAGATAAACGTATACAGTGAGCACCATAATTCATTGGACAGTGACACATTTTTTGTTATTTTGGTTCTGTACTCTAGCACTTAGAGTTTGAAAGGATACAATGACAATGGAGTTGAAGTGCAGATTGTCAGCTTTAATTTGAGGGTATTTTCATCCATATTGGATGAACCATTTAGAAATTATATAACCTTTTGTACATCGTCCCCCCCATTTTTGCGCATCAAAAAATATCTGCACTTCAACTTCATTGTCATTGTATCCTTTCAAACTCAAAGTGCAAGAGTACAGAAACAAAATAACAAAAATTGTGTCACTGTCCAATGAATTATGGTGCTCACTGTATATTGAGATAAGGATATACGTATATAGATTGAGTATTTTTGCATAGGTGATATTTTGGTATTGCTTTAAAATCCCAAGAATTCCCTGGTCATATTTGCCAGGCTAACGGTTTCAAAGGTGTCAATAAGTAAACAGAACCTCTGTTTTCCCTGGCCAAATTTAGGGCCAAATTTAGGGTCAAGGTGTACAGGTTGCAAGCCTTGATAAAATTAATGACATAATGAAGTACATGACTGCATCCACAAGATCAGTGAGCTGGACGCCAAGGATACATACGTATGAACAACTGCAAAGTCAACAGTTGTTCAATGGTATATTTCATTTTTAAAAAAATATATACTGCAGAAAGAGACTAATTACTTCTCAGTCGGTGACAGCCATGTGTCCACGCTGGAAAGTGAGATTCTGTTAAATGATTAATAGAGAAGCCATTTGTTTCCAGGGCTTGGCTGTCAAGATAGCGGTAAGAAAGAGTGGCACTGATACATGGCATGCTGTGATGGATGATGCCTCTCATTTCATTTTACCCACAACCCCACATCCCCCCAACAAGAAGGGAACATATGGAGGCCAATTCATGTTTGACAAACTTAGTTTTTCATAAAGATTAAGATATATATCAATTTACATGTGCACACACATACATATCTTTTAATAATAATAATAAAAAAACAAAATATATATATACACATATACATACATGTACATACAGTATATATGTGTGTGTACATATTATTATTAAAAAATATATGCATTGAGCATTCATACAGTAGTGTGTATCATGAGAAAAACAGTTTTTGGTCATTAGTGCTTCATACATTGGAATTCTTTGTCATACAAATAAATTAAAGATAATAAAAAATGTAATAGATAAAGGCATAAAAACAATGCATTCCTGTATATACAAAGGGCAACATGCGGTTGTACATGTAACGTTCCGTTCCCATCCTGTCCGTTTTCCGTATTTTGCCCTCTCCCTCCGTGTCATGTTTGACTTCCATTGTCCGTGTTTTTCCCCGTGCTGCAGACTGGGCGTGTTCCCTCCGTTTGTACTACTCCATTTCTCCACTCCTGCCTCAGCCTATCTCCTCTTCCCATTTCGACATGCATTCCTCACACTCCGCTCTGTTCAATCACCCACGCATACATTCGCACGCTTTCCTAATTGATACCTATTACACTCCCTATTTAACTCAGCTGTCTGCTATCCAGTGCCAGTTTGTTAACGTCGTTCGTTTGAAACCTCTGGTCTTCGTTATTCTTAGTCTAGTTCTCGTTGCACAGTTTGGTTTTGTATTAGGTGTTCGTTCACCCTGCTGCATTGTGCAAACCTTTATTCAACAGTTTGGTTCTGTCTCAGTGCTTTAGGCACTCTGCTGAACTGTTGATATTCTCAGTCTGTCCAGTGTGTGTGCGGCTCTACCTGCCGCGCCATAATCTATCTCGCTAACCACTTCTCTGTTTGTAGTCTGCCAGTCTGCAGTTGATCGCAACTCCCTGTTTGTGTTGCGGTACCCCCGCTTGCCACCTGACGTTGTGTCCGCAGCGGGGCGCTCTGCTCTTCCGTCCGGCCGTGGCAACCGCCAGTGTTACGGTTACGGTTGCGCCTGCTGCTGTTTGTCCTGCTGCCACATCTGGGCCGACCCGAGGTCCGCTGCACTGTCCTGCCCTGCCGTATCTGCTGCTGCCCCATCCTCTGCTTCTACTATCCGGTTGCCTGTTACCAGTAACACCCCGGTCGTTCCTACTCCAAACTTCAACCATAACCGGCTTGTTTGTTATTTATGTCCTCCCTCGCTTCAGGAGACAAGTTCGAAGCATAAGTTATTGGATGCCTAGCGCTCCCCCTATCGGTTCCGTCTGTCTAGTCTGTCCAGATCCGCCAAGTCCAGTTCCGGTTTGGAACGATTCCAGAGTGACCGCAAAGTCCAGTTCCGGCTTGGAACGACTCCCGGGTGATCCATCAAAGTCCAGTCCCGGTGCAGGGTTATTCCTGAGTGACCCGCAAAGTCCAGTTCCGGTTTGGAACAACCCAGTTCCAGTCAAGTCCAGTTCCGGTTTGGAACAAACCAGTTTTTCCTGTCGAGTCCAGCTCCGGTTTGGAGCAAGTTGAAGTCCCGGAGAAGCTCCGGACTATTCCTATCCTGTGTAATATTGTGTACAGCTTGGGACTGCCCCAAGCTTTAAATAAACTACCTTTTCTTGTACCTCTGCCTCCTTGTCGTTGCACTTGGGTTCAGCCCGTGTTCAGGTTCATGACAGTACATGCGCCTTTAAATAAATAAAGAGCAGTCCGTTATATTTATAGTCCGACAGCATTATAAACAGTTCCTGAACTTGCTTGTCTTAGTTTTAAGGCTCTGGTATCCTCTGCCAGACAGAGGGGGGTAAACCCAATACAAAAACCTGGATAACTGGTGTCTTGGACAATTCTTAGGGCCTTGCTGCAGCACCTATTAGAATAGATCTTCTATTGACAAGAAGTCTGTGGCAGTTATCTCCTGTGCTGTCTCAACTGTCTTCTGAATGGCCTTACAGTCCGTTGCAGCGAGACAGTGATGCATTCCCTGCAGTGCAATCACAAAATGCCAAAGGTATCTTGTTGTTCATTCCAAATCATTTAAGTCACCTTAGAAAGTAAACATGCCACTGTGCTTTTGTTACAACGGCCGACGCCATCAATACTAACAGAAGTGATTGGCTCTATATATCCTATAAGTCGACAATAATATATTTGGTCTCGCTAACATTGAGCTAGTGTACTATCCTGTCTGTTCACTTCCCTTCTCCCTATATGCAGTCTTGTCATTTTGTTTTAAACCATTCACAAAGGTGTCATCTGCTAAGTTAATAATATGGTTGTTGGAATGTTTAGCTTCACAGTCATGGGTTTACATTACAGGCATTTAGCAGACGCTCTTATCCAGAGTGACTTCCACAACTTTTTTTTTTAATGCATTTTTCACATAATATCCATTTATACAGCCGGATATACTGAAGCGATTCAGGTTAAGTACCTTGCTCAAGGGTACAACGGCAGTGTCCTGCCTGGGAATTGAACCTGCAACCTTTCGGTTACAAGGCCAGTTTCTAAACCATTATACTACACTGTCCCTTATGGGTAAAACGAGAGTATGCAAGTGGACAGTGAAGAAGCGGCTTTAGGAAATGTGCATACTAATGTGGAGAGCGCAACCTAATGAATCCCCCACACCCTGTAGAAGACGACGTCACCTGCCCAAGCATAGTATTCCAGTGGAGGAGATTAGAAACATTAACTATACCTGAGAGACAGCACGTTGTTATGTGCCATATTAACCTTAAGTACTGACTGTCTGCCTGAATGCAATTGGCTTTGTGAGTTTATCATCGTTCATCTCCCATTTCTGAAATGTCTTTTTGACTGGCAATAACTAAGCAATAAGTAACTAAGTACATAAGTAGGAAAATAAATAAGTCAATAAATAATGGTGAAACATTTTGCCATTTCAACTTTTAGACAGACCTAGTGCTTTATTCTTCAACTCCCATTGTGCACGTATAAAAAGGTTCATGCTGAAAGAGGTTGCTGCTGCCCATGCAACCCAAAATGAGTTAGAGAGGAGCCGTACTGCAGACATACGACCTCCATCTGCACGAGTCACATTTTAGTTCTACTTAATCCCCTTGGCCATGGCTCACTTTGTAGTGCATCTCATGTGCCCTGTTATCTCTCTCTCTCTCTCTCTCTCTCTCTCTCTCTCTCTCTCTCTCTCTCTCTCTCTCTCTCTCTCTCTCTCTCTCTCTCTCTAATATTAAATAAAATAATAATAATAGTTAAAATAACAGCAAAATGGGATTATTACCTGCTGTCCAATTGCACAGCCCTTTAGTTTGATATTACTGGTATTTTGAATGTATTCATTAGTCTATGTATTACATTGGGATGGCAGGTATGCCATCCGCCAAGTTATGAAGTTACGGCTTGGCGGGGCATGCCCCAAACCTATACAGCACTGAGAGTTTGGCACTTTTCAGGGTTTCCTACAGAAGTAGCCACAATGACCACAGACTCTCAGCCCTTAAAAACATTTACCTTCTCTATGTTCTGACCTCATGTATGCACACAGCATTCAGATACAACTTCACACATCCACACAATAAAGCCCCAAATGTTGAAAACGTTTTTGTTGAGAACTTCCACCTTCAACTGTGTATATATATATATATATATATACAGTTGAAGGTGGATGTTTACATACACTTAGTTTGAAGTAATTAAAACTCATTTTTAACCACTAACCAGTGAAATAATCTGTCTGTAAACAATTGTTAGGACATCTACTTTGTGCATGACACAAGTAATTTCTCCAACTGACTTGCCAACACTATAGTTTGCTAACATGAAATCTGTGGAGTGGTTAAAAATGAGTTTTAATGACTTCAACCTAAGTGTATGTAAACTTCCGACTTCAACTGTATATACTGTACAGTGTTTCCCCTACCATCCCGGCCAAACTCACGTGGCTTGGACAAGAGGGAAAATAAATAATTTTAACGGAAAAAAAAAAATAATAATTTTTTATATTATTCTTTTTTTTTTTTTATATAATCTTTTATTTTTATTTTTATGTAGCTGCAATATTTCCCTTACCGCAGAATGCGGGAATGATCAAAATAGCATCTGGAAAAACCCTTGCCAAAACAGCTTCGGTTTCCCGTTAGGCCTAATTCAAATTTTCAATGGCAGCGCTGATATTATGAGGGTGTAATTATAGTTTCCGCCTCTACGCAAAATGGCACACTTTCACCGCCCGGCCTGAAAAAAAATCTAGGGGAAACACTGCTGTATATAATGTTGCTAGATAGAGAAAGTGTGGAAATGGTGACGTGCTATTCCCATAAACAGCAGAAATGAAAAAGCAGAAAATAAAGCATAAAATACCACTGCATTAGCCAACAAGCCAAGAAGCCAATTAGCCAACAAGCCAATTAGCCAAGAAGCCTTGTATCAAGTGTGCCAGGCTTGGTCCTTTTGTTAGATAATTGGGCAGGTAATTAACTTTTTTCTTTCTCTCCCTATTTTCATACAGTGTTTCTGTTAGTCGTTTCCAGCAATCAAAGCCAAATCTATCTACAATGGAAATGTCAAGTTGTTTTTGAAATAAAAGAAATTGAAAGAAGAAATAAGAAAATTGTAGTAGGAACTAAACTTAACTTTAACATTAAAGTTCCACAGAAACACCTGTGCTTTGCTATTGGAACTAATGCTGTCACATGATATTAAGATTTGCTAAATCTTATCGTTGGTTTGGATTTTACTCCTGAACCTTACTCCTTTTCTGAGCTTGCACATTGTCATGTTCTCCTTCAAAGGGAGGGGGTACAGACAGATCCAAAAAGAAAGGGAGGTGTAATGTTTTTCTGTTTATATATAGAGATTGAGTCATTTTCTTTACAAAAGCTATACATCGTCTAATTTATGTCACCACATTTAGAGAATGTTAGTAAGTAACAAAACACATGCACATCTTTTTCTTATTAATACAAAGCTGAGAAAGTAAATGATGACTTAAGGATGAAGTAAATTTGTGATGTAATTTTCCTTACATATATATAGTCATGTACTGTATGTGTACAGTGCAGTCCATAAGTATTTGGGCCATAACACATTTTTTGTTGCTTTGGCTCTGTCCTGCAGACCATTGGATTTGAAATGAAACAATAAAAATGAGGCTAGATTTCAGACTGTCAGCTTTAATATGACGGCATTTACATGATGTGAACCAAAGTGAATGCAAGGACGCAAAAAAAATGACAGAATTGTTTTCTTTGTTTTCTACACATACTCTTGGCTGTTTGATGACTCATATACCGTAGCTCCTGGTGTGAGGTGCGTCTGTGGCTTCAATTGCCTCGGGGCCAATGCAAGCGGGACGCGTAAACAGTCGGGGTGAGTGTGCAGTTAAAGGGAGGCTTGCCTGTGTGTCTTGGGGCTGGTAGGCTAATGTAAAAAGCAGGGGACCTGCGTTTTCTGTGCAGCCATGCAGCCCAGCTTCCCCTGGGGCGAGATCAGGGAGACCTGAGCTTCTGAATTTGAAACAAAGAAAGATCTTCCAAAAGAGCCTTTAAAGTGTCTGCATCCGGTGCAACGTCAGGTCGGGTCTGCAAAAAAAGCTACATTTGGAAGCAACCTTTAGCAGGTCTCACGATTGAAAACAGGGGTGATGACGAGATGGAATTACTTCAAACCTGGTGGGTTGGAGGAGGGGGTGGGGGTGGGGGTGGATCTCACTCGCATAAAACAAGAGATGAACCTCCTGGAATGCAACAAAGACTAGGTATGGCTTATTGCCTAGAACATGGCAGCCTTGCAGTGCTGCTCACTGTGAACAAGTCTTTTCTGGAGTCTTCTGAGGAGAAAATGACGTTAAGGGAAGACATGAATGAGGAGTTGTAAAAAAATATAATAAATATAATAATTATATATATTTTAAATATTATATATATACAGTATATATATATAATCATTCAGATAATGTCAGCCTTTGTGTTTGCATTCGGAGACAACCTTGTTTATTAATGGGCCTGTGGGAAAACTATTGTGAAGTTTTACGTTTTACAGCTAAGGTTTTGATCATGCCTTTTTTATTGAATTTATTGTTCTGAGCATCCAATGATATAGGTACCTGACCTGAAAAGATCTAGTAACAAACCACTGACTTCTTTTGACTTGACATTTTAGAATTTTTATTTTAGACACTTAGTAGTTGTAATATACAGTATCAATGAGGTAAAATTGCTTTCTTAGGCTACAATATGTAACGTTCCGTTCCCGTCCTGTCCGTTTTCCATGTTTTCCTTGTTTCCTTCCGTGTCATGTTGGATCCCTTGTCCGTGTTTCCCTCCTGGCTGTGGACTGGGCGTCTCCCTCGGGTACTTTTGGTTTCATTTTCCACTTTAGCTTCCGCCTATCACTCGCCCCTCTCGTTACTCACATTCCTCACTGCTGTGCTTCGGCAATCACTCCTGATTTAACATCACACCTGTTTCTCGTTTTCTCCTTCACTTCCTGCACCATTTAAACCCCTGGCTGGCTGCTATTCAGCGCCAGTTCGTTGACTAACCTACCGTGTTTGTTTCGTATCCCGTTTCTGGTCCAGTGTTTGTGAACCTGCTGGTTCATACCTGTTCGCCTGGTTTCCTGACTGGTAGCTATCTCTGCTAATCTTTCGCTGCTGCATGCATTTACCTGTTTCCCTTCAAAACCTCCAGACGCCGCAGTTCCAGTCTTCCCGCAGCTGTGTTTGTCCTCCCCGTGTTACGTACCTCCCGTACTCGTGTTGCAGTACCAGGACCTCTGCATGCCAGCCGGCTTACGCCAGTATTGCCCGAGCTACGCCGCACCTTCCAACTCGGCGGTGCATTCACCAGCTACAGTCCTGTCACAACACCCTGCCTTTAACCTCTGCTTTCTGCCCGGTTACTCAAGCTACCCGGTCCAGTTTCCAGTCCTGTTCCAGCCCAGTTCCGATCCAGTTTCCAGTCCAGCTCCAGTCCAGTTTCCAGTCCAGTTCCAGTCCAGTTCCGGTGTTTTAGACACCTCCGTTCTAGTCCAGTTCCGGCTTGGAACAAGTTCCGTGCCGTCCCCTGTGTTCCTGAGTGGACCTTCCGGTCCAGCTTCCAGTCCAGTTCCAGTCCAGTTCCGGTGTTTCATACACCTCCGTTCAAGTCCAGTTCCGGCTTGGAACAAGTTCCGTGCCGTTCCCGTTTCCTGAGTGGATCTCCCGGTCCAGTTTCCAGTCCAGTTCCCAGTCCAGTTCCAGTCCAGTTCCGGTGTTTTATACACCTCCGTTCAAGTCCAGTTCCGGCTTGGAACAAGTTCCGTGCCGTTCCCGTTTCCTGAGTGGACCTTCCGGTCCAGTTTCCAGTCCAGTTCCGATCCAGTTTCCAGTCCAGTTCCAGTCCAGTTCCAGTCCAGTTCCGGTGTTTTAGACACCTCCGTTCAAGTCCAGTTCCGGCTTGGAACAGTTCCGTGTTTCCTCAAGTCCAGCTCCGGCTTGGAGCAGTCCTCAGTTGGACGCTATCCTGTGTTAACTAACTAACCTGTTTTGCTCCCGTGTACAGCTTTGGGACCACCCCAACGCTTAATAAAGTTCCACTTTCTGTAATCTGTCTCCTGGTCGTTGCACTTGGGTTCGTCCCGTATCAGGATCGTAACACAATATGTACTAAAGCTCGATTGAATAAATGTATAAAAAACATATCAGTGGTACATATTTTCCACTAGAACTTCTTCTGTTTTAATTAATAGCTGAGACCAAACAAATGCCATTGCATTTTATTTGAAGGAGAGATACACCCACTCAGTCGGCAATGTTCCGAGGTGCAGACCAATCATGCATTTTGTAAATTGTCTACCAAACGTTAATATGAGTATACAGAAGCCAATTTACTATTATTGTGCCCCCCCCCCCCCCCCCCCCCCCCCCAAAACCACCACGGACAGAGTGTGACACTCAGTCTAAAATATTCACTCTCTGAAATAACTGAAGTAAATGCTGATTTTCGACACACTATTCTAATTTCTTGAAATACTGTTTTTGGGGTTTTCTGGAGCTGTAAGCCAAAATTATTTATTTTTTTTAAATAAAATACAATAAATGTAAAGGCTTGTTTGAGTGAATTCAGAACCAAGAAAAATAAACCAAAAACAGAGGCTAAATAGTTAACGTATGGGTGCCATCACAAAGAAATAATTCATAAAGAAATAAAATCCCTATCCAAATTGGCACATTTTGTTTGAATGACAATACCCACCTGCAATATAAATATGATTGTTGTTTTATTCACTGTTCTATATGGCAGGGTAACTGAAACGAGAATTATAATCCCTCTTAAAATGAACAGAGGCACAGCGAGACACTCAACATGATGTGGGAGGAATTGAAAATCTTCATCTCCCATGATCCCTTCCTCCCCCTCTGCACTATGTATTGAATTCTGGCTAGCCTCCATATGCCCTCTCTCGGGGTTCATGCATGCACATTAAGCCCCCCCCCCCCCCTCCCCCCCAAATCCACCTCAGAAGCAATAGAACACTATCCAACCCTTCAGGGATTCAATACTCTAGGATTCAGGGATTCAATAAACAAATATACAGCACTAGACTAAAAGCATGGAAAGCAGAGAGGTAGCTGAGTAGGTCATTTAAATAACTACATGAACAGAATGCTTTAATGTGCTTTTCATTTTGCAAGGATATTCTGCATATATTATACTAAATTAGCATTTACATATTATCCAGAGTGATTTACAGAAGTGCATAAGAATAGGGTTTAGGCAAAATACGAACAACGTCTCTATTTCAGATCACTCAGAAAGCGAGAGAGAAGTCTAATGAAATACAATGTATGGGGCACATTGTACCTGAGCATGTTCTCATTAATATGATTTTTCTCAAAAAGTGATACACACTCTAGGTCAATTATTAATACAATCTTGTTTCTTGAAACTGTTCTGATGGAATATTAGAGACCATTTTAGTGAGAACAGTTGGTGAGATTGGTGTCTGCGCAAATGAATGATATCATCAATAAAAATGTATTTTGTCACCTCATGGTGGAGTAGCAGTGTAACACTTTAAATACCGTGTCCACTTTAATTTAGGCAAAGGACATCCACTTGGAAAAGCATTCAAATTACAAGGCCCTTTGTTTGTTTCAAGTAGAACAAGACTCCAGAATTGCGAAACTAATACAATACTTGGTGAAGATTCCATTGTTGTCCGATCAAGCCAATGTATTGGAACAGGTGGCTTTTAATTAGTCTGAAATTACTACTCGCAAGATCAGATTAACAGTCTAGAAACCAGAGCAGCAGCTTACTATCCTTATAAATCTGAATGAAGAATCACAAATCCAGTTTTCCACACAATTAAATTAGCTAGAACAAAAAGAGACAAAGCTCAAAGGGTATTTCTATAATTTGAATTTAATTTTACTAAAAACAAAATTGTTTTTTTGTCTAAAACAAACAAATATTTCATCATATAATGTCCTGTGTGATGAGAGAGGTGCCGTTGCTCTCTGCTCCATACACTTGGACATGCTGTCATCCATCAGTAACTTTGATAAATGACACGAGCCTGATATCTGATATTTTACCTTTAGGCCTCACTTTGAAGTATGTGTCAGTCCTGCAACATTTCTATTTTTATTTTCAATTTAGCACGGCCCTTCCACAGTTGTTGTGGATGAAAGGATCTGAAACTAATGGACATCTGGCCCTGCTCAACCTTGCCACAAATGCGCAGCAGGCGAATCAGGCTTGGCTGCATTAAGGTGCAGTAACAACCTGAAGACCTACAACTGATCACCTAAGAAATACATTTGACATTTAAAGCCCAAAGCATAACTCCTACATAACTTGTGTTTTTTTGTTGTTGAGTAAAAACTGTTTGAGACTGAAACTAGGACAGAATGCAGGCAAATAAACACAAAAAACTTTTTCTTAGAGTGCTCATTACACTGAATTGTGGGTGGCACAGAGATGATAAGAGGAAAACGTACATCTGCTGCCATAATATGAACAGTCGATGAACACACATACGTATATTAAAGAATTGCATAACCAAATTCAGCCCAATCTGCACCACATTATTGAGAAGCAATTAATGGTGTGTCAAGGCTTATGGCATTTGGGCCTTCGCTATTCACTATCAAGTAACATATGGCTGCTAAAATATGCCTAAATCTCTAAACAGGCTCTGGGTTGGGGTTAGTGACTTTGGGCTATGTGAGCATCTGACATATGGGAATGCACAGTAGAAATATAGGTAAAGCTGGTGTAGTTATACTGACGTAGCTGATGTAGGTATACTTGTGAGAAGTATTTTTTTCTATTGGTTTATATATATATATATATATATACAGATGCTTTCCAAAAAATTAGAATATCATGGAAAAGTTTTTTTTTTTTTTCATAATTCCATTCAAAAAGTGAAACTTTCATAGATTATAGATTCATTACACACAAAGTGAAATATTTCTAGCCTGTATTTGTTTCATCTTTCATAATTTTGGCTTACAGCTCAGAAAACCCCCAAAACAGTATTTCAAGAAATTAGAATAGTGTGTCGAAAATCAGCATTTACTCAGTTATTTCAGAGAATGAGTGGAGTGGCTTGACTGCGGAATCCGACAGTTGTAGCCCAGTCCCGGATACGTCTGTACGTGGTGGTTTTTGAAGCACAGCCTCAGTCCACTCCCTTTGCATCTCCGCCAAATTTTGGAATCGTCTTTGTTTGACAATCCGCTGAAGCCTACGGTCATCTCTTTTGCTTGTGCACCTTCTCCTGCCACATTTTTCCCTCCACTAAACTTTCTATTGATATGCTTGGACACTGCACTCTGTGAACAGCCAGCCTCCTTAGCGATGACCTTTTGTGGCTTACCCACTTTCTGGAGGGTGTCAATGATGGTCTTCTGGTAATTGTCAAGACTGCAGTCTTCCCCATACTGAACCAAACTGAGAGAAACTTTGCAGGTGTTTTGAGTAAATATAGAGTGAGTGACACTCAGTCTAAAACATTAATTCTCTGAAATAACTGAAGTAAATGCTGATCTTCGACACACCATTCTAATTTCTTGAAATACTGTTTTGGGGGTTTCTGGAGCTGTAAGCCAAAATTATGAAAAATGAAACAAATAAAGGCTAGAATAATTTCACTTTGTGTGTAATGAATCTATAATCTATGAAAGTTTCACTTTTGAATGGAATTATGGAAAAAAAAAAAACTTTTCCATGATATTCTAATTTTCTGGAAAGACTGTATATATAATATATTATATATATATATATATATATTATATTATATATAGTAGTAAGTATGTATGTATATGTATGTATGAATGTATGTATGTATGTATGTATGTATGTGATGTATGTGTGAGGCACTCTTGAATGAGGGTCTGTGAAATGCTGCAAAGAATGTGATTGTCAGCCTGTACAATATTGTACTTGGATGGTTCTCTATTGCTGGGTTTCATAAAAAACAATTATATTCAGCGATGTTCTTCTCATTGCCAGCTGCTGAGTTTTGGAGGGATTCAGTCTTATAGATATCCAGCCTATATTGGATATCTTGATGACATATTGATGATTCCACTGAATTTTAAATGTTATCTAGCTTGCTTTTCCCAGATTAAACAATTTGTCATATTTTGCCAATATCTCTCAAAATATGTTTCTTGCGAGTTAATTTGTAATGCAGGTAAATTGAATACCAGAAAAATTTCAATCATATATATTTCAATCATATATATTACTGTGACATACTGCATTTACAAGCATATTTCATTTAATTTGTAATCATGGTTTAACCCCTTAACACTTAACTAGCACCGCCCCATATTTGGGCCAGAAGTGGTTTTGTTTATTTGCATTAATTTTCTTTTTTTTTAACGGTGATATTTTTAAACAATCTGGTCACACAATATACCATTTGAAAGTGTTAAAACTCACAATTCCATGTCTATAAACTAATTTACAATCCCAAAGTGATAGCATCAATGGTTCCTTATTTTGTAACATGACACAAAACGGGCTCAATCAAAACAACGATTCCGTACATTCTACGTGTTCCCAGGAAACCCACAGACGACACGTAAAGTCGGTATCCTTATCCCGGCAAAAAATAAATAAATATTTTAGGTGAGAAAAACACATACACTTCCACTGGGTTTGAACTTCTGTTACTTTGTTTCAGTAGTACTTAGAATAATGCTGACTCTCAAGGGTTAATTTACAGAAGTGACCAGGATTATGCCTGTTGTCAAAGCCAGGGGTTCAGGAATGGCGAGCATTTTATTTTTGGTATTTGGTGGTGCTATCATGGTTTGGCGGTCTTCCTTCCATCTCTGTGGTCGTTTCTCCTCGGAGCCACATGTGGGTGCTTTTGTCCCATTTTTCTCCGCCGCCGTGCGGGGTTTTTCCACCTCCAGGTACTTATCTGGCGCACCTGTGTTAAGTTCCCCGCTGGCTATATAAGCACGGTGCCTCCTGATTCTGGTGCTTTTGTGTTTTCATTGCAATTACACAAAGCCAGGTATTGACGGTATAGGAATTGGCGACCACTTGTTCTTTTGCTTCTACTAAACGTACACTGCCTTAGGTCTGCCTTAGTGAAATAGAAGTTCTCTTTTCTTTTGGAGTTTTTGTTTTCCTTCTCACTCATTTCCTTCCTTGGTTTTCTCTCCTGTCTGTTTCTAGACAGTACCTTAGTTTCTTCCCGTCTCCTTTTGCCTCTCTGTTTTGCTTTGTTTTCCCTCTGCTCGAGTCTGTGAGCTCTCGCCCATTTTACTGGGTTGTTATCATTTGGCTTTCGCCGAGTTTATTTTTTTCTAACTATCTATTTCTCTACTCGAGTCTGTGAGCCTCACCCTTATTTGGTGTTGTTATTATTTCAGGCTTTAGTCTGGAGTTTGTTCTCCCGTTGCTTTTCTTTAATATCCTCTAGTGGATATTCACGTTTCATGTATATCTTATTGATCCCCTCTCAATCACGTCTGGTCCTCCGAACCCGACCCCCCTTACAGGGGGGTCGGGTTCGCTAAGCTACTCAGTTGAATTTAGTTATAGTGACAGACGAGGATGAACATGTAACTCCAGTCTAGATGTGTCATGGTTTTGCAGCCTGCTGTTTCTTTTCTGCAGGTGTTGCCACTCGGGGCTGCGAGAGGGCACTCCTGTTGTTTTTTCTGCCTTCCATGACTAATTATGGTTATTGGTTTCAGGTGTTTTCTGGCTACTTAATCTCAGCGCCTTCTGTGTCCCATGCTTTTGTGTAAGCTTTGTTTACACTCAGTAATTAGGACTTGGAAGACTGCACATCTTTTCTGTCTTTAAAGATACACAGGAACTTCCTTAGATTTAGAGTTTAGGATTAGTTCTTTAGGACTTTCTTTTTCGTAACTAAGTTCTGTCCTCGGTTTTCTTTCAGTCCTTTTTGAGGCTGTAACCTTTGTTACCCTTTTCCTCCTTGTTTTAGCTCATTTGTATTTTATTGAGCTGGAGGTTTTTCTTTCACTTTCTGTCTATTTCTGCTCGAGTCTTCTTTTCTGGTTGTTTTCTGTTGGCTTATAAGCCAGGGGTTATTTCCCCTTTGTTTACTTTTCCTGTTTTGTTAGTGTATCCCATTTCCTCCCTCTGACTTGTGGTCACTCCATGTTTGTGGGTAGCTTTTAGATCCCCTTACAGTCGCGTCTGGTTCTCTGACCCCTTCCTCTCCCTCACAAGATGATCTATTTCACATTTACTTATTAAAATGGGTTTAACCTGTATGATATAACTATGGTGTGCACCCTGGAAATTGTAGACAGCTTGAAATTAGTCTTACTTACTCATTGTGTAGCTCATGAAAATGCTGACCATTAAACAGGAATTTGAATAGGGTATCTGGGGCACAGTAACCATATAATTGTTTTATTTCTATTTTTTATTTATTTATTTTTACACTGCATAATTCAGGACTATCAGGGTCTGAAGCTGATCTTAGTTACCCTGAAGATAACTTATGAATATGGAATATGACTGCAACAAGGATTTTACGCCTTATTTGTTTCACAACTTCAGGCAACATGTGTTCTCGATGAAGAAACCACTTACCCACTGATGAACATTTTATAGACACTCATCAGATGATCTTCATGAGTGTCTATAAAACCTTTCCAATATTTATTTTAGAACATCTGAGAGTGGGATACAAAGGAATTCTGGAATATAAGTCCCTTGATGTAAACATTATCTCAACACAAATGTTTTCAACGTTTTCAACATTCAAAAATAACAAGTTACTCATGCATAGCCTACAAAGCACTGTCTGTAAGTCCTTAATTCCAACTTGCAAAAACTAGGCCTGCCTTTAAAAGTATTGATATGAAAATGTGGCCAAGTTACAACTAACAATATTGCCTATTGTAGCTCACACTAAATAAACTAGCTTTATTCCAAAGCAATGCTATCCAAAATTTCCAAAATTATTTAATGTAACTTGGTCCTGTGTTTTTTCATCTTAGCATTTGAAGAGATTTTGCCTCATGGAACAACATATGATTTAAATTACAGTTTTAAACAGTTGATGAATAATTACACTCCAGAAAGGATATGGATATGAAAGGATATGGTTATACTTTTTGTTGGCAAGTTTACTTTACTCTCCGTCCAGCCGAATCCACTCAGCCTCCCAGTCGTCGCCTTACTCCTTCCCCGTCCTCCTCTCCCTCTTTTCCCGGATGGCCTTTCAAGGATTGCCCACAGTCCCGATACCAAGCCAGTCAAACTCCGGTGAAAAACAAAACCCTGTCGCCGCAGATCCAAAGGACATTCCGGAGTAGCCTAATGTTACATGTTATGAATGCATCTCCACCATAAACAAAACCAGCCCGACTGGACAATTCAGCAATAATTATAAAAAATAGCAGTCTGAGTGCCCTGAAACATTATGAGCTTGCTTCCCTGTCCTATAATAGACATACCAGCACATGAAAAAACAAAAGACAAAAACTTGACACAACAAAACACATTCAAATTAACAAACACGAAAACGAGAGACAGCTGGACTACATGTCGCCATTACAGCGCCACGTGACGTCACGTGTATATATATATATATATATATATATATATATATATATATATATATATATATATATATATATATATATATATATATATACATATGTATGTATATATACAGTGCCATCCACTATTATTGGCCTAGTAAAGATGAGTAAAAAGGGTTTTTTTTTAAATCACAGTTTGGTGAATTAGCTTAATCTCACAGTGAAAAAAATTTGAAAAATCCATGAATTATCCATTTATTTATCCATTTAATTGAAGTTAATTTATTATGAGAAAACAAAATATCTCATCAAGAAATACAGTAATTATTTTTAACAAAACCACATGTGCCACAATTATTGGCACCCCTGCATTTATATATAGAATAAAGTGATCATTTTTTATATTTGGTCGCATATCATATCAATTGCATGCCATGATTTCCTGATGTCTGTGACCCAACAACATCAAAAGACTCTTGATATCTTATTTCCTGGTACTCCTACAAGCGATACTATAATGTCTCTGCATTTGAATGGATCGCTATGGGAATTGGGGGGTGGGACTAGTTTTAGCTGTAAATTACACTGGAACAGTATGGAACACATGATTGGTTAAATGGCTCTAAGTCATCAAAGGTCTGCCGTATCAAACAAACTTAAATCATCACTCTGCTGCCAGAAATACAGTATATATGGATGGATAACTTTAAGGGTTTCTTCTCCTGACTTATTTTTCCATAGAGTTCAATAGGAAAATTTGTCAGGAGAAACAACCCTTAAAGTGAAAAATAAGTCAGGAGAAGAAACCCTACAAACCTAATCAAAAGACAACTAACCAATGTTAGCCCTAGTAATCTCAGCTGATCTGATTTTATTTATAGCTGCTATTTTGCATTCATGCTGCATTCATCCATTTAAAAAAGTCCAAGAAAATTATTTACTGGCAGTATTTACTGCAGTCACTGGCCAGACACTCGAAAGGACTGACTTGAACAGTATCCAAAATCAAAATTGTGGTTTGTCAGATCAATTATTTTATGATTTTATGCTCATTTGGCATATTTCAACAAAGTAATTATTGTAAATGCAGTGGACACACACACACACACACACACACTCCAAGGCTTCATGCAAACAAAAAATATATAAATATTTCAGCTTTTAATAGGCTGAATGTGTTCCAGACAGTATTATGCTTTCTTCAGAAGAGCACTGCCAGATTAAATAAATCCTTTTCCCTTGGCTGCCATTTACAAATGTACTGTCATAATCACTAAGGTATTTCTTTCTTATTGTTTCACCTTTACATATTTCTAGATCTGATGAGCTTTGCATTTTCAAATGGCTACATTAGCATTTCCCAAGTAGTGATGTAGTTCACTCCATTCAATTCCCACACTGCTCTAAAACTAAAGTGATGTCCAGAATTCATCCACCTCACCTTAATTAGTAGCGTAGGGTTTTTGAAGCTTTTGCAGAACAATAAATAATTTACTTCATTTTCATTTTCATGCATTTTATAGCATTTTCAAGAGGGAGGGACGTATGCCATTTTGTAATTGATTATGATCATGTTTTCTTTCTTTAACAAGTCAATCATTCTTGATTTTACATCAGGAATGAATACACCTCTTCTGAATCCCTATATTTGCTCATTCTCGCTGGTGCCTGAGGCAGTACGATTTGAAAAAAATCAGACAGTCCGGCAGGGTAAATTAATTCCTCCAGCAGTATCACAGAAGTGCACATGAGGTAGAGATAATACATGCTCAACATCCCAAATGCTTTGCTGTCTCATTGCTCTATGATATCAACATGCCTGTGGAACGTTTCAAAGGATTTGCCATGGATTCGCCTCATCATGAAGGGACATTTCACAGAACAATTTTAATGTCTTGCGGAAATTTCACATTTTTCCTCTTAAATAAGAAATTAATCACCAACAGAGATCTGGGATTCATTGCACACAGTGTCTTTAAGATGCATGCCAATCCAAATGGAGCTCCACTGTATCGTCTATCACTCCATCAGTTCTACTTTCTGTGCCATAGTGACACACAACTTGTCTGTGCCCATGATTACTGTTATTACATGACACAGTTTGCTTACTCCTCCACTGGCCTCTGTCCCTGCTTGTACCGCAAAGATAAAGAAAAAATCATAACTTTCTCTCTTTCTCTTTCCCTTCTCATTTGAAGAAATGAACAGGAACACATGAACAGAAACACATAAAACCTCCCCTTCTTTTTGGATCTGTCTGTAGCCCCTCCCTTTGATGGAGAACATGCCATGGTGCAAGCTCAAAAAGGAGAGAGCCTTTCAGGAGTAAGGTTCACGAGTAAAATCAAAAGCAACAAAGATTTTGCTAATCTTAACACCGAGGGCTCTATCTGGCGATCTTAGCACTTGGTCTAAACGCATGGCGTTAAAGGTATACTATGTAGTTTCATTGTAAACAACTCGTTCTTTGTTTACATTCAAATTTTCTCCCCAAAAAACATTGTATGTGTCCTTGTGGTCTAATAAACATGTTGAATGTATTTCCTACCTCATAAGTCGTTCGCAAAGTGTTTTTTTGTGAATGTTTTGAATGTTACACTGTTGACATCCCATCGCCATTTTTAAAGCCAGAAACAGCTAAAATGGTGTAAATGTCATGAATGGGCGGTTCCTGCTCATTTGATTGACATGGCCAGGCCATGTGGGCAGGCTTGCAGGCAAACTCTTATTTTAGCTTAGGACCGAAACATGCCTCACGCAAATATACGAACGTGGATGCTTCGAACTGCGCGAACAGTTTTTTTTTTGCCATGACATTTCTGAAAGACAAGCCAGAGCATTGCAGCAAGGGACGCTATAGCAGCAACAACAGTAAACAACTGTGCTTTCCTCTGGTTTGTCTTTCACAAATGTCATGGCAAAAGAAAAACTGTTTGCGTAGCTCGAAGCGTCCACGTTCGCGTAGCTATTTGCGTGAAGTATGTTTCTGCCCTTACTCATTAGGAAGATGTTTTCAGCCAAGGAGGTAACAATATCATTATAAAAATATCGCCAATTACATTACATTAGTCATTTAGCAGACGCGTTTATCCAAAGCGACATACAATATGTGCATACAGAAACGTCATCGAAGTAACTACAGAACAGATAAGACAAAGAACATCCTTCCCATAACGTAGCAGCTATTGATAGCTAAGGCTATCTATTGTCATGATGTTTGTTTATTGTTGACAAGTCTATTTATCATGTTTGACCAAACCTTGATCATGTAAATGGAGACTACGTTACATGCTCAAAGCATATAAGTTAGGAATATTAGCTATTGCTCTGTAAATTTGACCACTGTTCATTTTCATAAAATAATTCAAAATCATAATTTTGTAATTCTGCTTGGTTCATTCTGTAGCCATCAACATCCAGTGGTTGCGGCCCCAGAGTAAGGGTGAGGGGCAGTTATTACATAAACATTACATTACAGTCATTTAGCAGACACTTTTATCCAAAGCGACAATCGTGTTTGTGGTGGGCGAGGCAGGGCCAGGGGAAGAGGATAGCTTGATCAGAGTGACCGTGATAGAGTCAACAGACTCCGGGAGGAGAAACATTGCCGTCTCAACTTCGGCACTTTATCACAAAATACAATCAAATAGAAATAAATATTTTCCCAAAATAAATCAGAGATACCCTCAATCAGACATCCAAAAAACTCCCCATCCTCTTAGGAAAGGAGACCTGGCAGCACAATATATAGCTGCCTGCCTGCCATCGTCTTAGGGACAGTGAGTGACAGAAATCATTATAAACCAATTTTAATTTTTTATATTTATTATATTCACTTTATAAGATCATACTTGTCGTTCTCATCATCGTTATTATCATTTCTATTGATAATTATTATTATTTTTAATTGTACTTTATTATTTTACATTATTGTTATTTCTAAATCCATAATCAAATAAAAGTTATTGTTTTCATGTATGGTTACTGTTCATTCGTTTCTAGTCAGAGTTAGATGTATGTCTTCGACTGTTTTAATGCAGTATGCTTTGACAATACAGATTCAGTGTCTTGTCACGCCAATAAAGCAAATTGAATTGAGTCCACGGTCAGAGAAAATATGTGTGAAACGTCACCACAATGCTCGTGCGTCGCCATGCGCGTCTGAGAAGCAATTTTCGGGGAGCCCTTTTCTCCTAAATGCTCAATATCGCCATCTAGTGTTCTGAAACTACATAGTGTACCTTAAAGTGCATTTAGGCCGTGTCCAAGTCCACTTTTTCTATTTAGACGGCGTGTTTTTTGAGCCCTAAGCACTGCACAACGTGCAAACAGGCTGGACCTAGTCTCTTCAGCAATTATAGGTGTGTCTTGGGCGTGACATACAATAAACCAATCAAAATGTCATATCCCATTCCCTTTAAAAGCCTGCTTTTCCTCCTCGGCGGATTGCTTATATGATGGCAAAACAGACATGCTCGTGCGTGTTTAGTGTGATCAGGAAATAGGCTATATGGATCAATAGTATAATCAATATTATTTGGACTAACCATTATCAGTTCCCCGTACTTCCCGACAGTGCTGTTATTTTACAAAATATATGCAGTTAAATTTTGTTAAAAGCACCTGCAACAGCTGAGAATAAGCTACCAATGGCTTCTGTCTCAAATTAGCCGAATTAGCCTGCTTGTTTAACCAATTTAATTTGATTATGCAATGAAACATTGTCAAACATCAATTCCATGAGGATGTTCTCATGGAGTTCTCGAAGTTCGAGCTTCATCCAAAGTTCATTATGTGCATTATAATATTGATTAATAACATAAATGCCAGCTCGTCAGGCCACAGCATTAGTATGGTCAGAATCAGTTTGTGGAAATTAAGTTTTAAATTATGTTTTGTTTGGTAATACTAATTTGAGCATCTCGGGGCAATATAAAAAGACCGTTGTTTTTGTTTTATTTTTATCCTCACGATACATGGTTGAGCTCACTGAATATCAGCGATTCTCCCATAGTAATACATAGAACAGCTGAGACCAACCAACCTAGTGACGTCATGACTGCAGTTGGTCCAAGATAGCTGCGCCCTAGTGGAAAAAAAGCTCATTTGAACTTTTTTTTCCAGCAAATTGAAAAAAAACGGGTCAGTTTGAGATTTGAACGCACGGTCATATCTAATTTAAGGTAAAAAGCTGATGAACCAGAGCCACTTTACCGAGTGCTTCATGTCCCCTTTAAGTTTAGTTCCTACGACAATTTCTTCTTTTTTTTTCTTTTTTTTTTCAAAAATAACTTGACATTTCCATTGTAGATAGATTTGGCTTTAATTGCTGGAAAGGACTACGTCACAGGAAGAAAATTGAGAGAAAGAGAAAGGCTAATTACCTTCTCAATTATCAACAAAGGGGCCAAACCTGGCACAGTTGAGACATGGCTTCTTACGTTGGCTAATGCAGTGGTATACTGTAAAGATATTTTATGTTTCATCTTCTGCTTTTTCATTTCTGCGCTCCATGGGAATAGCACGTTACCATTTCCACGCTTTCCCTGCACAATCACCAGTATGCATGTGAAGCCTAACTGACAGGCTTTATCATGTGATTCCTGACACACTTTGGGGTAAAAGAGAGTGCAGAGGCGAGAGGACGGTCAGAACACTCTCTTTTCATTTCATATCAAAGGCTGCAGGACTGATTGCATTGATTTATGTGGTGAGCTCTTAAGAAACTACACAGACAGGAAATATGCAAATCACTCCTCTCTTTGTAATTTCAGAATTAGCCCTTTATTGATTGAAATCCCAGGTAGATTTGTCCTGCACTTATTGAGCTGCAAGAGAGCACTAACCTGTTAGAAATTATACGGGGCTTACAGTAAATTGGCAGAGACAGGGGAATTAGAGTCTCTTTTATTTTCCTATGGTCAATTTTACACGGAGGATGAGATTGTGATACACGGTATGCCTTGTGTATGTTTTTTTTTAGAATATGGACGTGCCATGTCTGTAACATTTTTGGCAGATTTGATTAATTCTGATGGATGGATGGGTGGTATTGCAAAATTGTCATAGTATTTGCATCCGATTTATCTTTTTGGATGTGCAATGGCTTTTTAGTTAAAACAGGACGACAATTATATAATTGAAGAGGACATATAATTACTCATTACTCTCATTTATCTATGTAGGCTACACTAAAATGTGTAATAAGTTATTTGTAATCATCAATCAAAGTGATACAATATCTATTGTAATCTAGCCATATTGTAATTAGTCCTATTGATTGTAACAGGCTTTGTGAATGTTAATAACAGTATGTTGTTGTTGTATACTGAAGGATTACATCCAGATAAACCAGCATGTGATTCCTGAGAGACAGGTCCATCACATGGAAAATGGCCACCTGAAGGTAATCAGCCCCATGGCCTTGATTACTTTGCCATAAAATGGCCCAGATCCAGTCTGCCTAGTCTGTGACATTGTGTGAGAAATTAGTTTTTTTTTTCCAGCTAAAGGTTGGCAGGACAACAGATCCATACCAGTCTGTTCCGTTATGTACTGCCAGGTGCCTATAACCCTCTAAAAAATGAAATGTATTAATTCCGTTTGTGTTTTTCCTTTTTGACTTCCTTTTTAAATTGTTTGGGTAATATGTTATTATTTCTTTGCTAGGCATAAAATCTTAATTATATGCAATGTTAGTGTACAGATAATATGGTGCATATATAAATGCTATAATTATCAAGTCAAGGGAAGTTAAATAATATGGGGCTAAATCTTTCTGAGGTATGCATTGCCTACATTATATTTTAGGATCAATCAGCAAAGATCAATAGTCACAAGCAACCTGGATTCAGCATTATAGTGTGTGTCCATGCGGGAAATTTTTCCCCATGTTGCTTTGATATAATTTATGTAACTTTTCAGTAGCACTAACAATGCTTCTCCCCACAACTAATGATCATTTCTTCATGTAACTATATTTCATGCAATAAGACTGAAGATAAAATGTGAATAAATAATTAATCTCGATGACCTTTATCTTTTTCTTGTGTATTTAGTTTTTTGTGGGGTTTTTTTTTCCAGACTCATCTTAAAAGAGGTCCACATCAGATAAAAAAGAAAAAGAGAAAAATAAACAGTACAAGACAAAGGACACATACAAAGTGAATATATATAGAAATAAAAAATAAATGACATAATAAATTACAGGGGCAAAACATTTGTCCATCTAAACGTTTACGTAGAGGCTCTTGCGCCAATGTCGCCACATATTTGATGTATGACAGCTTGTTTACTAATAATAACCAAAAGCTTAATTATATTGCTATTGTAGCTACACAGTATCATGCTTCTCTTTACATGGGGCTGATCTTGAATTTGAACTATTTCCAGCTAACCTTTCTCATTTTGTGCGCTGCCATACATTTCTCTGGGCATCACTGTTGGCGAAGCTATATACAAATCATAAATCACAGGCAATGGAAATTAGACAAGGCCACAATTGTCAAGGAACTGTTACTGGAAATTCACTTAAATTTAACTGCAGTAATATGTCATCATAACTGTAATCAACTGTTAATGTGCCCTGCTTGTTTAGCAAAATATTGCTTCACACTCCCTTTCTCCACTCATGTCCCGTTCATAATATGATAAATAAATACGGACAAGTGCTTATAGAATACTTTCAAGTTTGCCATTAACTGCGAAACATTCTAAAAACGACTACTTCAGGTTAGCTGTGCTTCTCGCTCATTCATCATTGGTATCTGTTGAATGCTTTGTGTGGATGGCCCAGGGAAAGATGTGCTACTGGTCTCACCAGACAGTGTGCTGAGCCTGGCCTCAGGCTACTAAAGAATGAGATAACAGAGTAGACTGACCACCATGGCCTCTTCTTTTATTCTGACAGAAACAATAATGAGGGCTGAAACGCTGTGAAATATCGCAATTACTGGAAATATCTCCCAGGCATCAACTGAGTGAAGCCGAAATAGGGCTGGACTCATGGCTGTGTCTCCAAAGATACACTACCTTTGACTTTCTATAACAACATGGGAATATGGCAGCTTCCTGATTAATTTGCTGTATGATATATTTTTTTAATATCTGCTTAGAAAGCTTTGAAAAAGTTTATGCAAGTCAGAAGCAAGGGAATAGAGGCAAAATTAGTCAATGCAAAACTATCAGAGGGCAAGGAAATTTAATGTTTTCTGAATGTTTACAATACTGCATTTCAAAGAGCTACATCAAAATGGCTAGAGACCATATTGTTGGCCTTATTACATACGCTGTGGGGGTCTGCTAGTTATGTGTGTACTGGGGACAGAAAAGCTAATAGTGGTGAATCTTTCTGTCATTATTTGGTATAAAGACACAAAGAGATAACCATTTTTGCAATTAGCTTTGATCTACAAGATAACATCCTGATGACTCCCTGAAAGGGATTTTTCCTGTGTTGTTACCTGAAACAAATTCAAGGGGTCTGAATAAAATGGATTCTTGTAATATCAGCCAGGTCAAAAATCGAAGAGCATATCTGCCACATGATGTACATAGGTATATAGAGTTCTATTTTGTTCCTTAGACCATTAGGGTCATCAATATGGATGGCCTTCTGGGGCCAGATGCATCAAGACTCTTATACCAGAATTTGTCATGGTACATGACCCCGGTGTAGTGACATAATTTCTCCCATAAAGGGGGGAGCGTCACTGCGGAAGTCCTCTTCAATTTTCTCGCCAATGCATATTGAGACTTGAGACTGTTTGTACGAGCGATATCCGCGGATAGCCTTGCTATCATGCACGAATATCGGCTCTTGGATACTGCAGCGGCAGGCACGTGTGCTACCGCATTTACTGCGTTCACTCTAGCGAAGTAAGTTACACGGTGAACAGGTTTGTATGCAGTAAAGTACAGGTTTGTATCTTTCTGTGATTTTATTGATCGAACCTGGGTGTGAAGAGTGTACCCCAGTGAGATCTACTACCAAACAATCGGCGAGCTACTGCTCCAGTGATTGATTCTAAGTCTGTACTGGCTGCGCAAGCACAACAGTGAGGCTTCCCAATCGGTTAGCGAGGGTGCTACATCGATTGGTTTACAAGGCAAAGTACGTGTGGTCTAAGGAACGAAATAAAACTAACGGTTATGACTGTAACCATGTTCTATGAGTTCCGGATGACCTTTAGGGATCATAGTCACTCGGGACCTTTTAAGGGCGAAAAAATTGTTCCGGGGACTTCCGCAGTGATGCTCCCCCCCTTTATAGGAGGAATTACGTCACTACGTGGGGGTCATCTACCATGACAAATTCTCGTATAAGAGTCTCGATGCATCTGGCCGCAGAAGGTCATCCATATTGATGACCCGAATGGTCATCCAGAACTCATAGAACATGGTTACAGTCGTAACCATTAATTATATATATACGTATATATACGATTAATCACATTGTAAAATTGCATTTGAAATTGAGGATATTTAAGTTTGTGGATGTAGAATGTACATATGTAGAATCAACGCAAAATATGTATATCAAGTATAATAATTGTTTTATAGCATTCTTTCCAATGCAAACACAAAAGTAATATTTTTATGAAATGCAATAAGTGCAATAAAAACCATCAAGGCAATCAAAATTAGCGAGAAATTAGTTTTTAGCTACCCATTTTAGCTAATTCATCTGTTACTGTTACTTTGTCTGCCAAACCCTGCCAAATCAGGAACATGGACTGTAGTAAAAAGAGCTATTCCGGGTTTTAGTCAGTGTAGTTATCCAGCGATAGTAATCCTGTTTCATAGTATTAACGCTGTAGTTAATGGTTACACAGGGACATTTTGGGACTCTGGCTTTCTGATCATGAGACTGGGCCCCCTGCGGAGTCGTTCACAATTAACACTCCTGATCAACTGAGGCACAATGGAGGTATTGCACACTGTACAGATTACATTTGTTTAGTCCAAAGAGCCATCTGGAAACTTTTTGAAGTTAAACTTTACGCTTAGAACTTTTCCTTCCTTCATCTCAGCTAGCAAGGTGCATGTGCGTAGCCGTTGTGTGTGCGTGGTACATCTTCATAATTAACGCCGTTATTCTTTTTACTAATGCGTTAAACATTTTGCATTAATCGCATGCGTTAACGCATTACTTTTGACAGCCCTAGTATATATACAGTAAATATAGCTTTATTGAACAGCACAGTGTAGAGAGACAGGAAGAATGAGAGCGAGAGAGAGGGAGGGACACGTGACAAAGGTGGCACAGCCGGACTCTGAGCATGTGGACGGATCTTTTTTAACAGAGAGAAAGCACATTGAAACCACTGAAGAACTGTCATTTCACTCTGTGCAGACCTGCAGTGTTCTTATGGAATATATTTCATGAACTGATATTTGTTGGCCTGTAGCGTTGTCAGCATTGACATCACTGTTCTTTTGAATGACTCACTGAATATTTCCTTTCAAGAATGTAAATGCAATTCAGTAACTAAACAGCTTACAGTAATTAATTGGTTCATTGACCTACTTTGAGATATGCTTACATTATCAGTACATGCTAAATAACTAATTATACATATTCATTTGAATAGTGGAGCAACGTTTATCATAAACCCGTACATATACCATCCTCCCAGAAAGGTTCACTTTGTTTTTACTGCAATAAACCAATCAAAAGTGAAGTCTGCATTAGAATAATAATTTGAATAATCATCCACCTTTTCAGATAGTCATATTAATTATTCTTGCCATTTTAGTGCCTTCACTGACATTGTTTTACATTATAATTAGCAATCCAATATCTCATAACTTTTCAAGAATCATTACCATTCATGAAACGTGAGCAGAACAAATTTGTACGGACTGTAAATTGTTCGTATTTGCAATTGTGTCCGTATTTTGGCATTCATCAATGTGTTCGTATCTCGAACAAACTTTACACCTGCTCAGGACCACACGTACCTCATACGTAATTTCAAAATGCCACTAAATGTAGCTTCTGAATATAAATTCCAACGTGAATTTATTTTAATTTTTTATTAAATTCACGTGACAAAATTTAGCCTCTGAAATGTGCAATGTAAAGGTAGCTAATAAATTACGATTGTAAAAACCAAACAATTTAGATGATGCCGATTAATCAAATGTAGGCTATGAACTTGTTTAATTCGACGCATAACACAATGAATGCTCCCAGTAACTATTTTTCTACATTGCTAAAATTGAGTTCCCTTTATGATGTTAAATATGCTATTTAAAACACACATTTGACCAATGAACGAAATTTGCTTTAAATTTCCTTACAGGTCTATAGCCAGCGTTGCAATGAATGATATTTCCTGTCCAATGTTATCGGTGCCGTAGACTGCACACATGTAGCTATGCATCAAGGCTCCATCCAATGGTGCGTTTGCATATATGAATAGAATGAGCTATCACTCCAGCAGCTCATATGTGATGCGAAATGTGTGTCGCTCAACTTTTCTACAAACCTGGGAAGGTGTGCAAAATAATATTTGCTGCTATGTCCTACACAACATGGCCATGAAAAAAGCCCTTCCTATACCAGATATCCATAATCCACCTGAACTAAGGATGCTGTCGGATGAACCACCGCTCAAACTCGACAATGTGACCACAATTGGCAGCAATTCAGAGAGATTCTAAAATAAGGTATGCGATTACCCGATTTCAAACCATAGTTCACACGCACAGAACTCCAACAAAATTACGAGATGAGTAATGTTTTATTTATTTCCAGGCTGCGAGAAAGACCATATGCTTGGCAGATGGAGGCAATGTGCTTGTCCAATACAGACTTGAATAACCTTGACCACCTTCTGTAGCTCTGGTGCTCTTGTGATAGGCCTTTACTTTACCAGTTCATATGACACCGGTACTGTCAATATAAAATCTATTGAACATCTGCAAATAAAACTTTGATTTTAATGTTGGAATAATTCTCTCTCTTGCTTTTTCTGGGCCATTTTGGCTTCGTATGCACCACAATTTGATGCCTTTATGTAAATATTCTGTACCACCTTGTTTAGTACATAAATGTTCGCGCATATTTAGGAACGTTTCATGAACCCCAATGTCTTTCAGATTCAGAAATGATTTTTTTCATATTACTTTTAACTCAAACTAAAGAACGAAGAAACTCTTTAACATCTCATATTAGGACACAAACAAAGAAATTATAATTGTGCTAAGATATTCTTGAGCTATTCTTTGTTTTAAATTCAGGTTTATTCCTGATCCCTCCTGACGCTGCAACACCCTGAGCCTCGCATACATCAACTCCAGACATGATGCTGAGCTCCACGCCACCAGCCGAGGCCCATCTTGGCACTTGATGTATGGGTGGCATTAGTGTGAATTATGCCCGCTGTTATCTGTTACACATGCCAGGCACTGGCGCTGTGAATACACGTTCTACCTGGCTCATGCCCACTACTACAGTAGTCGTCCATTTGTTTGGAATTTATCACTGTTATTTCTTAGAGATTGGTCATTAAAGGGAGAGACCTGGAGGACGTGACCAATGCTTTAATCTCATCGGTCATAGAGGCAGAGAAACATGAAATACCTGCTAATACCCTTTCTTTCATAACTATCATTGCGCTCTAAAGAAACTCACTGTCTTTTGCAACAAATTTGTTTACTTGGTGTTAAAAAATAAGAATAAATACATGTAAACAGCTGGGATTTAAATAAATAAGTTATCCTCTTTAACCACAAAAAGAAGGGAAACACCATGGTACTCATATTTGGCATCAGTACAAATAATAAAATAATATGTTTATATGTACTGTATATATGTTTTTATATTTAAACTTACTTAGTATACAATGCTATTTTCATTTTCCTATTGAACTCTATGGAAAAATAACTCAGGAGAAACAACCCTTCAAGTGATCCATCCATATCTACTGCATATCTGGCAGCAGAGTGATGGTTTGAGGCTCGTTTGATACCTCAGACCCTTGATGACTTATAGCCATTTAGCCAACCATGTACTATTTGGCTAAATGGCTATTTAGCCAAACTATTCCCATGTAATTTACAGCTTAATCTAGTCCCACTCCGCAATTCCTATAGAGATCCATTCAAATGCAGAGAGGTTATAGTATCGCTTGTAAGTGTACCTGAAAATAAGATTTCAAGAGTCGTTTGATATATCCTTTATACCCAGTCATGATAGAATCACCTGTTTACCTGTGCAATGTTGTTCCAGTCTTTTATTTGCCCCTGTCCCAACTTTTTTGGAACGTGTTGCAGGCATCAAATTCGGAATTAGCGTATATTTACAAATCTTTTATTTGTACTGTTTTCAATTAAATATACATGTATATAAAATAGAATTTACAAATCACTGCTTTCTGCTTTTATGTGCATTTTACATAATGTCCAAACTTTTTGTTTGTATATCAGTTGTACCATACTTGAGTAGAAGCAATGTGTGTGAGTGTGTGTGATTGATTTGTTAATGCCAACACAATGTTTTAAATTAATCATGGTGATTGTTGATTATGCCAAGGTGTGACTGTGGGGGAAAAAAAGGTTGTTTCTGAGTAAATGCGAAGGGCAAAATTTAAATGATTAAGGCCACAGGCTCATAGAGATACAGACAACAATATGCACATGATAACTAGGCAAAGTCAATGTTAACCTGACAAACTGTATCTTCCATTTGGAGAGAGGCAGCATTTCGTGACCGCGTCCCCATTTACCCTTATATATTAAAGTTAAAGCTAAGGTCAAATGCTGTCCAGGCCTGTGCCTTTGTAAAGTCAGTTAGTGTATAATGTTCAAATACACTTTTGTTTCATGAAATAAATGGTCATTTGCACATGAAAAATGACCAGGTGATTGATTCCGTTTGAAGGATAATGAATCCTGGTCACCATAAATTAGCTATTGCTGTTGGTTTGGGGAACTCCTTACCCTTGACAAAGCTTACCCTTAGCATTGAAGTCCTTGCAACATGACAAGAAAATTACTGAAAGCACTTTATCGTCTTGTTTTGAGTTTTGCATGGTACATAATCCATAAAAGGCTTGTAGCAGTTCTATTTAAGTAGTATTGCTTTTTTTCAGTGTGAGCAAGCACAGGTTTATCAAACGAGATAATGCAAAAGAGATAATGCCTACAGAAACTGTAATATCACAGCTCGCACGTCAATTCAGTCTTACAATGGAGGGCATGTCATTGATAGCCCTTGAAATAGAAATAAAAAAATTGAGGGCATTGTGAGAGGAGATAAATACTAAGAAATAAAATTAATGTTTTTGTAATTTCCAGATTTTAAATGTTATCCATTTCATTTGTATACTATTGTTTTTCACATTCCAAATAGAAGGTACGGAGCCCCCCAAAGCACCTTAGATGAAAAAAATCTCAATATGGAAATCTGTACTCTTGGTTTTGAAATCCATACACTCAGGTTTTGGAATCCGTGCACTCTGGAAATTTATTAAAACTTTACTTTTAACATTGTTGTGTTGTCTTTCTTTGGTGAAGGTATATATAGACATCATTTTCTAAAAGTGATATGGCACTGTAACCCGTGGTATATCAGGAGCATTGACATGGCTACGGGGTTTGCCCCCATCCCCTAGCCTTGCCAATATTCATGATATACCACAGCTTCTTGTGTCATATCACTTTAATATTTATCCCGTTTCCACGAGTGTGAACTGTGACCATGATACCTCCATGTCTGACTCGCCTGCAATGAAGCTTTAATTTACAAAAGGATGTAACGTTGCAAATCCGATTGATCTCACTCAAAAACCGTGTGCATGGATTACAAAACCGAGCATATGGATTTCAAACCCGAGCGTACGGATTGTAAAACCATACACACTGATTAAAAAAACGCATTTCCATGTTGAGATTTTTTTCACCTAGGATGCTTAGGAGGGAAGGGGGGCTTTGTATGAAGGAGAAGGACTTCACAATAACCGTAAGAGTTGAGTGCATTGTTGGAAATATATGATGTGTATATTTGGATTCAGTTGTTCATCCTCATACTTATATTTCCTGGGTGGAGAGACAGGGCCGATTTCTGAAAATGAAGTGAATTTCACTTTTGCCCTTTGGTATGTGGGAGGTAACGAGCCAAGAACAAATGCATTGACTTGAAATAATGAAAAGCAGGAAAACTCATCCACTCAAAGCAGTGCTCCCCAAAAATACTCCTATGCCCAGCTACCTGTATATAGATGGGGATACACCCTAGCATATCCTTTTGCAATTGGTAGAGAATTGTAAATGGTTCCAGACATATTGCAGTAACCTGGCTACTACCATTGTCCACTGATGTTTTCAGAACACAATTATTCAAATTGGACATTCTGTGGTTGCCTTAATCTAACCTAAAATATATCAGAAGTGCTGCTTTTTGGCACTTCTACTCCAATTTTCCTCAATTTAGTTTTTTTTTTTAGAAATGGAGTGGGGCATCATTACCAAGGAAGGGGAAAATGCAAACCAAAAAGCCATCCACTGTAAAATAAAAAGGCACCAACAAGCATGGATGCTCCAATAATAAACACAGTAATTAATAGTGAGGAAATGGTGACCCCGTATCTGCTGATGTCAGAGAGAACATGCACTGACAAAGGGGCCTCAGTGTGGGGTGTCCTCGCTAATTAATGGGAAGCCACATAGAAAACGAAATGCACTTAAGAGTCACAGTGCCAGGCACAAACTAGCACTGAGGGCACTTTCCATTGAAGCTGATCGGGATCCATCTATCTCCATGTTTATTTCTTTCACCTCATTGGGGTATGCAACCAATGTTCAGTTGCAGTATAAATTCACCATTATTCTTATTTGAATATTTCCTGGCACGAAAGGGTGGTTTTAAAAAAAAAAAGAAAAAAAAAAAAAGAAAAAAAAAAAAAGGGTGGTCTCATGGGAATCCCTTGTGGGGACATTTTTCTTTATGTTACAATTTTTCAGTATTTATGAAGTGCATTGAACTATAAGGATAAAAAAATGAACTGAATTATGGCTGATTTGCAACAGCAAAGACACTCGTAAAAATCTTTGCTTCCATATGGCTCGTATTTTCACACGGTTATTCCACTCAATTATTGGACTCGACTACAAAGGCTCGGACGTGCGCCCAAGTTATGAACAGTATTACATGTGTTACACATGCATTCAACCAGTCGTATGGTTTCTTCGCGTACACAGTTCAGAAATTTCACAGATCATCAAAATGTACAAAAATAAAATGCCTCTTTGAATTGAAAGATTAGCTCAATTATTTCTGAAGTCAAAATTCCTTCACGCCACAACATTGTATATAAGATAAATTAACTGTTTGAGACTAGTACTCTCCTGTTATTTTCTTCAATGCTTATACATCACACAGGATACAAGCTGCAGACCTATTGGGCTATTGCACTCACCCTCAGAATAAAAGCCTCATCAGCGGCAGGAGACGGGGATTTTGTCTGTCTTTGAGCTGCATGACATCTGTCCACGTTTAAATGCCTCGGTGGCTGAGTTGTCAGATTTAATCAGCTGAATCTGAAAGAATGTCCTGGATAATTGGTAATAAAACATAATATCCTTTCTGTGAGTAGCTTGGTGATACTACGAATTTGGTGAAGTGGCAGATTTTAAAAAAAATGTTTAAAAACGGCAGCTCAACAGAACGCAAGCAGCTGTTATCAGTCTGGAATATAAAGAGGAGTGAGTTATTTTTTTGCAATATTACATCTACGACATGTTTCATAAGTCATCGTCCATATAAGGAAAGACAAAACCATATTCTTGTAGTAATCAAACCACTGAAATACCAAAAAGCTTAGAGAGGCAAACTTCACCCAGAAAAATATGATTCCATGGTGAACTTATACCCAGCTCATGGGTTGTCCGCTCCCCACTCATCATATTGTTCAAACATTGAAAAGTGTTCCATGAACACCCTAGACCAGGGGTTCTCAATCCTGGTCCTGGGGGACCCCTGTGTATGCTGGTTTTCGTTGCAACCGCAGTTGCAATCCCAGAATTTTAACAAGCTGTTAATTTTTCTTAATTAGGTGCTTTTCATGTTTGGAGGAATTATTCGCCCACTTAAGACACATTATGTCAGAAATAGCTATGCATGCCATGTAGAACAAACTCCCCATGTTCACATTGTGCTTATTGTGCTATATTGCAACAATTACATAAGAAAAGGTTACAAAATAATGTATTTTCACTCAAATGAAAGAGTGAAGTGAATCAATAGGCTCCTAATTAGGTTGTTGAACACATGTGTTTAACTCAATTTTTTCTTTAAGCTTAAGACAATGCAGGTTTGGCTCGTTATCATTTGCTTTGTGTTTGAATTCTTCATTATCTACGAAATGGTTAATTTTAGTGGCCATGTGTCCACACTTTCACCAATTAGGAGCCTATTGATTCAAATCAGTCTTTAAATGGATCTGTTAAATAATTGTCTTATCTTTTTTAAATAATATAGCACAATGTGAACATGGGGTGTTTATTCTACATGGCATCCATAGCTATTTCTGATATAATGTGGCTTAAGAGGGTGAATAATTCCTCCAAACATGACAAGCACCTAATTAAGAAAAATTAACAGCTTGTTAAAATTCTGGGATTGCAACTGCGGTTGCAACGAAAGCCAGCATACACAGGGGTCCCCCAGGACCAGGATTGAGAACCCCTGCCCTAGACCACCTACATTTAACCTCATTGGATAAATGTTTCACTTCCTTATTTTGTTTTATTTTCTAGCTAGTTGCTAGTAGCACTTTCAAAAGGAAGTTTAGATGTTTAGGACATTTTGTTTAAATAGGACGATACACTGGTAAAGTAATAACATAATTTTCATAAAGAGTGCTCAGACATCCTTTCCTCACATAAAGGCTATGAATCACCTGTCAAAGAACACAAACTATTTTTCTGTGAAAATACCTGCGCAGACCAGCATAACATCACACATCAAAAACCCAAATGTAATGAATACAATTGCTTTTATTGCAACACAAAATAACAGTCAATATAAATTCATACAGATATTCAGGCCTAATTTTTTAATCAAAACAGATTATTCATATTCATTTTTTTCAGTATTTTTTTCCCAATAACATCACAAACATTCACGTAGTAACACTTCAGTGGATTTTTTTGTATCCATTTTCTGCTTTCTCATGTCACTTAAAAATGTAATCAATAGTTTTATTGCACAAAATAAACAATCAATAAATGTGAACGCCCTAATCATTTACTCAAAACTACAGTTCATTTAGTCTGTTTTCTCCGACTTAATTTCACATAACAAGTCAGAAATATTCATGGATGCAAACAATTTTTGCTATATCGAAGTGCTTTCTTACAGTGGCTTTTTGTAGACTGTGAATTTCCTTTGATAACGAAATAGCTGTGTTTGTCCGAGTTGACACTTGCCTGCAACTTGTATACTGTTAATTGCTTTTCCATGAACGCTGCCACTGTTTAATTTGCTGACTTAATGTTACAGAAATATTCCCGTCACACTTACAATTGCTCTTCCATATCCATTTTTTTTTTGCCTGACTTCAGGCTCTCCTAATTATTTTAACAAACTGGAAAAGGCAGAACTGTTTTTTTTACATTTTTGGATATGTTACATTACAAAAAGTGAGATAATGTTACTGTTACTGTTAACTATAGCTATGGGTTCAATATTTACATCATGCATGTTTGCTAGACACACTGCGACTATACCGGTCTGTACTGTACTGAGTAGTGTGTGCAGCGGGTGCTTCTGATATGCTGTGTTCAGCTGTGATTGGCTCAGTCAGTGGATGCTACAGTTTTTGATAGGTCAATAAGTATAAAATATTGTGGGGGGGTGGGGGGTGTTAGGCCCACAGCGCTGCAGCGTGGCACCACCGCTGACATCAATCTTTTGAACTCGTAATGATTTTACATTTTGACATGAACAAACATTAAAATAAACTTTTTTGTATGAGTTTATTGTATGAGTACAATATTATTTTTATTTCCTACTTCTTCCTTATTGTAATAAAGCGTAGGACTTCAAATGGACTGTTAAGCTGTTTAGAGTAATTGATATTTCTGTGATATAATTATCTTATCTATAATTGTCTTTACTTAAAAACACTGCACATTTCAATACAAGTGTGATAAATGGTGTGATACAGATGGATGTATCTCATGTTGTTAAAAGTGTACTTTGAGTTTAAAATAACTGGATTTATTTTATCAAATTGAACTTATCAAATTAGACTTTGCATTAGTCTAACTTAACATGAAGACAGAGATACGAGACAAAATGTCAAAGAAATCTTTGAGAATATGTGTGAACAATAATTTAGATATTGTTATTCTTGTCTATGTAAATGAAAAGGGTTAAGTTGAGACCAATGGTCATTTGAAAGGAAACACACGCACGCATGCACGCGCACACACACACACACACACACACACACATGCACACAAAGGTGCGTGTTATATTAAATGACATTAAAGGGCCAATTGAAAACACGAAGCTCATGTCTGAGTTACCCAGACTATTCTTTACTGTTCAGAGCCCTGTTTTCTCCGTCAGCGTGGGAGGAGGACATTTCATGTACAGTGCGGTCTGCCATTTTGCTGGCCTTCCTCTACGTCCCGCTTATATTTATGTCTCTGTACCCGATTCAATCTTTTATAGAGTATCTTAACTTTTGTCTAATTCCAACAAAGTGCATGAGGCATATTCTTGCCAGGTCTTAAATAAATAATTATAAGTACATGAGAATCATCCGAAGCCTGTGCCAGATCTCCTGAAGGAGTGCTATCCAGAGAAGGAGAGCTATCCAGAGACGGAGTGCTATCCAGAGAAGGAGAGCTATCCAGAGACGGAGTGCTATCCAGAGAAGGAGAGCTATCCAGAGACGGAGTGCTATCCAGAGACGGAGTGCTATCCAGAGACGGAGTGCTATCCAGAGAAGGAGTGCTATCCAGAGACGGAGTGATATCCAGAGAAGGAGGGCTATCCAGAGAAGGAGTGCTATCCAGAGAAGGAGTGCTATCCAGAGACGGAGTGCTATCCAGAGACGGAGTGCTATCCAGAGAAGGAGTGCTATCCAGAGAAGGAGGGCTATCCAGAGAAGGAGGGCTATCCAGAGAAGGAGGGCTATCCAGAGACGGAGTGCTATCCAGAGAAGGAGGACTATCCAGAGAAGGAGTGCTATCCAGAGACGGAGTGCTATCCAGAGAAGGAGTGCTATCCAGAGAAGGAGGACTATCCAGAGAAGGAGTGCTATCCAGAGAAGGAGTGCTATCCAGAGAAGGAGTGCTATCCAGAGAAGGAGGACTATCCAGAGAAGGAGGACTATCCAGAGAAGGAGCGCTATCCAGAGACGGAGTGCTATCCAGAGAAGGAGTGCTATTCAGAGAAGGAGTGCTATCCAGAGAAGGAGTGCTATCCAGAGAAGGAGTGCTATCCAGAGAAGGAGGACTATCCAGAGAAGGAGTGCTATCCAGAGAAGGAGTGCTATCCAGAGAAGGAGTGCTATCCAGAGAAGGAGCGCTATCCAGAGAAGGAGCGCTATCCAGAGACGGAGCGCTATCCAGAGAAGGAGCGCTATCCAGAGAAGGAGTGCTATCCAGAGAAGGAGGGCTATCCAGAGAAGGAGTGCTATCCAGAGAAGGAGTGCTATCCAGAGAAGGAGGACTATCCAGAGAAGGAGTGCTATCCAGAGAAGGAGTGCTATCCAGAGAAGGAGCGCTATCCAGAGAAGGAGCGCTATCCAGAGACGGAGTGCTATCCAGAGACGGAGTGCTATCCAGAGAAGGAGCGCTATCCAGAGAAGGAGTGCTATCCAGAGAAAGAGCGCTATCCAGAGACGGAGTGCTATCCAGAGAAGGAGCGCTATCCAGAGAAGGAGTGCTATCCAGAGACGGAGTGCTATCCAGAGACGGAGTGCTATCCAGAGAAGGAGCGCTATCCAGAGAAGGAGGGCTATCCAGAGAAGGAGTGCTATCCAGAGACGGAGTGCTATCCAGAGAAGGAGTGCTATCCAGAGACGGAGTGCTATCCAGAGAAGGAGGACTATCCAGAGAAGGAGCGCTATCCAGAGAAGGAGGGCTATCCAGAGACGGAGTGCTATCCAGAGAAGGAGTGCTATCCAGAGACGGAGTGCTATCCAGAGAAGGAGTGCTATCCAGAGAAGGAGGACTATCCAGAGAAGGAGCGCTATCCAGAGAAGGAGCGCTATCCAGAGAATAGCTACAGACATAGATGCCACTGTACACATTACTGAATGCTGGGTTTCTGAAATCTTGTAAGACTTACCAGGTGGCACTAGTGTCATATATATTTTTTTTAAAAACACAAGTTTAAATGTAATTGATCCAGAGATCAGTTTTCTATAAATTGCTTAAATGGACATATACAAAATCTAGATTTGTATTTTCCATACTTGTTTTTCCAGAAGTTTATGGCCAATATATTAGAGCTGTCACTAGTAGGGCAATTATATATTCTAGTAGTATTCCCTTTTCAAACAATTTCAGATAACAGTATAAGCTGTTACAAATTCAATCCATTTCAAAGTGCACTACTTGAGTATAAGTACACATATTTATAGACAGAATAGAAATTCTTTTTTTTTCTTTTTTTTTTTACATTTCTGATGTAGTCACTGGCTAAAAAATATTTACTACGAATGCTTCTATTCTAAAATGATGTCCCATGAATGATTCTCTAATTAACTTGGTCAACAATCGGGGAACAGAAGCTTTACACGTATCCCATGCACTTCCTCTTCTTTTCTGTTTTCTCTCTGCCATATATGGGCACACAGATATTATACCGGTTCATCAAAAAAATATACAATTATCTGAGCAGTTAATTATAACTGAATGTATTAGTATTACCATAATATAATTTTCCCATTTTTTTTGAGAATACAAAATAACTCATTACCTTTATTGTTTAGTTCATACAGCTTTCTTTTTCATCTTTATCAAGGGTGTGAATAATTTTGGAGGACGCCGTATGTTCTGATACCAGGAAGGGCAGGCAGGAGAAAGGGCTGCCTCTGTGTTCATGTTGATTGCTGTCCATTCAGCACCTCCAGCTTTTCAACTGCCCGAGAGGCCTGCAGGACCATGGACAGCACCAGCCTTACTCACATGCAGAGATTTATCACCGGCAGTCACACAGCATCTATAAAGAGGCTACCTCCAAGCGCCAAGAAAGATTTGTCTCCCTCTGCAATTGTGGGGGGGGGGGTTGTGATTTTGTGGACCTTTTTGGGTTCTACATTTTTACAGCAACTTTTGTTCCATTTCTCAGATTATTATTTGATTATTATATTTTGTAGTTTAAGTGCAAGGAGGTTATAAAAGGCATCCAGCCAAGTTCTTTAGTTTGGTTTGAATGCTCACCATAATACGACACAGTGGCTACCAGAGCTCTGTGCCACAATGTAAATTCACCCTTGTAAATTTTCTTTTTTTAAATATACATTTGGCGTGCAACATGGGGCTGTCTAATTCCCACCATAATTTGCTACTTTGGAATGTCTAATTATCTGCAATTGTGCTTCTGATTCAGGAGAGCGTAGCTGCCCGTGGTTCTTTTCACATCAGAGACTACAGCCGAGCTCGCATAGAATAGAGTCATAGGAAAACTTTTCATACACGGCTTTTAAATAAACCCACTGATACCCTGGACAATTGCACCCTATGGATCTAATGGCCACAGTTGGCACTGGCATGGTCCAGATTCTGTCCAACACCCTGGGGCTCATCCAAGCGCCACAGCATGGTGCCTTAACCGAATGAGTCACCCAGCTGCCCCCGACCTTGCAAATTTTCAGAATTCATGAAAGGAAAATATTTGGCTTGTGTGTCTCTTACTCCTGAGATCTCTAAATGGATCTCTAAATATCTGCCGGAGATTCAAGGCTCAAGAGAGTTCACTGACTTGTAGCTTTCCACTGCTCCATGACATGAATGACTGGGACAAATGCTTGTCCCTTGCAATTGTCTGCCAGGCTTTTGTTTTGATCCACTTTGGATCAAATAAATTCAATTTGTATTTGGATAACACTTTGTCATCAATATGAATACTTCAGTACTTGATTCTGGCTCCTTGCATGCTAGCGAAAAGCAGTACAGCGCTCGAAATAGTTAAACAACTGAAATTTAAATATGGTTATGATGATATGGTGAAATTCTTTCTTCCTATCTGCTGTGGGAGTGAACCCTTTCACATTTGACATTCGTTTTATGCTGTGCCTTTAGATTTATCATGAAACTTGCTAACATACATTTTGTTTAAATGCTATCAATTTCAGTCATATATTTTCTAAATGGACTACACTGTTTCATCGAGGTAATTAGCTCATTGAAAACATATTTATATTGTTTTTGTTGAAAAAGAGAATCACCAAAAACATTTTGACCTTGCCCAAAATCTGAGATAGTACAGTAATGCTAGGTTACATTATAAATCCACTCAGATGGTTGTCTGCGCTCTCCAAAATAGATTTAGCAATTAAAAGCCTACAAAATCAGCAGGGCATTTCAAACTGGGATTACAATACAGCAGATAAAAATGGAATAAACTTTATCACAAGTAAAGAGGCTGCGAAAGGTCTGTTCATCATAAACTTGAGGGAATTGTTGAAAATGTTCCTTAAAACCCCATGGTCCTGATTTACTAAGACCTTTGCAAAGCCTTTAAGCATATGCAAAACCAATAACATGACCAATGGTAATGGTAATGGTATTTATCTTGCACCAATCATTGGTTGTTGTATTAATTGTGCGTGTGCTACAAGGTTTTGTACACGCTAAAGGTCTTAGTAAATCAGGCCCTATGACTTATGATTCAGCAGAGCAACAGCAGAAGGACTTATAACTTTGTTTTCTCATTTTGTTTTACTAAAGAAGGTGTTCCCCTGTGGTCAGCTTGGTTCCTTCAGTCTGCTTGTGTCAGCTGTGGATATATTTTATTTTTTCCAGTTCAATGACTGCATAACACAACAGATAGGACATACGTAGATAGCTGTGCTCTCCACAACCGATGGAGGATGTTGCAGAGATGTGACATGCCTCCAATGTAATTCAATGGTTCCGATTGGGAGGAATTAGAATCGGGATATAAATTGTTTAAAATTTGCCATTAATCAAGATTTGTTTAGTAGAGTGACTGAATGATTTGAATGTATTTTTCCCTAGAAAGCCAAGTCAATCAAAATGTATATTCACACTGGCAGCGCGCAGCATGTTCAAACCTGCATGGGGTCCTGAAACCTCCGTCTTATTTCTAACACAATTTGTTCTGATTAACCCCCAACTGCACTGCTCTTCAGTTTGCTTGAGTGACCACAAATACATTTTTGTGGCATATTCCAGTACTACCCTCAAATTTTATTGTGAGTCTATTCTTGTCTACATTTCCTCGAGTCCCTAGATCGCGAGTAGTATTATTTGCTTAAGTAAAGCAAAACTACATGTGAGGTATTGCTGAAACGCATTGCACGTGGTGCCTTATGTAAATTGTGACATTATGCAGAATAGACCCATGGTGTCTCACGCTCGCCTGCCCTTGCAAGATAGCGTGAGGTGAGCTACGGCCGCACCGGTGACATAAGCTTGATTTTCATTGCAATGGCCACACATTGCTTTTAATGCGGAACAGTGAAAAGAGGATTAAGTATGATTAGACGGAATTGCATTCACTGGCCTGTGGGAAGCTCAAGATAACACTGGAAATCTATGTGGTTTCAAGTATCACGTTCAACAGAATGTAAGCGTGAGCAATATTCTGTTCCTGTGCTGAATGTGGACAAATATGAACTAATGTCTACAGTGAAAATCAGTAATTGCAGGGATCCCATCTCACCTTTTTTTACAAATCAATCATTTTATGCTTTTTTGCTCCTGTCAATGTCAGACGAATGAAAATAGAGATGCCTCCAGAGATGTTTTTTTTTAAATTAAACTGTGATCTTTACTCCTCACATGCACACATATCAACCACACATTAATGGAGTTTTTTATTTGGAATGTGTGTGTTTTCCATCCTTTTGTGAGAACTGGCAAGCTGTGGTGTCATTGCTGTGCACCTATGTAGGCGGATGTGCAACGCTTGTACACCCTACTGTCTGTTAGGGGCGCTCACAAACACGCATAAAAATATTAATATTACAACGTGAAAGATTATTATTGTGTATATCAATAAATACAATATGTCATATTGGGTAGTCATAATATTCATCCAAATTTGATATGAAGGGGAACGCCACCATAAATTACGCTTATCCCACCAGGCTATCTGTCAATTGATTCATTTCTATGAATAATCTGCTCATGGAATATACATTTTTCCATTGAAATGTCATGTAATTCTGCTATGTACTACAGATGCCTTCATAACATTACTTCTGAAAATAATGTTTGACAGTCAAGATGACATTAGTGACAGGAAATGACCACTGTGGATATTGAAGTGAAAACCTAAATAAAAGATAAACTTTGCTGTACAATTGAGATGATGTGCAGCCATAATGCAGATGCTTACCCCAATGTTTTCCTTGTCGGCATGTTTTCTGCTATTAATCAACATCAACAATAGCATGATACCTAGAACTCCACAATCACTCAAAAGTTATATGAAATTAAAGCAGTCTCTCCTTGGCCTCTTTCAATCCATTCCTTCCTCTAGTGCCTTGTGAGGGCCCGTGTGGAAGATAATCCGAGCCGACATGGCCACAGAGCATCATTTATAGAGCGAGAGTGCATTATGTAAATAATGTCTGTGAGCTCCACTTGAACTGACAGGATTACACACTGACAGCAAAGGTCTTATGTATTTCCTCTTTGTGTATGTATTTATCTTTGTTTACATTCATTTTTGACAACTTGTCCTTGGTCCACTATTTCCCCGGGTAAGAAATTAAATTAGACTCTGTTTTCATTATGCCTCGTTGTGCACTTATAACACTCGTGTTTGTATTTCATTTGAAACCACTGACAAGGGCGGAAATCAAAACTTAATAATATCAACCGATTGTAATCTTCACATAAAAATCCAGGTGTAATGCATACAGAACAACACGATATCGGAGAGGGAAACCAAGAAAATGACTTCCAATGTTATGAATAGAGGGAAAACAAAGTCTTGCAAGTTTAACGGAAGAATATGTAATCATGCCATGTCATTGTGGACATTCTGTGAACATTGCAGAGGTTTTTTTTGGTTAAGATGAACAAATAAAGGATTACATCTCCAGTAAACCTTGGTTATTTGTACAACAGAAGGTTCTGTTAAAAGTAAACTTATTTCCTTTCTCTTGAAAAGCATTATCGTGACTGACATGCAGCTTTAAAACATAACTACACGTGAGCTGTGGTGCAGCAATTATCTCTTTTTACATTCAATGGTGTAACACAAAAGACCCAAAGGCAGATGGAAGGGCCCCGAAGTGAGACATTGAAACAGGCTGCGAAATCACACACAGACCAGTTTACACATCCTCTAAAATGTGTGCTGCTACCCACCGTTCAATTACATTTACATTTTAGAGACTTAGCAGATGCTCTTCCGGAGGGACTGACAGCATTTGCATTATTTTTGCATACAATGCCAACCTGGCATTTGCCGAAGCAATTCAAGTTTAGCACTTTGCTGCTCAAGGCTACAATGAAGTGACTCAACTGGGAATTGAACCTACACCTCGGAGTAGCAAGCCCAGTGCCCAAACAATCATGCTACTCTGCCTCCCGCTACCGTCTGCAGTTTCCCAGCTATACCGTGCAGCGGCGGCCGTAGACGACGCAATTTAAAGAGATGCAATAGGCAGACAGATTCCCAATGAACCAAATGAGTCACGCCATTTATTGATGAGGCAATACCCTGCATTGCCCAGGGGAATAGTCTGCTGACTAAAGCGAAAAATACTGCAGTACCATGTCTCCATCCGCCATGACCCTGCATTTGTGGCTATGTTTATATCCCACCCTTCACGGCTTTGTATTATGCCTGTCCTGTGTAGTGTTTCTGGGGCAGGTGCGAGAGCAGAAGTAGGGCCATTGATTCACCAGCAGACATTTTAGTGAGTGGCAGTGTTTGTAAGCTGCAGTTGAAACCAATATCTGTTTAGTTTGTGAGTGGCTTTTTAAAAAAAAATCATAAACAAAAGAAAGGAGGCTACTACTTTAGCTCATTCTCCCAAAACCCCAAGGTCCTATACCGTAATCCAATAGGAAATAAGGTCGCAAGAAAGCATAATTAGTCTGGACAATTCTTTCTTTACCACAGAGCGAGAGCTGGAATAAAATATCTTTATCTTTTCTTTACGGTTTGGTAACTAGTGTAGTTTTTGTATGTTATTAGATGTGGTTTTAGGTTCTATTTTTATTCTGAAATCATATGAATGAATGATATTTTTATGGTTTTATGTTTCACTTCTTAGGCCTTATATAATTTTTACTTTGATATATTTGGTGCATTTATTTTTCTTCTATATTGTACGTTACTCTGGATAAGTGTGTCTGTTATATGATTGTAATGTAATGATTGATTGTGTGTGTGTGTGTGTGTGTGTGTGTGTGTTTGTGTGTGCGTGTGTGTGTGTGTGTGTGTGTGTGTGTGTGTGTGTGTGTGTGTGTGTGTGTGTGTGTGTGTGTGTGTACGTCTGTGCAGCCGTAAGTTTTCCGGTACTTGCACATACCATGTGCATGGATCTATCTCTACTCCCCATGAATAATTAAGTATGTACGTACATTTTAATCCGTATTGCACTGACAGACTGGATTCATGCAATCAGACGAATCCTGAGTATATCTGTACCAAAACTGGTAATGCAGAAGAGTAGTGCAAAAATAATAAACAAATATATTTCACCATATTTCCTAAGGCAAATCAAACGCAGGTAGACGGCAGTTGGTGGCAGATGGCAAGCGGGTGACAGCCACGGTGATGGATTGTCCACGGGCTTCCAGGGACTGCGCTCGAGATTTGTCAGCAGTCAGTGTGACCGCCGGTGTGTTTTCTTCTGGTAATTTCAACAGAGAGAAGGGGGCCGGGCTGCGAGGCCAAGCAGCTGATTGATGGCAGACGTCACGTTCCCGTCTCATTGGCTGCCGCCTGAGAACTTTCTGTGCGTAACACACATTTCAATTACCGCTCGGGCCGACTGCTGCCCCCTGGTCCTGATCCTCCCCGCCAACTGGCCGGAGCCGAGCTGACTTTTAAATAACTGTCACACGAGGGCTTTTCTCCCCACTGCTCGCTCTTCCCAGCATGCAGCGGGGCCCCTTCACATCTGAGCACCGTCTCTTGGGGCAAACGAGTGGCCTGTTGACAGAGGTATTACGGTGCTAAGCTGGAAGATCTAGGCGAAGGCGCTGAAGAGACATGGATGGCAGAATGCGCCCCCCCCCCCCCCCCGCCACGGAGCGCCCCTACTTTTGGATTGCCTTTGCATCTCACTGCACATGGCATCTCATGGCCGTGGAGCTTAATACATTCATTTGAGAGTAAAATTACAGTTTTGGGGGGAGCTGGGTCAGCTGCGAGATGATTGGGATGACACACCACTTGTTTTATTGCTTGCATTATACATGTTTACACTGATGGACATCAAACAAAGAACACCCACCTGCGCCTTCCTATGTGATGCTCAGCTTAACAATGATTTATGTAAGAGCTGAACTGAGCTCATATTTTATAGTGTAAAGAGTGCCGTTGAGGCTCTAGTGACATATTGAAGCTGACTTGAGTCAAATATTTGTTGCTTGAGCGGCCGCAGATGGGCAGGATCAGACACGCAGAGAAGCGTGTCTTTGGAAAAAAAATATACATTTTTTCCATGAATTAGTACTTTACATATATAATATTTATTATATTTATATAATGACTTGGCTGAATAATCAATTCTGATTGGCTGGGGGGTGTTATTTCTCCATCTACGCCCGGCTATGAAATAGCGTCGGCAAAAGTTTAATCACCGTTCTAAATTAATGCGAATCAACGGTCTTGTGGCTCTGAAATTAGTTGATGGTCTTTGATCAGCAGTTGTAAAAAAGTGACACCGTGGAAATTTGTAAGAGCTAGTAAGCCAGCTGGTTACATACTTGCAACAGCGTTAATGATCTCCAAATCACATTTCACATAAGGGATTCATCCTGCCACTGCCAACTTATGCATAGTCTGCTTGATGTCCATGCATCACTGTAGAGAGTAACTAGTCTCGTCATAGCTTGCCTATGTTCACAGTTTAGCCTCTGTTTACTCTATTTTTATTGTGTGCTGATATGCACTAGATGAATGTAAAACTTTCCTTGGAGTGTTTATACAGTTAATAGCAACATTTGTGAAACACAGTACCGATAAATGTCATCCCAGAGCATGCAACAAAATATTACATACTGTAGAGTACAGGAAAAAGTGATGTTTTATTGAAGTATAGGACTGAATAATTAGGCTACATATTCAGGTGTGTGTACCAGTTTGATATCAATGTTTTCATCTTAAACCATCATAAGGGGCACATTTATATGCTTTATAATGGACAAAAAGTATTTTATTCATTTTATGACAGGTTTTGGATAGGTTTTTGGACCCATAGGTATGTATGCCCCTGTACTGATTTAAAGATAGTATTTCCCACTTGAAAATGAGGCAAAAGTGAGTTTCATTAGTCAAAACCGTATATTTGTAGTTAAATATATGATTATAACAGTGTGTCCTCATGTCTCCTCCTAAGGCACAATCAGGATTACAAAAATGGAAAGATAAAAAAGAGAGGGTGACAGTACATCTCCCAATTATTCACAAAGAAAGGTGGGTTGTTTAGTCTGTGAGTGGTGCAAATTAACATGTTAGCTTGCTAGCCTACTTCAGACTTTAGGGCCCTATCTTACACCCGGTGCTAAGCAGCGCTAACCCAAACGCAAGTGTCTTTCCTATCTTACACCCAGCGCAGGGGTCATCATAGTGCCCAGCGCTCACGTTGTTTAAATACCAAGTGATCTTGCGCCCATGGCAAGTGAACTGGGTGGGTTGGTCTTAAGATGAGGTGTGGCCAGGATAAATTTTGCAGTAATGCTATCTTGAGCCAGCAGAAAGCCCTTGTGCTAAAACCACTACAAACCTGGTCTAAAGTCATGTCGCAGTTGTTTACATGTTATTTTATTGGCGCATATAAGTGCGTCTAAATAGGCGTGTGCACAATGTGCGTACATCCTCCTGTCTGTTACACAGGGGCGCGCACAAGCATGACTAAAAATATCAAGATTACAATTTGAAATATTATTATTGTGCAGGCTATATCAAAAAATGCATAATAATAAAAGGTTCAATCGGTCAAAGGCCACATACCTGTCCCTCAGCGAGGGTAAATTGCTTTCTTCCCACCAGATTTGAACAAACTTCTATCATCTCCTGGCAGCTGAGCTGGAAACAAATGCCTGCTGTCTTGTCCTATGCACTCCTATATGCAACGAATACATTCAAGTCCCCATCACACCTGGCAGCCAAGAATGGGTAAAACAGCAGTTCATGGCGAACTTTGGGTTTCCTGGGGTTCTGCCCCAGCAGAGAACACTGTTATATATGTGAAGCCCACTCCATCAACAGCCAGGCGATGTGCGATGCTATACGTGTAAGGTTACACATCGCAATTCGCAATTATCCTGGATCACACTATGATTTTATATTGGCCAATAGTTCCTGTAATCTCCTGGGGAGGAAAATCTTCTGTTAGGGTACAATGGCTATCCATTAAAAACTGCTGATAAAACCTATATAAAGCCTAATGCGAAATTGTCATTTACCCTAATGCGTGAATAATCATTCAATAGAAAACCCACGCACTACAATAGACAGACATTTGTAGTGCTGAAAATGTGCTTCAGATGTCATTATCTGTCAATACAGCTCTCTTCATCTACAGCCTGTAAGTAAATGGAATGGTTTTGACTGAAAAAAATTCAAGACCTTGTCCACTGAATATTGCATTTATTGTTTTTCAAATAGCATAGTCTACGGTTCTGGGGATTCGCTGTGCATAAGGTTTATATGGTTAAAAAAACTGAGATTATTTAAAATTTCACCATTTTAACTGAATTTTAACCATAGTATTCTTCATCCTTCATATTCTTTTTAAATACAGTTTCCATACTCTCAGCAATTATAACCCCGCTGTTATTCCATAACTGAACAAAACAATTATAAAGAGAACTAAGAGTCTACTTAGAAACTAAAACAAATTTGCAACACATGAGAATTTTAATGCCATATATTCTCTGCATGTGCACTTTAACTTCATGCACGAGCAGGTCTGTTGCACCAGCTGTAAATCACACTTTTCACGGTCTTACTGTCGGCCATTATATTAACAATCTACCAAAGTGAATGGGAGATAACACTCTGATTGGTTTATTGTGTGTTACGCCCAAGACACACCTATAATTAATGAAGAGGCTAAGTTCAGCCCATTTGAATCTTGCACCTTACCTTGCGCTCAAAATATGCACCCTCTAACTAGCAAAAGTGGAGTTGGGCACGCCCTAAATGCACTAGTGCCATGCGTTTTAGACTATGCGCTAAGATCGTCAAGATAGAGCCCTTACTGTTTTTCCTACGTTGAAAATATCTGTGGCACACCACCACAATATCACCACAATCGTCACAAAATAAAAAGTTTGGTCAATAACAGGATTTATTTAGGAGAGGCCTGTTTGGAGACGTACAGTCATCACAGATGACAAACTTACTTTATGTCCAATGATAAAGAAAAAGGATATCTCCTGTGATTGCAAACTCCACCCCCCCATGGGGATTTCGGTCCATTACTGAAATTTAAATTACATCGTAAACAAAGTGTAACGGCTACTGCTACCCCAGCTGCCTATAAACTGTCTACGTATATACTTCTTTGAATACAGAAATTAAGATTTCTGTCTCCTCATCGGTTCAGATTATTATTGGCATATGCAACCAATTTTATCGGATATTGTATATTTTTTGAGTATTTTTCAGTGGGTTTTGCTTTCCCGAACAAGGTGTTTGCATGGGCTGCCACTCTATCATAACTGTATCTGAATAATTGAGTTTGCTGAATAAGATCAGAATAGTGATCTGCATGTAAACATGACTGTTTCAAAACCTTGATCTTATTGCAGGAGGGTTTTTGTATTATGAAAAAAGGATAATGGTTAAATACTTTGTTAAATTTAAGTTAAAATTATCATTATCTGTAATACAAAATAGCTTATAAACTGTATTGGGTTCTGGACATTTGAAGCATTGAGTGACACACCAATCTTTTACTGATAGCCATTGTAATGCTATTGGCAGAAAAGACATACAATTATAAGGTGACTGCCAGTGTTAAATGATAGTCAATCTAATGTCACTGTAGTGTCAGTGTTAAAATGACAGTGACAAAAAAAAAGTTGTATTTAAAATCAACGTCAACAAAATATTTAATGGATATTTACGTTATTATCAGTATTTTAAGTTATGCATTAATGTTAAGATATTTTTTTATTTTTACCATTAAAGTTACATTTAAACCATGAAAGCCTTTAACACATTTCTTATAGAGAGTATCCAATAGTCAAATATCAGATACTGAAAAGTGAGTTCCACTGTATACAGAATGTTGCGTGCATGTCCGCACAGTATTATACATAATTTCATAGCTCACTGTCAGTAAATATTGGGATGGTGGGGTCCAATGTGACATATTTTCATTGGGCCCAAAATCCCTGGCGGTGCCCCTGCTTGTATGGATTTAGAATTTTTACTATGCGCTAGTGCTTTAGTGATGTTGCGTCTTCACTCGCTTGTCAGGGGGGATGTTAGCCAGGTCTAGCACTATTTCACATTTTCCCATCAGGTGAATGTACGTATGTTCCACCTGAATTGGACGTTATTTAAGATAGTTAAGTTAATAAGAATGTAATGTATACGGTAAATTAAACAACTGCAGAATGTAAATGAAAGGTAAAGACCTTCTCAATGCATGTCATGGCTCCATGACTACCATAATGTAAGCTCAGAGGAGGTTGTTTCACTCATATAACAATGTTGCTTTTGACCTTTGACACTTTATTTATGTACTCTAAGGTAATGGTAAACCCGACGCCCCCCTTCCCATTATGCGGGTTCATGAATTATTAAAAGAATGAAATCCAGAACCAGAGGTGACTGACTGAATGCCCATGGGCTCCGAAGAATCTTAATTACCTACAAAAGGATAACTCCAATAGGTCAGCTTTAAAGGCGATGTGAAGTACAAACAGCGAATCTAGACACGAGACACCACATTCATTTTTATTCAAGTAAGATGCATCCATTTATTAAGTTTAACAAGAGATGTATTTACATGTATATACAATATAGGCTATAGCTTTGAGAATGGTTTTGAGAGACAAATCTGAACTGTAATCTAATTGTCAGTGTCTGCACCCACATTGGGGGTTGTCGATGTGGGGTGACAGTCCTGATCAGTGGTGTTGTTCTCTTGGGGTCTCTCCTAGTGTAGGCTGACAGGGTGATGGATCCCATTATTTTGAAACATGACACATTTCCTGCTAATGTATGGAGCTATGTGCTGTGGTTGGATGTGGTTCTCTTTGTGTTGTGACAGATTGATGGAGGTATGGAAGCTGGTGTAAAATGCTTACTAGTGACCAAACATGTTTTAGTTAAAATGTGTATTAAATCATTGTCCACCAAACAATTCAAGGTGGTGAAGCCCTACTAAGTAAAACTTTACAAGCATTGTGTGAAATATCTGAAATATTACAAGTCCAAAATAATCAAATGAAGAGTGCAGAAAAGATACAATAAAATAGAACTTTATTTGTGACAAGAAAAATAAAAACAACCTCAGTGCTCACAAACAGTAGACATTATACAATATACAAATGGAGACATACATGTCACACAGACACAGGGATGTTTATCTAAGTGCATATGCATAAAAACTAGGATTTTCATTTAAATTGTGCATGTAATGAAGTAATGAAGTAAAAAAAATACAATGTGTATTTTATTTATAAGCATCAAATAAAAGTTATTTTAATACTTGATGCATATGTGGGTCAAAAATGACCCGGTTTGGTGTTTTTTTTCTTCCAAATATCTCGCAAAATATGTTTATTTTTCTCCTACACCATCAGTTGTGGATTTGTGTATATGCCCATCTATAGTACCAAAATGGAGGACAGGGGATTCCCCTTCACTTCTGCGAGACATTGAACTGAATAACACAAAAAGGTCCAGCAATGTTTTCATAAATTAAAAATCATGACAATGATTTGTATGGTACAGTCACCATTGTGTCAAGTCTCTTTCAGTCCTGGCTCCCACTTTGAAAAAATAGCAATTGCAGCGAATAGCATATTATCACTGGCCAGCATTGGCTGTTCTTGACCAACACAGGGAAATGCAAGAAGAGCGTGACTAAACTACAAGAGAATGTGAAACTTTGTTTGTATTTTGTACAATTGAAAAGAAGAGCTTGCATCAAAGCTATGATTAACAATAGCTGCATACGTAAGAGCGCAGAAGGCTATGTATAAAGTGTGATAAGCACACTGCAAGTTGTTGGGAGGACATATTGCAGCAGTTATTCTCATGGGACTAAATCTACTGTATGACTCCACTGTTCCAACCCCTCAGTCATAGGTGCATGGAAGGCGTAGAATATTATTTCCCAAAAGGAAATAACGACAGGTTCCAACATAAACTGAGAGTAAACTGAAGGCTCACAGTACTGGAGGTAGGAGTCCTGCCCGGTTCCCCATCTTTGAAGAGGATTTCCATAGGCTTTATAAGAATCATTATGGTAATGTATGCTCAATTATGTGAGCTGCTCTGACACCCAAATGTAGGCCTATATATAGGTTCACATTTAATGATCTGTACTCTGTTCAGCACTGTGTGAAAAAAAGATGATTGAAAAATGGACCCCTTCCTATTTCATCTCCTTTGCTTTGATAATAGGGTTGAACTTCAGTGTATCATACGTAGCTCATCGTAATTTACTGTCATTTTTTCAAACACACTTTCTGGAGGGTCCTGGTTGCAGGACCTAAAGAACAGTCTGTGCTAGTTCTTAAACTGCAGGTTCAGCAGAAGAACTTGGAGAACGGTTTACAGTTAATCAGGACAGACACAGAATGCGACCTTGCAATCCATCTGGTGGCACACCTGGCAGCAAGCACCTAGGTAGGGTTCCCCCTCCTCCTGACTGAGATTCTATAGCACGTGGTCAAGATCCTTTTACGTCTTATCCTCTGATACAAAATACGAAACGCCATTCAAATTCATCTGACCTTCAGCGTCAGTGGATTATATTTGTGTGACTTGAGGATTGAAAATTTCAATACCGGTATCATTTACTTGATCAAATTCTTCTTCTGAACTGCAGCTGGCTGATAAATACAACTTGTAAAAATGTCAAATGGATTTTGTTTATGGTTTATGCAGTGTACATACACCTGGTACACTTTTCTTTACTAGATAAGGCTTATGGACAATGCTCCAAAAAGAAAAAAAAGTTTTGTTTGTCTACAATATTTTAGTTCAGTAAATCTATACCTGAAGAACAGTGATAAGGACTTTGTGGCCCTAGGTATCAGGTACGGTGTCATTCAACTCTGAGCAGACCAAATGTCATAATATGTGGCTTATATTTTAATTGGGAGGAAATTACTGCTGTATTTTTAATTATAGCCTGTCCAGCTTACAGGACGCCCGTCAAAATCCACTGTCAGATTCTGGATACTATAGTCACATCAATATGAGGGAATAGCAGATGTGCCATAAGAAATCATAAACAGCATGGTAGGAAAAATGTAAATACTTTATACAGCTCTAATTTAATTACTTGATACAGCTCTAATGTAATACCTATTCTGGAGCCATGATGTAAATGTTTGTTTCCAAATTCTCATTAAAATAGAAATATCTCTACAAAATAGCTGAAATTACCAACCAGTGATGAAACAATTTGCATGATATTATTACTCCAGAAATATAAGAGAAAAGCCTTCTGTTGAATGTGCATTTGATGAGAGCATTGTGGTAAATGCTGCATGTAACACTGTTAATGCTTTATGTGACTGGGCTTCAGGTGCAAAAATTGGGCCATTGCATCAGCCAAACGCTACAAATTATCCATAATGCGGCAGCCAGAGTGCTGATACGGATGAAGCGGGAACGCATTACTCCAACACTAATATCCCTACACTGGCTGCAGGTTAGTTTTACAATTGATTTTAAAACGTTATTTTTGGTTTTTAAAGGCCAACAATAACTTTTTGCATTGGTTTTTTATTATTGTTTTTATTTGTTTTCTGATCTCTGTTTTTTAACCCAACAATCTATTCCGTATCTGGATGTTTTCTTATTTGATCTTAGTTTTATTATCTCTGTAATTATCTCTTTATTAGCACTTTATTGTGCTACTTTATTGTATATAGATAAAGTTTATAATTGTAATAAATCTGGTAGATAAATGCAAAACGAGATCTTAGAGGACATGGGGTCTCTCTGAAAAGATTACCCAATCTTGCTGATGCTGGGCAGTCGCAAAGCACACATTTAATTGAAGGCAGTTGACACTGCAAAAGAAAATGCGATTGTAATGATGGCTTTGCCTCCTCACATCGCAATGAATGCACAATGCAGCCCTCGGACAAAACGGGCCATGGACAGTCAAGCGGTACTACAGCCGCGCCTTAGATGGAGAATGCGATCAAAACCTATATGATATTACAAAAAACGGTGAACACAGTGTTCCTTTCTGCCATGACACCAGGTAATATCCTTTAATGCTTCAGATCAGTTGGATTTTCTCTATTCAACAGGGACTTTTTCTCAGATACTGAGAAATCCGGGAAGACGAAAAAATAGGAAACTAATTTAGGCTGCAATGCTCGTGGCATACCAACTACACTCAATGTGACTACAATCCCTTTTTAAAAATAAATGACCCTCTCAGAACAGAATATATTATGTTTCCCCATCAGACAAAATGTCATCGTCTCATATCTACAAAGTAAATACAACAACATTTTTAACTGATTCTCCTAAAAAGTTTGGGTTAACTGAACTGAAAGCAACTGAGATGTTGAGCTGAAGATGGATATGAAACAGCTTTTAAAAACAAGGGAAAGTTTATGACATGAGCCAAACATTTCTTCTATTTTTGAACCATGCGCAATTCAGAGGATAAAAATAACACCAGCATTATGTTTGAAGATGGTGCAGATGATTGTATTAATTTAGCAAGTCTCCAATGAATGAATACATGTATATCCAGTGAGGGAAAATATGAGAACGTTATTACTGGGGATTTTAAAGTTAACCAAGAAAGACATTAAAATTATATTGGTTGAGAAAGTTGGGCGATGATGTTGAACTTGAGGCCAAATTATTGAGATAAATGTATTTCACCTCCTGACCTTTCAATTTCTTGTTCCTTTCCAGGCAGAGTGACACTGAGGTTAAAACATGCATTACAAGCTCAATGAGCACCCTTTATAGATTCATAAAATGAATTCAGCTCCATTTCTATAACATGATCATGAAAACATTGCCAGGTCTTGTAAAGCTTGTAGACATGGCATCCTCCACTGACTACACCCCACCCCACCCCACCCAACCCAATGAATGTTAATTTGATGGTTTTTCCTTCTTTAAATTAGATATAACATGACCAGTAAAACTTGCTAAGTTAAACACCTATGATTTTAGTTTAGGAAATGGCCTTGACCCAGGACTCTAACGACAATGTCAGGGACAAAACTGACTTTGACTACTTGTGACTTGTACTTGAATGATAATAATAGTAGTAGAAAACTTTATTATCCCGCATGGAGAAATAGTTTTTGCAGCCAAATAAAGTCGATACAAACAACGACACAGTACAATACAAAGAGCCAAGGCATCACATGACATTGCATTAAAAGTTTTAAAAGTAGACTGAAAAGGTTATTTACTATTTAAAAAGGATATGGTGGCAGGAATGAATGACCGCCTGTACCTATTTGTTTTGCTGAGGGGAACAGACAGGGGGAAACTCTGTCTACAGGGGGTGTGTTGAATCATTTAAAATAATATCTTCTTTCTTAAGTGCCCTACTTTTGTATAGTGCAGTCAGGCTGGCCAATAATTTTTCTGCACATTTTATTCAGGTTGGCTGTACTTGTATTTCCAAACCAACAAATAAAACAGTTGGTTAAAACACTTTCAATAAAGGACTTGTAAAACAGTGTAAGAATTGTACAGTCCACATTAAAAAATGTGCCTTCTTGTACATAAGGTGTATACATTTGTCCCAATGCAGTTTGCTGTCCAACACAAGCCCCAGATATTTAATCTTCCACGACTTGTATGTGTTGACCTCTGATTACCGTTGACTTTTCCATGAAGTCAACCAGCATTTAATTTGTTTTACTTATGTCGAGCTGCAGGGTGACTGCTGCTGGTGACTTAATTGCAGCTCAGCCCAGTAATAGTAAGGTTTGCCTTCTTTGTTTGCATACAGTAAGAAGGCAACATAGTTCTTCTGGTCACATACTTTTTTCTCAATTTGCTCAAACAAAATATGTGCAGTAATAATTGAAAATAAGACTTTCGCATTTTTTTTAACTTCAGTACCTTTCCCTAGTGCATTTTGGGCCTGATTTACTAAGACCTTTAACCTGTGCAAAACCTTTTTTGCACACGCAAAACCAATAATACAACCAATTATTGGTACCGATCCTAGTATTTGTTTTGCACCAATCATTGGTTGTGTTATTAGGTGTATTTTATTTATTGGTTATTTCTACTATATGTTCCAATTAAACACAAAATCTTAAAATTTTTTTTTTTTTTTTTTTACAAAACCTGGGGTGAAGATAAATACATGCACCAACTGAGAAAAGGGTCGGCAACCTCACATATCTAGTTATTTGATTCATTACCAATTCACACCATCACTTTAAATGTTCTGACAGTCCTCTCTGACATTGCTCTCGGTGCCTGTTATTTCACAGCAGTGGTATTCCAGAGGCTGCTTCTTGACTTTGCAAATCGAATTATCAAGGTCCATAGTAACTGCTCTTTTGACCCAGGCATATTGTGTTTCTGTTGCAGGAGACTAGAAAAGAGGGGAAGTGAAATACGTGATCAAGGAAGCCAAAGCTGGATTTGGCTAGGGACATGAACCAAGGTCACTTAATGTGTCTTGTCCATCAAATATAACAGAAGGAGATTGTAACAGATGGCAGTGTAGTACAAGGGTTAGGGAACTGGACGCGCGGCCCTAACGTTTGTTTCCCAGGCGAAGCACTCAGGTTGCCTTCAGCAAGCTCCCTCACCTGAATTACTTCTGTAAATATCCAGGGATATAATTAGATTGCATGTGAAAATGACATCACTCTGGTTATGAGCATCTGCTCCAAATGCCTAAAAAGTAACCATTAGTCAACAGTAGGCCTGAAGATTAACTTAAGATTTTGTTCCCTGCTTGTTCTGGTTGATATATACAATATAGACTTTATAGGATCTTGGAAGTTTCTATAAAAAGCTATTCATTTTAAGCACCCGGTGGTCATGTGACCTGAGCAACACACAGCGGCAGTGTTTCCCTGACTACGCTACTTTTAAGCATTAACCACCCCTCCCACCCCATGCATTTTTACAGCTCGTCATAAATCCCTTCAGCTAACCTAGAGGGAGACAGGACTTTCCCTCCTTCCACACAGTCATCTTTTAATTGCTTTGATTTTATACACTCTTATTAGAAATTTATGAGCACTCTATGAGTAGGTCCTTCTTTATCTTTAATTTGTGTTGAGCTACAAAAAGGACAAAGACAATCTTGGGGGACTGTACATTTTTTAATTGTCTGACTGGCAGCCCGTGACAAAAGAATAAATCTCTGAAACCATAGCTGCCGCCAATGTCTTTATTGGTCTTGGGGAGGAATTGCGCAAAAATTGGGAACAATTTATTGTGTACTTAATTTACTGCATTGATGGCTTTGAAGAGACGATATGGTCCTCTATTGCCTTTGTCACTGAAACCGCATGTCTATTTTTTCACATTTTCCTATTGCCCCAACATGAATCTTATATTACCAATAATGATTCTCTATGGCTACTAATGGTTATCACATTAGAGCAGGTTAAAAAAATGAATTTTTAACTGAATAATACATTCATGGTGGTTCCATTTTAGACCATTAGAATAATTACAATCAGCTGCCATACGTTTAATATGAATGTGTTGCCCAAGGGAAAGGCAGAATTTTCAACTTTCATTTCAAGAATAAACATTCAGACATTCCGGCAGTGACTGAAAACAACTGTAGTCATCTACATAAATTACTTTGGAGAAGTTGTTGTATATATACATCTATTTGTTGCCAGGTTTTTGTGAGGACTGGAAACAAACTAGCATCTTAATCATTTTCTTTAATACGTTTCTATCTCTGGTACCTGCGGCGCCCAGGGTATGGGAGGGCTCAGTCGGACAGGGTTCCATGTTTCATCGCTCTTGGGGGACCACCAATGGGTGAGAGGGCGCTTGTAAGACTACAAACCAAAGGTCCCTCCTCCGACACTGAACATAAGTAGCTGTTGACACCACGTGTTTTGGAGGAGAATCGTGGATGTCCCAGCTCTCCCGAATTGGCAGGGCGGTTCACACGTGGAACGCGGCTGCGGATATAGACAGTTGGACATTCCAGATTGGACATTCCTAAATTTGGATATATACAGCCCTGGTTTCGGCGGTAAAAAAAATTTATAAAAATTAATCTCATTGAAGCTGAGATGACTAAAACTTAAATTATATATCCAACAATTTATCCTACTGTGTGGAGCTCAGGGTACAGCGCAGTAATGTGTAGGTGGAGTTGAATGAATATATTGAAACATGCAGTATATTGCATCAGAGATATGGGATCTCGATATGATTTTTGGAACTGAGGGAAGAGAGGCTCAGATGCACACAACTGTTGATTTAAAAAGATAGACAAGAACTGTAAAGAGATAACAGTATATCAGGGGGCATATTGACACCTGTCCATCTATCTCATTTCTCAGTCTCACGCACACGATCGGTAGCAATAGACAGAACCTGTCCCTGATCAAACAACTTTGATACAAACAACTTTCATAAATAGCGGACAGCAGGGAGAAATGGACAGTGGCTACTTAATGCTTATCATTTGATGTCGCGCATACTGAGTCTTCCATATCTGATACATTTAGATGTGGAGAGTTTTTCAGTGGACTATTGTACAATTGTTGCAAATTGACACGCACATCATCTTGAAAAGCCAGTTGGCAACAATTAGGAGTGACTCCTTCACATCTCTTCTAAAGTATACAAATGTACTTGTGCAACTGTGTACATCCAGGAACCTTAAAGGTAGCAGCATGCAGCTGGAACCATTTAGGATATTAGGATATTAGCCTCCGCCTGACAAAGCTTGACGCAACATGGGTGGCGCATGGGCCATTGCTCTCAGCATAATGTGTTGCCATGTGGTCACTTTGGCTAGAAAAGTATCCTGTGCCACAGAATAGGGAATTAAGTACCAGAACAGGTGTCTGTGGCTTAATAAAGAGAGAACCATCAATCAAGCTGTTTGCATATGCATTTGTGTGTGCTTTCTCCTATCTTGCAATCTTCTGCTGTTGTACTTATTATAACAGCAGGCACTCTCTGTAGGTAATTGATGACACACAAGATAGACGCTCTGATTGTGATTTCTGCCCGCTCACCAATATCACACGGTAGAAAATTGGCTTTTCTTTTTTTTTATTTCAAGTTCTTCCCGTTGTTTCTTTTTAAGACCCTGATGGAGTAGAGCCTGGTGGCTAATTAGCTGTGTATTAATCACATTAGTATTGAAGAATTAAATCTCCTGCTACAATCAGAACTGAATGCATTTAAGGCCACAAGTACTGCTGGATATCAATGACTAACAAGACAGCAAGACTTGCTGCTAGGAAACATCATTGGATGGCCTTCAAAATATCAACAGGAAGCACAGTAAGGGTGCTATTCTCACATGGAAACCTAACATTAATATAGTGGTCACATGAAACTCTGTTGTTCCCTCATTGTGAAAACCATCGCAAAGTGTTTCTCTGAGAGGCTAATTCTAAACTAAATCTTATTCATTTTCATTTCCATCTCTAATAGCCAAAAAGAAAATCTAAATATAAGAAGGCTAATTCCATCTGACCCTCAATGAACTGGCTCCATAGCCAATTAAAAATTATCTCTAGAAGAAATCATAAGAACTCAGTTAGGCACAATTAGAGCTCTACTTACAAAAAGGCATGCTGACACTAGATATTATGCATTATACAAAATGGGGCCTGTGTATGATATCAAGCCAAACCAAACTTGCTTTTTCCACTTAAAGGTGGCAAATAAATCCAACCCTGCTTCACTGCATCTGGACCTGCACTTTAAAACTGAATTCAAACACAGCTATCACCTCAAGGCTAATGCACTTTTTTTCAAAGCAAACACACATGTGGCCTTATTTCCCCACATATTTGACTTTTGTATGGGTGGATCTAATTGATTATGGGTCAGAAACCATCACTCTGTTGCCAGATATGCAGTAGATATGGATGGATGACTTTAAGGGTTGTTTCTCCTGACAAATTGTCCTATTGAACTCTATGGAATAATAAGTCAGTAGAAGAAACCCTTCAAGTTATCCATCCATATCTACTGCATATCTGGCAGTAGAGTGATGGTTTAGGCTCGTTTAATACGTCAGACCCTTGATCACTTACAGCCATTTCTCGAACCATGTATTCCGTACTATTCCAGCATAATTTACAGCTAAATCTAGTCCCACCCCCTAATTCCCATAGAGATCCATTCAAATGCAGAGAAGTTATAGTATCGCTTGTAAGAGTAACAGAAAATAAGATATCAAGAGTCTTTTGATATTGTTGGGTCACAGACATCAGGACGTCATGACATGCAAAGGATATGCAACCAAATATTAAAAATGATTACTTTATTCAACATTATGTTAGACTGTCCAATATTTCTTGATGCCCGAAGATGGGGGGGACTATGTACTAAAGGTTCTATAATTTCTAAACGGTTCATCCGACATGGATGAAAATACCCTCAAATGAAAGCTGACGGTCTGCTCTTCAACCACATTGCAATAACTTGAAGGGTTTCTTCTCCTGACTTATTTTTCCATAGAGTTGAATAGGAAAATTTGTCAGGAGAAACAACCCTTAAAGTGATCCATCCATATCTACTGCATATCTGGCAGCAGAGTGATTGTTTAAGGCTTGTTTGATACCTCAGACCCTTGTTGACTTACAGCCATTTTACCAACCATGTATTCCATACTGTTCCAGCATAATTTATAGCTAAATCTAGTCCCACCCCCCAATTCCAAAAGAGATCCATTCAAATGCAGAGATGTTATAGTATCGCTTGTAAGAGTACCAGAAAATAAGATATCAAGAGTCTTTTGATGTTGTTGGGTCACAGACATCAGGAAGTCATGGCATGCAAAGGATATGTGACCAAATTTTAAAAATTATTACTTTATTCTATATATAAATGCAGGGGGGCCAATAATTGTGGCCAATGTGGTTTTGTTAAAAATAATTATTTCTTGATGAGGGATTTTTTTTTCTCATAATAAATTAACGTCAATTAAAGGTTGGATTATTATTGTTTTTTCAGTGTGAGATTAAGCTAATTCACCAAACGGTGAATTTTTTATAACCCTTTTTGCTCATCTTTACAGGGGGGGGCCAATAATTTTGTCCTCAACTGTATATACAGTGTATGTGTATATATATATATATATATATATATATTGTGGGCCAATCCGTTTTGAACACTTATTGCATATTGTTCATTCTATGCATATGCCACAATATAAGTGTAACAGGCTCACTCCTGAAAGTCCTGTACTTTTACTTTTTTTATATATATTGGTGTCACTGACCCTCTTAACAAATCGGAATAGACCAAGCCTCCCACATTTGGAGGATAACTGTGTATCCCTCTCAGTACAGAACTTTTCATTTAATTTGTGTGCACTTGCAAAAAGTTCCTCCAGTCAAAATCAATAATCTGATGCGCATGTAGGTAGCAGAATTGATTGCACACATGGTGGGATTAATGAAAATCAAAAATTGATTTGATGTAATTGCAATGTAGTTACAAGAACGAATGCCTGAGAAAATGAAAAACAGTGCTGGGTGGTATTGACTTTACCTATAACCCTCTGGGTTTGCTAAAATACCAACTGAGGGACACTTTGAAACAAAGTGGAAATAGTGATGAGAAATATTACCTATAACAATATAACCTATAATAGAACTGAGATCATCTCAAGAGCTGCATCAATATGCATGTGTCACACTTCAAGCATCCTTGTCCCTCCATGATCTAATTGACTTATCTCCACCTTCATAGAACATCCCTGATAAGTAGAAGGTCTTCATATATATATATATATAATGTATCATATTAGTCTTCAATTAAATGGGATATTACACAGGAGAAATGTTCCTGTTTGACAGATGTCCCCCTTCTACCACAGTGTTGAGAACAAATACAAACTGACTGGCTTCTGCATTACAGCTTATACTGTATATGTTTTAATAAGATACTCCGCCTGGGGTCTGCAGAGCGTTCATCAACTCCATCTTTATTATAATAAAACAAAAAAGAATCCTGTTTGTTGTACATTAGTGATGCTGAAGGGGTCATGTAACTAAAAGATCAATTCCAAACATATATTAGACTTATTCACAGAAATGTTATCATGTGGTACAGTAGTAGGGCCCTCATAGCATCAGGAGTAGTTATTGTTTTGTGTAAGTCAGTTGGAAAGGGGCATGTAGCTGTAATGGTTACACAGAGACATTTTGGGACTCTGGCTTTCTGATCATGAGACTGGGCCCCCCTGCGGAGTCATTCACAATTAACACTCCTGATCAGACCGAGGCACAATGGAGTGTTTGTACCCTTCTTCATGTGACTCTGAGATGAACACTGCTTGATCGATCAGGCACCGGGTTGGGCAGGAACTCCCCCCTCTTTTGAGAAGGAGAGGGGGGACCCCAATTCAACACACACGCACACCCTGAGGTGATTGGAAATGGCTGATCCATCTGTGTTTATTGATGGTTCCAAGGAAATGAGCCAATCAACTGTATGGGTGCCCTAAAGCCATCTACCAATTGGGATCAAAGGAACGGGTTCGGACTTGTCAGTGACTTTTGAGCATAAAAACCCATGAAACTTTACCAACTTTGCTCTGATGGGAAAGACGCAGTCTTACCCTTACCAGACGCACCACTGAACCCGGACGGCTCTGATGGGAAAGACGCAGTTTTAACCCCCTACCAGACACACCACTGAAACCCTGACGGACTTCTGCGTTTCCCAACCCGCATCTCACCTGATCACCAAGACAGAGTTGGCCTGCCACCGTCCACAGAATAAACCAAGCTGGTTTATTCTCAACAGCTGTTTTGAGGACACGTTTCTTCAAACTGTTTCCTATACTGTCTCACTTGCGACCGGACCCAAGTGGAGATCTGTGCACGTCCACGTCGACCTGCCTGGAAACCTGTTGCGACCCGACTTCGGTGAAGAAGTCTCCAGGAGTCCACGCACCTGCCGGGACCTTGGACCAGCTGACGAGCTGACATCACTTACGGAATCGGGACCTGGACTCCCTTTGTTTCCGTTAAACGCATTTTATTTAGCACTGACATCAATTGATAGGCTAGCATAAAACCTGTAATACCCAATTGAGGTTATTTTACTGCTGATTCCTACTGTTGTTTGTATTTTGTTTTGCTATGCGCGTTTCGGTCGGGAATAGCCAATTTCCCTGACCTTATAGTTTTACACTGTTAAAACTTTATATTTATGGGGACTGATAAAACGAGCTAACCACAAAATATAGTTTAGCATGTCATTAATCCATAACACAAACTAACCTTTGTTAATGGTAGGACTGTTAGCTTCTACATTTAGCCGTCACATAATTATAATTTCCTCTGATTAAGATTAAGTCATAGAATGTTATATCAATTATTGTTTCTATTATTCACATATTCATAGTTGTAGCCAATAAAACATGTAATTTTTCCAACCCATTGTCGTGTCTATGTTATTTCACTAAGTTGGGCTCTACTGATGTATAGAATTCAAATTGAGTTTGGAACTTAATTAATTCTGAATAAAAGTGACCAAACCTCACTACATAGCTCTTGTACACATACTGAATCTCATTTCCATACCCGACCTCCATACCACACCCAGAATCAGCCCCACCACCACCTCCCTGAAAATGAATATGGATAGTCCATGGAATGAAAAGGCATTCTCCCCAGAATTTCTCTCCCTATTTATACATTGTGACTTAACTCTAAGGACTCAAACATGGTTGAACTTTCATCTCATTGTGCACTGGTGAACAAAGTCTATAAAAATATGTTGAGATGGATAAAACATTGCCGTGACAGCTAAATAATTAATTAAATATGGCTTTGATCCTTACAAAATTTTGTATTCTTGTCACTGTGAAGAAAAAAAAATACATCCCTTATTTTAAAATGGACTAATTCTGAGTACACTGGTAAATGTAAAACGGACAGTGATCATTTTATTTTTAAAATAATCAATTTCATTAAAAGCTTTAATGCGATTATTGAGCGCTGTACTGCAGCATCGCAAGGATGGCTCTGAATCTCAAGTCAGCTGCCGTAAGCAGATGTCTACACTGAGTGACTTTGCTGTCCATTTAAATGGTACTGTCACTTTAAATCATCATCACAAAGGAAATCTCAAGCTCAAAAATGGAAATGAGTAAGCTTCTTTATGATATTTCTTTGGCTTTGAGACATGGGAATGATTACCTTTTTACTTATGAGGTGACCTCATTCAATTAAGGAAAAGGTACCAAAGGACATAGAATCGATGGATGACCAGAACCAATTAAAAAACAGCTAATTGCAGATGCATTTTTAAGTGGATTGACCTAAGTAGCCGTCAATAACAACATCTTCTGCCAAGGAAATTATACAGAGGAGTAAACGGAGAGAATTAGCTCTTAAAGGGACCTGTCTCCAGCTGTCTGCTATGATGCTTAGAGAAATATTAACCCAGATCCTGCAGAGATCTGGGTTAAAAGAATCAAGTGGAATGCTTTTAAGCATTTTAAACTCAATCTACTGATTCCCCCATTGACATTCAGTGAATCCTAGGCAGTAGGTGTGGCAGACAGTGACTAGATTAAGCTATATATCTGAGAAGGATTATATAGCAAGTGTTATATAGCACATCTTTAGAAATAAACATAATTATATCCACTTGTAGTATTGGGTTAGCCCCTCTGAAAAATTGATTTAATTTAAACTGACAATTTTCAGTCTGTATAATTTAGAAAATATTATTGTGGTGAAGTATAAATCCAGCAATAGTCATTTACCATGATGTGAAAATGATGAACAGGTAGTCTTACACTTACACTAGTACATAATATCAGATATATTTCATATATATATGAAATCTGATCCCATGGTTTGGGTCCACTTGTCCCCTTAGAAGGAAGGGTCACTGCAAATCAAAGTTATTCTCAGAGATCACCTTTATCCTATGATAAAACATTGATATCCTGATGGGAGTGGTCAGTGCAGACGGATGACAAATTAAAGGAAAAACCAACATAAAGTGACTTAGTATGGTGTTGGGCCGCCACGAGCCGCCAGAACTTCAATGCACCTTGGCGTAGATTCTACAACTAGTCTAACATAGATTATCATCTCTCAAACTCTAATGGAGGGATGGAATACCATTATTCCAAAAGATATTCCCTCATTTGGTGTTTTGATGATGGTGGTGGAGAGCGCTAACACGTCGGTCAAAAATCTCCCATAGGTGTTCAATTGGGTTGAGATCTGGTGACTGCGAAGGCCTTAGCATATGATTCACATCATTTAGTGACCCCTCGTGCCCTGTGGATGGGGATACATTGTCATCCTGGAAGAGGCCACTTCCATCAGAATAGAAATGTTTTAATCATAAGATGAATGTGATCACGCAGAATAACTTGATTTGCAGTGACCCTTACCTCTAAGGGGACATGTGGACCCAAGCCATGCCAGGAAAATGCCCCCCACAGCATAGCAGAGCCACGGGACCCACTCCCTGTAGGGGTTATTCCTTTCATTTGTCACCCGTGTGTGTGTGTGTGTGTGTGTGTGTGTGTGTGTGTGTGTGTGTGTGTGTGTGTGTGTGTGTGTGTGTGTGCGTGTATATATATATATATATTATATATATATATACCTTGCCCAAACCCCCCCCCCCCCCCCCCCCCCCCCCCGCTGCTGCCCCTCTACCCCAGCAATCTATTGGACAGCCTAAATAATGGAACAAGTGCAATCTGTTTTTTCAGCCCCAGGGTATACCATGGAATGGAGAAACATCTTTGATATCGCAGTGCTGTGCCCACACTGGAAAATTGAGGGGGAAGTTATCCTGTAATTGTAGAACATTATATGGAATAGATATCCTGAACCCAGGTCTCCGGAAAAACCAGTGAAGCGGAACGTGAAACCCTGTCAGACAAAACATGGGAAAATGCAGGTAAATGCTTCTATTCCAGGGGTCTGTGATAATATTATATAAATCTATTGTCCTTGCATTAGATCTACCCTCAGCAGTAATGTATAGTTAGTTTCAAATAATAGTTAGTTTAAAATGTAGTTTTCTCCATTTTTCCCCATGGAAAATGTATGAAATCCCTTCTACTAATTTTTAAGTCACAATTCTAAGTCACAAGTTTCTTTTTGACCTTCTTTTTTCATTCACAAGATGAAAACTAAAACCATGAATTTGGATATGTTGACCTCCTCCATATGGACGGCTGATACATTGTACACTTGCTGAATGGAGGTTCGCCTGCAATGCTGCGTTCCTCTTTGGGCCCTATTTTTTTTGCAGTCAAGGCGCAATTGTCAAACACTTGCGGTGCTTCAAGGTGCTGGCAAATTAACTCAACTCAATAACTAACTCAATTCTGCTAAAGTTGTGACTCCAGGTGTTAGCGCAACTGTGCGTCAGTTGTAAAAGAGGCTGGTTCGATAACAATAAATTAACCGTGGGTGCGGTGGGATTTGGTTTCCTTACTGCCAATCAGATTTCTCATTTATTTCCCCAGTGCGCTTGCACCACAGCCAACTGCTAAGTTCATCTTACGAGCGGTGAGAATAGTTTTTATTTTAATATTTATCTTCCCCCTCAAATAAAACATATTTTACACTACAATAAATGGTTTCCCCCCGTTTAAACAATTGCTCAGGGTGAATATTCCCAGACTGGCCATGAGTAGGAGGCAGCTGGCAGAGACCCATCGGTAGAACACAGCACACCACAAAGAATGCACTGGCTTTCTGAGAGCTGTATGTGCCATCTGACCCATCCAAATATCTAAAACATATTAAAATTCCTAAGGTTCATTCAATCATTGACCTAGCCCTGCAAAACACACGATTAAAAGCAAGTTGCTGGCGCGTTCCGGGCTCAATGTATGCAGCGAGTAACCATGATTTTAACAAATGCATCTTACACTATTTGATGGGTGTAGAGCCGGTCTCCCACCTTCCTTATATCTCTCATTCAAGTCGCTTACACAATTGACTGCATAACTGAACACAGATTACACTTCAAACAGTCAAATTGAAATAACTAAATATATTCTTGTATCTGCGTTATGCGTTCAGATGTGCGCTGCATTCATAACGCCACAAAAATAGCCCAATGCGCCAGCGTTTGACTTAAAACGCGGTCCGGGTTGGTTTAAACGCAAACGCATTGTGTTACCGCGAATGTTTCTATCGACACACCCCCTATTATGCTGCCCAACCCATGTTTATGCAAGCAAATTTACTGCAGACCAAACCTGGCGCAGGTTTGATATTACAATATTACATTTGCGCGAGGAAAAAACTAGCCGTTCCACTTGCACCCCGGATGCGCTCCGCGCCTCGCGTTTGTCGCCAAAACATCGCTCTGTGTGTCAGCTGAGATTGAGCTTTTTAGCAAGGGGCCTATGCAGTTTTGCAGTAACCTTTATGGTCGATGGTGGAGCAGCGGTGGGCAGCAGGGATCAGCGTAAAGGGAATAAACGAATGCCTTTCGCAACGAGAGGAGCATTCCATCTCGACACAGTGACTGGTCATATGCATAGTGCATAGTTTGATCAATAAATCATTATTTATTTTGTATTTTTTCCCCCTTTGCCTCATTAGTGTGGCTCAGTCTCTGTGCTAGCATTTGCATTCACATTAAATGATTCTTCTGACCCTTTGGGCAATAAGGCAAAATTCGAGCTTCAAAGCAAATTACCGAAGTGTT
>CM056388.1:14926522-15154022 GCA_029718625.1 Synaphobranchus kaupii | reverse complement strand
AAGTCACAATTCTAAGTCACAAGTTTCTTTTTGACCTTCTTTTTTCATTCACAAGATGAAAACTAAAACCATGAATTTGGATATGTTGACTCCTCCATATGGACGGCTGATACATTGTACACTTGCTGAATGGAGGTTTGCCTGCAATGCTGCGTTCCTCTTTGGGCCCTATTTTTTTGCAGTCAAGGCGCAATTGTCAAACACTTGCGGTGCTTCAAGGTGCTGGCAAATTAACTCAACTCAATAACTAACTCAATTCTGCTAAAGTTGTGACTCCAGGTGTTAGCGCAACTGTGCGTCAGTTGTAAAAGGGGCTGGTTCGATAACAATAAATTAACCGTGGGTGCGGTGGGATTTGGTTTCCTTACTGCCAATCAGATTTCTCATTTATTTCCCCAGTGCGCTTGCACCACAGCCAACTGCTAAGTTCATCTTACGAGCGGTGAGAATAGTTTTTATTTTAATATTTATCTTCCCCCTCAAATAAAACATATTTTACACTACGATAAATGGTTTCCTCGTTTAAACAATTGCTCAGGGTGAATATTCCCAGACTGGCCATGAGTAGGAGGCAGCTGGCAGAGACCCATCGGTAGAACACAGCACACCACAAAGAATGCACTGGCTTTCTGAGAGCTGTATTTCAATGTGCCATCTGACCCATCCAAATATCTAAAACATATTAACATTCCTAAGGTTCATTCAATCATTGACCTAGCCCTGCAAAACACACGATTAAAAGCACGTTGCTGGCGCGTTCCCGGCTCAATGTATGGAGCGAGTAACCATGATTTTAACAAATGCATCTTACACTATTTGATGGGTGTAGAGCCGGTCTCCCACCTTCCTTATATCTCTCATTCAAGTCGCTTACACAATTGACTGCATAACTGAACACAGATTACACTTCAAACAGTCAAATTGAAAGAAACGAAATATATTCTTGTATCTGCGTTATGCGTTCAGATGTGCGCTGCATTCATAACGCCACAAAAATAGCCCAATGCGCCAGCGTTTGAGTTAAACGCGGTCCGGGTTGGTTTTAACGCAAACGCATTGTGTTACGCGAATGTTTCTCATCGATACGCCCCCTATTATGCTGCCCAACCATGTTTATGCAAGCAAATTTACTGCAGACCAAACCTGGCGCAGGTTTGATATTACAATATTACATTTGCGCGAGGAAAAACTAGCCGTTCCACTTGCACCCGGATGCGCCTCGCGCTCGCGTTTGTCGCCAAAAACATCGCTCTGTGTGTCAGCTGAGATTGAGCTTTTTAGCAAGGGGACTATGCAGTTTTGCAGTAACCTTTATGGTCGATGGTGGAGCAGCGGTGGCAGCAGGGATCAGCGTAAAGGGAATAAACGAATGCCTTTCGCAACGAGAGGAGCATTCCATCTCGACACAGTGACTGGTCATATGCATAGTGCATAGTTTGATCAATAAATCATTATTTATTTTGTATTTTTTCCCCCTTTGCCTCATTAGTGTGGCTCAGTCTCTGTGCTAGCATTTGCATTCACATTAAATGATTCTTCTGACCCTTTGGGCAATAAGGCAAAATTCGAGCTTCAAAAGCAAATTACCGAAGTGTTAAACGACACTATTTGTCTCCCCTGCATCCATTATGCAGAGGCCCAGAAAATGGAAGTGCGGGTGAAAAATGAGAGCGGGAGGCTGTCACTGGCTTCGATATGTCTCAGCTCCTCAGCAATAACTTAAAGTTTAGCCAATCAATACATTATTGTTTTATAATACAAGACTCTATCAAAAGCACAATGGCAGGTTTAGTTTTTAAAGCAGCACTTAAAGGCTGTTTGCCTGGCTGTACAGTCTGTGGTTGCCGGTGCAGACAGCCAGAAAAATAAGCATAAAGGGCAAATGTGTTCCTTTGGGAGTCAGCCACCAAATTGTTTATACAAATAATGTGGACATGGGAAGTAAACATTGAACTTTGCTAAGTGGTACTTTCTCTACATTTAAGCCCATACTTAAACTTGAATTGGAATTTTTAACCTCAGATTAATTTGTTGTAGTTCTGCACATGGAAATTAAATGTCTAGAATTTCAGAATGTCAGTATTTCAACAAGCCTGCCATGCAGAGAATACCTGAGACTTACCAGGAATGTTATTACTTTCATCCCTTACATGTACATGAAATGTAGGCCAAGTCGTCTGTTTGTTCGTGAACATGTAAAGGGTCATTCCCTGCCTGCTGAATGAGAATTTTAGGCCCATTTTATCTTATATTTTAATTGAAAAACTCATTGAACGGTTTTACTGCTTTCTGAATTAAAAAATTATGGTCTGCAGCGTAAGGTTATGCAGTTTGCAAACTGTATATCGTGTGATGACTGGTCTATGCCTGCTCCAGTTTGGTAGAGGTTTAGCAAGGCACTATAGCATTGTATAACACGGACTACAATATACATACTTTATATGTAAGTATATCATGTGATGACTGAGCAATTCCACTCTCATGCCTTGCTAAACCTCTAACAAGCTGCAGCAGGCATAGACCAGCGTGGCCAATCTGTGAAACAGGAGGGACATTTCTGCCGAATAGCACCCAGGAGTCCTGAGATGCAACAACAGTGGTCCCATAAAAAAGTAGATTCTAAAAAGCACTCCGACAAGTGCCACAATGTTGTGTTATTAATGGGGGCTAGGATTGGGGCTCATTCGAGCATTAGTGCTGGTGGTAGTTGCGACCACGATGCAACAAGCGCCGACTGTTATTAGCACCATAAAATGGCTGTGAGTAATAGCCAGAGTGGTAGTAGCAGTGATGGAGGCAAAGGGCCTCTAAAATATAATTTTGTATAGGAGTAGCAAACTAGGGAGACTGAGAAGATCCATTAGAGCTGCAGTGAATGATTGCGAAATCCACCAACCAATCTGACATTTAGCGAATTTGACAAATGGTACATTGGCAAATGTTTGTTTATAGCACAAAAGTACGACTGAAATGTAGTTGTGTAAGCAGTGCTTGAAAAGGGAAATGAAAATGAAAACCAGAAACGAAAGCCATTTTTTCCGGAACAAAAACAAAAGCCGAACAAAATCAGTATTGTTCATGAGCAAAAACTAAGTGAAAATTTTAGTAAACGTTAATAACATTACTTTTTTTTTTTCGTTCAATGTAATTTCACAAATGCTTACATCATGTGTCCCCTGCTACATATACAGTATGTCAAATAACGCTAACCTAAAAACACAACTAGGATGCCGACAATACCACACTGTCTGTTGTATAAAGGTTCACTTTTCATGAACATGTCAACTTGAATTTCTGCCACTTCTGCCAGTAGCTTCCATTTTCTGTCTGTTTTGTTTTCCTTGGAATTTAAATTACAAACAATTTATACTAACCTTTAGATCATCCTACATCAATATCAGTGTCTTAATAAAGATTGATGTAAAACCTGATGTAAAAATGTATAACATAATTACTGTACAGGTGAAAGTACTTTGACCGAGGCAGAAGGCAGATGCTAAGCTATCACACCACATGTTAATGAGTTCAGATTGGGTCAATGACTAATGTTTTTACTTCGTTGCACTGTCAAACCTGCTTGCATAGCGAAATGAGCCTGGTATATGATATAGGATTTAACCCCTTCGCGCAGACCCCCTAGTGGCCATGGTACCGCGTCACGAGATTGCTCAACTCAGCCATTCATTGCTTCTGCAACCAAACTATGAGTGGGAAACAACAAACCCTGTGTAGTAGCTTTATTAATACACAATTCATGATTCGCATAGCTTGTCCATTTAACAAACAAGCCCCCACCCAGTCTCACTTGCAACTATACCAACCCATGTGTGACACATTGGGCAATACCATCTATCTGTGAGATCATAAAAAAGATTTTTCAGCACCGAAAATTCATTTTCCATCATCGCACCAAAATAAAGCCAACAATAGCCCGAACGTTTGCCAAAACAGCAGTGAAAAGCCCTCCTCACTCAATGGCAAAATAAACAAGTTAAATTTTTGTGTAATTATACCATGCCATTCTATGATGAATATCTGCTACTCTAAATATGAAATAAATATACAATCCTACCATTGGTTTTACGCTTCAGAAAGGAAAATAAATGTTTAGTATTGTCCGTTCTGGTGTCATCGGAACTGAGGCCACATGTATAAAACTCTGAGTAAAAGAATGCGTAAAAGAACGCTCAGGGTGAAGTCGGAAATCTGCTTAAAAAAGTATGATTCTAAAGATGCATTCTCTCCAAAGGATGCCAAACGCTCATTCATTGGTCAAATGTGTGTTTTAATTAGCATATTTAACCTCATAAAGGCATCATGTAATGTGTTTGCTTTTTACAAATATAATTTATTAGCTAAGTTTGCATTGTGTATTTCAGAGGCTACATTTTGTCATGTGAATTTAACAGAAAATAAAAATAAATTCACGTTCGAATTGATATTCAGAAGCTACATTTAGTGGCATTTTGAATTTACATATGAGGTACGCGTGGTCCAGAGCAGGTGTAAAGTTTGTAAGTCTCACATACGAAAACGTTGATGAATACCAAAATACGGGCAAAATTGCTAATACGGACGATTTACATACAAATTTGTTCTGATCACGTTTCATGAATGAGGCCCAATGAATACTATCAAACATGTAATTACATTGACAATAAACATTAAACAAAAGTTTTCCTAAAATATTGCCTGGATGTTTGTGTCTTACTGTACTGGAGTACACAGGGGGGAGTCCGTGCCTTTTATATCCGAGGGAAAAGTTCTGGCTTTTGGCAGTTTCCTTGGGTTATGCTGTCCTTTTTCTCTGTATCCTTGCAGGCCCAGCTTCTAGTCCAATTCCTTTACGAGTCATTGCTGGAACATTTGCAGATTTGCGGCGTGTGGTAACTTAGCTTTGCACTTTTTTTCTGTTCACTTACGCTATATTTACGAATGATAGCAAAGTGGAGCTGATAATTAAACTGATCCCTTGGTGGATGCAATTTAAAAATGGCTTTGCGCAAACAATCGAAGAGATAGTGACCACTCGTGGTCACATAACCGGAGAGTCCGAGGGATACTCCAGCCTAGTTTCGTCCCTTCCCCAGCCGGGAAAATGTACAGGAGCCGAGTGTAGTTCAGAGTGTGTGCAGCTTGGAGGCCGAGGGTCAGAGAGGAGCTAAAGCCTTGCAGTAAGAGTAAGCAGACTGAGCGAGACTGGACAGGAAGTTTTATAGGACGAGAACTCAGTCCTGATCGGTCAAGTCTGTTGGGAATTCCGCTCAGGATCACATGAATGTCGCATGTTGGTTTCTGTAGTCTTTTCTGGAAATTCAGTACAGAATGTGACGTGTTGGTTTCCAAAATGGACGTGCACTACAGTAGTGACCCCTCAAATACGCCCAATACATTAAAAAAGGCTGTTGAAAACCCAGGCTTTAGTCTGTGACTGTGCCATTGAATCACCCACCAGATCTCAGTGTGGGTGACATTGTGGGGGGGGGGGGGGGGGGGGGGGGGGGGGTCTCAATGTGTCACACCCACTTTGGTGAAGTAGCCATATTACATCAGAACACTCCCCATAAATATCTGAGAGTGAGAGGGAATCAAATTAATTAGACATACTTACGATTTATGAAAAATATTGCATATGTCCCCAATATTCCCAAAATGACCTCAGAATCTTCGAAATTACCTCAAACAAGTGTCTGTGATCTACGCGCATCATTAGGACACAGTGTCATAATGCATACACACAGTTGTTTTGGAAACACGATAAACAAACAATCCCTTCACATCATTAGGATCTGTGACCTGAATCATACTCCTGCTTCAAATGAATAAACAACTTGATTACTGTCACAAGTGATACTCAAAACAGGCTTTAGCCCTTGTCTGATGCCAGGGCAATTCAGTTTTGAGTGGCTGGTTTCTCCATGATGAAATGGATAAGACAAAATTTCTAGTGCCGTTTCCCAGAGGATCTTGGGTAAAGAAAATAGTGAAAATAAGGCATAAGAGGGTGTATAGAATATAATGAGACAAGAGCTCTACATTTCTTCTCCAGCAGAGGAAGTCACATTATGTTGGGGTGAGAAGTGAGGAATGGGGGAGGGGAGGGCAGCGGTGGCGATATGGGCCCTGTCTATTGGCTAGTGTCAGCTTCATTTATTTTTAAGCAGCTGTTGTGAAATAAGCCCCTGCACAAATGTTCTAATTTCCAATCCGAAGGAAAGTGCTAATAACTCAAGTAAGACTGTAGTTCAGATGGCAGGGAGGCGAAAATGTTAGCTTACTGAAATCTTTGTTTTAAAAATAAATCAAGTTTACTTAATGAGTTCTCTTGAAGCTGTTCTGTCGTTGAGCTTCCTTGCGAGTGAAGAATTGTGCACAACTTTAACTAGATTTTCTGTTAATTGACTGTGTATGGCAATAGTGCTGTAATTGTTCCTAAATCATTTTTACTGTTTTGATCATTTTTTGGTGGATTTACCCTTTAAGTGTACAGAAACATCTCATCTGCTCAAGTTAAAGCTAATGCCTCCAAACTCATTGGACAGTGCTACAGCAAGACAATGATACCAAGTATATTGCTTTGGAATCTAATCACATGGCAGTGATATTCTTAGCTTTATCTCTATCATCAAAGATTGGAGTACATTTTTGTTACAGGCATTCTATAGGTAATCACTATGAATTACCACCTAAAATATTTGCTTTTTTCGCCTAACTGTAGTACTAAAAGAAAGCTAGCGCCAATCAGAGTTTAAGCTACAGGACCCAGCCCCCTCATTGCACAAGTGCTTGTGTCACTAATGAATAAGACGTCCACTACAATTGACAACAGGAAAAAAAAACAACGTTGATGAGGTTCTCATCTGGCATTTAGGGGTCACAGCCTTTGATCTGAAAGACGTCTGTGGTGGCACAGAAACTCATTTTGAAACAGCACCTTATAACCATGCAATAGCAGATCTCTCGGTGTCATCGCCGGTGTGGCTGAAATCACCCGGGGGTTAGAGGACTCATAAAACATTATAGTTTAGAAGAGGTCAATAGCCCGGGGCTGGGATGTCAAAATGAGAAACTCCATAAACATTAAAAACAAGAACAAATTCAAACATTAAACTAGCTCATGAACAGTGACAAATTGCACCGTGTACATGAGCGATTTCTTTATGATTGGCTTCAGGGCCTTGCTCAAAGATTACCACTGGCCAATCTGCAGGCTTGCTGTGGCAACCGTGACTGCTTTGGCTGAAGACAGACAAGACTCAGTCCCATGAGTGCTTCTTATACAGGGAAAACACAGCGAGCAGCAGTAGTATTATCTTACTATCTTCCTTAACTAACTATCACGTTAGCATCTGTAGTGCTGTTTTCATTATGAATAAAGTTGCAGAATTTGACATATAGCACTTTCTGACTAACCTGTAGCTGAGAACGTTTTGAGTGCTTTGTTAAATTAGTTTCATGGGTATAACAGAATGCAATCAGGAAATGCCCGATTTCATATAAAAGGGAGCATTTACTTTTCTTTACAACTCAGGCTAGTTCTGCTTCACTGCTTTGCTGACAGCACCCCACAAAAATATATGCTTGTAATAAAATCTGTGTGTGCCTCTGTGCATTTTGTTAGTCTGTGTGTGTGTGTGTGTGTGCGTGTGTGTGTGCGCGCGCGTGTGCGTGCGTGTGTGCGTGCATGCGTGCGTGTGTGTTTCTGTATACTGCATACAGCGCAGTCTGTCAGTATTTGGACAGTGACACAATTTGTGTTGTCTTGGCCCTATGGATTTATATCCATATCGGGTGATCCGTGGAGGAATTACAGATCTTTTTATACATAGTTCCCCTGTTTTTGGGGTCGAAAAGTAATTGGACAAATGAATGTAGGCTTACATAAAGTTGTCATATTTGGTACTTGGTTGCAAATCCTTTGCATTGATGACTGCCTGAAGTCTGCGACCCATAGACATCAACATACACTGGGTATCTTCCCTGGTGATCCTCAGCTCTGCCTGTACTGCAGCCTTCTTCAGTTCTTGTTTGTTTCAGGGGCTTTTTTTCCCTTCAGTCAAATTAAATATACTGTATGTTCAGTTGGATCCGAGCAGATAAGATGTTTATGTACACTTCATATTTCATCCTGCTGGCCTCAGCAATCACATCATCGATGAAGATAAATGAATCAGTTCCAATGGCAGCCATGCATGCCCAAGCCATAACACTACCTCCACCTTGTTTCACAGATGTGGGGGTATGCTTTGGATCATGAGCAGTTCCTTTCTTTCTCCACACTTTCATTTTTCCATTAATTTGGTACCGGTTAGTACTCATCTCAAGTCCATAAGACTTTGTTCCAGAAAAAAGTTTTTTATGCAATTTTTTTTTACATCATCCTAGAGAGTGTTCTTGATGTGATTGACAGTTAAAAAGGGGTTTTTCTTCAGAATTGAAAGTATTCTTCCGTCATCCACGACAGTGGTCTTCCATGGTCTACCAGGCTGTTTGCTTTTACCGAGCTCAAAAGTGCATTCTTGCTTTTTAATAATGTACCAAGCAGTTGATTTTGACATAACCAATGTTTTGCCTATGTCTCTAATCGATTTATTATGATTGTTCAGCCAAATCACACTTAGGATAAAATCTAGACTTTTCATTAGCTTTCTTGTGAATTAACTCATGATGCGAGAACGCACAGCTGGCCAATAAACAGCTGAGCAGTCAATTGTCCAATACTTTTGGTCCCCTAAAATGGGGACAAATGGGGACATTTTTCCCTTTCACTGTAATTTCTACATGGATCACTGGATATGGATATCAATACCCTTAAATTAAAGCTGACAGTCTGCGCCTTCTGAATGTGCTGGAGTACAGAGCCTAAACAACTAAAATTGTCACTGTCCAAATACTTACAAACATCACTGTATGTATAGATGTGTGTGTGTGTGTGTGTGTGTGTGTGTGTGTGTGTGTGTGTGTGTGTGTGTGTGTGTGTGTGTGTGTGTGTGTGTGTGTGTGTATCTGTGTGCACTTATGTCTGCATATTGCCTCTCAATAAGATGAAAAAAATGAATGGGACTACACTGTGACATTTGATTTAGCATTTTTGTCACTGCATTTACATTTTTTGCCTGTGCCCTACAGTGGATGCAAACTGAGCCGCTGTGCCCTTTTATTGAGGGGAAGATCTTTAAACAGATCAAATCAGCTTTCAATGTAAATTCCTCCAGAGCTATTTCACAGCTGAAATACTAGGTCATTAGTTGTGCCGTTTCCAATACCAGGATCACCAGAAAAGTAAATTCAAGCTGCACTGTGAAGTTGAACCCTCCTAACCCCTGCCCCCCAGGGAGCCCTGACTTTATGTTGAAATCCCAATCTGCACCAGGCTCAGAGACAATGCCCTTTAAAGCAAGTCTTTGTAATGCCAGCAGGCGGGTTCATTGTTAAAGTACCAGGGTGAGGGAAAATGCAAATATTGAAATTCTACCACAACGGTGAATGACATCATTGTGTTTGTTCAAAATGCAGGTGCATTAAACCCTGCTTGAAAGATTCCACTTTGTGCCAATTCTACCCTGGTTACATCGATTTAAACCCTTGGCTCAGATGGCAAATTTCACCTATTTAGGGGGTGCTCTGTTTAAAGCTTTATAACTCCAGTTGTGAGAATCAAATAAACTTGGTAAATGGCTTAAATGAAACAAGACAGGTGTACCATTTACAATACAAACTTAGATTTGTTTATTTTTATAATTTAAGTCTAAATAAAGTGCCACAAATGCAAAGAAACTTTGGGGGGAAAAAAATTCTAAATTGTTTTTCTTTAGTTTGCTGAGAGCTACATAAGTGAAATCGGTAATATATAATATATTTCCTGGATCATAAACTCCATGTCCACAAGTCTAGCAAAATCTGAGGATGATATGCAGAACTACTAAATGTCTATGATGCTAAATATAGCAGTGTACCCTGTTGTCCATTAGTGTCTCCAAATCGTGGTTTTGTTAAAAATAATTATTTCTTGATGAGGGATTTTTTTTCTCATAATAAATTTACTTCAATTGAAGGTTGGATTTTTCTAATTTTTTCAGTGTGATATTATGCTAATTCACCAAACGGTGAATTTTTTAATAACCCTTTTTACTCATCTTTACCAGGGGTGCCAATAATAGTGGAGGGCACTGTATACCTCACCTCACGCACAAAATAATTAGGCGTAACAAGAGGTGGTGAAACAAAACAAAACTTGATAAAATGAATGAAGGAAAATAATAGAAAAGACCTGTTAGCCAAAGCTCTTGTGGCAAAAGAGCTGAACACAACTGGCAACAGGTGAAAAGAATAAAGGATAAAGAAAGATTGGAAAGGAAAGAGAAAACCAATCTAATCCTAAATCTTATAACCGGACTTGCTGCGTTTCCTATTCATACAAACCAGAAATGCAGCGACCGAAATTCCTATACCTTACCGACTTTGTTTGTCAACATAACAAAGTCAATATTGAAGAGCGCAAATGCGGAAGTCCTGGGGTATTTATAGCCGGCAGGAAATGCAAAACAGGTGAAGGGAATAATTGTCGGGCAAGATACGAATAACGGAACGGAGGCGGAAAAAATCCGATAGAGCGTCCTGACGACGCCAAAAAGGAAACCAAAAAACGTAGAAAAGCAAAGGCTGCAAATAACCATGACACATATATGCTGTATTTAGCTGCATGTAGCCATGGTGAGGGACTGCGGGGTAATACCATTTGTACACTGAACAAGCATAATCACAGAACGGGCTTCCAGTTTAAACACGGCTCATGACATCAGATTAATTGCTGTTTTAGGGATGGCTGGATGTAAATAAATTTAATACTTGAAGACTTCAACTATGACAGGAATTAAATGTCATTTTAAATTGTCTTTTGTGTCGTTGTTACCATTACAAAGTTATTGGTGGAAAATAATGCAAAGTGTTCAAATAAATAACAAACTCAATAAATAAATAAAAGCCCAGTTATCAACAAAGCTAACTGCCAAATATTACCATGCACCCCAGTATTAAAGGGTAACTACACTAGATCACTTTTCTTTCACGGTAAATGTGTTTGTATGCCTACCTTATAATGAAACTTATTCATGCATTCCGTTATTTCAACAATTCTGAAATAATATTGTATATCATAAGAAACTGGTAGAAAAGCATCGTTGTGCTGCCCCTAATGGTTGAATTTTCCTTTCTGCTCCCCACAATGCCCCCGTCCCAATCGTGATGTCAGAATACCTCTTTGGAGGTACCTCTACGTCATATGGATAATTGTTGTCGCCCACAACGGATACAGCCGGCACCTGATGGGTTAGACCCGCTATGTTACTTTCGTTTCGCCTCCACATTTTTTAACCGGAACAACGTGGCGTCCTCTATCTTATTCCACTTAATAGTCCACTAAAATATGTTTCTGAAAATATTTGAGGTGAGAAATAGGCCATGCAGTTGCTGAATCTTGATTCATATTTGATGTGCAATGTCTAGTTTGACAGTTTGATCCGAGTTATACGAAATAATTTGTACAATGTACGTTAATTTATGCAAATCACGATGGACACAGCTCCTCCGCCCTCACCCCTCTCCCTCGCTCACCCCACAAAGTATTTTTCAAAATTGTGTAGTAGGCAGAGACAGGCTGAAACAGTGGGTGTAGTTACTTTTTAAAGTTCTTTGTGATCCAAAAAAATGTGTTTTTATAATTTGAAATATTAGACCTGTCTTCTGTGTGTTCCGTTAGTTTAATAATCTGTTTTACAGTTCCCCTGCAACACCTGCCTCTCTAGTCTGAAATAATTTTGTTCTAGGTACAGTGGGTATAAAAGGTCTACACACTTGAGTCTTGAAATTGCAGGTTTTTGTGATGTGAAGCCTGAAATCAATATAAACCATGTCAGACCTTGTCTATCCCCTTAACTGTGACCTTGCAATTAACAAAATCCAAGTGAAAAACAAATCAATCATTTTTAGGAAAAACCATTGAAAATAAAAACAAAAACCTTGTAGTGTCGTTAGGTACATTAATAATTTGGCAGTGAAGACTGACAGTTAAAACGTCTTAAGTCATCACATGGAAGCACCAATGAATGTGCAGAATATATATATTTATATATGGCTTCACACTAGGTGCAAATGTATAATTAATCAGTCTCATAAAATTAATTATTAAATCATGGTTATAAATTTCAGTATTAAATATTGAAAATAATAATCAATAACTTAATCTGAAGGCATAAGTTCTTTTGGAGGATAGGCTCAAATGTTTATCCAAACAACAATCAGACCGATGACCAGGTTTGCTAAAATACAATTTATTAAATAACAAACACATCTAAACTAACATCCTAAAAACAGTGAATGATATGGAAAGCAAAATGAAGTGTAGACAAAGAATGAGGCGTATAGAATTCACAGTTCTATTTCTGTATGTGCGCCAGACGTGTGGTGTTCAGATCACAAGACAGTACCTCGAGGAGGGGAATACGAATCTAGCTTTAGCATGAAGCTAACATGGCCTGAAACATGGCGTGTGTTGAGGCTCTAGAAATTTAGCTACGTCTACCTAAATCCCAGACCCCTATCCTATATCTGATGGGTAACCGAAAGGTTGCAGGTTCGATTCCCAGGTAGGACACTGCCGTTGTACCCTTGAGCAAGGTACTTAACGTGAATTGCTTCAGTATGTCCAGCTGTATTAATTGGATAAATGTAATAAGATGCTAAGAAGTTGTGGAAGTCGCTCTGGATAAGAGCATCTGCTAAATGCCTGTAATGTAATGGGTTAGGTATTAGTAGAAAGATTTCATGCACCGATCTCGATTTAAAAGGGAGGCGGATTGTAAGTTAGTTATAGAGTAAGTTAGAGTAGGCTCTGTAACTTTAGCTTATGCGAGGCTAATTGGCTGTCGATAGCCTGCAAGCCATGTGTTGAGCTACAAATTAACGTTACTCTAAATACACACAATGGATACAATGAAATATGCAATTACATTGACAATAAACATTACACAAAAGTTTTCCTAACTATTGCCCAGATGTTCATGTCAGTCTTGCTGTACTGAAGTTGCTACAGGCGAGTCCATGGCTCTGATGATGTCCGGAAAGTTATTTCCTTTGGCAGCATCTGGATTTGATTGTCTCTCGGTTTCCTTGCGGGTAGAGCAGCTTGGTCCTTTGGCGAGTCGTTGCTGGAAACGTGTCGTTGGAGTCCTTCTGTCAGTTCAACAAGTGGTTTCCTTGGGTTTCCTTGGGTTCCCTTGCGGCTTGCGTTTCGTGGTAATGTAGGCTACACACGTTTTTCTGGTTGTCGCTTTAAAGCTACGTCAGATGACGGTAACTCGTTTTAGTGCCTTTCGCGAACACGCTAACTGAGAGCTGGGTGAAAAAGCGGTCTTTGTGCCCGCATAACCCGAGGGAGAGAGGGTGCTCTCCGTGTGTTCCTTCCCAGCCGGGAAGATAGGAGACGATTCTTCCAACAAGTGGAAATGGCAAGAAGTGGTGAACAGAACAGAAAGAACAGGAAGTTTGCTCAACGTTTTATAGAACCGGGGATCACTTGACCTGATTGGTCAAGGATCACATGACTGTTGCATGCCAGTACATGTAGTCTTTTGGAAATGGCAGTCCAGGGTCACATAAATGCGAGTTTGATTCCCAATAGACATGCACTACAACCTACAATAAACCTACACTTCCCCTGCGAAAACCATGTTGGCCATCCTTAAGATTCCTTTTCAAGAAATAATTCTATTTATTTTAAGAGAAACTTGCCTCTAATGATATATTTGAGTATTTTACATGTGATCCAAGATAAACTGACAGGCCTGTAGTTTCCTGGATGAGTATGGTCCCCCTTCTTATGTATTGGTATTATATTACCTTGCTTCTAGTCATCCAGTATTTCTCCAGTTTCTAAAGACGGTCTAATACCTGCCAGTGGTTTATAGATGATCTCACCTCTAACCCTTTGAGTACCCATCAACATATGCCATCAGAGCCTGCTGCCTTTTTTGTCTTATTATCTTTAGTTATATTATTTATATATTTATATATCTATATAGAGTTAGATTGAATTAGGGTGACTTTAAAATATGATCCAAAGAAGTCCCTATTAAGCAGTATTCACATTTTCAACAGGTTTTAGTTGTGGCCTTTTAATTCATTTTTATGGGTTGAATTCTGATAAACCAGAAAAAGGAGTGAATCAAATTGAAATACTGAAAATCCTCGATTGTGTTTTTTTTGTTTGTTTTTGTTTTATAAAATCAATGCTTTTGTTACACCCAAATTTGTTATTTAGCCTTCGGATCTGCAATGTTATAGCAGGCCAAATCAAGGAGTGTTTGTCGCTCACAAAAGAAAACTTTTGGCAACCTGGCTCTTTGTCTTTCAAGAGCATCCTTGAGAGATGATTCATAATCTCATCTCGTCTTCATTAATTACTTTTAAGGTTGGGGTTATTGGATTTAAGGCAAGCCGTAAAAATGAGATTAGAGGCAATTTGATGGCAGAGTCAAGTAGACGTGTGAGAGGGCTTCAAGGTCACTCATGAAATTACAATATGGGTGGGAGGGATCTGTTTAAAAGTGCCGTACACTGCTGACCTTTTTAGCAGAGATCCTGTCATTATTAGATTTGATTTTGCAAAAACCTGCCACTTTGTTTCAGACTCATGTCTATCGTTAAGGATTTATCCAAAACGGTTTGAGGTGTGTGACGTGTTTCTTTTTCCCGATTCAGATATAGAATTGTAATCATATCTGAGGGCGTGCACGGTATTGGCGAGGGCCTGCTGTGTGACTCGCGTTATTCATGCTCTGTTCCAGTGCATGAATGGGCCCCACAGTGTGGTTTTGAATGTCAGTGCCGAACGTGACTGGCGGCCCCACAGGGCCAGTCGTGTTAGCGTTGCACAGGGGAGAGAGGGTATCGGTCAGCTAGGAATACAGTGTCTCATTGCTCGCTAGCAACCCTCGCGGGTTGATTGGATACCTGTTGCGGTTACCTGGAAGCGCTGCAGGACCACGGACAGGGCCGACTCCACTCACAGGCAAGGTAGCAGCTGTAACTTATTTCCAATCAGGGCAGCTGCTACCCATTGCCTAATCATTGGGCTCTATAAAAGGCCTTACTCTCAAGAACTTTTTTTTCTTTCTCTTTCTCTAGTCCACCACAGTGTGAGCTTGGGTTGTTACTTTTGAGACTTTTTTTTTTATTAATTTTTTTTTATACAGTAGTATCTGTTGTGTTATGCTCTTACTTGGATAATCCTTCCTTTAGTTAAGTGCAAGATGTTGCTAAACAGTAGTGAGCCATATTCTCTTGTGTTTTGTGGTCAGTCCACTCAATGTTACTCAGTGGCCATCCTCAATTAATAATTACTTGTATTTTTGTTTATTTCTTTATTTCTAACCTCATATGTGTCCTAATGGGTGAATTAATTAATGTTCAAGATGACCTTTTATATAGTTTTTTTTTCTCTCTTTCCAAATGAATGGTAAATTTAATAACAGGGTAAATAGATTTTTGGTATGGAGATCAATAAAGAATCTAGAGAACATATGCTGTTCGAGGCAGATTCGGTTTTCTATGGGAATATTTTCAAGCTATAAAAACACAGCAATTTAGTGAACTATCACTTTAATTATTTGTAATGACAGATGAGAAGGCTTAACCCCTTAACTAGCACTGGCCTGAATGGTTTCGTTTATTTGGATTCATTTTCATATAACCTGGTCATACAATATACCGTTTTTCACAATTCTATCACTATAAACTTTTTTACTATCCCAATGTTATATAGACGCCGGTTCCCTATTTTGTAAATGGCACAAAACGGGTATGTTCTATGTGTTCCACGGAAATCCACCGATGACACAAATAACGATATAGTCGGTATCCTTATACTGGCAAAAAAAGAAACTACTAATCTTTTAGGTACAAAAAGTAAACTTTCGGGTTTGTGTTCAAAAAAGGTAGTGCTAGAGAAGGGGTTACTGTGTGTTACCAAATATTACATTAAATGCAACACTTCATAAATATGTATATGTACCCTATATTTCAAATGAATGATTGAGATCTTTACTGACTGAAACAAATGGAGTTGATACTCTATGTGACTGGGGACAGGTGTTGTGAACTAGCATCTTGCTACAAACACTTAGCTCACTGCCTCTAGTCTAGTGCATGCTGCATATTGCATGTTCTATTAAGGTTACTGTGATTTTACATTAAATAAACATGAAATCCAATAATAAAAACGATGCCATTTTTAATAAGTTGGCCCATTAAGCAAATTAATATTAACCATCTTAAACTTTTGTGAAAAGTCAAAACGTGAACAACATTGATTGTATTTGTTTTAACATAAACGCCTTTAGTTATGAGAAATTCTGAAAGCCTTCTTAAACATTTTCTTTATTCTTATTTGAGTTTATACACACATATATCCAACACTGGAACAAACATGAGAGAGTGGAAATACAAATTAATATCAGAATATTAGAAGGGATATATTACTGGGAGCCAGTTAGAGTCTAGAGATATCCGTTACTTATGTGCTATAAAATTCAATCAGCACTGTTAGATGATCACCATTCTGCTTGAGTTTCCCTCACAACAGGAAAGCTGGTTGCATGCTTCAGTGGAGGATGAAAACTGAGCGATTTGGCACTGCCTTCATGCCAGTAGCCATTAGAGTGTATAATGAGCACCTAGACAGATGAATGGAAAAGGTGTTTCCAAGGATATAGTTTTATTTATTTCTTAATATGTCCATAGTATTATATAATATTCATATTAAGGATATTTTATTACAAATTATATGTTGGCATCTTATCTATTGCTACTGGCATGTTCAGATACAATATTTCCATATGTTTATTGGGCCTCATGCATGAAGCTGTTACGTTTCTGTCATGTTTATGCCACGCTTCATGTTTAGTTTGTCACAGTTTATTTTCGGTTTATGTCATGCTTGTGTTCTGTTTATGTTACGATGCAGTTCATTGGTAGCATACACATTTCCATGTTTTTCCGCAGCCTTGCATTCATGCTGTTTTCCCTCTCTCTCTTGCTGTCACTCAGCCTTCCCTAATTGTTTCATTTTCCCGTGTCTATTTACTAATCTACTAACATTAGATCAGGATTGGGTAATACTAACTCTCTAACCATGTGTTCATGTTTACCTTACGTTTCTTGTGCATGTCATTTACTAATTTACTAACGCTAGGTCAGGATAGGTTTATTACTAACGATTACTAATTATCTTGTTACCTCGTCAGCCTTCCACACCTGATTCCCCTTCGCATGCTGCTCTCAAGCTAAGTGTCTGCACCTGTCTACACCTGCATATAATATCAGTGTTCATGTCTTGTCTTTGCGAAATTGTTGCCTGTTAGTTTACTACTGTCACTTTTGAGCGTTTACTTTGTCTGACTACCGTTAAAGATCAAGCCTGTTTACTGACCATCGTTACTGCCAGCCTATCGTATCTACTGCCTGTTTTTTGACCACGAGTTTTGCCTGCTGTCTGTTTTGTACCTCTGCCCCGCGGATAGGACTTCGGTCTGACTCCTGCAATGCCCCACGACCTACGAACTCTGCTTTACCCCTGAATTGTACATCTGCTTCGCTGACAGCTACTCTGGTTTTGAACTTGTGCATGGATACTGATTATGAGACTGCTTTTTCCTTTGGTACTGTATTTTTGGTTATTGGCTGGATTTTTTGGTTTTTGGACTTCGCTTGTGTGACTACGATTTCTGGATTTCCCTATAATAAAGTCCTTGCGGACATTTATTATTACGAGTGCATTATGGGTCCAACCCGCACACACCCTCAGAAGCATCCCTAAAAATTAATTGGTACGAAAACATTATGCCGGATTCATCAAACCATGTGGCAAAGGCAGATTTTTTCATATGCACATACGTGTTCACGTTATTTTGTGATTAGCATAAATCCACGTCCATTAATTGCCTTATATGGAGGTTGTCACTTCCATTTAAAGCTCATTTCACAAAGTGAAAATGACCCTGAAAAAGTAAAAAGAATTATTCTGACACTGAAATCAAAGATTTATTAGATGTTCAATCAAGGGAAATAAGTAGTTTAGTGTTGTCCGTTCCAGTGTCATAAAGTAGCCTATATGGTAAAGTAAAAAGAGGATATAACATGCAGGAAATGCAGAATCTCCCATTAAAGTGCAAGCCTATCTGAATCGGACGAGTGCATTGCCTATATACCTAGCACTAGGCTGCGAGAAAGACCGCAGCCTGCAAATAAAATTATTCATTTATTAATTTTGTCATTTTGTTGGTGTCTGTGCGTGCGAGAGGTGGTTTGAATTCCCGATATCCAAGTGATGGAAAGAGGTAGGCCTACTTATTGTCTTATGCAGTCATTTTGACGTAGCTACACCAATAAGCCACTAAAGCCAGCCAACTGAAGCTGTTGTGGGTCCCACCTGTCTATGGCAATCAAGTCAGGACGTTGAGCAATACAGTATGCATGACATGAGCTGCACGCATGTGACAGCCCTTTCTATTCATATTTTGCAAATGTATCTTCGGATGGAGCCTTGAGGCTATGTTTGTGCAGTACAGTTACGGCACCAATAATATTGCTAGGCAGGTCGTCAATTTCATAAAACCCCGAAAAAGACTAACCAGCCATATATCACTCTCAGCCAACAAATAGCTTTTGCGAGATTTTAAAGATGTTTGTTTCTCTCCTAAGCAGCCAACTCCCCCAACAGCACAAGGTCAACCATTGCAATGCTGGCTACAGACCTGTAGGAAATTTTAAAGCAAATTGTATTCATTGGTCAAATGTTTGTGTTTTAAATAGCATATTAATTAAATAGCATTTAAATTTTAACAATTTAGAAAAATAGTACTGGGAGCATTCATTATGCTTATGAGATTAATTAAACAAGTTCATAGCCTACAATTGATTAATTGGCATCTAATGTGTTTGCTTTTTGCAATCATAATGTATTAGCTATATTTGCATTGTGTTTTTCAGAGGCTACTTTGTGTCATGTGAATAATGACAAAATCATTGATTGTTAATTAATTATCACTCAGAAGCTACAATTAGCGGCATTCTGAATTTACGAACGCGGTACGCATGGTCTTGAGCAGGTGTAAAATTTGTTAGTACGTTAGTACAAATTTCAGATATGAAAACGTTGATGAATGCCAAAAAACGGCCAAATTTGCTAATACGATTTATGTACAAATTTGTTCTGCTCCTGAATGAGGCCCAATGAGTGGCATATATTCTGTGCACTGAAACACATTATCAAACTCCCAAAGCAGTCTGATGTAGAGGAAAAATACTCTTTTGGAATATGTATTATTTTAGTAATGATTACATCACTCTGTTTCCAGGCATATTCTATTTTGGGGTTGACTGCTTTTATACAACCATTTTGTGTGATAATGTGATAATTTCATGTTTTATTGTTTATTTCATGAAGATAATTAGTTGGAAAATTATAGAGGATTATAGAAGTATATTTTGGATATAAATCCATCAGTCATTTTAGTAGGTGATTTCAAAATAGGCTTTGGTCACCATAATTTGCCATCAGAATTGTTATAAAATGTTATCCTGTGTTAATATCCATTTGATCCAGTATGACAACATTTTGCTCTAGAATGTTACTGGCTACAACAAAGCAATAAAGGAGCAGTGGCTCTGGAATACACAATATTGCTGGCGATATATTTTGACAATGCTATATAAATAGGGTCAATTATGTATTATTTCAGACTGATCAGTTGATTGCCTGAGTGATTGTTGGATTGATTGGTGGATTGATATATCTTCTATATATAGAAATATCCCATACTGCTGGAAATATAATGAGCAATGGCATTGTTGCGCAAATTTGAAACGGCCAGTTTGTTAGTCCGTCTCCTCATTGAAATGTCCTCCTTCAGTATTGGGATAGCACAGTCAGTCCGTCAGGTCTTCTTTTCACTCCACAGTTGTTTAACTGTGCAGTCATCACCTTACACAAGTATGCTTCATGCACAGTTGTGCAGATCGACTACATGTCCCCAACTGACCAGGGGAGTTGGTCCTGTGTGATGAGCTATAAAGGATAAACCCATTGAAGGAAAGCATCCCTCCATGGACAACGCTACAGCCAATTATGTTCTGCCCTGTGGGGCTGCCAGCCACATTTGGCTCCAGCACAGAATTCAGTACTAGTTTGTGTGTCACATTATGACACCAGAGCCCAGTATCTTAGAGCCACCCCAAAGCTCCTTTAGAATGATATATTGCCCGTTTCAAATTTTTCTAATTGAAATCAGGTCATATTATTTTATGCGCACAGGCCAGACCACTTGCCTTGCTACATCTTTCAAGTTTCATAATTTCTGTGTAGTTTAATCTTTACACATAATTTTCCCTCTTGTATACCATCCATCAATGCAGTGCACTGTTAGACTGATGTATGGCTCTGCCATTTTGCTTGACCACAGATCGGTCATACTTGAAAAAATGAGTGATGCTGGCAAGATCTCTGGTTTCTCACTCATATCATTAAATGTATCATTTTGCCAATGTGCTCTGGTTATTTACAGTTTGGAAGCTGGTTCTTCCTAGGCCTCCTAAAACCTTCTTTCTCCACCCTGTTTTAAAGGGCTATATCCTTTGCAACATGTTGCATAACAGCACTGTTAATTCCCGTCCACTGTCTGCTGTTTGTAGCATGCACCATTGTCATAAGTCAAAGCTTATATAACAAGTGCATCTATCCACTATGGACATCTTTCCTTGGGTTGCAGGACATCAAGGAAATATAAAGCAGATCACACATTTACAGCAGCATGTATAGTGTAGCTGATTTCAGCTACACACAGCAAAGATGTGCGATTGAGGGCAATAGAAATACCTCTCACTTAACCCTCATATTCGGGGTCAAATTGACCCAAGTGTTTGACGTCTCTTCAAAACCAGTTTTTCATCTTGACACTATATGACTTTTCCTATTTTGTTGAGTTTAAATAGTAAGCACACAATACACTTGATACCATGTTTTCAAATGTCCTGTATCAACTTTGTATACAAAGGTGTTGTGTGGGGTTATTTGTGGGGTAGCTAGAAAATATATGTGTTTTTTTTCTCTCAGAGTTCTTGTGGGTGATTCTGGTGAACTTTCCCAAACAGATTTTAAACTTCACAAACTTTCACTTACATTACATTCATTTGGCAGATGCTTTTATCCAAAGTGACATAAAAAAAGTGCATAGCGAAGGTCATTGAAGCAACTACAAAACAGGTCAGATAAAGCAAAGTTTCTATCATAATGTAGCAGCTATCCATAGACAAGAACATTGAGAATAGTACACACATTAAGATATGGCTGTCTTAAGGCTAGGTCAGTAAGACATGGTAAACTACAAAATCACATCAATAATCAAGGATACAAGCAAAAAAACAAGAAGCAAGTGCTATTTGAGAATGGTACTAGATTGATGGGTCAGTTAATGTGGAGTCTGAAGAGGTGTGTCTTCAGACCACAAAGGAACAGGGTCTAAAAACATTAGGGTCTAAAATGAGATGTTTCATCACAGATTTTTTATATTTAGTGATAAAAGGCTAGTCAGTTGGGAGACACACAAAAGGTGACACAGTGGCACAATTTTTCTATTCCAATAGTTTTGTGTCTGTTTAAACTTTTGGGGTCAATTTGACCACAAACATAAAAGGTGTCATACATTTTCAACATAATATGAGGGTTCAGTAATCTGATACATCCAAGCTATATTCCTTAATTCCCAACCTGTGGTGGACAAGTATTCTGTCACAAAAGAAATAACTAAATTGGGTCCTGCCTAATGATGAAGGAAATATAAGAAGCAGTACACATATGTAAGGCTCCTTGACCAATATTTGAAAATACAGTGCCCACAAGAATTATTGGCAACCTGAATTAATATGTGCAAGAAGTACAGGATTAAATTCAGTTTATTGTTGATCAAATGTCTTCCATGGTCAGAAAAATTAGAAAATAATAGTTTAATTGTGATACCATTGATCAGAAGAAAAACAAATGTTTCATGCAAAATAATGTTTTGAATTTTGAAGAAGAGTGTGTAACAGTTATTGACATCCCTGCATTTAGTTCTTTGTGCACCCTCCCTTTGCCAAGATAACAGCAGTCTTCTCCTGTAATGTTTGATGAGGTTGGAGAACACATACCAAGGGATTTCCATTTGTACCATTCGTACATACAGAATCTGTCCAGAGTCTTTGGTCCTCGCTTGTGGAGTCTCCTTTTGAGCTCACCCCACAGGTTATCAATGGGTTTCAGGTCAGGGGACTGGCATGACCATTACAAAACCTTAATTCTGTGGTCAGTGAACCATTTTTGTGTAGATTTTGAGGTATGTTTTGTATCATTATCCTACTGGAAGATCAAACCACGACCCACCAATCTGGGCAGCCAGATTTTGGTCTAAAATATCCTGGTATTTGCAACAACATCACAGATCCTCCACCATACTTCACAGTGGGGATAAGGCTCTTTTGTGCATAACTATGCCTCTACTGATGGCAAACCCACCTTTGGTGTTTATTGCCAAAAAGCTCAAGTTTCGTCTCGTCTGACCATATCAACCCAATTTAAATTCCGGTAAAATTGAGCAAACTCCAGGTGTTTTTTATTTGTGGTATGCTGACAGCAGATGTGTTCTTCTTAATAGCTTGTTGGCATAGAGGTGGCGTCTAATTGTACTTTTTGAGACTTGGTGACCCCTGGATGAAACCAACTTCTCTGTGATCCTTGGATAAATTGTTGCCTCTCAAACATAACTCCTTCCTATGCGTGGGGGAAAACTACACTTGCATCCTCCTCCAGGTAGGTTTCATCAGAGCTTCAGGTGCTTTAAACGTCTTAATCATTGCCCTAATGGTGGAAATAGGTAGTTTCAGACATGAAGCCATTCTTCTATAGCTATTGCCTGATTTATGAAGGTCAACAACCTTTTGTCTCATTTAATTTTTGTGTTCTCTGATCTTCCCCATGTCGATGGATGACTAATGGGTTTTAGCCTGTGCTTTACCTCATATTTACACCGCAGTGAAACAGGAAGGTGAGTGACCACATTATGTCATGGTTTTGCAGTTTGCCGGTCCTGTTCTGTGGATGTTTCCTTTCGATGCTGCGGGACGGCGCTCCTGCCATGTTTTTCCGCTCACCCGCACTCATTCGTTTCACCTGTTCTTGCGTCTGCTGGGCATTTAAGAGCAGCGATTTCCTGTCTCGTTGCTTTTGTGTCTCATTTGTCACCGAAAGCCAGGTATTCGGTATAGGTTCAAGCGACCACTTTGCCTTAACTTTTTGCTTCTGAGGTAACACAGGACTTGCTTTAGTGCATTAGAGTGTTTCCTTTAGGATGTGTTTCTCTCTTGTGAGCACCTTCTGTTCCTAGCTTTGGTTTTCCTTTCTGTCCTCTTTGAGGCAGTAGCTAACCTTCGTTACCATTTATCATTTTACCTCTTTACTTAGCTCTTTCTGAAATTTAGAGCTAGAGGTAATTTATTTTCTTCCTTTTATTTTGTGCTCGAGTCTGCAAACTTTTTGCACACTTCTCTGGGTCGCTATTCTTTTTATTCGTTTCCGTTTGCCTCTTATTTTTAGCTCTTTCACAGTATATAGAGCAAGAGGTAAATTATTTTCTGTTTCTTACTACTACTCGAGTCATTTCTGGGTAGTTTTTATTTGGCTTACGCCGGGAGTTAATTTCCCTTTCTGTTTTATTTTCTCTGCTCCGTTCTTGGATCCTCTTTTGTGGTTATTCCATGTTACATGGGGTAACTTTTAGATCCCCTCAGTCGAGTCTGGCCCTCCGAACCAGACCCTTTACACATTATAGTTCCTGAAGACTCAGATGTGCTTAAAAAAATATACAGTAATTCACTTAGGTTGTGTTTGTAACTATTAATTTCTATTACAAACCTATTCCATTATTTTCAATTTTTATAGCCGTTTTTGCTCATATTTTCCAGGGTTGCCAATAATTCTGGTAGGCACTGTACTGGTTACACCTATGCTGTGCTAGCACAGCAGTAGTAATAGAATAAAAAAAACAGATATACTAGGGAAAGTGAGTAGGCACTGTACTGGTTACACCTATGCTGTGCTAGCACAGCAGTAGTAATAGAATAAAAAAAACAGATATACTAGGGAAAGTGAGGATGGAATTCATCATATTCATTTTCTACAAGGTAGTCATGTTTTAATTGGAGTGCAGTGAGTTATTCAGAAATCAATATCCTCTCTCCTTTGAACTGCCCAATGATTGCCCAAGCTAAATCCATTTGGTGTACAGTAATCAGCCAAAGATAAGTGTTACATTACATCTTAATAATACGTCGCTAATACACCCCAATGTATTCAATGCAAGCGTTTTCCATCTTACCTTTAAAAACAAAATCCCAGACCACATGCAAAGGTAACAGACCTGACAAATTTGGTTCACTTTCGGTGTGGTCCTTGCAGTCTGTGCTCTCAGCACCCCTCCATCTGCTGGATGCACAGGAGTGGTTGAGCAGAGTGCCATCTGCCACTCCAATTCTCTCACTACTCTTGCCCCTGTCTGGGGAGAGGCAAGCGATGAAAAGCAGAGCCATGGAACATGACACAGCCTCCCCCCCCCCCCCCCCCCCCCTCTCCCAGCATGCCTCTCACTGGGGGCTCAGTGTGCCATGTTGCTGGATCCGTGGTCTCAAGCTGAGCACCTTTCCTCATTTGTGCGAACATTCAGGAACTAATTCCCAGACGTGTCACCTTTGCACATGTCCTGCTGTGTCTTCCAGACACATAATAAAAACTGAACGAGGAAGGAAAATGTATCCCTCTTAGCTAGGAACATTCATGCGGATGGCTGTATGTTCACACCAGTGTAGAATGAAGCAGAATGGATATTAGGATACATCCAGGCTTTTTTTTAAAATATATTCTATCACAAAAAAATGTGGTTCGACCTGTCTAGATAAGCGGTTTGAAAAAAATTGTGAAAATCATTAATTGGCATCTAGGTTTGAATGGTTCTAACCTTCTGAAATCCCTCAGAGCAAAGCCCATCAATTTCTCTGACAAAAGGAAATAGCCTTTTTTTAAAACACTCTGCTGCAATATAGGCTTTAGTCTCACCCATTGCCAAGGGATCAATACCCGTTGACGATGTTACTGTATCAGCTCATCCAACAAATCCAATTCAATTATCTGCAACAGAGGGAGAAAAATAGATCTATCCAGGATTTGAAGACCAAGAAAGGGTTTTACTTTAGATAGAAAGGTGGGGATGCTTATTCCTTCTATCTCTAGCACCTAGACACTTTCAAAATAGATTACACAATAGATTTTTCTCCAAACGCAAAAGAGGGGAATGAAGGAAACTTGCGCCTGAACTGAAAAAAAAGAGCCAACTGCTGAGTGAAAAAAGGCAGGGTTGGGAGAACCTGCACTCAGGACTGTTTTTCTGTGGTCTTTGTCAATGCAGAAAATAATTAATATGATAGAAAATATTGCATCTCATGCTTTCAATGATCAATATAATGCATTAGAGAAATGATTCAATGTTAAGTGGTTCATGTTAATGTATTGCTTTTTATTAGCCGAATAAGGAAAATATGCCATGCTGAATTGTATGCTGTCTCCTTGAAGTGAAAAGATGCAAGATCACATTTTACCACAAGTGCCGTTAAGTGTGCTCTCCACTCACCTGTGCCATAGACAAACATCATGGCCATCCAAAATGCCTTATGTCTGTTCAATTTGCCAATGTTTTATTGACTCAGACATTGAAACTGAAACAAATAAAAAAATATGTTCACATTTAATTGGTGTCCAAGCTGGATATGGCAGTGACCTGAGACCTGATTTTCTGTGCATTTTGAATGTGTGTGTGTGCATTTATAATAACAATAATAATAATAATGATTATAATAATAATAATAATAATAATAATAATAATAATAATAATAATGCATCTTCATTTGTATAGCACATTATCAAAAATGGTCCAAAGTACAAACCAAAGAAACAAAAGGAATAATAATCACAAATAATACGAAAAACCAAAAACAGGACACATTTTCAGACATAAAAGCAAGGCTTTGAAAAATCAAGCGATAATTATATTATAGTCCAAGCATGGAAATGTAAAAGTAATTATAGTAATAATACGTTTTTTAAAACATAAAAAGGTAATTGAAGCCTTGAATTCATACTACAATTGCAGGTTAACACTGAAATGTTTCTGTGCCCCCTATTCCTCTACCACAATGTAATCACCCTGTGTGGAAATTCTGCACAAGGTATTAACTGAACAGGAGCCGAGCATGATCAGAATTTAACAAAAAGGAATTCACCCTGTGTGAAATTTGAATTGCAAATGAATATCTCTAGTTCATTGTTCCTCTTGACCAGTCATGTAAAGGCAGTCCATGGGTAGCGGATTTTACCGAAAACCCTGTTGGTACAAAGCAATGGGAAGAGAAAGGGCTGATTCTAAGGCTGCTCTGAGCAGATGTTCAATTAAACAATTACAAGCAAATACTACATCTCACATTTTTTTACGTATGACCAATTAAATAAATTATGAAAACAGATTTTCAGGAAAGTGAAGCTCCTAGGCCAACGGAGGGTTCATACCAACTAGTTTCCTTTCAAAATGTGAGGTTCATTACAATAAGGGAGAATGACACAGGAGACACCATCGATAAAAGACTTCCTAAATGGGCAGTGATCAGAAATCACCACTGACTACAGCTCTCATTAAATCCAAGATCAGTTGCTCTAACAATCGGCTACAGTGACTGTGTGACACATCTGACTGGCTGAGGAATAATCCATTGTGAAAAAAGACTCAGCTCTCAGATATATGCACAGTGTGATTGTGTTTGAGAGGAGCTGGCATCAGAGATCATTAGAGCTCTCCAATAGATTAATTTCCATAAAGACATGCAGGATTTCCACTTCCATCTCTAATAGAACAGAAAACTCACTTGGGATACGTTTGGCCCTATGTTAAAGGTCCTCAATTATTCTACTTTTTGGAAAATGTATATTATTCCAGAAGGTCTAACAAACGTGTTGATAAGGTTAAAAAAAACACTTTACAAAACATACAAAAAAAAAACATGTAAAAAACATAGCTCTAAAAGTGAAATCGCCATCTGTAAATTATCCGGCAGGAATTAAACTACATGTTCGAGCCAGAGTTCGATTCCCTCTTTTGAACACCAGCCTACTGCTTAATTTTTTTGTGCAAAATGAGTGGAGAACACCAGCCAATGGGGGCTCTCTTTTTCCGGGATACGCCCCCAAAATAAAAATTGCAGTCAACTACTCCTTAAACACCCATTTGGAAGGCTGTGTAATGTGCGGTTAGCTGACTGACAACCAGTCACTACCAACGACACTCACCTGACATCACTACAAACAACAGTCGACATTTTGTTTGCTCTCTGCTTGTAGGTAGCTCACTAATAATGCGATAGATGCCACGCTGAAGGTTAAGATGTGCATGGGTGTGCTTATGCAAATAATATATCTGGAGCCGGATCTAACTGGCTTGTTTGGTCTGGCAATTCTTTTCTGGGAGCAAATGTGGTGAAATAACATGTTTTTCAGATTCTATATTTTTTACGAGCTTAATTAGGACACATGAGACATGATAAAACAAGTTGGGAAGCCTTGTGGATGTGAATGCATTAACTAAGTGAAAACGCAAAGTGCACATGTAAGAGACCCATCTGACTCAGTTTTCAAATGCTAATGAACAACATGTACTTAAATGCATTTCTGGGCTGCCTACTTCTTATATTTGATGCACTTTTCATGTCTCTTAGTATTTCATAATTACACCCTCCTGATGTCCTCACATAACGTGACACAATTACATGATTAAAGAATTAATTATATAATTTTTAAATCATTATCAACACCCCCGCACTAGACAATACGGAGCTAATTCACATGCACACAGATCTATCTGTCGGTCACATTTTACAGTAGCTTTTAGCAGCTGAGCATGAGCAACCTCATCTTCTGCGGGTAATTACGGTGGGGAGGGGATGCCAGCATGCTACGACAGGCAGCTGGGCACACTCCCAGAAGACCCCGGGGACCGACCTGTTGTACACTCACAGTCTCACACACACACACACACACACACACACACACACACACACTCACGCGCACTCACACACACACTCTCTCTCTCTCTCTCTCTCTCTCTCTCTTCTCTCACTTTCACTCCGTCACATCGTTTTTAATTCAATTTGAAGTTATTTGCCTCGTAATGAGATTGGCCGATCAAACACTCCTGACGGGGGACGGAGCGTGACGAGGGGTGGCTCAGAGATGATATTGGCTGAGCGGTTTCCTCTCCCCGCTCTCCGTCGGCGCAGAGCGGGGCGTTCCTTCCCTCTCTCCGTAGGACCGAGGCAGGCGGGATTAATCGCGGCCGTCCACCCGGTTTATTGACCCTAAACGCAGACGGACGGAAGGATAGACCCCCACCCCCTCAAGGTTGATGGCAACTTATGCGGGTTTGCATTCACCTCTAGAGGGGGAGAAGTTGACGGACGTAACGGCGCTCTGCATCTTTAGTGCGTCCGCCTCTTTATATATGTGGCTTTACTATGCCCTTACAGGGGCGTTAAAACTGACATGATTATGGCTTCAATCTTTAGTAAGGGCTGCAGTTTTACAGCGCCTCAGTCTAACGCTTCCAGCCCAGCGTGTGAGCGAGGTCAAAATGTTATTTACCGGCTCTCCATAATATCTACCTGGCTGTACAAAGGTCTGAATGGTTACTGTATTTCTAACTTTCTGTTTGACATCAAAATTCACTCAGACAAGAAAGGGCAGGTCACACAAAGGGTATTCTTGAAATACAATACTGCGGATATGCAAACTAGAGTTTCAACATCAGTTTGCTTCTAATACATTATTTATACCACAACAACAAAACACATTTTGGATAAAGATGGTGTCATATTCATGAGGCCTGCATTCAGCCTAGACAACAAGGAATTTCCTTTACCCCCTTGTCTTCCATGTCAGATGTGATTGCAACATTGAAAAAGGCAGTCGGAACAGCATGCTGAACTGTTTTCGGGCTCAAAGGTGCAATGAATTCAAATTTTCCGTGATATGGCTTGAAAACAAGGAGAGAAAAATGAGAATCTCATTAAATTGTGCAGAGTTGATTTTTTTTCTCTCAAGCTTGGCTTGAGAAATGAAAAGATACTATTCGCATAAGCCAAACTCTCTGTGGTATTTCAGAAGGCTTACAAAGAGAAAACAAATGAGAAGAGCTCTGTATTAAAGCTATATTTTATACAGAGCTTAAAATCCCAGGATTTGGATTTTGGAACTTTGTAACCTCTGTGAGGTTGTACCAAAATTGGACAAATGCGTCACTTGTGGATTGATACTGTGTAACTTGTCATTATAAAATGTCATTGCACAATACATTGGTATTACTTTCACTGCCATAAATGATATCCATGATTGCAGTATAATAATGATTAACATCAACTTCAAAATACATTGCTGGGACTCAAATACCGCATAAACACTAATTTTACTGTATGGAGCCTAAATTGTGGCCACCTGCCATACATCTAAATATGAACATTACCCCTTTACAACTGGTTAGTGAACCCTACACATATCTACATGGCAATGTGGTAAGTAGTGGCACGTTTTTATTTGGAGCACTGAGTAGTAAAAGGATTAGGGAACTGGGTTTGTTACTCAGAGTTTTCCAGGTTGTTTCCCAGGTGGGAGACTGCTGTTGTGCATGTCCTTGAGCAATATGCCTCATCTGAATCGCTTCAGTATCCAGCAAAATAAATGCTTAAAGAAAATAAGTGTAAATGGTGCAAGCCACTCTGGATAAGAGCGTCTGTGAAATGTAATGCATTTCACAGGTTACATTTGGCTTCGGTACCAGGGATGGCATTCAGTCATTTTTAGGGAAAATGTCAGTGCCACCTTGATCAGCACTTGTACAGCATTGGCTAGTCTGTTTTCAAAGTCAAAAATATTGTTATATCCTGGATTAAGATTATTTGGAGACACTGTACTTGGACTATACACCGTGAAGCCAGCAATACCTTAATACCTGAATGTCTTAAGTGTGTCACAACTGGTCACACACATACTACAGTTAAGAAGGATGCCAATGCACTTGCACATTGTATATTTTGATTAAGAGTTTTAAATCTGTTTCAAATGCCGTACATTATGAGAGTGATATGACAGTTAGGGTATAGGCACACATATGTTTATAAAGAGCATCATTCATTCTGATTCTGGTGGTAGCAAGATATAAAAAATGTATTACAATTACTGAAATGCTTATTGATAATATTATTATATAAAATGTTGATATTGAATGGGCATAATAGATTAATAATATTATGGAACTGCAGACATAAATACTGCTTTCATTTATGGTTCAATGAGCATTTATATACAGTACAGTTACAGTACAGTTACTTCACATAATAGAATTGTCACATATGGCATACTGTTGTATAGAGAAAGCATAAAGGTCAGTCAACCCCCAACCCTTCCATCAGGTCCATAGACCATAAAATCAGATTTTTAAAGAAATACTGTGCATATGTACGTATGTAATGTACATTTGCACAGACTCTATCCAAAATCTCTGAGAGAAACATCTCAGGGTATTGATCAATGTGCCATGCTTACCGACCGTGAAATTGCAGATCACTGGATACTGACAATAAGACCACAAACATAACGGAAGTCGTCCATATTGTTTTTTCCAACAGTCTTGTTTTGTATGCACCATCACTGGTGGTGGAAAATGAAAGTTGCTGGTTAATAAACTAAACACCACTCTGAAACACAGAACACTAGACCGGAAAGGCCTACCTGTAAGGTTGTCTGCTGTTCCTGTCTTGTGGTGGAGCTTTCGTTGTGTCATTGTTAACGTTACCTGGTCTAGCACATGTGATTGCAAGTGTTTCAATAAATATGTCACAATATAAAAGTATCTGAACAAGTTAACTGGCTCTGTCAGCCATCACATACATTATAAAAGAAGGGCCAAGGCACGTTAACCACTAAGCAGCCCTCCAGTCAAATTTATAAGCTATGTTTGTTTCTGAAACAACACTGCTCACATTGACAAACCCCAAAAACGTGGCTGTATATAAGAACATATAATAATATAATTGTCAGTCCCAATCCAATTTAAAAAATCTTAGGAATTGCACTGATTATGTCTCAATACAGTCCCAATGCCCAAATACTGCCTGATCTGATATATATGAACCTACATGAGATTGAGATATTTATCTTGCACTCAACCATTACACAGGAGAGGCGAAAACCGGTCAAAATTGAGGTCATACCAGAATCACATTCCTGAAGTTCAAATCTACCATTGACCTAAATTTCTAAATTAAAATTGGTGTGTAAATGTGAAATTTTGTTAAATATTGGGACTAGATAGTCCTCCAGTCTGACCGACGTAAGACATATCTTTGACTCACTGTAAATGTTGGAGTTCCAAACATGTCCATCATTGATATTGTTTGATAGACTGAGATCATACTTTATCGGTCATGGAATGACAAGTTGCAATGTAATGTAATACCGGTGCTTTAGTGTTATAAAAATATTATCTATTAATGACATAACCGGCCGTTCTTTCTTCTTCTATTGTCCGAAATTAGTTAGTTTTTTTTTTTTTTACGGTTGACGCCTCTGTTGAGGCTCATGGGTACTGTAGTATTTGAAATGGTGAACTAACAAAAAACGTGATTTCATGTTGAGTTGAAACATTCATAACCAATGGTCATGACATCAATCTACAGTAATGTTTCACAATCCAGGAGACTTCTGGGATTCTCTGCATAATATTGCGGTAATTTCTTAGATTAAAAATCTGTGAATGGGAAAATTTGGCTACTGTTTAAAAGTTATTGAAGTCACTGCAATGATTTTGATTTAGTTTTTTTTTTTAATTGCACTTAATGTTCGGCTATGGCAGCGATCTGATTGTATTCAGACTGCCTTAGGTTTGTTTAACCATAATGTCTGTGAATAAAGCTCTTTTTTCCTCAACTTATTCGAGACTCAAATTCAGTATTCAAGAGTTTGCCCCATTCAGTTACAAACAGTCTTTTCTCTGTTGTTAAACAGTCACCTGATAGATAGGGGGAGGGTATTGGGACATTCTACCGTTAGTCTGCCATTAGTCCTCCAAGATTCAGGTGCAAATTAGTTTGGGGACAGACAAAAGACAGCATGCAGCCATTTTTTTCCCCAAGCATTCAAAGGTATTGTGGGATAGCTTCCTGGCAAGAAGTAAGTACCTGTTGATGAGGGCTATCAAAATTGATGGGCACTCCTTTAACACTTCGAAGGTGGGACTCGCAAAACAATCTAGAACAGGTGGCTTGCAGTCAAATGACCGCCGCTCTAATTTCAATGAGAAAATAGGAGTAAAATACATGCTACGGGGCAGCTGTAAATATGGATAGGTTATTATGCTTACCCATAACATTTTTGTGTGTATTTGAGTCAAATTTACATTTAAAAATGGTTATTCACAGAACTTTGTGTTCAGACTTTGAAACTTAGAAAGTAACAATAGTCAATAGATTTTGAGCATAGTCTAGAATGTCATCCATGTTAATTTCATGTAGGATATATGTCTGCAAAAAGTATACAGTAAAATAGTTTTTAACTTTGAATTTATTCACGAGCAAGAAAGCTTCTCAAATTTCAGATTTTCTCCAAATTAGAGTCGACATCACAGTATCACAGTCTTGTTCATTGGCTCAAAATAATTAGGGAAGTGGAAGAATGAAAAAGGATCAGGGTTTAATGCTTAAACCTGATATACACTGCCCGGCCAAAAAAAAAGTCGCCATTGCACCCGTCATGCATAGTGCCCACTGTACAAGCCTCTGGAGGCAGTGTTATGATCTGAGGTTGCTTCAGTTGGTCAGGTCTAGGCTCAGCAACATTATGCAGCAATAAAATGAAGTCAGCAAAGTACCTGAATGTACTGAATGACCAGGTTATCCCATCAATGGGCATATGCCAGCATGACAATGCCAAGATTCGTGCCCTCATGCCACTCGCAGGCTGCCACACCCGCGGAGGGCACTGCCGTTTCCAGTGACCCCCTCGCCTACGCTGTTGACACCAATGTACCGGTGGGGATCTGGCGAGGCTTGAACTCAGCTCTCCAGGGGGAGAGGCAGTTACGCTAACCACTGCACTAAATATGAATCCACCTTTAGCGGAGCGGTTAGGCTGCCACTTGAGCGGACTGCTCTTTCCACAGAGCGTGCGCTCGAGCTCGCCTGCCCCTCACAGGCTGCTGCACCTGCAGAGGGCACCGCCTTTTCCAACGACCCCCCCCGCCATTTCCAACGACCCCCGCCTCCACTGCTGAAACCAATGTTAAGGTTAATTCACCTTCTGCGGCGAGGTTAGACCACCACTTGAGCGGACATATATGTGTGTGTGTGTGTGTGTGTGTGTGTGTGTGTGTGTGTGTGTGTGTGTGTGTGTGTGTGTGTGTGTGTAATTGCACAATATTCCCCAAGGGGAAACCACAATTTTGTATTTAAAAGAACAAAATTCTGTGTCATCCATTTGCACAGCCTTGAGGGAGGCAGTCTCCAAGCACATTTGAATTTCACTCAATAAAAGCCAGGGGCAATAAAGTGTTAAAATGCCAGTAGTGATTTAGTTGGGGGAAATAAAACATTGAACCACAGCACATGTTTCCTTTAAATTTCCATTAAAGAATGGATTTTTTTCTTATTCTCTTCTTGTTTAAGGTGAGTGAGAGAGGACTGTCTCATATCCACTCCATTTCAAAAGGATCTACTGGGACTGAGCATTCTATCCAGTTTTTGCTTCTTCACAGTATCTGTCAAAAGAAATGAACCACCCACTCACATTGTGTCCTTAACATTTACTTGCAAGTAAACACCAGCATTACGCAGTTTTAGTGCCTGCTGAACTCACCAAACTGTTTGTGGACTTAAAAGAAATCTTGCTTTTAATTGTTAGCCAAACATTAGCAAACATTAGTCAATTGTTGATTGAATCCCAAGCAGTGTGTCTCACTCTTGGCAGACAAGAGGCCACTTGCAGGATGTCTTGTTACCATGTTCTTTCTTTGTTTTATCTGAAAAGAAGCTTACCCAACTAATAATGGGAACAGAATGAAGTATTAAGTTATGTACCAGGAAATGTCATAACATTCCTGTTTATATGCAAATATATTTAAAAAAGTATTATTCTGCTGAAACCCAAGAGTATGTGTATGAGTTTGATAATGACACTATTTGTAGAAAACGACCAGAAAAAGAGCAGGAAAGAAAACATGTCGTGTTGCCAGGTTGCTCTACAATTAAGGCATGTATTTGATCAATGTGTGCAAGCTGAGAAAAGCCACAATTGAGATTTTCTAGAGCAACTGGGTCTGTACTGATACTAACAGGACTGGTAATGCCAGGATAAAATAATATGATAATACTAAGTAGACTTTTTAAGCATCATTAGAACAGTCCTGGCAACTGACACAAGGGAGCTGTCAAACTTATGACCTAGAAAAATGACTTTCAATAACTTTTTTTCTTAATATTCTCCTGTAGTGTAAGCTTTCAGTGTGTCTGAGTCAAATTCATTTGAAAGCATGTGCTCTCTTACTGGTTACTAGTGAAAGCCCTGTGAGTACCGTAAGTATCTGTAAGAACCACATTTGTCTCTGTACGATTTTATTGCCTCCTGAGGCATTTCTTTAATTTAAACTTAATTAAGACGATTGAGTCAACAGCATATAAATGTGACAATGGAGATCATTTTACATTTAACTTTACATAAATTATGCATGTATAAGTTTGTAGTAATCATATTTTAACTTGTATAATATTAGTTTAGCCGGTATCATACTTCAAAACACTGCCATGCCATTTACCTATGAATTAGCACTTATTACTAATTCATTACCTTTGAATTATTCTTGCTAATTAGAGCCAGCCAAATGAGTCCTATTCATAATGTATGAAGGAGTTCAGCTTTCAAAGTTCTATACAGTATATATATATATTATTATTATTATTATTATTATTTATTTATTTTTTTTCATTTTAAGTCAACAATTGTGCATGGTTGTAATGAGAAAGGTAATATTGTCTATACCTATTTTCCATGCAACAAATTAATCCATTGAGTAGGTGAAACTACATATACTGTTCTTTGGCTTGCACAAACTACAAAATAAATAGATTTAATGGTGAATCAAAGGGCCAGAACGCTGTCTGGCAGTGATCCCAGTGCTTGAACATGCAGCGCTAGGTCAGGGAGAGAAGGAGATGGATGGCTGCTTATGGGAGAGCGAGTCATCCCCACCAGTGTGATGGGCTGTGATGGGAAGGACCATCACACAGACTGGGGAGGAGAAGGCGTGGAAATGGATTAGCATGGAAACAGAGCAGTCATTGCAGTTTACATTCAGGGCTTTGCTCCCCAGCATCTTTGACTGTCAAAAGTACCCTGTAAGGGGCGGTCCTTTGTCAGCAACAATGCCTTCTCCGTGCAAATTTGACATTATGTTGCAAAAGAGTGCGAAACCCAGAACTAACAGCAATCAGATCCCAGACCTGTGGACACCATGTATTATGGCCCATAAACCTACCCACTCCAATATGAATGAGGAGTAATAAAACTAATCTGATGCTGCTAGTGCTTGATATTCAAAATGGGAATATTAGAAGTATTTTGCAAATGTTGTGAAAATAGTGCAATACATTTTCTCTCCCTAAGATCTTTGTAGTCTGAAGACATTGTCGCAAGATTTTTTTTTAACACCACAAGGGTTTGAATGGATTGGAATCGTTCTTCTTGGAAAATTGAAGATTAGTGGGTTTATTTATTTATTTATTGTAATCCAGTGACATCTGGTGTAATGTATTCAATATTTATCTGATGAGGTCAAGTAGAATCATCTGCATGCAAACAGCAACAGGAAAAAGTATCAATAATGAGAAGATTTATTAGTAAATTAGTATCATTAAATATGTAAATTACGATGGATGACCATATAAAACGAAAAATGAACTTGACTCATGAATTTAAACAAATAGTTTAATTTAATAAAACAACTGTGGCCTGTATATACAGTGAGCACCATAATTCATTGGACAGTGACACATTTGTTGTTACTTTGGTTCTTCTGCACTCTAGCACTTTGAGTTTGAAAAGATACAATGAAGTGCAGACTGTCAGCTTTAATTTGAGGGTATTTTCATCCATATTGGATGAAATGTTTAGAAATTATAGAACCTTTTGTACACCCCCCCTCCCCCCCCCCCCCCCCCCCCCCCATTTTCGGGCATCAAAAATATTGGAAGAATAAAGTAATAAAGTAAGAATAAAGTAATCATATTTAATATTTGGTCGCATATACTTTGCATGCCATGACTTCCTGATGTCTGTGATCCAACAATGTCAAAAGTGTACAGAACCAAAATAACAAAAAATGTGTCACTGTCCAATGAATTATGGTGCTCACTGTAAGTGCAATGCAAACCAGGGGTTAGCATGTTACTTATATTGTTAATCACTCATTCAGTATATTTTCTATAATATAGAGAGAAAAGAAAAAAAAACAGGTCAGAAAAACAAAACATAATTCTGACAACCAGCTTGGACTTAAAATAACTCTAATATGTAGTATCGCAAGGATTGTGAATGGGTTTGTTCACTTAGCTGTCCCAGGAGAGTGCCAGTCCAGAGATCCTTGCCAGCTCATCAGCTGGGAAATCCTTGCCTGGAATTATCCAGAAAAGAGGCAAAAATGACACTGGAAGAGTATGGAACCCATGGTTGGCTAAATGGCTCTAAGTCATCAAGGGTCTGACATATCAAACAAGCCTTAAACCATCACTTTGCTGCCAGATATGCAGTAGATATGGATGGATAACTTGAAGGGTTTCTTCTCCAGACTTATTTTTCCAAAGAGTTCAATAGGAAAATTTGTCAGGAGAAACAACCCTTAAAGTGATCCATCCATATCTACTGCATATCTGGCAGCAGAGTGATGGTTTAAGGCTTGTTTGATACCTCAAACTCTTGATGACTTACAGCCATTTCGCCAACCATGTATTCCATACTTTTCCAGCATAATTTACAGCTAAATCTTGTCCCACTCCCCAATTCCCATAGAGATCCATTAAAATGCAGAGAAGTTATAGTATCGCTTGTAAGAGTACCAGAAAATAAGATATCAAGAGTCTTTTGATATTGTTGGGTCACAGACATCAAGAAGTCATGGCATGCAAAGGATATGCGACCAACTATTAAACATGATTACTTCATTCTGCATTATGTTAAACTGTCCAATATTTTTTGATGCCCGAAAATGGAGGGGACTATGTACAAAAGGTTCTACAATTTCTAAACTATTCATCCGGTATGGATAAAAATACCCTCAAATTAAAGCTGACAGTCTGCACTTCATTGTATCCTTTCAAACTCAAAGTGCTAGAGTACAGAACCAAAATAACAAAAAAAGTGTCACTGTCCAATGAATTATGGTGCTCACTGTATATTATGTTATGCAATTGCACCTTCCACTAGCAGACATCCTATAGATATTAATTGACTTTTAACATTTCAGTAAGCCTTCTTAGCTCAATGTCCAGATCTTTAAAGTGGGCTGTCCGGTGTGTAGCTGATTGATTTCAAATACAAAATGGTAAAGATTATGTGTGATTGCCAGCCAAGTTCAGAAATGGAACCCTTGTTGTTTAGTGACTGAATAACTTTAGCTTGTCGAAGAATATAATGTATAGCTTGTGTGTTCTATTTAAAATGGCCTTCCTCTTCCATTACTTTTATGAGTTTGTAGGGATATCTGTGGAATGATCAGTTTAATAATAGTAATATGTGAACCTATCTTCCTGAACTTGAATCATGCTGTATCATGAATATCAGCATTATACTTCACACTGTGCTTAATAACACCCTGTAGCCTTGCCATTATTTATGATATAACTTAGGTTTGAGTTCAGTGTCACTTTAATATGAATTCACATGATATCAATTACCATGGTAACTAACATGAAAGTGTTTTGAGCTCATCAATGTTTTTCTTATAGGGCCGAATAATGTGCCTCTTCAGTCAACATCAAGAACATAGTCATTATTTGGAACAAGTACTATATCACACAATTTTAGTCTACAGTGTGGACTGACTTTCTTTTTATTGCTGATTTGGCAGTACGGGCTATGCTAACCGTGTGGTGGCAGTGGGAGATAGTCCAAGATGCCCGTTTACTGCCATCAGATAAAGGTAATAAGGCCTTGAGGGAAAGCCTTTATTAGCTGAGTCTAGACCTGGAACCAGCCAGGGGACTGGAGGCTAATTTGATCACATGCAATCAGTTTGCTTCATATATTTACATGTCTTTATGTTACCTTAATGCAAGCATTTACCTAATACTGTTCAATTAAGAGGGAGGATGTGATACAGTGTAACACCTCCATGAATTTGACATTTACACAAATTCTGCATTTCAACATGGTGCAATTAACAACACAAATTCTGCATTTCAACAGGTGCAATTGCTGTATGCACACGAACCAGGAGCAGCCATCCACAAGCCTCATGCAATGTAATTTCCTAATACACAGGAAGCTAAGGCACCTCGCATGCCTCAGGAAAAGTTTCTCAAAAAAGAAATAAGAGGAATAAATAACAAAAGCAAACATACTGTAGTTCTGTTCTGAACACAGGAACACACTCTATGTTTTTTTTTTTTTTTCCCACTGTAAAATGCTTGTTTTGTTAACATGATGTTCATTTGAAGGTGTCTGCCAGGGAAGGCAATGTGGTGAGCTTCTCTCCTGTTGATGGGTTTGCCCTGCAGCTCTTGAGGGTTTCGAGATCTTTTCATCCCGCATGTCTTTGCACGCCACAGGCTGCGACATCAAGTCATGTGCTGGAGCTTTGATCCTGGAAACCATCGTGCACCAAGGAGCACTCTTTCAATGAATTTATCTAACATTTTAATTATAACCACAACCAGATACATCCATAAAACCGGCCTTACCCCCCCCCCCCCAAAAAAAGCTGTTGTTGTTTCTTTGCTTGTATCATATTTTTGTTTCTCAGATAAGAAAAATAGGACTGACAGATAATGTCCAGGTGAGGTTTAGATGAGATGATAATGATTGTGCCCATTCAAATCAAAGCCATCAGAGGACTTAATCTAATATCAGATCTGACATGCTAATGTAGTGCTACGCAAACCCGATACCCATAGTGATCCCATTGCCCTGTACTTAATGTACACACACCTTCACAAAACGTTTGTATTCTGGCTTTAGATTAAGTCTACAAAAAGGCTGAATCGAGTTTCCCCAAATCATATAAAAGAGCACGTTTACACTGACATCCTAGAACATTCCTTTTGGGAATATGGGGGAAAATGCAATAATCTGTATAACTGTTTGCTGAGAGCATGTTCTGTACTGAACTACATAGTGTCTGGATATCCAGGGACGTATAAGACATAACAGATAACTGTGCATTCCTGATGCAAATCAATGTTAGTATTAAAGGGATATCAAAAGGAGGTAAATGATCTTCTAAGGATCCATTCAATCAAACATCAGGCATAATTTTAGTGTAAGACCTTCATCCAGCTGTACAAAGTTTGAAGGTTTATATTTAACTGATTCATCAGATTGGATTAAAAAGGGGTTAGCAGTAGGTTACAGAGTACCCCAGCCAGGAATCTTAACCTCCTTAGATATGGCAGAATGTTAAATGAAGGTAATTTATCTTTCCTCTCCGGAACCTTTTATTTTTCATTCCAGCTCAGGGGGGAAGGTAATAAGATGTGTTCAGTCCATGGTGGCGGCTGATAGAATACTACCCTCTGGCTGACACCAATCTTGTATTCTACCAGGTAATGTACTACTCTGTTAGAATCTAGGTTTTGATCGTATTGATAATCCTGGCGTGCATGTAGCGCATATTCTCACACATGGAACCTCGAGTCATTGTTGACATTGATCTTTTTGTATTATCATTCATGTTCCAAGTTCCACCTACTGATCACTCAATTGGGATCGGCCTTCTTGTCTGTACATGATGAGGTCTGAAATGGAGGTTAACAAGGGGAAGCATGGAACTCAAATCTCAGATAAGGCTAGTGGGAATGAATGGACTCCTAAATTGGTTGGTACAAGACCCTGCGGTCAAAAGGGTAGAAATCTTTATTTCAGTGTGAAGGATTACCCTTCTGACTCAGGAAAAGTCTAGAGATTACTACATCTCCCACACTGGGATCAGTCCTTATTCCAGCCAGTGGTATGAGGGCCAGATGACCCTGAGGTTATTACACCCATTGCATTGAGGGCAATCCTTGATTCAGACTGTGGTACAGTATGAAGGTATTTAACCTTTTGACAAGAGCTTTGTATTTTCATTTGGCATCCAGTCCTGTGGATTTTTTTTTTTGCTGACCAATGTTTAAACGTGCACAAAAACTTTTAAAAGTAGTCAGAGTAAGCATTTTTACACCTTTCAAACAAGCAATTCCTGTAAACGTTCTTTTTTTTGTCTGGATTATACTATATTTTGGACAATTTATATTTTGGCTGCAATCTACGGGCGCCCGATCGACCAGCTGTTGTCGTTATATAGGGATGGACATGGACCCCTATCCGACTGAACTCTCCCATTCCCTAGGCGACGCAATCACCAATTCACCAATTCACCCTACTGGCCACAGTCGGCACTGGCTCGGTTCGGATTCAATCCGAGGCCGTGAGGCTCATCCATGCCACTTGTAAATTGCAGGTTCTTATTGGTGCTTTAATTCATAAATGAGAATGCCGGTTCCACCGAGACCCTAAAGCAGGGTATCTCATTCTGCTTCAAGTGGATCACAGGCCATAAGTCACCCGCCGTCGGACTGGTGAAGGGGCTGTGCTCCAAGATCTGCAGGTAGCCAGCTCAAACCAAACAGGGGAGTGAAAAGACAAAATACCTTCAAAAATTAATTAGTTGTGGTTACCATGGTTTAAAGTGAAAGACGGCCCACTAACGAGGTGAGAGCGGAGGGCTGCTCGCTGCATCTCCTGCAATCAGTCAGCTGCAACTAAACAAATTGGCAAAACAATGCGCTTCACGCTTCTTTCGGGGTATTTATGTAACAGAATGAACCTCCTAATTGTCGATTATATGAGAACAGCAGAGCACTCAAGCAGAAAATGAATACTTTTCTTCCTCTAAATTGGCAATTGAAAGTTTAAAAAGAAATATTAATTGGAATTCTGTTTTTCCAAAGAAAAGGCTAATTAAAAGCATGATATAACTGCGCGCCGCAGAAATTGAACCCAGACCTGTGGAATGCTGGCATGTCAAATTTGCACATAGAAAAGACATTGATTCTTCCACTGAATCAATCTATATATTTTCTAATATTGTAAACTAAATGTGTTCAATTCACAATTACCTTGTATTCCTGATGGCTGCTTATCACAAAATGAGGACTGTAGCTTGTATTAGCATTCCCATTTAATAAGGAAAATCCCTTATTATTTATATTATTATTATTATTATTACTTCCCCCTCAAAGTTTTGAGCCCGAGTTCAATGTGGCCTTGGGAGTAAAAATAGATTTGTTTTGTACATTTAGGTAAGTGACTTGGATGCTTTTGGACATACGGGCTGAATTTATGTGCAGTAAAAATGGAAAACCTTTTTTTTTTTTCCAGAGTGAGCGGTGACGACCGTAAGCTGCCCAAGCCTCCCAACTTCATTACCTGAACTCCCTCCCTTTTTTAAAAACTTTTTCTGTGAGGTGATTATACTATGTGTGGCATCCCCAGAGAAGGAAGTATTTATACTATGTGTGGCATCCCCAGAGAAGGAAGTATTTATACTATGTGTGGCATCTCCAGAGAAGGAAGTATGTGCCATATAGAATATGCGACATCCTTACATTTTCTACAAGACCTGTAGTGTGACCTAATTCTACAATGACGAGGTAGTGGAAACATGAATTTATTATTATTATTATTATTATTATTATTATTATTATTATTATTATTATTATTATTATTATTATTATTATTATTAATAATAATTGTATATTATTTTCAGAAGTTAGGTTGAGCTTCACTGGAAAATATTACATTCAAGGGCAAGTGGCAGCAAAGCCATCCAGGGAGAAGTCATATCTCAGAGATTTACTTTTTGTTCAACTGAAAAAAAAAAACTTGAAATCCAGGTTGAATGAAGATTTCATTATATTCAATACAAAATAAAATGAAGTGTTAGTACAGAGTCCCAGAGGGAGTTACAGAATTAGAGTATCTACCTCACAGGAACAAGTACAGCAAAGGACACTTTTTTCTCATAGCACCGCTTGCTTATTTTTAAAGCACTGTGCACGGGAGGGGCTATTCCCTCTCTAATAATGTTCACTTCATGTTTTGACTTTAGCCTTTCTTCTTACATATGCCAACAATTAGCTGTTTTCCTAGCCTCCTCAAACTCTGGCTAGAAGTAAGAAATTCCCTGAAAGAACATACATTATTTCAAGGCTGTTATGCTCTATTTCAGAAGCAGTCTTATCAGCAATATAGTACATATGTTTTTCATTTAATGAAAAACGGCATTCAGGCTAATATAACAAGTCATCGGTTAAGGCACCACACTGTGGTGCATGGGTGAGCCTCACGGCCTCGGATTGAATCCGGACCGTGCCTGTGCCGACTGTGGCCAGTAGGGTGAATTGGTGACTGCGTCGCCTTAGGAATGGGAGAGTTCAGTCGGATAAGGGTCCATGTCCATCCCTATCTAGTCTAGCGACACTGGCTGGTGGATCGGGCGCCCGCAGATCGCAGCCAAAGCCGCATATGAAAGGACACCCATCCGAATCTGGTCTATGCGAGCTTAGCTGCAGTCTGCGGTGTGAAAAGAATACGCTGCTGACACCCCGTGTTTCGGAGGAGAGCCGTGGATGTCTCCACTCTCCCAAATTGGCCATTCCAAATTGGGGTGGGAATTGGATATGCTCAGCCCCATGTTGGGTGCCAAATTTATAAAAACAATAAATAAATGAAAAATAACAAGTCTGCTTCTAACAGAACATAAATGAGAAAACTGTGATCCACCAGTCTCTCATAAACAATGTGTGTCTTTGAAGTTGGGAGCATGCCCACACAACTTTTGTTAAGCACCTTCATTAATTTGATGGTTATGCAATGTGACTTGAGATGGTAATTTCCATTAGCTGGGCAAAGCAACAGAGAAGGATTCTCACCCTTTTCTAAAGTAAAATTAATTTGGGCAGTAAAGAGCATGATGAGTAATCAGGGAATACAGCTATTGGGGTCATGTCTCTGACAGTGAGCGTCCAGGAAAAAGCAAATATATTTAACGTCACTCAATGCTGAACATTAGTCTTTGTTTCATAGTTAACATCATGATAACTGTATTTGACACATGACAGTAATTGTGAATACCCATTAAATTACAGTCGCAGAGACGATATACGTATAAAGCAATAGCCACTCTCTTTATTGAGGTACTCTAAATTGACATCATGGACACGTTTTAATTTCTTGTGTCACAAATGTTTAGGCAACAGAAAGATTGCAGTTCCAAAAAAAAATCTGACGACTTGTAAAATTTATAATTTTATAACCCTTTATAATGACTAGAAAATGTATAAATGTATAGTCCTTAATAAGACACGCAACATTCAGAGGTACACTTAGTGGTCAATTGTCAGAAGCTGTAGATACCTCAAAGACAACATTTTTTTTAATATAAAATCATCTTTACAGGCCAACATTGTCAGTGTAAAAATGTCTTGTTTGTTTTTAATAATACTAAGGCCTTTTGTCTTGGCTGTGACATGGGAGTGTCTGGCTGTCATCAGATCAGGTTTCAAAGGATCAGGTTTAGTGTGGGAGGGACCAAGGCTGTGATTAATATGTCAGAGTAGGAGGCATGTGACACCCACAGAGAGTGGGATACAATATATTTCAGCGCAGACTGGGGACAGAATAACTGCCCCTTGCGATGTCTGCCATTCTAACATGAATCCAGCTTTGATATGCTTTTCTGTCAGTAATGAGCACTAATGAAGACCAGAGGGAGGCAAACCCAGTTGGTAAAAGCTTGTGTTGTCATTGCAACTTTTGTAATCACTTTGGATTACTTTTTATATAATGCTTAAAGAAACACACTCAATTTATAGCTACCCGTTGACGGACCTGACGATACAGAGTGGTTGCAGACCATGTTGCACAGCGATGCTGTCATAGGCAGAAAATTTGGTGAACCCAACTCATGCCCAGCCATGTGTGGTGTACATAATCTTATTCCATTTGTTCTCATTGCTGAATAGCTCTCCTCTCCAATAGTACACTCTGTTTGCCTTCTCATACGGTTTCTCTTGATGGATAGATGGGGTTTGCTGTGCTGCAAGATCTATATTGATTTTTCATCGATCAATGTTGAATTATGAGACCCTTCAGGTAAAAAGCTTCAAACTACAGATAATGGAGAGGCTATGAATGTGTCCAAGTGTTGCCATCATAAAATAACAGTCAATTTCAAAATATTACACACACACATACGCGTACGTACGGACACGCACACACACACACACACACACACACACACACACATGCATACACACACACACACACACACACACACATGCACACAAACACATGTGCGCTAACATAAACAGAAAACTCCACCCAACTGCATGCTGGGTTTGTTGATGATTGTTTTTGCTTAAAAAAACAAATGTACAGATCATTGGTTATTCATAAACATTCTCAGGTATTCGTACAATTTGTGACCCTTACAGAAAATAATTTTATGAAAGTATGCCTTAAGTACACTTTCTTAACTAAATCCCAGGTAGTGTACTAAAATTGCAATTTACTTTATTTTCCAGAAGTAAACTTGGATCACGGATACTTTCTTTTTTTTAGATGATATATTTAGAAGTTTTAGGACCGGATTCAGAGATGGCCAACTTAAGTCATGCGCTTAAGTGCCTCTCCTGCACGGATTTAACGCGAGCTGACTTACGTTGTATTCTAACTTGTGTTGCAACAGCTGTGTTCACACAAGTAGGCTACAAAATAATCTCTTTATCAAAGCGATTATGATCCAAACACTGTCTATGAATGAATCCATCTAATATTGGTCTGATATATACCAGACAGTCAAATAGCCTACTTTTTACATATTTTTCTTTTTATGACAGCTCTTTGATAATTGTAAGTAGTATAGGCAAAGGAAAATAAAAACAATATTTTTTTCAAAGAACATGCACTCATTCTAATATCCATTTTTGCGAAAGATGCTGTATTTTTCATAATCATCTATTGGCGGCGCTAGAGATAAACTACCTTTTTTTTTAACAAATCTTGAACAACTTGCAGACACGCCTCATTTTCATCAAATCTTCACCCCGCCTGCATAATGCCGCGTATATACTGGAGAGATGCTTAAAACAGCAGATAAGTCAAATGTATGAATCACAAATAGCTTAAGCTACGCGGAATTTCGGGAGTAAGACCATTTGCGCGTGCTTATCTCAACTATGAATCTGGCCCTTAGTTTTATTTCAGTTTACTTGAAGTATGAATTACAAATTAACCAAAGTGTTGAAAGCCAAGTAAGTTTTTCAAGTTTTGTTATTGTTAAATACAGCCACAATGGAACAATCTTCTAGATTTTTATTTTTTTATTTTTTGTCAACCTTGATTAAATCTTTTGAAAAGCGTGTATACTTCAGTCTTTGATGTGTCATGCTGTTAGTAATTAGGTCAAAGACATGAAATGTGTTTTTGTCTCCAAATCCATTATTTTTGTTATGATTCCGTGAAGGGACTGGGCTCAAATGCACGACTGTCACACAGGAATTTCAAGAATTCAATTATTTATTACTTCGACAACAACTCCTGAAGTATAGGGAGAATAGGTATACGGGGACTGGATCCTGGAATGGAGTTAGCAGGGGGCAGAGCGGGAGTGGGAGTAGGCAAGGGGCTGGTTAGTGGCAGAATCCTGTGCTGGTGTAGCAGAGGAGGAGCGGGATGCGGGAGACGGGGCTGCGTGGAGTGGGCTAGGACAGCTGCAGGCTGGTGAACATGCAAGGCAGAACAAGGCGTTAATGACAGCAAGGCATAACAAGACAGGCAGCGATATACGCTGAGTTAAGCAAGACTTCAAGCAGTAAGCAAGGCAAGACAAGGCTAGATTACTAGGCACGAAGCGAGACAAGACTAGAGTTAATTCAACAACGAAACTTAACGAACTGGCACAAGACAAAGAACACCGGAAGAATATATAGGAGAGTTAATGAGTACCAATTACGTGCAGCATGAGAATGTATGCGTGATTAACAGAGCAGAAAGCATGAGGAATGCAGGCGGAGAATGGAATGGGATAAGCGGAGATAATGAAAGGGAAATCAGTGACACGAAGGGAGAAACCAATGCCCAGCCTGCAGCACGAGGGAAACAAACAGGAAACATGAAAACAAACACGACACGTGAGGGAAAAGGTAAAACAAGGAGAACAGCGGGGACGGGAATGGAGAGCTTCACAATTTTCCCCCAAATGTATTTAAAAAATGCAAGTTATATAGTAAATAATTATTTAATTATTAATAACATAATTACTTATGAGGAACCTTCCTTATTTTGCTGAAATTCCATGGTTGACTATTGTAGACCTATATAGCTGATTCATTTTGGTTTTTTAAACATTTTTTTTAAAATTTAAGTTCAATCACGTACAATAGTCATGGGAAGCCAACACATCATGGTGGAAAATAGCATTAGGTAATGCCACAGCAAAGTGAACCTGTGGTAAACCAAAAATATACGTATGATTATGATCTGTCTTCATTATTTAGAAAAGGTTGATTCGGTTGTTTTTCCTGATTAGGGGGTGGGGGGAGGGGTTATTATAAGTGTTATACTTTGTGTTTTCACAATAGATATTCACTGTATTAATTTAAAGTAAACAAAGTATACTTTTTTACTTTTAGTATGCTGAAATTGTTTAAATGTAGACAATTAAGTACCTTGAAAAGTGAATTGAGAGTATAATGGAAGTTCAGTAAAACTTGCTTAGAGGTGTCCCTGGAACACGCACACAGACGCACATTTTTAGCTTGTACCTCAGACATGTATTAAAAGTTATTGGAATTTGTCACTGCTCGCTACCAGGGACAGAGCCTGAGATATCTGTACATACACACAACACAAAGAGCATATAGGCAATGCTATTTGTTCCGAGCTCCCTTCAGGTAGTTTATGTTCAGATGTGAGTCAAGATAAATTTTAGTTCATGCTGTCAATATTTTAGGCTCATATCGAATGAAAACATCTAAATAATGGTCACGGAGACAGTTATTTTTGATTACATTTTAAATGGGGTTATACTTGAAATATAGGTTAATACATATGCTGATATTAATCTGTGCATACACATACTTATTAACCTCCACTGCAAGATCCATAAAATAATCACTGAATGTTCAATGCTGCATTGATGCAATAGTTACTTTAAAAATACGGATGCCTTTCACTTGTACATTACAGCAGTTATTGAAAAATGAAATGTGCATTAACATTTTATTGTCTCTCCTACCGGCATTAAAAATAGGCTGAAAGAGAAAATAATTTGCACAGAACACTTTTTGCTTCCAACCCTCTGGCCTCGAGTTGGCGAGCTGCACTTTTGGTAGGCTTCCTCCATTTGTGTGTCAAAGACAGAACAAATTATGACCCCAAGCTTTATTTCATACATACTGTAATTGCAGAGGCAGATGCCTCTCTCTCTCTCTCTCTCTCTCTCTCTCTCTCTCTCTCTCTCTCTCTCTCTCTCTCTCTCGCTCTCTCTATCACTCTCTCTCTCTCTCTCTCACACTCTCTCTCTCTCTCTCATTTTTGTGATTTTATATTATCTTTTTTCAATCTTTTTTATTTCTATTCTTATGATTTCCCCTTTCTGTGTGTGTGTGTGTGTGTGTGTGTGGTATTTTTGTAAGGCTTGTAATATGTACAAACGTAGGTCTCATTTTCTTTTCATGTTTGTTCTGTACAATAAAGGAGACCTTAAAGTAAAAAAAAATATCTCTCTCCTTCTCTCTCTCTCATGGGGCTTTGTGAGGTAGCTCCTCAATTGCTCAATTGCTGCAAATTCAATACGCATACAAAGTCTTATCTGTAATCGTACAATTGCATCACTTATTTCTTTCCTTTGCTGGCAAGCATAAGCAAATATGCCTGTGTGTCACATGTTTATATTCACAAATTTCTTGCTTCAGGTTTTAGGATTCTTTATAGAACATAAATCGATGTTGGATCGAGACAGAACATTTGTCTCATTTTATCTGTGAACTTCACAAGTCTTGAGTGAAAATAATGTAATAAATTTAATCCACCAAACATAATGGCCTGTGGATTATTCATAGCTCATCTTCCATAATTCAAGTTACTCTGCCGACAACAGCACTATTGGATAAAAATATATCAAAGCTTTCAGATTTGATGCCCGAGTTAGTCTCATTGGCTGCTTAGAAAAGCCTATGTTATTGTCCAGACTTGACTCGAGTAAAGTACAAACCGATGGCATCAGGCTTGCAAAAATAATTTCCCAAATAAGCCATTTAATTATTTTTTATCATTTGTTTTTAATGATGGTAAAAAAAACTGAGCATGTAGCTTTTTGGATGGTAACCCTATGGGTACAGTGAATTATGCCCTGGCCTCTGGCATTGCTGTTAATTAGCACAAACACAGATAGAAGTCATCCCTCACTCACAAACAATGTTATGGGCCTGGTTTATGGGTTGGGATTTATGGTAATTTATTTGCCAATCGACACCTGCGGGGAGACAGTAAGGGCCTTAAAGTGTGCGAGTGGAGACAATAAAAAAAAAAGCTCCACAGAGAAAACCTAAATATCTCATCGGAATCGATGCAACATCCACTGTAACTATGGATAAAGCCAACGGCCTCTGCGGCTGTAACACAGGGGATGTGATTGCTATTCCTTTCATTTTCTGGCGTAGCTCTGTGTTGATGTATCTGCACTTATACAAACAAGGACACTTAAAGGAGTAAAGTAATTAGCCCATGTTTTTTATTCATTTGTTTTTTTATTTTTAACAATTTTACATGCCTACAGTAACTATAAAACTATAAATTGTACATGTTATAGTGAAGTAAAAATACTGAAAAGATTACCGAGTATATAGGTTGTGCGTTGGGTTTGTGTAGCATGACACTCGTACCTCCAAAGCTAAACTGGCAGCTGTGCAGCTTCTGGTCTTCTGGTCTTAACGTCCAATCTTGCTCCTGAAATAGGCGTTGCAGTGTAGACCAGCCCACTGTTCCCACTGTGGCTATTCTGTCTCCAAGAAACAGCCCAAGTTTACCCGACTGTGCATCTCAGCAAAACTGCTATGCAAGATATGTGTTCTGAGAAACTATCACATTTTGAGGCATTGGCTGTGGTGCTCTCAGCCATATGGGGACAACAGTCCTAAATAATCAATGATGCATGATGGCAAAACACAGCGCACAAATTGTCCTTCTTCTTGGGACCAGCAAAGTGCTCTCTGAGGTCTGCCATGCTGTTTGAAAAACTTAGTAGCCATCACTAGTTATTCAGTCAGCTCAATTTATAGAGTGGCAAGTGGATTTTTGGGGCAAAAAATGTTATTAGAAACGCTGACATGTTAATTAATTAAAGGACATGGGCAACTTAATTAATGGATGATGATTGGAACATTTTTGAAAATAGCTGGTTAATGTTAACAATTACATCAGCTATAAAGATAAGACATAAAATGTTATGAATAAAAATGCCAGGGGCGATTCTAAAATCTATTTAGGGGGGCTTCAGCCCCCACCTGTCTTTAATATCATTGCATGTGGTTGTCAGCACAAAGAGATAGAGAGAGGGATGAGGAGGCAGTGGGAGAGAGCAGGATGGAGAGAGGCCACATATATAGAGAGCGAGACAGGGAGAGAGAGAAAACCAGGTGAGCAAGTGCACAGGTAGTTAAGACAAGATGACTACAATGCCACGAGGAGGCTTGCAAGTATAGTCTTGTGATAAGTGTCTGACAGACAGCAACTGTATTGCCCACATTGAAAATGATTTTCCCCTTTCTTCCATCTGCCCATATGATACTTTCTTCACTCCCACTCTCTTTTATTTTAGGTTTTCAGTTTGTTTTTTTCCATGGTGGGTGTAAGCCTTTTAGGAAATAATTGGTTGTTTCGCAATCTTTAGTTGCCACCTTCAGACCCATTTTTCCTGCCATTTGGAGAGTCAGTGTTTATTTGGTAGTTCATCAGTTTGAGAGCGACCACCTTTGCGCTGTTTTTGTTTTGGGAATGTAACAGTAATTCATGAGTTAAACATTTTGGCAACATTTGCACATCTCACATTCTCAACAGCCCGTGATAAATACTTAATTAAGCTTAATTTCCATATTATACTAAAATTACATTTCTATATTTTCAAAGCTGTTGACAGCAGGGACACCAACATAGCACAATGGGCACCATTTGAGTTTAAACCTGGTGGGGGTCGGTTTCAAACACATTATTGAACACCAAACTTGCACAGTGTTGAATGTTTCTATTGACACGACCCATATTTCAGTGCCCAACCCCTGTTGACGGAAACAGGTTTCCTGCAGACCACAAAACTAATAAACCTGGCGCAGGTGATAAATATTCCATCTGCAGGAGAGAAAACTAGCAATTTCACTTGAGCCCAGGTGCGCTTGTGCTAGCGTTGTCATGGAAATAGGAAATAGTGTTTGCTGTTATTGTTAGTAAGTTGTGAAAAGCATCCTGTTATTCCATGCCCCCAACATATTCTGCCTCCTCTAATTTCTGATGAGTGTTTCAAATCGCTCAGTGCGATTTCCTGAAGGTGCGGAGTAATGGCTTTTGACGGTGTGCACTAAGACATGTTTTATGTAAAAAAAGAACGTTCTCGCTTTTTGCTTTAATCTACAGTGCAGATGAAAGGACGTTCCTCTGTCCCCCAGTAATTTATTTCTATTTGCCTGGAGACTTAGAAATGGACACAGCATAGTTTCCTCGTTGCATTTCACAGGGACATTTCCTGTATACAGGGCACGGTTTTAGAGCAAATGTGTTCCATGTTATATGTTCTTTTTTTAATATTATCATTTTTTAACATTGGTGCCCAACATGGGGCTGAACGTGTCCAATGAACTATTTGCTATTTGCAGCCACGTCCATGCGGCAACCCCACTTCAGGGAACCCCACTTCCGATTTGGGAGAGTGACATCTAGGGTTCTCCTCTGAAACACGTGGTGTGGTGTCGCCAGCCTGCTTCTTTTGGAGGAAAACATCTCTTGCCTGGCTTTGGCATGCAATCCACGGGCGCCTTATCGACCAGCAGGGGTCGCTAGAGCGCGACGAAATGCAGACCCCTAACCGACGAAACCCTCCTCGCCAATTGTGCTTCGTCCTATGGCGCTACCGGCCACAGTCAGCACTAGCACGGTCTGGATTTGAATCTGAGACCTCGGGGCTCGTCTGTGTGCCACAGCATGGTGCCTTAACTAAATGAGCCATCCAGCAACCCCAGAGCAAATATGTTTCAATTGTATGGGCCCATTTCTTCTGTCCACAGCAGGGATTTCAGGACATTTGTTTATATTGCAGAATGGAATTTTGGTAGAATTATTGAGGGGTAGAGTACCATACAGGCTCCCCGATCCAAAAAAAAAGTGAAGTCTATTTTAAAAGGGGACTGAAGGGTAGAACGTGCATTCAGATTAATTTTAGTGACACAGTCATGGAAAATATTTTTTTGTTCAGTTATACACTACACCTCTCAATTTCTGTGTCCTTTTTTTGTAGCATTTTCAGGCCTGCTGGACGCCCACAGATGCATGCCATAATGTTTAACATAAAGTATTTACCTCACATCGGATCACGGTTCACCGAAATGGAAGGAAATTCGCACATCTTCATCCTCAACATGGAGAGTGAGATAGATGTGCAGGGTAACAGATTAATATGAGCGATATTACAATTTCTGATCCATAATCTGGCAATCTGTCTAGCTCTACCTAAAATCGATATTGCGCTATCATTGCCGGGTGTTTTATTGACTTCATTTTAAGACACACTAGGTTTTGAAATTGAGTGTGCATCTACTGTGGAGATTGGTTGTTATGTTTCTCTTAATTGATTGTGAACTATTCCTGGCTTGTCTACACCCTCCTCTCCGTTCCTCTTAAAGCTGATTTATTGCCGGTGGTCTACCTGAGCGGAATGCTTCTCTCCGTTATGCATATTCCGCTGTGACGTTACGCCACACATGCTATTCCAACAAAAGGAAGGGTTCTTCCCAGGGGTCCCGTGGGCATTTGCGTCAGTCTAAACAACGGATACATGAAGGTTTGATTATAGGTCTGCCAAGGTCAACCAGTTGCTGCTTAATATGAGCTAGGCACACACACACAAAAAACAATATATTACTGATTTAAATGGTCAGGCTATGATAGAACAGAACCCAAAAGCTGGTAAAGGTCATATTTTCCATTGATCCCTCAGGGGCCCAATTCTTCATCAAATAAAATACCTTTTAAAAAAGATGGTTTATAGGTAATGTCCATCCCTTTTGTAAATGTAAAACAATAAAGAATTCCCAAATGTGATGCACTAGTACCATATGCACTGTAGGCGATTTATGTGTGGATTTATTTTCACTTGTTCTGCTCAACTTGTTCAAATGACTAACATCCATCATTGCGGTTGAGGAATTTAGATTTTATTTCTCCACAATATCTTAGTGACATCACCTACCCATGTTTCTCCATTGTACATATTGGTTGTTCTTGCCTTAACGATTAGATTCCAAGTTGCATCTGCCAAAATCATATCAAATGAATGCGGCTTTGTTGGTAAAAGCATTTGAATTGATTTACAGAGCAATCGCAACATGTGAACATAACGGCGTCAATAAAGCCGTTGGACCTAGCGACACCCCTTCCCAGGTCTCAAAGACGAGGCTCATTTCAAGGCTCCCTTTCATTGACAGGGCTGTTAATTAGCACGCCTCTCGTCAGTGTCCGCCAACCGCATGGCCGTCATTCGTTTTCCTGTCACGCAGCCTACTGTACATCAGCAGAATGAGTAGAAAGCGGCTGCATTAATATTTCCATCAGATCCCCGTTCGGAGGTCAGCTTTAATCATTATGGATTAGTTCCACGTGGGTACAAGGAAACAACCAACGGGAGGGGAAAAAGCAATGAAAATGTGCTGAATCCAAGTGTGACAGAAAAGTTGAACGCGGCAATATGTTACAATCAAGCATAATAACATTTAATCTCCTTGTCTGACAAGCAGTTTTTTCATGTAGAAAGATAAGACAATCTAAGATCTGAAGTGGGAATATATATATATATTTTTTTTTTTTTTGTTCTAAACATTTTGTGGAGGTGGCAATGTGCCAATTATAGTAGTTTTCTTTGAGTTAGCAGTCAACATATTTAGGACAGGATCACATCTTGTGGCTGCAACAAAAAAAAACCCTCATCAAAGTTTTGGACTGTTATTACTTTATGGTTTCAGAAATTAGGGCAGGCTCGGCTAAATGTTTTGAAGGCCTGAAGTCCAGGGAACAGCCTACTATTTTAATCTGCCGAACAGAAAACAAATCCCAAATCAACAGTCTTGTGGGTGCAGTGGTAAAAAGGAGGAGTAAAGCAGCATAAACCATGTCAATGGCGGCCTAATACGGTTATGTAAACAACTAGGGCAATGAACCAGTTTTATTATATTTTTTTTATTTTAATACATGTTATTATGACCACCAGACATAGCCAGGTGTAACATGGTGATGACATGGACATCTTATTTTTATATGTGGTGATATAGCAATCTTATTTTATAGCTTACTTTATTGACCGCTAATGCAAAAACTATCATTGTTTCTTTCTACATTCTGCCGGCGGGGCTTATGCCCCGCATCTCGAGAGTTGCTGTCCGGCTTCTTCTCCGTCGCCGCTTGCCCCTCCCCTCCTCACCACCGCTGCCAGCTGCTCCCGCTGCCATCGGCGCCCGGTTCCCCACCATCATTGCCGCCACATCTGGACTGTCTGGACACATCTGGACTGTCCAGTCTCTAGCTGCTGCAAATTCTATTATCATGGACATTGGCTGTTTTGACTGTGCTGGTCTTTAAGCCCTAGACCCTGAGCCGAGCAGAGGAGGATGGGTTCCTCCCAAGGTTTCTTCCTATTTACACCAGGGTTTACACCAGGGAGTTTTTCCTTGCCACTGTTGTCTTTGGCTTGCTCTTGTGGGGGTTTAGGCTGGGTTTTTCTGTGAAGCGCATTGTGACAACTATTTGTGAAATGCGCTATATAAATAAATATTGATTTGATTTGATGATTACCATCGTAGTAAACTGTTACACACAGTGTATGTGCCATATTCATTTTTATTAATTCTCTATTTTTTCATCATATTAACTTAAATAAGATGTGCTTAGACAAAGGAATGCTTGCAATGACATTTTGAGATTATGAACTAGGTTAGCCATTAGCTTTGAGGTGTAACCAGTACTCTGACAAAAGCACACAGGGACTGCAACTCAGTCTTAACAAAGTGAGGTTTTGATACAGTTATTGGAAGGTTAGCTGTCTTGATTATACTACATAAATGGTAGTACCCCATAAAAAGAAAACATAATTGCAGTTATTTTTTCAAGAGATTATTTTATGTGATCAAATAGGCTTTTATCTCATAAGCATCCCAATGTTTTAGAATTTCTTTCCTGTAATTAATACGATTTACAGATTTTTCAGACCGTGAATAAGTAGGGTTTGACTGCCAATTCTTCTCTCATATCTAACAGCTTTAAACAGTGGCACCTAGAGCAGTTCTCTAATATCCACTAATACATAGCAAGCATTTATAAATCAGAAATGTAGGGCCATTGACATTGTGTGCTTAGAACATCTGATTAAATAATCCCTTTCATTATAAATTACTGTGAGAGTTTTCCAGAAAGCCCCAAATTAATATCAAACTCCAATTCGATACACCTGCTCAGCTGAAGGTAATCTACTGATAGAAGTTGAGCCCTCAGACTGACTCCTGCATATTTTCAGACAGGTGCTGTTTGCTGTATTTCACGTGGAGTGAGTTTCAGTGACAGGCTCTGTGATTGCTCTGATATATGGCTGGTGTATTCTGTGGGCTACCTTTCTTTTTATTCTCAGGCACTGCTGGTTCCCTCATGCCTGGTGGATCTCTTTGTTATCCACATAGTATGATTCCTGTTTCAAAATGGGTCTGACGATAATATGATGTTAGATTGTATTTTATATACAGTATATATTGTGGACTACTGCCTTATCTGTTTTTTGTCATTGTTCCAGTTTCAGTTTATACTTTGAGATCTTGAGATGAAAGTTGCTATACAAATGGCTAGATTATTTTATGAGACAAAGGGATTTTGGCTCGACTACTCCAGTAGATAGTACAAATAGGTGAAATCGTCTGCAAAGCACAGAGAACCTGCAATGTGACGGTTCCCTATACAAACCTGTGTATTACTGTACGTGATGTAAGAATTACACCGTGCTATTTAGTTTATTCAAGTTACTGGCATTGGATAAAATGTAGAGATGACAAAATGACTGAGCTAATTAGTTATTACTTCTGGCCACTGACTTGGTTCATTGCAACAGCATAAAGCCAGTTGTAGGCACAATCCTCCATGGTGCTTCACAGTCTGTCTAAAAAACCTTGTCCTGAGCATCCAAATGAAGCTAACGGCAAAAGGTCACTGAGTCTTTCTACTGGAAATGGAACAGGGAATACTGTGTGCAATACTCCTCTGGCACAGTCAGTGCCATTTCATTTGGTAAGCTGTTCGGAAATTAAAAGAAAGAACAGATGTGCCATGTAGACAACAGCATATGAGCATATGAGCAAATGGATGGATGACGCGATGTATGGGACATATCAAGGGAGACGGCGAGTTGCGAAATAGCTGTGTTAATTAGTCCATGCAATGATCGAGTTTCACAAACCAACTCTGTTTATAGAACATAGTGATCAATGTGCTCATTCAAAGCACGTGCCTGTCATAATTGTACACTCCTATTAGGAATTAATTATACAGAGCTTCAGCGATGTGATTTTGTAATGAAAACATTTCCCTTCTGAAAACAGATGTCATCCATCAGCACAGTGAGAATGACTGAGGCTCGGAGACTGGAGAGGCCAAAGAAAAACAGTTTGCCAAATCAAATAGCCCATTCACCATTATTTAACATCATTGTGCTGGCTTACACCAAGTGTCCTCCAAAAAGAATTCCCTCCAACATCGCAATTAGTCTCTGCCACCCAATCATATAAATGGTGTTTTCATAGGTCCTATTACATGATGCATACATGCTTTATGTTTAGTCTGTTATAACATAACTATGTCTAGTGACTGTCTGTTGTGTTTCCAAATATTTTTGGCAATACAAACAGAGAAATGACATTATGTGATTTTAGGGCCACCTTGAGAATCACAATGTCTTCCTTCGGGCCCCATACACCACCACAAAAGGTACTGCATTGAATTAGGTACTGCTTAAATCATGGCATGTTTGTTAAAGGTCCCATGACCCAGAAATTGGAGTTTACTTACTTTTACATTGATATGCAGTGTGGCATGATACTTACAGTGAGCACCATAATTCATTGGACAGTGGTATATTTGTTGTCAGTGACTGCAGGTAGCCTACTGTTTGCAAGCCAGCTAACGTTAAACTCGGTTAATTTTCTAAAAGCGAAACTGTCTAAAGTGTGGCTGTATTTTACCCAAAATTATTCAGACAAATGCTTAAAAACAATAGCTTGCAAAGGGGGAACACGTCAATAATGTTGCATTTGGTGACCTATAGGATACATTTGAAAGCATGCAGGGATGCACTATCTTCGACTGCTTGAAAAGTACAGGCTAAGTATAGTTTAAACAGTTAAAGCTGAGTATGTAACTTTAATTTTGAAAAATGTCGGGGAATGGTCATGCTTAGTTGGTAGCAATCATAGAAAGAACTGTTCTGAGAGAAATCCAGCACCATAGACTATGTTTATACCCTCAAATTCTGCATTCTAAAACCAGCAATTCGCTCCGAATTTTGTTTTCAAAACAGTGGCTTAACCATGACCACATCGCGGATCAACTGTGAGATTGACCTTGCCAGTAGCTAGTAAGTTCAGTTCATCAGCTACACATTTCAAAGCGACCCGTTACACTGGCGCTATTTCACAGAAAGAAAAATAAATGGGAATTGGATAAAGCTTGCTCAAAAACTGGAGTAAACATAGGTGCTCATTTCAGAAGGTGGTGAGATTTTTTGGGAACAAACTGGCTTAAAGACAGACTGGACAGGTAGTTCAAAAGTTTCAGCATGAATGGACTTTCTGGTTGCCATATAATGAATAGTAGCTAGGTTTGTAATTGGTAAATTAGGCTACCTATAATGAATAGTAGCTAGGTTGGTAATTGATATTATTGATAACGTTACTTTATTCGGTGGCTAGTTCTTGGAAGAAGGGCATGCTTACTAACGTTATATGTCGTATAGATTGCATTAGCTCAAACTGGCTACGTGGTAGGCTAAATTACCTATAATGAATAGTAGCTAGGTTGGTAATGGGTATTATTGATAACGTTAGGCTACTTTATTCAGCGGCTAGTTCTTGGAAGAAGGGCATGCTTGCTAACGTTATGTCGTATAGATCACGTGAGCTCAAACTGGCCACGCGGCTATAGTTACCAAAGCGTAACTACCAGCTGTCGTCAGATAATGCCTGGTTCACACTAACGCTACACAAACTCAGTGTTATGCCACAACTCTCCATCTACAGAAAATATTTTGTTCTTTTACCTGGAATTTTAGAACGCATTTTTACTGTAAAATACAAATCTGTAGCTAATCCTGAAATTGTATCTAGCAGACTTTCACGTTCACAACGAGGTCTGTGGGGTGGCGGTGTGTCTCTTTCTCTGTGGGCAGGGCCAAGGATGTTGTGACAAATGTGGGGAAAAACTGCATACTCTAGCTTTAAGTGGTAATCGCTATATTGCATATATGTTAGGCTACATTTATTTGCCTTTGTAAAAAATAAGTTTGTTAATGTCGTCGTTTGCTCTTTTTTTTTTTTCTTCGGTTTTTCGGAAACGGGAGGGGGAGGTGTGCTCTTGTGATTCTGGGTCAGTTAGCCAATCAACGCAGAGCATGTGAAAAAATCCTGAACCGCCCACCCAAAACGGGCTGTTCAGCTGGAAGGGTAAAAAACTGACTGGATTTATTTTTAAAAATATATTGCAAAACTTGTTCCCTTAAAAAACCTTATCAACATGTATGGTAAACCTTGTAGAATAATATAAAATTAACAAAAAATAGGATGACATGGGACCTTTAACACTGAAAATATTACCCCTCACTGACATATACACTGCCCGGCCAAAAAAAAAGTCGCACACTCTAATATTTCGTTGGACCGCCTTTAGCTTTGATTACAGCGCGCATTTGTTGTGGCATTGTTTCGACAACCTTATGCAATGTCACAACATTTATTTCCATCCAGAGTAGCATAAGTTTTTGGCTGAGATCTTGTATTGACGACGGGAGAGTCGAACCACTCCGTAAAGTGTTCTCCAGCACATGCCAAAGACTTTCAATGGGGTTAAGGTCAGGAATCTGGTGGCTAATTCATGTGTTAAAAATGATTCCTCATGCTCCCTGAACCACTCTTTCACAATTTGAGCCTGATGAATCTTGGCATTGTCATCCTGGCATATGCCCATTGATGGGATAACCTGGTCATTCAGTACATTCAGGTACTTCGTTGACTTCATTTTATTGCTGCATAATGTTGCTGAGCCTAGACCTGACCAACTGAAGCAACCCCAGATCATAACACTGCCTCCAGAGGCTTGTACAGTGGGCACTATGCATGACGGGTGCAATGGCGACTTTTCTTTTGGCCGGGCAGTGTATTTGTAGAATTTATTATATACATTTCCTTATTATTTTTAGCCAAGACCTATGGAGTTGTTAACTCCGGACCGGACCACTTGGCTACATAGAGGGGATACAATCAGGTGTGACTCATCGATCAATATACAGTGGTCATTATACAGAAATAATGACTGCTCATTGACCAATCAGGATCAAGTATTTAACAAAGCCATAGTATAAGATCCCCCCTCCCATAAGAAAACACATGGATAAATACAATAATAACTCATTAATTAGTGTGGATATTCATTTTGCTTGAGGTTGCCATGCAGTCAAGGAGCAGTAGGTTTAGTGAGAACTATAATATTTTTATACACACACACATGCACGTACACACACACACACACACACACACACACACACACACACACACACACACACACACACAGTGTTCTTGGAGCTCCTCACAGCATTGATGATCTGCATGAACTGTCAGAGACGCAGGCTGGAGGCCCTGAAGCCCTTTCTGTACTGAACTAAACCCACACATGCTGGCAGCTCATTCCTCAAACAGAGTGCATGACACTGTCCTTTTCAATTACATTCCTTATTGCATGTATTGAGAGCTTGTCATACGCAGCTGAAAAATTGTATCGCATATGGGAATAAATATCTGACAAAGAATGGGACAGGCCTACACACATTCCAAATAGATTGTAAAAGAAGTACAGAAAATGAAAGAATGCAAATAACCCTATCCATAGAATATCTGGGATATCTGAATACAAAAAAAGCAAGGTTAGAAAGAGAAAAGGCTCACAAAGGGCCGATTGACAGTCACTAAGAAGGATGGGCTCCCATTCTCATATCATTGTTAGTCCAGCGGAAATTAACAGAGGAGCGATGCCAGCTGGGACTCTGCCTAGGGTCAGACTGTGTAGGTGGACGTGTTTGCTCTGTTCAACTGACTAAACCAACCCTGGAAAGGTTACAGAGAACATAAATATTTAAAGATGTATCTTTAGATATGCAAAAAGAAAAATGATATTTTATGGGTTTTTTTTTAGACATATGCTTTGAGTCTAAGCCATTGCGATGAGGAATTATTAAAGGAGCAAGTAACCAGGATGAGTTTAAACCAGGAAAGATTTAAACTGGAACCAAATCTAAACATACCCACCATTGCACCATGAATGGCAAGCCTACCACTAAGGATTCTTTCTTATTGTGATGGCACATCTCTTATCCACAATCATTTCTACATGTCCTGTTAAGACGGAGATAAGATTAACAAATCATTCTGGAGATAATCTTAAGAACAACTCACTCATCAACCGCAAAAAAATGTCTCAATTGTCATGTCAGGGTGTTCCTTATTTTACCGCCAAAGCTGCCTCAAATATCAGTGATGGAGTGGGATAAATAATGGAAAAAACATAAATTTTGTCAACAAGCCATTCTATACGAAATCAATTTTCATTTAACTTGCCTACATATACTGTCAATATATTAGTTGCAGTCGTAATTTGCTCACTGGAGGATAGCTGTATTGATATAGCCAGGGGTTTTCTGATATCCATGTATGATTTTTGTCTTCACAAGCTATAGATCGAGTATATATGTCATTCACCTGAAAATATGCATTCAGATCTACGTATTCCAGGCCTCAATTGATTGCTGGCACAGCATGAAATTAACTAGTAAATGTAGATGAGGGTAGATTTGGGGGGTAATTTCTGTAAAATACAAAATAAAATTGACAAAATGTTAAACATTTTTCGATTCTAATTCAAATTATTTTGTCAAAATTAGAGTAACTTGACAACTGTAAACGTTAAAAATAATTGCCTTTTTTTCCCATTCCAGTCAAGCTCAAGAGATATTAACTTATTAAACTGGGGTGGGTGTGTGGGTCCCTTTGATCATTTATATTTCTCAAGCTGGCCGTCAGTCAGGTCCATAATAAGCACTGCAACCATCTTCCTCAGGGAAAATAATTGTGGATTTTTTATTAACAAAAAAAAGAGGTTAGGGTCAAAAGTGGCAATTTTTAAATCATTTCCATCCATAATAACTCCATATGAACAGTGCTGACAGAGATTTAATAGTTCACATTCAAGACCCTGAAGCCCAGAGAGTAATAACTCTCTCAGCTTTCTCTGCTGCCCCACAATTTAGCAACAGAGCTGCTGTAGTTGCTTCTTCAGCAAAAAATCTAGAAGTAATATTAACAACTGACAAAGACCAAATGAGGCTTTTGAACAGATCTCTGTAATTGTATTTAATCCTGAAGATAATGAAAATATTTGTGAAATGACCATGAAGCACACAATAATATTTAATGAAATGATAGTAATAATTATTATGTAAACTTATTCCAAAGTCCAGCTGCCTCTATTTCATAATCAAAAGCCACGTTGCCTTGCTTTGTAAATGCAGGGTATTTAGAGTGGAGCAGCTGCTTGCTCTCAAGTGTGCAGAATCTCTCCGGAGGACAGGGTAAATATTGATACTGCACAGTATTGACTTCACTTTTTTATATTGACTTTCCTTTGTTTGAGAAGAATTAAATTCCAAATTTCAGTGAAATATAGATTTGGATCTCCCTGATGTGCTGTATATTTCAGGAGCCATTAAGTTAGACTTAACACAGATTGTTTCTCCAGGAATTACTGAAGAGAGAAGTTGTTAGATAATTATTTCCATAATGGATGTGTGGTCATCTGAGAGCACTGGAAAGGAGGGGGGGTCAAGGGGCTAATCCTGCCTCCCCAATTTTCCATTTGCCCGTTTTAAGATAAGCAAGTTTGTCAATTTAGCATTGTAATAATTGTGTATTGTGAAGTTACATTGCAGTATGTTTTATAAACATACCGTATGTATTTCTCCATGTTTGCACCCCTGATTCTTGCACCCTTGTCTGAAACCTAAGTAAAATAATGTATTATTTTGTATGCAAAAACAACATTTACAACCAGACAAATAAGGTGAAGCAGACCAGATACAGTTAACAACCATTTTATATACAGTATAATGATGCTATAATTGATACAAGAGTCTGTGCAATCCTGAATTATCCTTAAACAAGCTAAGATGTAATTGAAAAAATGTCTTAATTTAATTTCAAAAGAAAACTTATCCAATCAAGTTTGCTGTAGTTGAAAGTGCTTTGTAACATATGAAGGGTAGAACTGGTTGAGGAGACACAAGCAGCCTTCACACACACTCGCAGTTATGATTATCCAATCATAGATTTTTCACTGTGGTAGGAGGGCAATATTGGGGAATTCACCACTCATCCGCAAAGCATTGTTTTTGATGAAGATGTCACCGATGGCCCATTTATGTTTGATTGACAGCTGTGGAGCAATGGACCAATCACATGCATGGTTCCCACCAAAATCATCACCTAATATACCTGTTCCAACACTCCCATCTGGGATTCAATCACAATGACTTTTGATTCTTCCAGGAAGTTTTCCAGGAACCTGCTGCTGACCCTAGAATGCTCAAAATGAACTGGGACTGGCCTCATTTAATCCATTAGACATTTAAGACATCGCCAGCAATGTTGAGACTAGTCTGATACTAAAGCTGTAGGTTATTCTAATTGTATTCAAAAAAATTGTTTCAACATTATTTCAGTCTTTTTTTTGTGTCCATGTTATTTCAGTAAGTTGGGCTGTACTAAATGTACAGATATACAGTAAATACTAAGTTTCTGCACATTCTGGGCAGTTTTTTTTTTTTTTTTCCAAAGGATGGACATAGCTCATTTAAACCTAACAAGAAAAAACACCATGAGCTTGCCATCACCATGAGAGGCATTTAGTATACCAAAGGCATCAGTCAATGTAGGTTGCTGGTGCAGCATGAAAATGGACCTTCCAGAGAAGGTCATCACACCTCCTTATGTAAACAGTAGTTTGCCAGCACCATGATGCCATCTGTTTCTGTGGGAGGGACATAGTGTGTTTCTCAATGGTGAAAACTGGTAGCTTAATATCACCTGGTAAGTTTGGAGACACCAATACAGAGGTAACTGGAGAAAATCAGAGTAATGCCCTCCTTAACCCTGTCAGGAGAAATAGTACACTAGCTAATGAAATAATATAATTTCTAAATGTATATGTATAGTGGCTGGAGATTCTAGTCTGTCATGATGATTTATGAACATTAGGAGTAACGGGCATGGTTTGTCTCCTACCTGTCAGACCGCACCTAGCAGGTATCGTGGAGCGGGTCTCTGTCTTCACCGCGGAGCCTCTCTACTGGGGTGCCACAGGGCTCACTCCTGGGCCCTCTCCTTTTCTCTCTACACCAGATCACTTGGCTCAGTTATCACTTCCCAAAGGTTCTACGACCACTGCTATACTGATGACACCGGGTGCCTAGCTCACCCCTCCTGTGACAGCCTGGACATCGTCCTCCCAGCCTCAACTCTTCTCCCTGCTGGCCCCGCAATTGTGGAATAACCTGCCCATCCCAATCAGGACAGCAGAGTCCCACCGTACCTTCCGGCACAACCTGAAGATGCATCTATTCAGGAAATACCTCTCCTCCCCTTCACCACCCTGATGCCCATTGCCCTCTTCCAAATATATCTTTCATGTATCCTAAAAAAAAAAACTAAAAAAAAACAACTTTATTTTCACATATGAATTCTTGTGACAAAGGTTTACCTATCACAGGAGTGTTTTGGCCTGTCCATTACACTCTCATTAATTTCTACTTGGAATGTTGGTGATTTGCGAACTTGAACCATTTTCTTTGTGCGCTAATTATAAGTCATCTTTCTAGATAAGCTAAATGCCTAAAATGTAAATGCATGGATTACCCTTCTTGCATTTATTCGACTGACCTTTTGCAGTGATATTTTGCATTAAAAGAAAGGCTGATTAGCTTGAAAGCATTGCTCACTTATGTAAATCCTTACTGATCTATAAAGTACAAATGCTTGTGAACTGGTTTCTAACTATTCGCTTTAATGTGCACCATCTGTTCATTTCATAGTGGAAACTGTTGAATCTACCCATATTTTAAAATCTGCTATTTTTGTCAGGCTTTTCTGCACCGTTTTTTGTCAACAGTACAAGGATATGACCTTTTCTTCCCTCAAACTTTTTTGTAGTTTTGTCCAAAATAATTTCAGCACAAAAAAGTTATTTCGAGTTTTATTTTATGCACACTTTGTTTTTAGACAGATTATAAAGGTCTCATGGTGCCATATGGTATGTAAGCTACATACCACTGACCACTTTGTTGGTTATGTCTGCACATTAATTATAATTTGTTTATTTATCATCACACATTTCTCAGTTACTCACCAGTGGCGGAACTAGAGTTTTATACAGGGGGTGGCCAGGGGGTGGCCAAGGCAACTTCAGGGGGTCCATAGACCATGACAGAAAATTAGTATGTAACCCTAACCTGGCATCAAAGGAGCATGAATGAATCCTATGATTGCTGAATAGAGGTAAAAGTGATAATTCACTTAACCCGGAGTTCGTCAATGTAGCAGATAGTGTGGTCCACTAGGGTTACATCACTAGAATTCTTTAACATACTATGAATAGCCAGTGTCTCTACCTCAGAACTGCAGCTCAATTTCTTTCTCACACACACACACATACACACACACACACACACACACACACACACACACACACACACACACACACACACACACACACACACACACACACATACACATACTGTACGCATATACTGGAGAGACTTGGGTCACTCTGTTTTCATGAATATAGAATCTGGGTCTATAAGTGTTGAACATCCAAAATATTTTTCATAAAATAAAGCTCACGCACCAAGGAGATAAGATAGCATTTGTGTGTGACATAATTTGCATAGTTTATTTATGGAAGTAAATTTACAAACAAACACACTACCAGGTATGACCAAATTATACAGACCTCTCTGATCCACCCAAGTCAAACTATGTGTTTTTCTGTCTGACTGAAAACACAACATATGCCTGCACTAAATACACTGCCTGGCCAAAAAAAAAGTCGCCGTTGCACCCGTCATGCATAGTGCCCACTGTACAAACCTCTGGAGGTAGTGTTAAGATCTGGGGTTGCTTCAATTGGTCAGGTCTAGGCTCAGCAACGTTATGCAGCAATAAAATGAAGTCAGCTGAATTTTTTGGCCAGGCAATGTATTATCAAGCAGAAATGGACTTGAAAAAGAAAAATGATTTTGGTGCCCACCAATATTACAAACAATGTTCCCTGCAATTATTGCAAGGTTGTTTTTATTCAAAAACATATAATTTCTCAAGAACAACCCCTATTTAACATATAGTAAGTGCATTTTTGTTTGTTACTCAAGCTTACATATATTTTACAGGCTTTGTTGCATATGCAACTAATTTGTTGTCCTGTTAGTTACATATGGAACAAAATGGTTACTTAAAATGTTAGTTAAAATTGATTTAAAATGTTACTTTAACCTCCATTACTTTTCAACCTCTATTTCTCAGCCAATTTACACTGAATTACCTTTATCTTCTGTTATCTTTATCTTACATGTTTATGTAAGGGTTCGATTAGAAAACGACATTTTTGTTTCAAGTTTTTGAACACTTAATTTTGGGGTGTCCATGCCGGCACACTTTTACTTGCAGTATCATATTTATGCTCAGATATATTATATTAACTTTTCTTTGCTATTAGTTTTGGAATTGGCCTAATCAAGACCAGTACCTTAAAATCAACTACCAGCCTAAGTTACTAGTTTGATCATGGCTAACCCTACTCTGCAGTAAGTAGCTATAATTTCTTACACCTTTATGATAGCAAACAGGCTATCTGCAAATTGTGGTAATCTTTTGAGTAATGTTGACAGATGGATAATAACAATTGTTAGTTTTGAGTTCAAGTACGAAAATCTAACTGAGTTAATGGATTTCAAATTGCTAAATGTTAACTTGCTGAACACTGACAGCTGTACAGTTACATTAGCTAAACACTCATATACTGTAACTTACGACAGGGCACTGTATATGCGTGGCGTGCATTACTAGCACAGATGTAAACATAATGTTAGGCTAAATTGAGAACCGATTGCCAATATGCATCTACACAGTGACTCAACTTTTGTAAAAGTTGTTCAGGAAACCTAAACCCGATGATAAACCTTAAAACTTACTTCAATGTGGTGCTTTCGCCACAGGTCTGCCACAGTTGTGTCAGTCACTCGCGTGACTCGTGAGCTGTGGAAATATATCTCTCTTCCACGTCCTCGATTTGAAAAAGGCGCCGCCAGATCTCAAAATAAACAAGGTGAAATGAGATGGAAATCAGCATCAAACTGTGATAGCGAATGAAATTTTAGGGTGGCACCCCAGACCCCCCCTCTGGCTCCGCCACTGTTACTCACTCTCAGGTCTGAAAACCTTGTTCTCCTGAAATACATGCATGCTGAAAATTCATAATTGGAAAATTGTTGTTACAGTATGTATTAGTACCTAATTTCTGTTAACAGAATAATACTAGATTTACTTTGAGAGTCTATAGAGGGTGTCAAGTGTTAAGAACAACCCATTGGAATGCAGTTATTAATTATTCAGTTGAATAATATTCTAATATTATAATACAGATGGAATAAATCCTGAGCTAGTGAACTAGTTTTGAATTCACATGTGTGTCGGGACTAAATATTAAAAAGTAATGGATTATGTTTCACCACAACAGTGGTATTGACTGAATGTACTGAATGAACCTTGTCTAGAAATAACCCTACTCCTAATTTAAACACCAGATTCAAAGTTGTAAGAATAACGCGCAAATGGCACTTTCTCCCAAAATTCTGCTTGGCTTAAGCTGTTTGTAATTCAGACATTTGACTTATCCACTGTTTTAAGCATCTCTCCAGTATATACATACGTGTGTGGGGTGGAGATTTGATGAATACGAGGCGTTTCTTCAAGATGCACAAATTCAGAATTTTCACTTCTATTATGAAAAATACAGCCTCATTTGCATAAATGGATATTAGAATGAGTGCATGTTATTTGAACATAATATTTGTCTTATTTTCCTTTGCCTAGCCTATATTTTAAATTATCAAAGAGCTGTCATAAAAGCAAATATATTTAAGTATGTTTGACCGTCTATATCATACCAGGCCAATATTAGGTGGATTAATTGATATACAGTGTCTGGATCTATTTGCTTTCACAGAGAGGTGACTTTGTACTTATGTCAGCTCAGCTGCTCCAAAATTATTAGGAAGTGCAAATTAAAGGGATATTTCGGAATTTTGGACATAATATCTCAATTACGACTTACCCATGATGTAGTTGATTGATGGAAACCATTTTCAGATAATTCCATGCTGTCCCTTCTTTTGGACATATACACACATTGCTAATGCTAGCACAACTCTAAGGTAACTGGTAGTATCCACTACCAAACACACTTAAACACTCCACAGTGCACCCAAAGCAAATAAAATACGACGACAGTCTATCGGGGTTATTTTCAGTGATTATACCATCATTTTTGAAGTCAAACTATCGTTGAATGCTTTACTTTGTGCTGAACTATATTCTCTGTGGAAGTACGGCGGTGGAGCTAGCTGTCGATTAGCCAGGGTATCTGCCTGTAGGCTATCTGCTGTACTCCACAGTTGCCGACACAATCCGTTTTGCCGTAAAGTTACATATTTGGTAGACAACAAGTCAGCTAAACACAAACATGCTACAGAATAATACAGCATATACAAGCAAGCACACTGGCTACCAATTTGCAGGAAAAGTTTGACCACTTTCATGACTTCCCAATCGTGGCAACTAGCTAGCTAAATTGAATAGATAGATCACGCATGCAATCATTTATTAGTTACCTGCTCGTCAGTTGTTTTCGGTGCATGAAGAAAAACAGGTCATGGCAAAGCAGTCTCCTTCAGTAGAGGGTGTCCCGACTGTCCTTTTTTGATTTTCACATAGTCATCCTCCGTGAAATGGTCACTACACACTTTTAACTTTTTTAGAGTCTCAGTTGGTATATTGTCATCCATGCGAGCAGCAATAAGCCACAGCTGTTTTCTTTGTTGATCTTCCACTGGAAATCGGTGAAAACGTTGTGGTGCCCATTTTTTTGCATGATTTGAACAACCTTGAAATACACACCGAAATACCATCTTACCTGAACGTTAGCTAACAATACTACTAGTCTGATTCTTTCACACGCGCGATATTGTTGTTGGCCGGCACTACATACGGCGGCAGAGCTACCTACTTACCTACTAACGTAAAGTATCGCTCCGCTGCCGTACTTCCACAGAGAATTTAGGTGAGCACAAAGTAAAGGATTCAACGATAGTTTGACTTCAAAAATGATGGTATAATCACTGAAAATAACCCCGATAGACTGTCGTCGTATTTTATTTGCTTTGGTGGCACTGTGGAGTGTTTAAGTGTGTTTGGTAGTGGATGCTACCAGTTACCTTAGAGTTGCGCTAGCATTAGCAATGTGTGTATGTCCAAAAGAAGGGACAGCATGGAATTATCTGAAAATGGTTTCCATCAATCAACTACATCATGGGTAAGTCGTAATTGAGACATTATGTCCAAAATTCCGAACTATCCCTTTAACACCCCGCAGTGTACCAGTGCTCCAGGTTACAATCAAGCGTGTGACAGATGCACTCAAGAAAATAAATAGTTTGAGAGAGGTTGCACGTAATATGCTATTATTAAGTAGACTACACTTGGACTCCAACTGGTTAAGTTGAAGACGTCACTAATAATATTGTGCTCAACCACCGTACATGATTTTATTAGGTAAATCATAAAAAACGATTTAAAATCTTTTTTTTGAAAGTAAATCCATCGATGTATTTGTTTACTTAATAATATTGCGTGCAACCACTGTCAAACGATTGTTTTTTGATGGGTATATCCCAGTCGTCAATATCTAGGAGTTATGATAATTTCATGAAGGCTATGATAGAATAAAATAGAATAACTTTTATTTCCCCATTAGGGAATTTCAGTTTTAGCCACCAGCAAAAAAAAAAAAGACAAAGACACACAAACAAACATATCAAATTGACATTCAATAGAATCATTGCATTAATCAAACTAATTAAGTGAATTAAAGTGGAATACAGCCAAACGTCATGATTAAAAATAGCCCCCGCTGTCCCGAGGTGTCCAGTGTCATCAAGCAGTCCAATACACAAACTCCCCCTCCACAACTTTCCTCCATACAAGCAGTGTTGTGGTCTCTGTCAACTGTCGAAACGGAGCACCAATCTGCGTCAGCCTTTCCAGTCGTCGCCTCACTCCTCCCCCGCATTATCTTCTCCTTCCCTTCCCTGGTGGCCTTTTGAAAATTGCCTGCAGTCCTGGATCAGTCCCGACATCTTCAACTCCGGTGAAGTGCGATGGCAAACTTTGTAGCTGCAGATCCAACGAACATTCCCAAGCGTATGTTGCGAATGCGTCTCCATGGTGACGACTACAAACAAAATTATCCCGACTAGAAAATTCGTCAATATTATCAAAATGAGCAGCAGGAGTGCCCTGAAAAATCTCCAGCCCGCTTCCCCGTCCCACAACAGACACACAGCGCATGAAAAAAACAAAAGACAAAAGCCAGACACAACAAAACACATTTGAATTAACAAAACACAAACACGAGAGACAGCTGGACTACATGTCGCCATTACAGCGCCACATGTCGCCATTACAGCGCCACGTGACATATGACATATGAATACGTTCACTGCATTCCCCACCCCCCAAGAGAAAATACAATTCACAAACACAGGCAAATGCGGTTATTAAAGGCGCTGTCACTGAGATGTTGAAAATGTATACCCCCACAGACATTTTTTTAGTAGAAAGCTGGCAACCCAGGTGGCTGGCAACAAGAAACAGGTCAGGACAATATCATGCCCTGTGTGCCACCCACATTTTGAGAAAAGCAGCCGCGGAGCTTGAGTTTGAATATGGCGTAGATTAACTCCCGTAAAAGCCACGCAGGAGAGGCACTTAAGCACACTCTGAATCTGGCCCTTAATAAGAGTAATACTGATGTAATGGAGGCCAACCTAAAGGCAAGGCTAAGTGGCAAATTAAGTCCCATTGTAAAAGTAGCATATAAAAGTCAAACATAATTTAAATATTTACAATTAAATTCCATAAATAATCTTTCCAACTGGGTTCACAGATCTTCATGTACAAACTATTTCAATAAGGAGGGAAAACAGTCAGGGACGTAGGCCAAACTTTAAGCTTACCAAAATCAACTGTTTGTAACATCATTGGCAAGCTCAGTAATCGCAAAGGGCCTGGTAGGCCCAGAAAGGCCTCTACAGTTGATGAAGAAAAAACCCCAGACACCTGTCTGACAGATCAGAAACACTCTTTAGGAGGCAAGTGTGGATGTGTCAGTGATGTCTGCAGAAGACTTCAAGAACAGAAGTAGAGAGGCTACACTGAAATATGCAAACCACTAGTTATGTACAAAATGTATAAAAAATACTCTGTAATAAAAGCTAAGAATCGGCACTTTAACCCCATGAATTGTGGTCTAAAATTGTGGAGTACAGAGCCAAATCCCAAATAAAAGTCTTTGTCCCAAACATTATAGAGGGTACTGTATGTATGTACAGTATCATTTTAAATATTTGGTCGCATATCCTTTGCATGCCATGACTTCCTTGACTTTTCTGCTGCCAGATATGCAATAGATATGGATGGATAACTTGAAGGGTTTCTTCTGACTTATTTTTTCATAGAGTTCAATCGGAAAATTTGTCAGGAGAAACAACCCTTAAAGTGATCCATCCATATCTACTGCATATCTGGCAGCAGAGTGATGGTTTGAGGCTCGTTTGATACCTCAGATGTCTGATCCAGAGTCTTTTGATGTTGTTGGGTCAGACATAAGAAAGTCATGGCATGCAAAGGATATGTGACCAACTATTAAAAATGGTTACTTTATTCTTCATTATGTTAAACTGTCCAATATATTTTGATGCCCGGAAATGGGGGGGGACTATGTACAAAAGGTTCTATAATTTCTAAACGGTTCATCCGATATGGATGAAAATACCCTCAAATTAAAGGTGACAGTCTGCACTTCATTGTCATTGTATCCTTTCAAACTCAAAGTGCTAGAGTACAGAACCAAAATAACAAACAACGTGTCACTGTCCAATGGATTATGGCGCTCACTGTATGTGTGTGTGTATATACTGTGTGTGTGTGTGTGTGTGTGTGTGTGTGTGTGTGTGTGTGTGTGTGTGTGTGTGTGTGTGTGTGCATATATACAGTATATATATATATATATATATTTGCATACATACATACAGGAGGCCTCAAAATATTTTACACATGGGTCAATTTATTTTGTTGTGTATGAGGATCCTAGGGGTGTATGTGAATCCACTTGATTTGAATTTGTTATATGAAAAGTTACAATGATCATAGTAATTTAATAGCCTGTTTTCCCCAGGTCATCAATGGTTCAGAATTATCAGTAAAATTATACAGGTATGTCCAAGTACCTTTTTTACAAGACAGACACTGACAGAAACACTGTTGACAGAATCTCAGCAGTTTCTAGCGGCCTGGCAAACTCATGCCAAATATTTTCATAAAGCTCTGAAATATATCTAAAGACCAGATAATAAACGTGTGTACATAGTAATGCCACTTTAAACGATAAATCTCATCAGACATGGATCGATATTAATTGACCCAGTCTACTTCTCTGTAAGCCTGCACTCTAAAGAAGATTATTTTCCAAATATAGAAATAAAAATAACAAAAGAAGAGGAATGACTTAAAGAAAATGTTACTTTTTATGTTAAGGAGAATATGTCACATGTTTCGGGAAAGATTTGAGGAGAACATGGAGGATGGACAAAAAGGAGAAGTGTTGTTATTACTGCTCTCAATATATGCAGGTTGCGAATCAAACCCTCTACAAAAGCTATGAGAACCTCCGTGGCAGAGGTCATGAAAAACAAAAATGTCCAACACAGCTGAATGCATTTCAAAGGCTTTGGGGAGTCAGCAGCTTTGGCCCTTTGGCCTAGCACACTGCTGCTGAAAGTGATGGTTGCTGCCAGCTCCTAATAAGGATGGTGCTAGAACACCAATACACATGCACATGAAAGCAACCCTGAGGGCATTTCACCCACGTAATGACAAGTCTGCAACCTGACCCTCTCAGACCCTATTTTACCGACATTTATTACTGATTTTTCCATTAAACTCACGTGATGGTTTCTTCGATTTTGTTTGAAAAGAAATGACAGTTTAGTATTTGACACATTTTGAATGTATTGACGATGGGCTCATTACTTCGAAGAACAATGCACAGGAACTTGGCCCAGGATGCAAACAACCTATCCAGTGATGAAGAGCCACTGTTCCAGCCTAATATAGCGGAAGACAGCAGGATAAATGTGAGTAACACAGGGGAAACTATATAAATATTTTTATATAGTTCTGTTCTGTTGTTCTGTTAAATTGGTCAATGGTCACACTGTCCATTGCTCAATGGCAGGTGGAAAACACAAAATATGAATCATAGAATTAGGTTGTTTTCATGAAACAATGATAAGTGAGTCTGAATCTTGACAAGTCAGCAGTGTTCAGGCACAACTATGGTATGGTTTTTTTTGAGATTACTGGAATCAGTTGTTCATTATACATTGAATTGAACTAGAGTGCATACTAGAGTGCATATCTGATTAAGTTATTTTCCTGTTTTTCTTTGCTGCTGTTAATATAATTCGGTTTCATGATTATTAGGGTAGTTTTGTTCTTGTTTGTATAATTTAGTTTAATGTTCAATATGGGTAGTTTGCAAGTTGTCAAATGAGTCTGCATTTATTTGCATGTGATGTCTCTCTCTTGGAACTTCCTCCATCTTATGGACTATTGCACTTCAATCCCTGATCTTTGCCTTTGTGTTTGCATGTATGGTGCTCTGGATAAAAGCATCAGTAAAATGCCAGGAAATTAAAGATATGTATCCCAGTGAACAAAAGCCAGAATATAGACTCTAGTCTAGAGGAGTGGACATCTAGTTTGACAGAAGCTTTTACATAATCAGATGTTTTGACATATCCCCAATATAGCTCAGGTTTTACCCACATATAGCCTTGGCTATGTCCTAGTAGGCTAGAAAGCTATCACTTTTCAACCAAATATAGCCGGGTTTTCACCTGAACACCTAGAAGGCGTTTCAGCGACTTTTCACCACAAACATATTCGCTGGGATGCTATAGATTTAACATTACAGGACTAGACTTCTGATCATACCTCTCACAGCACATTGTTCAGCGGCCGGTCCTCCAACCCACTACCAAAAATATCACCATCACTAATGGTTGACCAACTGTTCATTGGATGTCTTTGTCTTCTTTTTCCATTATAGAAGAGGTGCTGACGTTTCAAGACAAACAATAGCATTAATTCCATTCCATTATTGCTAAAAGGAGATGATGGCACGCCATTGTTGTCTGAGTGCTTCTTTATCTTGGTCTCGCCTGTAGTTCACGTGACGGTTTTAAACTGGATGCCCCTTTGAAATAATCAATAGCTCTCCCCCATTTAGATGGACCCAGATTATGAAGGTTGCCTGATCTTAAGAGCGCCTCTTTTCAGGGAAAGAATACAGCTTGGACAGCAATCATTGGAAGTAATAACATCTCTCATTTGTAATGTAACAATGCATTATCTGTGTTAAAACCCTTATAACTGGATACAGTAGAATGCATTTTTGGTAAATACCTGTACAGTTGAGAAGTAATATCTGGGTGGTGTGTTCTGGCAACTCAATTCAACCAATGTCAATCTATGGGGATCTGACGGGAGACCAGAGGCCATTAAATTATTAATTTAATGGGCCAGAGGCCATGTAATTATCCCTGACGGAAATTTGCTTGCACCTATCACCACATGTTAATTGCCTAAACTGATAATGCAAAGGAAATGTGTCGCAGATAATGTGTCACCTGGCATTCATTGATGTCACAGATGGGTCTATTGTAATTGTGAGGCATACAGTCAATCAGACAGCCATGTGTTTCTGTAATATCGAGCTTGATGGCCAAACAGTACATTTTGAAGGGAGTCCAATGCAATATGCCTAAAGGTTATGCTAATACTTCACATTCAGACAGATGAGAATTGCAACTTTAAATGGTATGACATTACGTGTCAATGCTGGTGAACTGGTCTTTGCTGGTGAACCATTTTCCTCATGCCCCAAACAATGACTGCAATACGCTCAATTAGGGTCTTATTTTGGTGACAACGCACAAATGCTCCTGGGTGTAAGTGGAATTGCTAGCTTTGTCTCGTGCGAATGGCGTATCTTTTGCCTGTGCCAGGTTTGGTTGTTTTGTGGTCTTTAGCAAACCCATTTGCGTCAACATTGGTTGGGCAGAACAATACATTGGTTTCTCCCAATTTGGTGGCCTATTGTACCCTATGTTATTCAATTCCCCATGTAGCAACCGCTTGAGAATTTGCCGCTACACAACCCCGTCAGCCAGTAGTAGGAAGGAGGGTGCCAAATGCTCTTCAGGGCGCAACTCCTCCAGCTCCTGACCACAATTTTGACTTGCCCAGGGCCGCTTGTGTGCGCCGATTCTTGTGTGCGCCGATTCTCCCCCGCCAAGTCTCCCCCGCCAAGTCCCTACCCGCACACTGGGAGAAGCCACCAATTGGCGCATTGTGCTACTTTGATGGCGTTATGAATGCGCACATATAAATCCATGAACACATAACACAGATGGGAGTAATATTTTCTTTACTTTAATTTGACTATTTGAAATGCAAGCTGATATTGATATTGCAGTCTGGTATTTAGGCATTGTATCTGTATGTAGTTCAATGTAAGATACTTGAATAAGAGACACAACAGACATGAGAGACCGGCTCTAGATCCACTGGTTTTCATTCCAAAACAATGCATGCATGATTCATAGCCTATAAAAAAGCCAATAAACCAGAGACCACAGCCAGGCCAAAAACCCACAGATAGGCAACAACCCATATAAAAGGGGAGAATATAAAGATATGGTTCTTGGTATCATTGGTGGTCAGAATTCACAATCTTTACATGGACTACCAAACATTCCACTGGATGGTGAGTCCCAGGTTTGGGGAGTCAATGCACCTGTTGAAACACACAGCAGTCAAGAAGTCGTAGTTGTCATAACCGCTGTGGAACCAGAAGCTGGACCCTCAGCTAGGCCTAATGACACCCTGCAAGAGCCACCTCGAAATAAAAAGTTCAAGTGCACCAGACAACTAGAGCAAAGAGATTCGGACGCCGATGAGAACCTATCCATGAACCTTTTTGTTGTTGTTAGATTAATTATTTTTGATTACAATTCCATTATGTTATGTATATGTGTTATGTACTTGGAAAATATAATTAATCATTATATCTCTCTAAATTCCTATACTGTCTGTCTTCCTTATGTTGTTCTTCATATCCAATAGGTCAGATTAAAGCACTGATTCAATTGCTTTGAAATACCATTGTTGTCTGATCCTGGATCGCAAAATATGGGATTTCTAAATGTGAACCGATCGAATAGGGATTAAATGTTTTAAACTACTGGGCCCTGGAAATGACCGAAATTGAGTTGGACATGCTCTAATTCACCAGCGCCTTGTGTTAGGGTTTGATAATTGTGCCTTGACTGCGAAAATAGGGCCCTTAGAGTATTTAATTTGTTTAAACATTGTGCATTTATTGTCATATCTAAAATAATAACCCATATCCGCAAGACCATTCCCGCCTGCTAGGTTATTTTCCAAATTTTCCACCCAGTCCTGCAGAGATTGTGCTGCCCCCACCCGCACCAGTTTTATATTGGTATTTTACCTGTTCCCTTCCCATAAAAAAATAAAAATTATAATTAAATGAACAAAGAAATTCTGAATCACTTAAAGAGAGATTTTTTTTTTTTTAAATGCCAATGAAAATATACACACGTGTCCCAAACAGAAATAAAGGCAGGTCCACACACAACGAGAAATAAGACAATTGGAGAGCGCGCTTTTTCTCGTTACTATTTAGTTTTTTATATATAAAAACAAAAAAGGCATAACATTAGCTGAAAAGGTTGATTAAAACAATGTGCTGCCCCTTAACATGGTTTTGATGTAATGTTTATATCAGCGATATAGGCATCTTTAACATGCATTTAAAACAGAATGGGCAGCCTTACTCATGAGTCGCAACTCAAAAAGGCCAATATGATGTAACCAAATCCTCAAATTAAAAAAACTGCGACTGTAAAACAAAATGCTTAGATGCTGACTTTGGCTTCACGTGGTATTCTCAGATATTATATTATCTGCAATAACATGTCAATACAGGGGAAGTTGTGTCATTTTCCATTGTAAGGCATATACGTGACATTTTCAGGGGGTTCACACGCAGCAGGGGTCACAATGTCTTGTAAGGGCTAGCTAATTCAAAGTTAGCTATCATAATTGGTTATTTTCCTTTTTTTTTTTACCAAAAACAACTCATCATCATAAATATTTATGACATTTTCAGCTGTAAAAATATTTGAAAGAAGAACCCTGTGGACGACAATCAACCTGTTTTGCTTCAGTCTGAAAATAAATGAGATGATTTTAGAATGGCTAAAGTGTCAAACTGTGCCACCCTTGCCCACTTTCAAACAAGCCGAAATTGGAAACGGGAAAGGATTTCATTAAGGCTTTTAATCTCCTCCAAATATTTCCGCTGTGCTCTCCACTGGGGTAATAACGTTATACAATATGTGATACATAGGCAAGGTTTAGAATGGGGGTTTCTTGTTTGTCAGATAACGGCCCACAATTACGGGCAGGATATCAGGAGTGACAGGTCTGATGTGGTGACAAACGAGGCAAAACTTAAACCCTGCACTAGCACCAATAACTGAAATAATGGAGGCTGACCGCAGACCCTCACCCATATCCTCATACTGATTATGCAGTGAATCGGACCGATTTTGTCTGGACCTGCCCACGCCGATACCACCAAGATATTACCGCTGTCAGTCCTTCTGCTCCCGCACAAAAAGCAATGGCGCTACAATGATGACTGGATTCTTAAAACAGCTGAAAGGCAGTGAAATTATATAAGTATGTTACGTATTGTAGGTTGAGTTTACATTACAAACCGGATAGAGAATGTATAGAGAAACACCCTGAAATTGTACGATTATCTATGATTGTGCAGGCCCTTTCGGGTGTGGATGGGGGATGGTGTGATGTGAGCATTGTAACCCCTGATTGAAGATGTGTCCAATATAGAATTTCAGCCAGACTATTCCAGGAAAATTAATTATTTAAATATCTTATTTTCTTTGAGGAATGACGGAGGATGTAGCCGTCCCCCTCGTGCCCTGATAGAAATCTCCATGCAGAGATCCCTGTTTTGTTTTTGTTTTTTTACAGAAGTCTTTTACACAAAAAAGACACAAATTAGTAACTTGGTACTGCTGACCTGGTTTATTACTCAAAAAGAAACAATAGGACAGCAAAGGCCTTTAAATGTCTAGTTAATTGGCTGAACATAAATTGTAAAAATGCCTGCAGGGTAGAAGGGTAGAGAGAAATAGTTGTTTTTAGCTTTTGTATTTTGTTGTTTTAAATTTTTTCGCTTTAGTCTGTGAAGTAACATACTCTCTGCTCTAGTGAATAGCAGACTTGAGAAAACAAGCTGGAGTGATATCAGTCATGGGAGTTTGTGCACCACTGAAGCAAATGCTCTACCTGGAACAGCCCCATGCGCACAATTCACCTGGGGCCTTTGCATCGTCCACACCATATGTTTCAGACGCTCCTATTAAGGGATAAAAATTCATTATGAAAAAATCCAATCACAATAAAAGTAGCATTCAAAATCTGATGATGTGAGTGGGAAGGAGGGACACACAATGAAAGAGGGAGCGGGAAGGAATTTATGCACCTTCATTGAACCAAATGAAGTCAAAACTAAATCGTTAAATATTTAGTTGTGCACAAAAAGCTAAGCTGGACGAAACCACGCCCCACACGCATCACCATTGATATGCCGCAGTTTTACAGCTGATGTTAACAATGGTAATACCGTTTTGCAATAACAGTAGGCTATAGCCGAAGCAGCAACTCGGTTTTAATAACTTAAACAGGCACATAGCGGGGAATCCACAAGATGATTGTAGTGGCTTTGTGCCCGTTAAAGAAAACCAAGCACCAGAAAAAATTACATATGTGACTCACAAAGCACCCGCAGTGAATTGAGAGTGCACGCAATTGCACTACCAGTGCAGGGAAATTGCAGCACAGTGCGCTGTCTGGGCCATGCATATTTAAATTGTGTTCTATACATAAATCTCAGCAGCAAAATGACACATGTTTAAGTAAATGGACCACAATACAGAGAATGTCTGGTTCAAAAGATTCTCAAAATCTCTCAAATTACTGCTCGCAATAAGTATGGATTTTTAAAGACGACCTGAAATCGCATGCAAATACAGATCGTTCATACAAGGGTACCCTGTCCCTCTTTTGGTTAACAGAGACAGAGATTTATGCAGTAGCTACTAGCCAAAATGACATTGAACCTGCACCACCGTTGCATCGGCAGTGCTATTTCATGCAAAGAAAAACAAAAGAATTGGATAAAGCTTGCTCGAAAACTAGGGTAAACAGGTGCTCGTTTTAGAATGTGGCGAGATGTTTGGGAGCAGACGTGGAGATCACATTGTTTCTACTGGACAGGGAGGTCAAAAGTTTCGACACTAATTTACTTGGACTTTCTGCTTGCCAGCCAATTTTAATTACCTATAATGAATAGCTAGGTTGCTATTATTGATAATGTTACTTCATTCCGTTGCTTGGAAGAAGGAAAGGTTTGCTAACGTTATCTGGCTAGATCGCATTAGCTAGAACCGGCTACGCGGCTATAATCATGTCCCACCCTTGTGTGGCCATGTCACGTGTTGTTTTTGTTGTTATTGAAGGAAAATGTGAACGAAGCTGTGTCTCATTTTTTAAAACGAAGTTGCGCGTCATATTTATGCGACCAAAATGTTTGTGTACTACTTGAAAAGTGTACTTCCGAATATACTCAGTGAAACCCCGAAAGTAAGTGTATCATATGGGGGCTTTAAGTATACTACATTTAGAGAAAATTTTGCCTACTTAACGACTTTCTCGTCTTGTCTACTCAACAAGCCTACTCAATAGTATGGAAGGGTGCTGATTCGGACACAGCCCCAGGGTGCGTCCCAATACTCTGAAAATGCACCCTCCTTTCATCCACTACCACCTTCTCTCCCCCGTGCCCCGGAAACGGATCTTCTTGTTTTAATCTAATTGATTGATTGATTGATTGATTGATTGATTGATTGATTGATTTGTTTATTGTCCTTTCTGAAATTCATCATGTACTGTATATAATGTTGCTTATTACATCTTAATTACATATTAATGGTTATATATTAATTAATGTCTTCACCGCAATGTCAGGTACATTGTATCCTGTACATGCAAATACTTGTACTCGGAACGTTCAGGCGGTTTTGCATACTTCCGGGTAGGAGAGGAGTGGTAGTGGAGGAGTGGAGGAAAGGAGGTGGGGAGTGAAGAATATTGGGACGCAGCTCCAGTCTCAGAATCTGTGCCTGATTAAGGCCAGCTGCACACCTGCTGGTAGTTGCAATTGACATGAGTTAAAAACAGGTGTGTAATGAGCACAAGAAAGGCCATTTTGTTGAGGTCTGTTTTGTGATGCACATGCGGTTTGTAGTACTCCCTGTATTAAATGTTTTTCAAATCATTTTGTCAGGCTTGGTAATGACCCGCTTTGTCACAAATGTCTGTTGGGGAACACAACTACTGACCATAGTGGGAAAAATATGAAGTCAGATATAATTTGGTTTTTGAAATGCATGAAGTGTTATCATTATGAGCTGTGAGGGCTTCTGTATGAGTGTGCATAAGGATACCAGCAGGGAAATCCAATACAAAGATGAGAGGACTTACTGGGGAAGTTATTTGAGATCGTTAGATAAAGTATAACGTATACCACACCATTGATTGCACATTTTAAAAGATCATAGACGGCTCTAAATAAGCAAAGCTGCATGAAAATAAAAAAGAAACCCATAGAGTACCTGTAAACGATATTTTACCTGTAAATAACGATAGTGTCCCAATTGATATACTTGCCTGGGAGATGCAGAAAGGTGACCATTAAGCTGAAATCATTTTACATTCATAGGAAACATGAATACTATCTCATTTAGACAAAGGGGTATGTCTCAGCATTATTGCTTACAAATACAATTTGGAAAAAGAAAGTGTTTGATATGAAAAAAAACCATAGCTATATTCAAAGGATGGAAAATATGTGCATTATTGCAAACAGTGCAGAGTTTATTAGCGGCACCCACCCATTTCTTTGTTTTTCTGTTGTGCACATTTGAGCGTGGCGCTGTTATCCTGTGAGGTAACCTACCGTTATGACTGCTTCCTATAAGTGGACTCTGCAGGGCTTTCTGAAAGAAAGACAGACCCTGTGGCCTCATTTATAAATGGTGTATACGCACAAAAAAGATGCGTATGCTACTTTCCCTGCAAATTTGTACGTGTGCGCACGTCTCCGATGGTGAAATTCAGACAAAGGTCCTACAGACTAACTTCACTTAATTACTTTCACTTCATATCAAAGTGAAAGTAAAACATATCAAAACGTATCAAAGCCTTCTAATAGTCATAATATCCCTTGTCAGAGGAACATCCAGGCCTAAGTGGTTTCTGTCTTTTCGGTGTTAGGGCTCTATTTTAATAAACCAAACGCAATGGTGAACACAAGAGTAAGCGCTTGGCGGTATCGCTCTGAGGGCGTGTCGGCGAGAAATTTGGTAATTTCATGACGGCAATCTTGGCGCACTTAATGGCGGTATTGCTAAAAGGCTGGGTTTAAATGTCCAAGGTGTGTCTCTATGGTAGCCAATCAAATTGTTGTTCTCATGCTTTAAAAAAAAGTCAGTTGGAACACAATCGCTCCATGCAATTTCATAATGAGCAACCCAAACGCACTGGACCGTCAACTTGGATGTGCGTATGATTCTACGTGGGAACATGCATTGAAATGTTCATTTTAAAAGCTGATCCGATACTTACCATTTATCTAGCCCTATTAAACCGCTCAGCCAGTTGATTTCTCTTTGCTCTGGCTGTGATGGGGACCGCGACCATTGGTGCAGGTGGGGCAAGCTCATTTTGTCGCTGAAGTACATCTTTCGGCAGGCGCATTTCACATTGGTGAAGATGTGCGATATTATGCAGCACACAACAGGCCACCATGAAGGCAGCTGCTCTCTCAGGGGTATACTGCAGTGATCCACTCGACCTATCCAAACACCTAAATCTCATTTTGAGTAGGCCCAAATGTTCTCTCAATGGCAACGCGACCCTTTGTTAGTCGGTGATTAAAAATGTGTTGTGCTCTAGTGCAGGGTGCGATGTATGGTGTCATCAGCCAATGCTTCAAAGGGTACCCGTTGTCTCCCAATAAGCACCCATCCACGTTCCCTTCGAAGGCTCCAGGAATTTGAGAGTTTGCCAAAATGAAGGAGTCGTGGGCTGAACCTGGGTAATTGGCAAATACATGTGTGACTTTGCAGCCGGCATCGCATGTCACCTGGACATTGATGGAATGTGTTCCTTTGCGATTGACGAAAACTATTGCATGCTCGGGTGGTGCGCGGATTTGTATGTGCGTGCAGTCGATAGCACCAAGCACCCCCAGGGAACCCACACTTGAGAAAAAATGTGAGTTTTGACTTTTTACTGCATTCATTGTCCGTATAGTTGAGGAAGGACACCTCAACTATACCCTTTCTGTGTATTGTCGTCGTCGCCGCAAACGTCGACCGATCACGTACTCCATCGTCAGTGTCACGGGATTGAATCCTTAGGCCACTAACACCTGCCTGCATAAATAGTCACTTATATACCCTGCTGATGATTGATTGAAGACTAAATGAATCGTTTGGTTAATTAGCCTACATTAGGTGATGTAGGCATAATTATGATTCAAGTGGTAGGCTTATGATTCAACTGTGCCAATGTATAATTTATATATTATAGGCTATTGGCCTACATGATCGCAAGTTTCTTGTAAGCTGTCCTGTTTTATTCTAGTAGTTTAAATTAAAATTAATTAATTAATAATAATTATAGGCTATTTGTTCAATAAATGGAAGTGTAATGTTGGCATCACCTATAGACACTACACAGAACTACATGACTAATAAGTTGCCAAATTACCAGAGTCTATTGCGTTGCCGCTAAGAGGTGGTTCCAGCTGATCATAATACAATGGGTTTTCGTTGGTTCAAATTGTCACTGCGCCGAAAGTATTTTAGAACATGCCCCAGACCGTGCCACCCATCCCACTGCAGCGCAAGCGAAATGATGTTATGTTGAGAATTTGTTGATCCTAGCAGTATTGCTGAGAAACGCCATAGCGCCAGTTTTAAGACGTTGATGCTGTCAACAAGCTTGCGTTTGACTATACCGTCCCCCTTGCGCTGGTTTGCGCCGGTTTGAAAATAGAGCCCTTAGTCTGAAAGTCCATATTTAAGTATAATATTTATGTATAATATTGCCGGTGACACATCCCATATGTATACATTCATAGTTTCAGCTTATGCCATCAGGGAGGTGCTATAGAGTCACAGTACAGATGCATAAGATTCAAGTGCTCTTTTATCCCAGAATCCATTCAAATGTTGAATGTGAGGTCCAACAATGTGATGCAATTTGATAGCGATGGGTATAATCAGGGAAATATTTACGTGGACGTCATTTCTCTCAGGATAACTCACATATTGAATATATGAATTTAAGAATAATGAACATACAATTACTTTGGTTTGCCATTGAATGGATCTGCTCTATGTGCTTCTAGTGCATGCACCTATCACCCTATCAACAGGGAGCAGGAAACATCTCCCCTACTAAACAGGAGATATACCAAACCCCTGGTACATAGAGCAGATCCAAACAACAGGTGGAAGCTGGGATGGTGGAGGGTGAGCAGCATTTTTTTTAAAGCAGAGGCAGCCGCAGCACAAGCAATAAAGAGCAAATGAAACGTCTGACTCTCGCATTTAAAAAGGGGCGCTCCATTAGCGATGTGCGTATGTGATTGGCTGAGTATGAGAACGTGTTTTCTGAGGCCGACCATTGGTCGGGCGCAGCAACAGTTTCCTGACAGAGCTTGCTCTGCGCGGCACATCATATCTGTATTTTGTGTGGATGTACAGGTATCTGTGTGGATGTATGTTTGTAACTGTGTTATTGTGCTTCTTTAAGATGCAAGATAAATTATTGTGTAATCAGACGATAAAGTATCCTATTAAGTGTCGTGATGCAGTTAATAGCAAAATGTATTATGAATTCTTGGCTATAGTAGTGTAACCTTATGGGAGGGGGAGGGGGGAGGCTGTGCGCAGCAATACGCATCCACAATATCCAACCACTTCTTTTAGCTGCCACTAGACAAATTTTTTTTTGGTTTTGCCAGAACTGTTTCCACCAAACAATATGGTCTGTCTGGCCTCTACGTCTGTAACGAGCATCTCGATTTTACACTCTGAAGTTTCACTTCTTTGCTTTGTGTCGGACTTCTCTATTTTCCCTGACAATTAATTGGACTGTCAAGCTGATTTATATCAATATTCACAATGGGCGTTCCATTAACCATTTATGGTTAATTGTGGGAGTTAATGGGGTGGGATACTAGGCTCGTGCACGTACGCACGTGGATGGGGGCCTCCATCCCGTTTCTCGTTTGAACGGATCACCGCAACCTTGAGTACCTCCTTTCTGCTCGAAGACTCAACCCACGTCAGGCCCGGCGGTCATTATTTTTCTCCCGGTTCCAGTTCACCCTTTCGTACCGACCGGGATCCAAGAATGCCAAGCCTGACGCCTTGTCCCAGCTACACAAGTCGCCCAAGGAGGAGGTTCTGCTCACCGACCCGGCTCCTAGTGATACCCCCCGTTTCATTGGCCCATTGCCTATCTCCCGTGTTCCTCGCCGACCCCGTCTTTCTGAATCTCCAGAGCTGTCTCCTCCACCACCTTCTGCTCCTCGCCGACCCCGTCTTTCTGAATCTCCAGAGCTGTCTCCTCCACCACCTTCTGCTCCTCGCCGACCCCGTCCTTTCTGAATCTCCAGAGCTGTCTCCTCCACCACCTTCTGCTCCTCGCCGACCCCGTCTTTCTGAATCTCCAGAGCTGTCTGCTCTGGAGATTCCAGAACCTCCGGAACCTCCCACCTCCTCTATACCGCCTCCACCCTGTGTTTAATGTTTCCCATGTCAAACCTCACGTCGTGTCTCGTTCGAGCCCTCAGGTCCGTCCCCCTCCTCCCCACCGACTCATCTATGTCGACCTTGAATAAAGCCTTATTCCTATTATTCCTTGGTGTCTGCGAGTGGTTCCGATCGGTTCTCATAACGCCCAGCTTTTGGTCCAGGCTTTGGTTATTTCCTGGACTACTGCAGCACCTGGACTAATTTGGTTATAAATCCATCTCCTATGCCTTCTTGGGTTATACTGTGCTTGTGCATTCCTGATACTAACACTGTTCCCCACTTCCACTTTTATAATTTGCTAAGTGATTATGTGATTTTTGGTGATTATAATCTGCTAAGTGACTGTAATGGAATATAATATTTTAAAACATTATTAGTTGGAGGGGCCATCAAATGGAAAATAGCAGTAAAAAGGGAAAACTAAAGCCTGAACAATAATTTGTGTTGAATATTTTTTTTTTCTTGAAAGGAACCGGTACTGTTATTTAAATAAATCAAATCCTAAAACTAAATAGGTATGCAAACCTTAGTAAGTATCCCTCTTAGGAGCATTATCACCTTGTGATTCAAACAAAATCGCTTTGTTGTGTATTCTTGGGGTAGTTTGCAGACCAGTCCATTTACACAGTAAATATTAATAAGGACAAGCCAGGAAGCCTCTTTGTTATTGTGACCAATAAAAGCAGGTCAGGCTTCAGTGTGGGTCAGTGCATTACACGCCTTCATGCCTCAGGGAAATAAATCCTCTGTGGATGAAAAGGCAAAAAAAATGGAGGCTCTAATATCTGATGGGGGAATCACTTGTTCGTCCCTACAGCAATCCCAGCTAAACTCATCGTAATAGGATTGCATCTATAATCTGGTCTTGATTAGATGTGGTGGGTGGCCCTTCCTGACACACACAACATGATGGACCGAGCGACCCCTGTGATGTACTTATCTATTCCGACACTGTTCTACTGCAGTGATAGCCACGTTTCCCACTCTGTCACCCCGTTAACCTATTCCTGTGTGGATTTTCAGTCATGCATTAAGTCAAAAGATGCTAAAGAGGATGCCCAATTTCAATCGATCCTTTTTTTTTGTATGGCAAACCTGCTACGTCTTTCATTGTGATCCCCCTCTGTTGATTCCAATGATGTACACTGCAAAAAAAATGTCTGTCTTAACAAGTGTTTTAGACTTGTAATGAGATTTAAAATGTTTTTTTTCTCAACATTTGCATGTTAGCATATTTTAAGTTACTTTTTGCTTGACAAGTGAAATTCTTACCCCACTGGCAAATCTTAAAATGAGTAAAACTCACCCCACTGGCACATAGTTTGTCTTTTTTTTTTTTTAAGTAACAGAAATAAGATTCTAAAGCCTAAATATAAGATTAAAATACTTGTTAAGATTTGGGTTTTTGCAGTGTAGTATTTTAATCAGAATCAATAAGCCAGAAAAAAGCAATGTAAAAATAAATAAAATCACAAATGGAATCAAGTTTTCAGAAACATGAGATGCTCCTCTTAGATATGCATGTGTTTATACAATATACTGTATATATAGTTGTATAAACACATGCATATAGCTCTTGAGACTGTTCTCATGAGATATGACAAGATATGGGATGAATGGAGGCAGACACAAGTGAATGTTGCAGAGGTAGGTTTTTGTAATCATTATTTTTTTTTTCTTGACGCTGTCTCAGAGGCAATTCTCTTGTAGGAGCCATGCTTTTTTTCTCCCATCTATTCTGTACATAATAACCCCATGCACAATGTATAAAATGCTCTGCCAATCAGGGTAGGGTGCTTGCACTGTTGTATAACGTTTGCTCTCCATGTTGTCTCAGTCTTAATCCCCCAAAAATACATGTACGTTTAGAGAGGTCATAGGACTGGCTTTCCTTTGGAGAAACTGTGTATCGTGCATGCATGCGTGCGAGAGCGAGAGCGAGATAAAGCCCTGACCTCTGCACACATCATTTCTGTACACTCTAGTTTACCCTGAAAGAGATGTGCAGTCATTGTAAACTGAGCAAAAATGGAGCTCACGTTAAAGCTTCAGGACACTTGGCAGACTGCATAGTTCACAGGCTTTTCTAGCACAGCGGAGTCTAAAAAGCGGCATTCCATTATAGTTAATTGTGTCTTCTCCAATGGGCAATTTTCGCCCAGTGACTTCCTCTGCTTCTTTGATTAATGTTACGTCTCTTGCCAATTTACAATACACTGTACTGGAGTATAAATCCATTCTGTCCTCGTTGTCCAAGACAGAGACCCGCCCTGAAACTGCTTGAGCTATGCGGTTATAATATTGACACACAATCTGATAATCCCAGCTACAATAAATAAAATGCCACAGGCCATATGTGGCTGGCATCCCCATAATATCTTTTTAAACCGCTGTTAGAAATAGATTTAGGTGGATTTTGGAGTGTCAGATGAAGTCCTAAATTTAACTATTTTAAAAAACCTTGTTGGCCAGTAAGAACATATCAATTCCGGTATAGTTGTTGTGCCATAATGCTGGTTTCAAACATCTCCAGATGATCATTGTTTTGAAATCTAGGTAAGGTAGGTAAAGGTAATTTATGTAGGCGTGAAATAAATGACTGAGCCTACTAAATTCTGGCTTCATTGCCGCAAGCATTGTGAACAGTTATTTTCTGACACAAAATAGCATGATTTATTTGGACCCTCGACTCTTAGGATGCTTCCGAGTCCAACACAATGTCTGATACGCATGCATAGCACGGGGCGTTCTTTTCAGCTCGCAGTATTCCCCAGTGGCGGACTTGTTTTGTGTAGTCCGTCAGTCCACGGGGGTGGTGATTACCGGCAGGTTTATTCTCTGACACATAATTGTGGGCTGTTTTCTTGGCCATGCGGTTGTTGTGCTCTAACCTGCCAGCTCTGGCAGGGTAATAACAGGGCTGTTTCTTTTCTCAATGACAGGTAATAAGGAACATCAACACTTATGCCAGAACAAAGACTCTGGCTCAAGGCTTCCTGGATATGGCCCTCTTCACCGCCAACGCCTCCCAGATGAAGTATCTTCTGCAACAGGGCCCTGGAACACAATTCTACTACTTCATTTTTGTCTGCCTGGTGGGTACACGAGGGGGGGTTATGGTACAAAATCCTGCTGAATATAATATACATATAACGAGATGTAGCCCAATGTACCCATAAGGCCTAATTACCTGTCTTATCTCATGCAATGTGTCGACATCACCTAATTGATCAAGAGCCAACAATAATCCATATTAATGCTACTGAAAGTAACCTGTAGATTCAATAATCATACTCATATTCTCTTTGAGACCCTTCAATGCTGTATGAAATATCAATGTGTGAAAAGAACATGGTCAAGATGTTTGCTGTAAAGGCGTGCTAATAATAAGCCCTTCTAATTCTGTAATAGCAGGAGAATCAGAATGGGGACAGCCATTTACACACAGCAGAAGCAGGCACTTAGTAAAATACACTGATATTGAACATACTGTATGCTATCTGCCATATTTAAATATGATTCATCAAGAAACTTAATTAATATAATGGATGCATGTCATTTATTTGGATGCTGAAATAAAATGTGTCATGATGTATTTTCTTACAATTTTGGCAGGACAAAACCAAAAATGAATGTTTACAGTCATTCCCTTCTCTGACTAATTCTCCGCTGAGCAATGTTTACTGGTTGTAAGGACCCAGAATCTTAAGGGAGCAATAAGAGGTTGCATTTCCAGACGTGGTCTTGCAAAATCAATACAATTACAGCAGAAGTGTACAATGAATATCACTTTTTACAAATCCCCGTGCCATTTTCTTACACTTATGAAAATACTTATCTAGAAATATCTATATACTCATGTTAAAAAACACGTCATATTATTTATATTTTTTTTATATTCAGTAATGTATCACATACAGTAAATCATTGTGATCAATAAGGCAGTCATAAGAGCAATGTAAAAATAAATACAATCACAAATGGATGCTATGAGATGAATAGAAGCGAAACAATTTGAATGATTCAGAGGTAGGTTTTTGTTTCTATGTAATTATTTATTTTTTGAGAATGATTAGTTCTATAGCATCATACACATTGCATGAACTACCACACAGCTGAACACATGGGCTCTGTACTTCATCAACATTACATTACATTACAGTCATTTAGCAGACGCTTCTATCCAAAAGCGACATACAATAAGTGCATACAGAAAGGTCATCGAAATAACTAGAGTAAACAGATAAGACAAAGCACATCCTTCACATAACGTAGCAGCTATCGACACAGGCTGCTGTGTTTCTACCAGACTCTTCTGCTTTAAGAGTCTGCATGCTAAGGTTGTGATAGCGTCTTGATTGCAGCGGGTGGCCATGAACCGCAGCTAGCCCTGTCTCAATTTCGTGGATCAGCTGTTGTCTGAGTGAGGAATAGAAAAGGGCATCAGATGACAATGACTTGCTCCTAATGAATCTCTGTCTGACTCTACTTGTTTGTAACCCATTCATTGTCACCGGCGGTATAACAGGCCTGAGAAGAAATACTGTGCATTTGGTAATAAATGCAGCGGTTTATACTCTATTGTAGCACTCTAGCCAGCCTCTCACACAGGGATTCATGCATGTGTGGAGTGTACAGGAATATACATGACGCAGAGTGTATGTGCAACAGTGTGAATGTTGTCTGCAATGTTCACTGCAGTGGTCTGAATAACTCTTTCACATGATGTGTACAGCAGTGTATGTGTTCGGTGTGAATATTTATCACAAAAAACTATACAAAAGTACAACATGAAATAAAATCAGGAAATGAGAATGTATTATATTTACATATAATGGTATTTACTGTACATGTCAGAGTTTTCTTTTAATTACTTTTTTTTCTTGTATATCAAAAGATTCTTAATTTTATATCATAATTATTATTATCTTGTGAAGAATATTGTCTTGTCTTGGGAAAGACTGAGATTGACAGATTTGGATATTTAAGATTTTACTTATAGTAAGAATACTCTTAAGAAAATCAAAGTGCAAGCGTAAAAAATTCCGTGTATTCAGATGTAAGTGCAAGGGGAATATTATGAATGTGTGTGTGTGTGTGTGGGGCAAGGTGCACGTGAAAATGCAAAGCTTTTCTCTTAACAGTGCATTTCCATTGGTCTTCAGCTCATTGTGGCCGCGCTGCTGATCTACAAAGGGTCGCAGAACGTTGAGTACGATGATCCTGAACGCAGGCTCAGTGACAGGTATTGTGCACAAGGTTATGGACTGGTTTGTATGTTTGAGTTTGGATTTTATGAGTGAGTTCATGCACAGGGAATCAGCTGGAATAATTTAAGCGTGTCAGGTCAAACATTGAACATTAATTTAGAAAAAATTTAATTTCATTACATTTTTGCATCTTTCTATTTTCTTCAAACTGTATGTCACGCAATTACACAGAATTTATTCAAAAAATCTAAATTGCAAAGAGAAATATCAGTGCAAAGAGAAATGTTTCTGAACTTCAATAATCTCAGAACAGTGATTAATCCAGATAAAACCATAGCTGGCAAGGGTACTCCAGTCCTCCCATCTATCTATATTTGTCCAGGCTGATTGGACAACAAAAAACTGCAACATATATTTATGTATTTGCCACAATCGGGTGTCTGCCAACATTGTCGTGCTTGCCGCTTTTGGCAAGGAAAGGCATTCAGAATATGAAAAAAACATCTGTTTGCTTTAGAATGTTTTTTCTAGAATTGTTTTGCCTTCATTATACAGCCATTTTTAGCAAAAGCAAGCAATTCTTCATCTTTGTGAGCGCTCCATTTTACTTTTTGCCACTATTCGCTCTGGAATTAAACTTTGCTGTGAGTCAAGCAGGGCAAAGCCTGCAATAAATATAAACGCAAATGAGAGTTACAGAGCATTGAGGTCATCTGGAGGTTTTGTGATGATAATATTAGTCGCGCAACAAAAAGGTACAAATCAGCCATTGAGCCGCAGATGAGATTTAGCTTTGAAGATCTGACATATTTAATCTGAATTGAGGCTACATGAAAAGAGAAGGGATTCTATAGCTGGGAGATCATAGAACTAAAGGGTCCCCATTAGATTAGGCCTACCTTGCACTGAGAGCAGAACATAAATAATGTAAAATAAGATAAATGCGTAAGGTGGGAACATTGGGCTATAAATAAGCACAAGAGCCCTTGTGCGCTTACTGTGTAGGTTATAATGTACCTATTGCAAATGTTAGATAAAATTGTCGAGAGGCTGAATGTACACACAATTTATCGTGTACATTTGGAGTGTGTTAGCATAGGGATAGCATAGGGATCATGGGTCCTGTATTCAGCAAAGGCACTTTGGTGGTGATGGGCCTATAAAATCAGAAAAGGACCATGCTCGTGCCCTCTGTGGCCGGGATCCCTATTGAACAAAACTGGACACAGTGTCATTTTGGGAGGGGGGGCTTCATTATGTAGGGTATTCCCAGCCTCATTACACAACAGCAACTCCTCTGGTCAGTTGGATACTTGCAGTGTGCCTGTGCCCAATGCATCAGCTATGCGGTCGCACAATAGCTCAGCTGGTGATTGCAGCATGAAGTGAAATGGTTTTGGGATCCTGGTGTTAGCGTGCACCCTCCTGAATTTACAGAGGACCACTGTGGTGAAGAGACGGCCCTGTCATTGCGATTGGCCAGTCCAAATTAGGGAGAACAATATGGGTAATGAAATGTTCTTAAAGAATAAAAGGAAACAGTTGGGATATGTTTATTTGCATTTCAAATTAATAAATAAAAAAAACGAGAATATTACATTATACTTGCATGAATATCGGTTTGTAGTATATACGATCATTTGAATCTGGGGAAAGCATTTTGCCATTTAAATTTATAAGGAATAAAATGGCTACATCTCCACAGTGATTGGAGGTGCTCAGCTTTTGCTGGTTTGAGCAGTTGGGTATGTCCTGCTAGACATGGGTAATATCATTTCTGCCGTACACTTCAACTATGGTTGAAGTGTACGGCATAAAAACGGACACATGGGATCTGAAAGGAGTGACCGCTTCGGTCGCCAGACCAGTGTTCCGAAACGCTGCCGAATGGCCTAACCCTGCCTCCATTCTGCGCGCGTGACTAGTAAAAATGGCCGTGACGTGGTTATTAGAAACGGGTGAAGCCTTCCTCTCTCACTATTTCCATGGCTGACAACTTACCAACGAAAGAAGGACCTCACGCCGAGAAGCCTTTGATTTCTTGTTGGCTTTCATTTTGGTTACTTAACAGTGAAATGGCGCGTTCATTCCAGCTACCGTCCAATGAGGCTGAAAAGCCGCCGTTTCAGATTCCCTCTTTGCACGCGAGACACCCGGCGGGTTAACGCAGTTCTCCCGGAGCGCCGTCGTCGTCATTAGGACAGCCGATGACAGCCCGGGCTGCAGCAGTCTGGGCTCTGTGCGGGAGAGAACAGGGTTATTTATACTGGGCTGCCGGTTCGAGGCGGTTTTTTGGCGGGAGGGGACGAGAGCTCTGTGAAAAGGTGCGAGGGAGATAACAAGATCCGGCATGTGACACTTCTGCCCTTTTCTGCTTCCCTCTGCACAGACTGCACCTGCTGAATAACATTGTGACCGGGCTAATCCTGGTCATCACGGCCGTCAACGTCTTCATCACCGCCTTCTGGTTCTCCTCGACGTCGCCGGGCGCCGCAGACCCGGACCTCGCGGACGCAGCTGCCGCCGCCGCAGGGCCCTAATGGGATCGCATTTAGGGGCCTCTCCCTGTGCCGAAAGGACTTTCGCAGCCATTTGCTTTCATCTGTTGGGGCCCAGTCAGTAATCATCTGGGAACAATGAAGAAACCAAATAGACTCTTTTGATTTTAAATGAGAAAACAACCACCACCACCACCACCTCCTACCCCCCCCCCCCCCCCCCCCCCCCCCTACCCCCTCTCACCGCTAGCATCTCTTCTCTTCTCACCAGTGAAGATAGCAAACAGTGCTCCATATGATTTGTTTAACACACCCCCCCCCCACACACACACACACAATACCCTGCCGGGGACTATTAAAGAAAGGAGTCTAGCTCAGTCTACAGTCACAGCAGAGAAACATTAGCTGCAGAACCATTCTTCCCAGTTGTCATTAAGTCACTTATTGTCTTACGTTGCTGTGGCTTCAGTCACCTTGTAAAATGCAATAAAATCTGATTAAAGACATAAATGAGGTCCATCGCTTGAGTCATGCATTCTCACTCTGTTCTTCATTATTAAAGGGGAACCAACTCACAAGTCCATTTTATCATTTAACGTCGTACAGTACAGCAGCAACAGTCTGCCAATTTTCTTTTTCCTTGCTGCGCTCGGACAGTAGCAACCACTGTCCCTTGAATAAAAATAAATATGATGATGTGGGAAAAGAACACGCACATAGCAACACAAAGACACATATAAAACATGACGGCTTGACTTGGAACTTATTCGCTTATACACTCTCAGAAATAAATGTACAGTGAAGGTACATTTTTGTTCCTTAAGGTACACAATGTACCCTTAAAGTACAATAATGTAGTATTTGAGTACTAATAAGTACTCTTTGGGTACTAATAAGTACCTTTTCAAGAAAAAAAGGTACAAATTAATTATGTATTGTTGGCTAAGGGTACTATTTTGTGTACCTATAGGGTACCACCCCAGCGACAAGCTTTTGTACCTTTTTAGGTACCTCTTGTACCTTTTTTTCTGAGTGGGTATACTAAATGCTGTTATTTACTGCTTTGTAAAAAAAAAAATCCCTGTGATACACAATCTAACAATACATTCTTACATGTTGAGTTGACTTGTTTAACAGCGCTGTAGTGTTCTAAAAGCTCAGAACATTGTTTTGATATCACCCTAACTTTGACCTCCTGGGTGGTCTGTCCTGATAAAGCATCGGTCCTTAAAGTATTAGGCTGCAGTGATGAGCCCCACAATGAAAAATCTAATCTGAACTTATCACGGGATGAGACGTCCTCGGGGTTAGCCGATAATTGAGCTCTGACTTCAGTTTCCCCTGCTTAATGGTACAAGTAACACTCCTCTTCTAGTCTGCCCAGCAATGGTTGCAGATCTTAGTTTGTGGACTGCAAAGTGATGCAAAATAACAGCTGGCAGAATGTGATTTGGAGGACATGTGCACTAGTCATGAACTGGTGGTTACAGAAATGGCACAGGCTTTTATTAAAAATATGATGCTCAGTGCCATAATTGAACATTTCTAACATGGAGGAAATACAGAACACATCACCACATCTAAAAAAAAGCTTGAGAGAAAAAAAAAAAGTAGGTTATGAACTCATTTATTATACTGCTGTAAATTTGATGGAAAAGTGCTTGAATGAAACACATTTGGATTCTGAAAGCAAAGTATAATCATAATAACATTTGACTACTCTTGAACAGTTATGCATTTGTCATGGCAACGAGGATCACTCAGCCCTGGAGATCCATGGCTCTCAGGTTTAAGGATGCCTTTTAACCAGCAGCTACCTGGAAGAATAGGCAATTGAAGTGTTCATAAAATCAATAGCTCCAATTAAGAACTTTAGCTTGAGTTGAAAGGAAATCCAGGAACCTGTGAATCTCCAGCAGACACCATGTGGTCAGTTTAAGAATTCAGTAAAAAATCCGCAGAGCAACACAAGCGTTTCATAAGATGTTCCTGGCGCATATTGGAATTTCAAGTGTTTTTGCCTGGCTCAAATGAGCATCCCATCTCCTTTTCTTAATTGCTGTCAATTCTTTCCCTTTCTAATAGCATCTCCTGATGCTTGATGCAAATGCTTTCTCCAGACAACATATTTCCACACTGTAATTAAATTCTGCCACAGAAGAGGAAGGTGACATTTCATCCATCCAACGTAATGCTCCAGATAATCCTTCATAAGCCAAAGCTGGGTAAAAAAACTAGCAGGCACAGGGTGGAAGGTGGATCCACACTATAGATAAGATGCTCGTCCAATCCAGGGCACATACGAGAGTCCATTTAGAGATTCCAGTTCATGCTGGCCCCAGTTCTTTGGCTGGTCCACAGAGAATACTCTTCTTGTCAGGAACTGAGAGCAGGCAAAGTGCACATAGACCCTTCAGCCATCAAGCGACATCATTAGTCCCCGTAAGCTGGTGTATTCTGTTGCGTTCATAGTGGAGTCTGAGGTCTGCTGTCTTCGTCCTGCTTCCCTTTCTTCCCCTGGTTAATGTCAGAGAGTTGTTTTCATGACCACCAGTCCTAAGCAAGAGTCGTTTTCAGTTATTAGGGAGCACACAGTCAATTTGCACAGTGGGACGCTGGAAGGGCCTTTTCCTCTGCTTGCCGTGGTAATTTACAGCCTGCGAAAAAGCAAGCTTAGTGCAGACAGAAAGGGTGTCTTTGCTGATACACAGAGCAGCTTCATTAAAAAAAAGTCGTCTCTTTTTGTATTAAAATCATAACCCCCCATATTTCTCCCGAATCAAAGGGGATTCGTTATTTCGAGGAGCAGTGGTATATCTTAAGACATGAGAGAGAAAAAGAGTTTATTTCATTAAAACTGACGTGACTTTCTTTCCCCGCTTTAAAATGTGCCCATGTTTTATAACGAGGCTTTATTAGAGTAATGAGTTCCCCCTCTCGCCAATTTAAAATATCTCTGCAGAGGATTCTCCAGAGCTGTCAGCAAATTGAAAAGGACCATCTCCAGAGGTAGTCATGCATTCATTTTCATTACAGTGCTTATGAACGTTGGCCCAAAGGAGGTACGTCCAAATTTGGGCAAGTGGGGTACTCTTCATAAAGGCATTAACAGCAGGAACAACATAGTTGGTCATACTACACTCCTGTAAACATCTGATTTCCTTCTGTCTTATTTTCTCTCAACATCCATTCTTATACCTTTAAATCATGGTTGTGTAAGTTCATTTTGAACATGACTCAGATTAAAGAGCAAATACTAAAATAGTCACATTCATACAAATCCATCAGTATGAACTGTTATTATTTTCTCTATTTGCAAAGGTCATTTTGCTTAGACTGCCCAGAGAATGTGGATACTCAGTGAACCATTGTTTCATTTCACCTTGGTGCCTTACGTATACCAGGACCAAGCATATTTGAATTACCCATTTCTTCACAGGCTTGTTTTGAATCTAATCTACGTGTAAATTATTGCATATCAATTGCAATTCTGTTTGAACAAATTATCACGTCTTATAGTGCCTCTGGTTTGTCTCCATGTCACCTGCAGGGATTTAATGTAAACTTTCACACTGCAAAAAATGTCTGTCTTAACAAGTGTTTTTAGTCTTGTAACTTTCTTGTAAATTTTTTCTTTTTTCTCAAAAGTGGAAAATATTAGCTTGTTTTAAGTTTCTTTTTGCTTGACAAGTGAAATCATCTTACCCCACTGGCAAATCTTGAAATTAGTCAAATTATATCACCCCACTGGCAAAAAAGTAACAGAAATAAGATTCTGAAGTCTAATTATAAGATTAAAATGCTCGTTAAGATTTGGTTTTTGCAGTGCAATAGTTATCCTCCAGGGGTCCCCATAGGCACTCCAGCAGCACGGTTGAGTGACTAATCATTTCTAATTGAGACATTTATAAAAAAAACAATTAGTTGATCTAATATGGAGAGAGTCGAGAAAGAAAGTGAAGATGGATGGAAGTTTAAATGCTACAAAAAGCATAGACTCTTTTGGTTTTAAATGAGAAAACAACCAGCACCCCTCCTTTACCCCCCTCCCTCACTCCTAGTCCTGGAGAGCAACGTGGTCTGCTGGCTTTCTTTGTTACTCACCACTTGACTATTACAGAAATTCATCAAAAGCAGCTATAGCAGTTGATCGCACAGTTAACTCAGGTGACCTGGTTTCTTGGGTCTGAAACAGTCACAGAAGAAAAAACTAAAACCAGCAGAATCTGTGGCCCTCCAGGACCAGGATTGAATATGACTGTAGTAAAATAAAATAAAATGCATCCACATAAAACAGGCGTGTCCAAGGAAAAGGGCTGGTGTTGTTAGCAGGTTTTTGTTTTAGCCCAGCACCTAGACACCTAATTCTACTTAAGGTCTTGATTGAAGACCATGATTAGTTAATTAGTTGAATCATTTTTTTTATTTATTTTTTTTTACTTTTTTTGTGGAAGTTAAACGTTATATAACTGCTCTCATTTTTAATGTGGGTATTTCCCACTGCCTCTAACAAAACCTGACATGCCCCAGTACAGCATTTTAAAATACTGCAGCATGTCCGCAATAGTAAGTAATCAAATTGAATTTAAGTTTGAAACATGTAATCACTATTAAACATAGCTCTCAATCATCATCTGTGCTTAATTAATGGCAATTACTTAAATTCAGTTTGATTAAGCATCAACTCAGATTATTGAGGTGGTGTAAATGGGATAATGGTTTGAGAAGTGGCTCGACAAAGAGGTCATAGCGACCCCTAGATGGCGGAGGACCGGAGTGCCATGCGAGAAAACAAGGGGAGACCAACTGGAGGCCCTAATTATATAATTATTACAAATCTAAACATAATAATTTTAATAGAATGTTTGTCGAATTGTAATTATCCAATTATAAGTTAGACAAAACATATCTGCTAAACAATATCGTGATTATGATCGGTACGGAGGGCGATGGAGCAGTTTTAAAGTTGACCATCACAGCTGCATAGTCTCTTGACTCTGTAGGAGTTATGGATCTGTTGTTCTGTTCAAGGTATGGAGTGAAAGCAGCTGCAGCACAATCACTGGCCAGCGTCCTCATCAGCCCCATCCTGGGATCCAGGGCTGCCCTGAGCCCCCAATTCAGGGTCAAAAGGGACAAAACTATTTTTAATGTCATCAGAAAGGAGGACCATGAGGCCTTCTTGTCAATAAAGATGCCTTTGGTGTGATTTTAAGAGAAAGGCACAGGGTCGAGGTCTGTCCATGGGTGGGGGGGGCTGCTCAGTTCTGCATAGCAACGAGGACATGGGCCTTCTCAGCATGAGAAACTATTTTGTCTGCTAGACATTTGACATTTCGATCACCTTACGCGTCCCGGCAGAAAGACCATACATGGGAGGATACACTGATTTTCATTCTCTTTTTTCCCCCGTTTTTTACCATAAATCTAAAGCTGAGCGTAGTAGTGCCTTGGAATTGTATTGTCCAATATGAGGTAAATAGTTAGAATTTTGAAAGGTAGGGTGAATCTAACACAAAGCAGGATTTACAAGCTAATTCAATGGACCAATTTGAGGTTAAATGTTTTTAAGACTGTATGGCTGGAAGATTACTTAAGAGCTTAAGTGTAAGAGAAAAATTGATTCCTCTATTCCAGAAAATAATAGTGATTGCCTTTTCTTTCAATATTTATACAAAAGGACTGTAAATTTCATCATGCACAGCTCTCACAGACCGGTGAAAAATATGATTTCGCCCGAGGTCATTTAACATTATTATGTTCAATTATTATTATTATTATTATTATTATTATTATTATTATTATTATTATTATTATTATTATTATAAGGTGATAACCACAGGCTAGTTTGGTAATCTCTTCTGTGAAATGTCTTTATTGTTATAACTATTGTCATCGCAGTTTGTGAAGTACTTTACTTACGTGCAATTACCTACCTACCTACTAAACGATAGTCTGAGCTATTTATCAATAGCAAAGTTTTTATCCCTGAAAAAGAGTTTCAAGGATAAAATCTTAAAAACAGAATCACAACACAGCAGAGACTGAGAGGAGTGCCTATGATTGTTACAATTATGTTAGAGTAGGTTAGAAACCCCAAAGTGTCCAGGAGCAAAATATAGGCAGTCTTGAAGGCATGTATGCATGGAAATGAGAGCTGGGAAATTTTTGATTCATTATTTGAAATATTTTTCTTAAATGTCTTGCCTATGCCATATATTTTGATATCACGTTTCATTCTCATAAATTACACAGGGGCCACTTTCACAGGCATACTTGAGCATGGCTCTCACCTCGTATACCGCCAGCAGCATCTGATGCAACAATTCCATTAATAAATGATTGCAATTTTTTGGCTAAAAGCACAATTTTGGATCTGAGAATGAATCAATCGTCGGATGAGAAAAGTTACCTCCCAGTATGGTCTGTCCTAAGCATTCACATGGGAGGTTTTATTGCTTTTTTCTTTCAGCCTTTTTCTTTCAGTCAAATAATGTAAGATGTTTGTCATTCAGTGACTGTTCACTCTTCCCAGCGCTGGCAAAGAACATTGTGTACATTGTTTGAGGGTGGTGCTCATAATGAAAATGTTTTCTTTGCCATACCAAATAGCATTCTCATATTCCATTGAAACATTCTGATGGGCCTTTTCCAAGGCAGACTCTTTTGGAATGCTTGATACGTTATACAGTTATGATAAATGTAGGTTACCTTAACACATTTGTTTAAAATGAACACTGTATGTCCCTGTATTGGAGATATACTTTATAGTGATATAGTGTATGGATACAGTTACATGTCTGTGTCAAGTAAAAGAGTGTTATATTAAAAATATAAAAGCAGTGGTAACAACCCTGCTGCCACAGCCAATGTACAATCCCATGTATTGAGTGTTATTGTTGAAACATTGGACTGAGTAGAAACTTCCTGCTTGAAGATAAAGAGTAAAAAGCCACATTTCCTGCCCCCTCCCCCCCCCCCCCCCCCCCCCTCTCTCTCTCTCTCTCTCTCTCTCTCTCTCTCTCTCTCTACAGCTCCCCCATACTCATTGTGGCTGAACTGCTAATAAGAAGGTTTTAGTGAACAAGCAGAGCTTTATTGGCTCACAGCTGGGGAGGCCGTTTTAGGATTCTGCCTGGGGATCAGTCGGCTGCACCAACTGGGTGTCTCAGGAGAGTGCTGGATTAGAGTAATAATGTGGCAGCACGTCAAGCCACAACCGCCTCATTAGCACTGTTGCACACATGTTTTTGTATTTACAGACTGCACAACCTTGCTCCCCTGGCACTTCTGCGAGTAACTCACGCATGTATCCTTGTGAACCTTAGATTTATTTTCTTTCTTTTTTACGTCTGCCTGTCTCACTGTGTGCACCTTTCTCCGTACTTATGGTGATAATACTACTCTGCTTTTGTCTGCCCATGTCTTAGTTTAAGGTCTGCAATGTGATGACAATCCAACGAGTCTCCCAATTGCAACACCCCACCCCCTTTCATACTAGCACGTGCATTGGGACGTTATTTAGGACCAAATGCAAGAACCTTAGCAACCGATCTTGTGTTATGATACTCCTGATCTCTATTTGAAGTGAAATTGTTGTTTCCGAAATTAAATAACAGTTCTGCAGAGTTTAGAGTTTAGATATCTTGTGGCATGAAATAAAGACTTAAATCCCAATTGTTGCAGACGGCTAGGGCTCATAACGTTTTGTTGGGTATTTACTTGACCAATAAAAATTATTATTACGAATTATGGCCATAATTTTGCTTATCTTTATTCACGTATAAAACCTACAATGGCCACGGATTTAATTTTGATATTGGATCACAAAAAATATACAGCAAATATGACGTGCGTCAAAAAGGACTTATTGTAAACGATATTCGTCAAACCTGTAGCAAATGTTATGGATGCTAAATGTTCGCGGTAACAGGCGATACGTGCATTTTAATATGAATTTGGATACTGCATTATGTGTCAGATTAGCCCCATGCTTTAAATCCGGGAGCTATGCAGTATCTGACGGAGATACCACAAAAAGTATAATCCCTGGTGTTTAATGTTTCATATTGAATTAAATACTGCTGCCTACAGCATGAATGCTGTAGCTTTAAAGGCTGCTTGTTGATCTGGGAGAGAAAACAACATGAATCATCTTGATTATATATATTTTCAGGGCTGGCATTTCGCGTGAACGTCAGTTTGTGAAATTTCTCCTCATAGGTTGAGCCGCGCGTTGATTTGAGGGACGAAAAGGTTGGTTTGGTTCCAACGCTCGTCTAGCTGCTGCTTGTGTTGCGCACACAGCACACACTGAGCTCGTTGGTTTTGGAGATGCCAAAGCGCCTCCTCACTGCTATGTACTCACATACAAAGCAGAAGGATCCGGTCGGGCAAGCGGGAACTATCGACTGATCTTCAGGTTTCTGGAAAAACAAGGGAATCACTCGTCCTCTGTAGGTGTTCTTGTGGGAGCTGACACAGAGGATGTTTTGGTGATGGGTGTTGGAGAAAAGCCCCGGAAAGATTCCCCTCCAGTGGAAATCAAGAGGTATAGATTTATTACGACCGAAATTAAGTATCGATGCCACTCCAAACAAGAACGGAATTAAGGAATCGTAGAATCAAAGGAATAACTAATTATAAAGACAAGCGGCTGGACATTTAACCTATCTTTGCGGGACAGAGGAATTTTTGCATCTGTCACCTTTGGATTGTACGTGTTTTGTCCCGCTGAGGACAGCTCTGGGAGTACGTTCCTTGGATTTCGGAGAATATCCGCCACATCTGGAAAAACAAATGAGACTCTTCTATCCTTTATTCAGAATGGAAATTCCGATTTTATAAGTCAAATGACCATCTTCATCTGTTCTTTAATTTAACTATTGTATTAATGAGATGGAAAAACGGGGACTCTACGGCGTCCTTTATTACCTGATGCTAAATGCGCCCTTGATGTTTTACGTAAATGGTAAGTAGCCTAAGCTTGTTCAGTTGTTGTAGTTTGATTTCTTTAATATTGAAGGCTACCTGTGGTCTATTAAGAAATAATAAATAAATAAATAAATAAAAAAAGTGCATTTCTTATGGTGCTTTGGAGTAGCTGTCAAACGAGTTATTTGTTATTTGTCCTAACTTTGAGACTGAATTTTCCACCGACACCTTACTGATATATATTTAAATATATACAAAATTACATATATATATATATATATATATATATATATATAAATCGGAGGTATACGCTTGTTGGTTAAGTTAATTTATTTTTCATTTTTTTATGTTTGTAATGCAGAATAGGACGACCAACATAGTTTTATTGTATATCCCTCCCACACTCCAAATTCACAGAGAATGGTTTAGCAGTTTTGTATGGTCAAATAAATAGAATTTTAGAAATGTAATGCGTGAACGATAATAGAGGACACATTTACATAATAACAATAATAATAATAATAATATCAACAACTACAACAAACTGAAATACAAATAATCCGCCAAACTGATTGTGAACGTTTTTATGTATTTACTAGTATGAATTAATATAGTAATACATTTAGAACAGGCTATATGTTCATGGGATTTTCAACAGGTTACATGAAACGTGGCAATAATACCATGCACATACAAACGGCCCCACCAAACCAAAATATGTCTGGAATTCAATGTATGAATGTTTGTATTTTAACCTCTGTTCATATTTACCTGTATAGATACAGCTTGTGCACGACGTTCTGTTAAAATATTCAAGAATATACCTTCCGAGCATGGTCTTAATCGAAATTGTTGTAAACTAAGCAGAAAATGCGTCACTCATACAAATAATTAAGATGTCTGTTATTGTTTGTCTTCTAATGTCGTTTGGGCGGGCAACAGATGACTGTGGCACATACTACAAAAAAGGCAGCTATTTTTTTCTCTCTTGACCACTGGCTTGTTGTTGTCTCCTATTCCATCCTCCACTAGCTACATTTACTGAAGTGCCCAAAGATGTAAGTGTCGGAGAGGGAGAAGATATTGAGATGCCGTGCGCATTTCGGGCCATCGGATCTACGCCGTTCTCCCTGGAGATCCAGTGGTGGTATCTAAAGGAGGCAGCCCCAAGAGAACTTACACACGAACTGCAAATTAGTGCACCTGCGAACAGAGCAAAGGTAAAGGTACTACCCGCGAAGTAATGTGTGCCCTGCCACATTTTCTTTGGCTCCACCATAAGCAAATAGATGCTGGTAGGCTTTTATAGTAGTTCTGGCAACGTCCATATATGTCTCAAATGTTCAAATTTAGTCAATTTCTTCTTCATCTGTGGCATGGATTTGCTTAATTAACTGTGCCAGCTACGAAGGGGATGCAGGGTTGTGTGGGTTGACTCTCTATTCTATGTTCAGGGCTCTCTGAATTGTGGTGAATTCTGGAATATTTCTTAGCGTTTCGGATGCGCTGCATTTTAAATGCCAATTATGCCACTGGTGTGTAAATACAGCTGTAAAAACAGCTGCTTGTACATGGACACACAGTAGCCTACATTTCAAATATCCTGTCAAACTGTTGCTGTCCATGGAACTACCACTTCACCACTTCAATTGGTTAAGTAACATTGCACGCGTATAAGCCTAGACAAAATCTATGCACGTTTACACACTGTTAAAGGCTTATTACAGTGAAATTGCCTGTCTCTTAAAATGATACAGATTATATACTCTAGAGTAATATAATATATCTCATATCTAATTGTTCGGGTAGCCTGCGGTGGGCTGATGTCTTCAGTCGGTCGTAATATTTTCTACGCATTCTGGTTTCAGGTTGCTCCCAGAGATGCTACAAAAATAAGTGTAAGTGTTTCAGTTTTCTTGTCTTTTGTTTGAACACAAATATTAATCCTGGCAACAGAGAAGCACCAGGAAAATTCGAATCAAATGACATCACGTCCTTACCTTCGTGTAGTCAGAGATTTGCCTGCAGAAGTACTGCAGGATTAACATCTTAATCGTAAAACTGGGAACCCCATAAATACTTTTAACCGTTTTTCGAGACACTCTGGGATATTAATTTTCCTTAATTTTTAATAAATGTATTTTCATAAGTGATTAGCTGATGCGCATTAGTTAGTTATCGTTCATTTCATATAGTTCATAGTTATTGTTCAATTATAACTTTCCATTTCTGTGGATACGGAATAGAACGATGCATTTTTTATTAATTATCCAATGTTACTTGGGCTACTTATCCATTGTAGGCTATACTTATGCTTATATAATTTTATTGTGCACATTTTTGGTTATTTGGTGTCTTTACGTTGCGAATGCTAATATTCTATGGACTTAATGAAGATAGATATTGATCTTCAGCACCACTCAAAATGAAAGATAATCTGTTTTGCGCCCTGATTGACAGATCTCTGGAAGGAACACTCTCTGCCAGGGCTTTGCCAACTGTTTAATCTCATCCACGATAAATAAAAATATCCCTGGTATGACTGAAAATGCACTGAGGAGCAAAAAATATTAGTTTCCTCCCAGGATGAACTTCTTCACATAAAACTAACGAGCAGACAAGACAACACTGACCTGCAGTAGAAAGGGAATAGGGGCGGGGGGGGGTATATTGAAGAAACAGCAGTTAAGGTTTAATGTGTATGTGACGTGATTCTCTTCCTCTGCTCCCCCGCTGCAGACGGTCAGGGTGCAGGGCAATGCCATTTCTCACAGGCTTCACCTCTCCAGCGTGCGCAAGGTGGACGAGGGCGTGTACGAGTGCCGGGTGTCGGACAACAAGGCCGACGAGACTCAGGAACACAAGGCCCAGGCCACGCTGTGGGTGGCCCCCCGCGACGGCATGGTGGCCGAGGAGGCCGTCTCCCACATCCAGAACAGGTGGCCCCTGAGGAACGGCAACAACGCGGCCGGGGGCCGGTCCACCTCCGAGCCGGGCCGGGGGAAGGCCCGCGCGCCCCCTCTCGCCGGCCCCGGCTCCGGCCCCCGCCCCGTCCCCGACTCCACCACGGCAGAGGCCTCTGCAGCAAAGTCATCAGCCTCCCCCTGCCCTGGCAATGCAGCTATCCTTCGGCAGCAGCACGGAGCCGGTGAGTGGTAGAGCCACAGTGACACCTAGTGGTGGCGCGTGGATAATTACCGTTTGAGCGTGAGAGTGCATGTGTACGCACGCATTTGCCTGCGGGTGTCTTATCGTTTTTCAGAACGGTCTGACACAATTGTGATTTGTGGTTATAACCAATTGTAGTACATACTTCGTTTATACTGTATGTGTGGAGTTTTGTATATGGAGAGGCTGTTGGTGTGAGAATACATAGACTGTATATATTTTTTGGAGTGCTATAGGGCCTGTGGATGGTTTAGACAAGCATGCTTCTTTCAGACTTCTTCTTCACTCTCCCTGGACCAGAAAAATAAAATGGTCACTTTTGTGACCATTTCAAAACAGAGCACTAAAGCTTGATCATACCTTTGCTTTCCAGTGATGCATTAGCTGTTTGGAGCACGTTCCTAAACTGATGACAAGGAGACCAGGGATTTTGGGATAAAAGAAAAGGGTGATATCTGGCAGGAGGCTTGCAGGTTCAACAATTCTCCAAGTCCTATCGCAGGTCTGGATTGGTCACAGGTGTGTGTGATTAGTCAAGGAGGTCTTGCGTTCAAGGCTGCCGAGCACTCCCGTGCTGCAGACACGACTTCTCATGATGTCACCGGAGAAGTCGAGACTCTGAAAACGGGTCCGCCATCTTGCTGCTGGGAAATTAGCATTAGATGAGCTTTACCATTTTTTTCCCCTTCAGAGATCAATGAAGCAAGTCCCAGAATAATTGCATTTCACAGACATTGCAGGAATGTTTAATATATCATTCTGCTGGATTGGATGCACGTCTGCCTCCATGGTAGCAGAGTGACAGGGATGTGCATGGCATTTGTGAGCAGGGGCCGTCTGTCTATACCCTGGAGAGGCGGTGTGCTGGGTGTTTGTTGGGCCTGTAGGGGGTGAGAGTCAGGGAAGGGGCATTCTGATTGGTCTGATTTACTGGGGGCAGAGATTCGCAGTCATGGTTCATGGTAGAGGGTGAGCCATTAGACTACGCCTGATTTGTACCATGTAAGCACAACTCAACCTTTTCAAAGGAGTCCAGATATGAAAATGTATACATTTGAATGTAGCACCTACTATTGTGGGTGTTACATTGTAACTCGGAATATGTTGTCTCGATCGAGATGAATAACTGTAACACTGCATTGTTATGTGAAGAATGTGGGTTCTGGGTGTGAGGGAGACTCCTGGTCACAATTAATTGAGCTCATGAAGATCAATGGCAATGTGTTACGGTTAATACCACATATGACAACATCCATTAAGCAAATACTGTATAAGTGCACATTGTATGTGTTTCATAAACATGTACTTCATTACTATGATCCCAATCATGGATTTTCATTCACTTATATTGGTGAGGTTGACCTATTCTGTTCAACATACTAAAATTGACTACCTCAGTCCTCTCAAATATATTTGTATTGTCAGAAGACATCTTGTATCACTGTAACTCTACAGTTTATGTTCCCAACTATGATTACATTGCTGAGGTCGCTGTAGGAAGATTCTCTCTTTTAAACAGATTACTGCGTGTGTTCTGTGTCCCTGCGGTTCATTGGTGTAGAAAATGTGCGATCAGTCACGACAAGCCAATGAGTGTTTGCCATGCGTCAGGCCCTCTTGATCTGTAACCAAAGTAAATCAAACGGGATAAGTGGCGACCTGACACTTTCATATTGACAAAAATATGCGGAATTTGTTATGGCTTTTAACTGAGCCCTCTGTGTATTTGTCATCGGTTTCTGAAGGTTAAAAAGCCACCTGGCAATTTTAAAAGATTGCCCTTTTCAGCCGGGTGTGCCAGCAAATGTGAACAGCCCTCCAAAATGCTTGCATCTGCCACTTGCTGCAATGTCATTTTACTGAGTGGCAGAAACAATTAATATTAAAAAGGAAAGATCTTGGCTGAGCGGCAGAGAGCCGTCGTCCCCAGAATGCTGTCAGGTTATTCATATACCCTCTCAGATTTGAAAAATCCATTTGAAATTTGGTCGCTCAGTGGAATATAGCATTGTTCTATGCGCCTACACAATTAAAATTAATCAGTTCTCAGCTCTTCGACAGGGAGTTAAAGACCAGTTTGACAGCACATAAGAGCACCTTGAGAAATAAAGTCAGTCTTATTACTCCCACCTGAAATATGAAAATATGTTAAAAAGATTTTTGTCAAATACCTGAACAGATCCTGACTATGTAATATTTTACTCTAATGTTTGTGGTGGCTTGCATAATTGGCCACAATGTTGCGGCTAAGGTATGTAGTCCTATCCTTAGAGTGTGCACATATAGGGTTCTATAGGAAGGTGATGGATACAGAAGTGTATTTGTTTTGGAATGCAGTGTCTTTTTGTAATATTCCCCTTGATAAATCATCATATAAATCCAAATATCATTGCCATAGCTAAATTGACAATATAGAACTTCATTTTCACCACCATGAAATGTGCCAAATAGGTTTATTTTGGAATTAGCTTATGGAATTATTAGTTATTGAAAAGTGAATGAATTTACGTTTCATATACGTTTGTATTTATCAGCAAAAAAAAGAGGTTGATAGGTTTGTTTTTAGTTCATACATTATTTCCTGGGAAGCAAAGTGACCTTGCATGCAACTATGTGAACAGACTGGTGTTTCAGGTGAGGTACTCTATCATAGGTGTGGAGTAAGGCTGTCTGTGTGTTGTTTGACTCCGTCTATGTCTCAGTGGTCTCTCCAAGGACCCAGAATGGACTGAACTGGGTGAAGAGAAATGTGGAAGCACGTAAATAATTGGGAATAGTCAGGTAATCAGCACAGTGATTATACCAGACAAGAGACACAAGTTGAAAGTTCTTGCCGGCAGGAAACAGAAAAAGCAAACGATCCCCGTTACCTTTGTGGGTTGAATACAGATTAGCTGGCGCTCTGACGGAATCTCAGGCCTTTCATTGAGACTGTGAAAAGGAGGTGAGCAGATGTTAGCGAGGTATAATTTGGACCGCGCCTGAACTCTGCGATGATGTTGTCAGGATGTCGCCGGCGGGTGTTTCCACGTCGTCTCGGCGCGCGTCGTTCTCGCCGCTCTTCCCGCGCCCGTTCCCCCTCTCTCCCGATTTTAATTGCGGCCGTTCGTCCGCCATCCGCTGCGCTCAGCGTAAGGAGCGACAGAGGCGACAGCCGCGTGAGGGGAACCCCGGCGCTCCGGATCCCGCTCCTCCGGGCGGGCCTTTGTTCGCAGCAGACTGAGTCATCAGCGAGTGCCGTTCGCCAAAGTGTGCTCCGCTGATGGGGGGGGGGGGGGGGTTCAGGGTGATTGGACAATGGCTCGGATCACAGGGATCCTCAGACAATGCCAGTGGGCCGTGGGCACCCTTCGTATCACTGCTTTCCTTTAGGCCCGGATAATCGGAGGACGCCACACGGTCCCCGCTCCGCGTGGAACAGGATTCGAGCTCGAGCTGAGGTCTTTCGGTTTTCGTTTCATGCTCTTTCAAGCGAGCGCGAGGGCGTCCTGGCGCCCCCGTCTCCGAGCTTGCAGGCGGCCAACCCCCCTCCAAACGAAGGATCCAACCATCAACCCCACGGAGTAGGAGGATCAAATGGGCTTTGATACAAAAGGAACAAACCCGTTTGTTCTTTTTTCCATTGAGCATTCCTACTTGAATGTACGCAGCATGTCTGCAAGCCTGGTGTTGTGTATTAGCACCCTTATTCTTCTTCTTCTTCTTATTCTTCTTCTTCTTCTTCTCGTTCCCTCTCCTTCAGATCCTGCCTTTTCAATTCATTTTTAATAATATCACCTTCTTTATCCCATTACCCGTTTTATGTTTTTCTCCCTCTGTCCTGCCTTCATCGTAAGCCTCTTCTTCTTTGCTGCTAGTTCAGTTGCACTACGGGGAGATCTTTCCTTCTTCTATCCTCCCAGCTCAGCCTCTCTCTCTCTCCATCTCCACCAGCTGCTGAAATCTGCTAATCAGGCCAGAGAAGAGCTTCTGTCCCCAGGAGTCACTGCAATGCTTTCATGGACTAAGACTAAGACTCAGCTCAATTCAGGTCTTCCAAAAGGAGGGGGGGTGCATAAGAGTTTAGGGTATCACATTTATGTTATGGGGGAGCTCGATTGATGATTGGTTGATGCTCTGATGAAATACGTAGGTGGAATCTCTGAACTGTTATGTATCATAAAGGTGCACGTTGATTTTCGGCTATTTATCGCAAACAGACTCATCCTTTATCTCACTTTACTCTCCTGTTCCTGAGAAGCACCAGTTGAGTTTGTCCTGTGATCGCCATCCTGTTGCGTGTCATGTCTGCTCAGACACTGTGCTGTTGTCCTGAGGGTAGTTGGGCTGAAGGTCAGGGCAGCCAATTACTAAAGGAGGAATATCTACTGCGCAAGCAATCTGCTGTGCATTTCCCCGAATAAGTGTGGTATGCTTCGCTGTTGAAATAACGTGATGACTATAGCATGTAACATATAGTGTCACCATTCTAATGATCTCCACTGTAGCACACATATGTGATTTTTAGTTTTCTTTAGTGTCTATTCACTGAACAGAACCACTCAGTTCAGAATGCTGTGGATTGGATTCATGTGGTTCTATAGTTGGTAGTGTGGCCACATTTTGTCACACATTTCCAGTGACTTTAATGCTGAAGCTTGGGGCTGTCTCGGTATCACCCTGGATTGTTTGGGTTTTTTTTCTTTTTTTTTCTGGATGGGTTCCTTCATTTGCTACTTTGTGGGGAAAATACAACTGAGATACGATAAAAACACGATATCTCTTCTTTCGTGTGGCATCTTGAAGGTGAAAAACATACATCACCGGTTCCCGCTCAGCTATACTGTTGCCAGGCAACAAAATATAATCTTTAATCTAATCCAATTGTAACTGCAGCGGGAGCATAATGTTGTGTGATTTCATAATTGTTAATAGAAGTAGGCCTATTCAATTCAATATTCTGTGAATTCCCTCCCACGCTGTTTGACCGAACATTATTGAACACAGAAATAGCCGGTGTGGTCAGAGAGGTTATGCTCAAAGTTTTCTGTGGAAATATTGAAGGTGTGTATTAAAGGGAGTGTTGCACGCATTTGAAAAGACTGATTACCTGACTATTCCCAAGTATTTACGTGCTTCCACATTTCTCTTCACCCAGTTCAGTCCCTGGGTGTCACATTGCAAGGGACTAGTTTGCATTGTGACAAATGGCAAAAAGAAGACAAAACAGAAAAAAAGGCTTTGTGACCATGTTAAGTACTGTGGAAGATGTCTAAATCATCATCCCTGGATGAATAGGAAATAGTTTATTTTCAGCAAATTCAACCATACCATTAGACTTTATTACACTGAAAAAGACACTGATCAAGAGAACTTCAAGAGAAACTCATTGCAGAGCTTATTAGTGTAACAACTGAAGTCAACATAAGGCACATGGATTAACAAGCGGAAATTAGGGTGGACAGCGGTCATGTCAGCAAGTGATATAACTAAGCATTTATGGTGTAGGCGGGTTAGGAACTGGGATTGTAACTCAAAGTTTACAGGTTAAATTCCCTGCTGGGGCACCGGTGTTGTACCCTTGAGAAAGGTACTTAACTGAATTGCTTCAGTAAAATGTCCAGCTATATAAATGGATTGTATCAGTATGAGTCACTCTGGCTAAAGAGAGTCTGCTAAATGCCCAAATGCAATGTAATGCAAATGAAGAGGGATATCTTCTGGCTGCGGTTTAAAGACTTTAAAGATCTCCGCGCAGAGGCTGGGGACACAAACGGCGGTGCTCGCGCCGCACAGCCGGACACTGACCGCGACGCCGGTCAGAGGTGATGGACAGAGGGCCATCAGCCTCCGCTGTCCTTGGGCATTTCAAATAAACACCTGTCACCTCCGTCTGGAGAGAGGCATTTTAAATTAGCTGCCGCTCTGGGCAGTTATTCCCGTTGCCGTGAGACAGTCTCTCTCTCTCTCTCTCTCTCTTTCTCTCTCACTCACCACGGGTCACAGGGTCAGTGCAGGTAGGGGAGGGTCCTGTGCTCCCCTTCTCCAGTCTGCTTCAGACACCATGTTTTCCCTGCTATCGCTTTTCCACACTCCGTAACAGTAGGTGGCAGTATGCACCTGGCAGTTGGTAGCAACCCGCCATAGAAAACCCAAAGAAGAAGAAGAAGACACCATGTTTGTTCGTGTTCCGTATTCAGGGCCATTACATACGTAGCATATTGACCTCCCCTCCACAAGTGTCTGTCACATTAGATCCAGTTGGTATGCGCTCTGCATAGCTTTTTAAGTTGATTTCCCCGGCTGCCTTTCCGTCCACGGGATGTGATTAGACATCAGTTTTGAAATGTGTGTACCCAGCCATGGCTGCAGGAGAGCGTGGGCCCACAAACAGAAGGCCGCCTCGCTCTGTTAATGTCAGCAGCGGCCCTCGCGCTCGGGTGCGGGCCTTAAACAACAATTCATTAGCGTCATTTTCTGTCTCTTTCCTTCCCCCGGACTGAGAGCTGCAGTTGACAGACGCCTTCCTGTTTGGACCGTCGCTTTGTTTGTTTGTACGCTGGGCTGTCATTCGCCGTCCTGCCGGCGTTTGCAGATTATCGGTCCCACTCGTCAACCTCCAAGGATTCGTGTGGAGGGATATGCACCATGCTGTGCCACAAAAACAACCGTCAGTCTAACTAGGAAGAGAGGTCCACATTTCCCCGGGCTGAACATATGAATGCTTAGGCTAGCCTGTACTGTTTAAGACGATACTAGCCAGGCACGTTGTGTGCACATAAAGCTATAGCATAAAGTTATAGCACATCAAGTTGTTCTGTATGTAACTAAGCTTGTTTTTTTCTGCTTGAAGTAAAAAAAAAACCTGGAATTAAAGAAAAAACAGGAATTCTTCAACTTGCCCAATATATTATGTATTTGTCCTTATCAGTTTGCATATATTTTTCAATTCTTCATTAATAATTAGATCAATAATCTTGTAAAGAGAAGACAAGGGTATTATGTTTAGCAATAGGCTTAGTTAAACTCAACCCAAATAAAGAACAAAAACAATCCCACGTCTTGCTTGGAATTTCCTTACTTTGCAAGTGAGAATTATGGCCTCTCCAAATCCAAGTTTTAATAAGCTACATTTGGACATGAAGAACACATGATGCATATTCTGGATGGTTAATAATAAATAATTGATAATACATAACCTGGTGAATGCCTTAATTATTCATAACCTCACTAAATTGTAGAAAGGATCATTTAACAAAGGATATGTGCTACTTTCTCAGGGGTTTGAAGGCCAAAATTTATTCTAGCAATTATTTGTCAGCTTGTACTTATTTAACATTGGATGGTATCTATACAGTATGTGTATTTCCTGATTATCCTGATCATGTTTTTAAAGATCTCTGTTTGGTATGTTTTTTTTTTCTTCTCTGAACCAGTTCTCTCACAGCATGTGCTAAAGGTTTTTTTTCTTTCTTGGCAAGGTATAATGAACTAGTTATAAGATGGAGACTTATCTTGTTTGTTATCACAGTCGGTTAACTTACAAAGATCAAACACATTTTCCCTAAAATTTTCAGATGGCTGTATGATTTTATTTGTGGAAATTTCTGCAACATCTCTCTTCAGTTTAATAAATTGCTTAATCCTGTGCACAGCCTCCTGTTATACATGGTAGCATCGGTTTGAGAGAATTATGTTCAGGTATATAAGCTTCTATCAACATCCAGGCAATGGAACTTGACGCAGGAAAAACATTTAAAGGATTTGAAGATAATTACAGCACATGAACCCTTTTTCATCCTTCATACACAGTAATTTCTGAAACTCTTGCTGATATGCTGAAAAAGTTCTTGAAATCGCACTAAAATATTACCTTTTTTTTCTAAGTTTGTGCCCACAATTAATGAATTCACAATTCATTAAATACATTTAACGTCACAATTTGTCAAGGGTATAAAGTTACACAATATGAAGTTAAGTGCACATATAGAATGATCGAATGCTTATTTTTTCATGCTCTTACCTTTTTACCAGGTTCTGGAGTCATCACCACGACCGACCCCCTCCTCTACATCTCCCTGCTGATCCTCCACAGGCTTCTCCCCCTCCTAGTCGCAAACTGAAGAACTTCAACCAAACCACACCCAGCAATTTTCTCACCTAACATACCAAACAACGAAGGGAAATATATACATATATATATATAAACCCATATGGCACACCACAAATGAGGTTGAAAAGAGGACTTTGGAGAAAGTAAAGGAATGACGATCTTCTAACTGGGACTTATTAGGAGACTAGTCTTATAGCTGGATGTAAATGGACTGTATAAGAAGCATGACAAAAAAAATAAAGGAATTTATGTCGATACGAGCTTCACATTTGTGTTATACACACAACCAACATCCACAAAACAACGCATCAAGTTTCCAAATACTAGTGTCGGCCCTGCTGTGTGCATGGCAGCCATACATTTTCTTGTATCTTTTGTTTTCATTTTATTTTATTGGCTGTGTCTTTTGTAAAAAAAAAAATTATAATAATAATCAAAAAAAAAACAAACAAAGAAAAATGTCCTTGTCTTTTTTTCACAAACTGTCAAGCAGTTAACCATTCTCTTACATTTCAGAGACGTCTAGAACAGGGTCCATAATCATCCAGTCCAGTCATTGGCACTGTATGTAGGTCTGCGCATTCATTTTTACCATGTTCATGTATACAAATATGACCTTCTATATTTTGATTAAATAAGGCACACCTTACCGCGGCTGTTGTCCGTCACCTTCAATAATGTTTATTTTTATTAACAATATGGTGATCAACGTGCGATCATTTATAAGACGTGTGGTGTGTTGCCAACGGCAGTTGAAATAAAGGGTTTTTCTTTTTTATAAACTCAGCATTCCCAAGTGTGGTATTTAAAATATGAGTCTATTATCTGCCCTGCCCAAACTAAATGTTGTGTTTAATGTTAAATGTTTTGCAAATACCTGAGTTACCAGGGACTTTAGAAAAGACAAGATTTTCTGGAACACGAGGAGAAGCAACTGAACACAGCAACTGAACACAGTGCCCAGTGCCTTCTGTTCATCAGCTGTAAAATTAATCAAGGAAGGAGAGTACTTGAGTGTTGGCCTTTAGTCTGTGGGATATCAAAGCGTTTCCGGGTGTACTGAGGTGTGACCTATACTTTCCAGATAAACAGGCACAGATACAGTGGAAAAACACTCAACGGCATGACCAACTAACCAAAAACAAGTGCAATTCTTGGTCGCCATGTTTTCGCTTCATTTTTCAAATGTACATCTCAGTGGATTTCACCGGAGAATAACGCCCCGGCTCCCTTCACACAATGTCATTTCTTTTTCTTAACCGTCTGTACATTAATATCGGTGAGTCGAGACTGCACCATTTCAATTTGTACCCATCAATGGTTTTACCTTTCAACTTGCTTCTCGAGTGAGGTTCTTTCAATAAACACTTCTGAGAACCCAAATGTGACGCACAAGCAAACCGCTCCACATGACTTATCCTCCTCCCGTCTCTCAATCACTTCATGGAGCAGAACGTGATTATTCCTCCCCTGATAGAAAAATAAAAGAGCCACAACAGACCAAACACTTCTAGGATACAAGCCCATGATTTATGCTGCCTTGTGAATATGTGCTTGTTCATGAAATTAATGAGTATTTCACAAGGGTATGTATGTGTGCTCCTCTGCCCCAGAATATCCAATGGGGACCGAGTTTCCTGTAAGTCACAGAAACACTTTCTTTTATTTTCTTTTTTCCTTTAACACTCTCTCAAAACCTTTACAATAAGGCAGATGTGGAGAATGACACACTCCGTATTGGATACATATCAGATCTAACATGACTCGTTTGCATCAAACATTACTGTTCCTGTAAAGAGGATGCAAACAAAGCGTAGAATGATTATTCCTGTCGGTTGCTGTTAGCTTCTTCATCACACCTTCTAAGGTACAAAACGGGGTGCATTAAATGGACAAAGCCTGCACAAGCAATGGAAAATGCTAATGTTAAAATGTTTCATTCTACGAAGAGACTTTTACTAGCCTTTTTAGATTATATGTTGTCAGGACATTTTTGAGAATGCCTCATCATAGGTTTGGACCATATCCAAACTTCTGTGCTCTGACTTCACTTCACTTCTGTTTGATGGACAAGACCCCTGAACAAAGCAGCCAACCAACAACAGCGCGATTACCCGATTCTATCTCTTGTTGCACTGAGAAATGGGGACCATGTTGAGCTCTATTCCTTTTTTAACAAATTTTTTCTGGATTTGCTCGGCTTGGAATACCCAATTGTATTCATGGGCTTGTCCTATTTATACACTGTGGGAGCACAGCACATTTCTAGAACATATCCAACTGGCACTTATATTGACTCAGCAGTCAACCAGTTGAGGTGTGTATACATGATGCACAGCTGGGATAGGCAGTGCTGCACGCACCCCAGAGGATCAGGATTTGATAGCAGACGGTGAGGCCTGTCATTATTCTGAGGACCAGGGCTATAACAGGAAAATGCCCCCAACGGCCCGTTAAGCCTGATTCTTAAAGTCTGTGTCATGACTGAGCTGAGGCGTGGAAGTCATCAATGACTGATGTTTTAAGTGCGCATGCCAGGAGGGCAGGCCAAATATAGATCTTTGCAAATATTCATTAAGATATTGCGATGAAGTATAAGTAAAAAAAAAAAGCAATCCTTTGCAATTCTTCCTGAAGGGAACAGCTGCAGTTACGGGTGACCGTGACTCTGCTATGGGTGCAGGGCGGAGTGCGATATTACCTTTGACATCCCACGGAGGGTGCTGTCAGGGCCGATAACTACCGTTCCCCCCCTGGCTGTCCCTTTCAGACATCGCTAAAAAGCAGACAACGTGAGCATCTGCAGCCGAACAGGAAGCGCGTCGTGGCGCCCGCGGCACCGTGCGCTCGCCGCAGCTGAGAGACAGCGGCTGAACCACAGTCAGATTTGCACAGCAGTATCTTCCCCGGCCGCGGAACGGCGGCACCTGGCCAGGTTCCCTTCTTTTTCAACACTGCCGCACCTGAGTTAACTGAGTCCCAGAGCGACAGGATGATGGCAAGCCAGCCAACTTTGCCCTGACAGACAGCAAGCAGCCCATCACAGGAGGACATGACTGCAGAGGCAAGGGAAATATTCTTTTTGTTGTTGTTGTTGAGAAAGCAGTGGCGGGGCCAACATCAACCCATACCTCGGCAGTGCCACTTACTGTATTCATCCAGTGTAGGCGACAGGCTCCTTTTGTTGTAGCTCGGAAAACTGATTGCGGGTTAAAGGAGGGCAGCTTCCGAGCGGAGACGGCAAGTAAGGCATTTTAATCCAACATTTAGATATTCCACTCAGGTTCAACTGTGTACTTAGCTTACCTGCACACAACAAAGTGTGTTAGAACATGATTTTTAGTGGGTGAACACTGCACACTTTGTGTTCATGATGTGTACGTGCTCCACTTCACATTGAAAACAACGGCTGAAACAGAATTCCAAAAAAGAAAAGAAAAACCTTCCCCACACACACAGGCAGAAGTGGTGTTACATTTTCTGTGCTTAGCATTGAAACTTCTTTTTGAGATATCATTCTAGACCAGCAGGTGAAGCAGCGATTTCTAGCTGTTCCATTTATTATCAGTGAAAAATATAGTCCTGAAATGGTTCTGTATCTCGTATGCATATCATTAACACCAGTCCTTCCAGGGTATCACGGTTTTCTTAATTTACACAGCGAGTCTCCAGGAAATGATCACTCACCCTCTTCATACATGCTTGGGCCAGTTGGAAATAAAAGCCTATTTTTCTTGGATAAAGATTTGGGACGTGTGATGTAACTTAAGTGTGATTTAATTTACTGGCTTCACTGAATAACATAGATATATTTGATAGGAGTGCCAAGAAAAAATGAAGATGGAGAACATTGATTCCCAAAAATGGCATAAGTGAGCTGAACTGTTTACTCAAGACAGAATTCATTTGAAATTGAGAGCAATTTGTTTTGCCTGATGAGCAACGAAGTAGACCACTAAACCTTGACTTTATTTTGTTTTAACGTATCTAAGTAAATTCTTCAAACCATTAGCAAACAGGAGAGATGATTTTGAACACTGTGAAAGGCTGTGTTATGACTAGAAATGATTCCCATGGTTAAAACTGATGTAATGTTTGAAAATGAAAAATTTTCCAATAATGATTCCAAATTAAAATTTACTTTCAAGAAAAACTAAGATAATTACGAGGCCCAATCTCAATGTCCGCCCTGAGCCCTAAGGACTGAGCCCCCACAGACTTTGGTTGTTGGTTTAGGTTTTTGAGACAGTTCCGGCTGCGTTTCTGTTTTTATAGTCACAAACGCTATGAACTCTGGGTAATTCCCTCAGCAAATTCTGAGGATTGCAGACTTGCGGAAAGTCTGCATAAAGGGCTCCAAAAGTCTGCGACAGAGCCCTTATGCACGTGCTGATTTTACAGCGGGACAGACCTGAGCCCTGGCGGACTTATTGGGAATGCGACACAAAGCCTGTGAGGATGTTGACATTGAGATTGGGCCCAACTCTGCTTCAACCCTTGGGAACGCATCTTCCTCTTCCTCTCATTCTCCTCCTCCTCCAAAGAAGAAACAATTCTGAGAGTTTTACGTCTAACTTGCACACCCACACACAGCTGTAATTGTTCAGCTCTGAAATGTGTGCCTGTGACACCTCTGTTATCAATTTTGTGAGAATGCAGTGTCATTTTTATAATTTATTTATGTATTTTTATTTGCTAGCTAGTCAGAACCTAGGAGCATATTAACCTGTATCTGCAGATATGCTCATATTTTAGAAACAACTAACCAGCTGAAGTTGTTGTGGCTGCCTCATGGGTTGTGGTTGGATTTTCCAGCAGGTCAATGATCCATAGCATACCAAAATCATGTACATAAAAATGGTTCACTGACCACATAAGGCCATCCCAGTCTACTGACCTGAACCCTATGTCATGGTGTCTAGCAGCCTCTGTTGTTTCTGCGTTCGGTTTTTCTTTCGGCGTTGTTGGGACGCTCTATCTGATTTTTTTCCGCCTCCGTTTCGTTGTTTGAATCTCGCCCGGCGAGAGGTCGGTAAAGGGATAGGATTCGGTTGCTGCATTTCTGGTTTGTACGAATAGGTTAGAGTTAGAAGAAAGATTTATTTTGGTTTTTTCTTTCCTTTCTCTCTTCATCCGTTATACTCTCCTACCTTTTTGTTCAGCTCGTTCTCACCTAGAGCTGTAGGTAACAGGTTCTAGTTTCTCTGTTCCTTCTCTCGCCCGTTTATACAGGGTGTTTCTTGTGTTTGTTTTCTCTGACCTCCTGAATTCGCTCCTCGTTAAGGAGCGTGAGGGTCTTTTGTTATTGATTACTCGCTATTCTCGAGTTCGCCCTCGTTTGGGGTTGCTTTATTTTTGGCTTACGCCGGGAGTTTTTTTTTCCCACTGTTTATTTTACCCTTTTCCAGTGCAGATTTGTCTGCTTTAGTGGTGTAGGTGTTAGTACCTACACTTTAAGAATTCCTGACGGTCGCGCTTGGTCCTCCGACTCAGCCACTCCCCTGACACCCTATTGAAAACCTGTGGGGTGAGCTGAAGAGGAGAGTCCATCGTGAGCTCCAAGGACTCTGAAGGATCTGGAGAGATTATGTATGGAGGAATGGTCACAGATCCCTTGTAATGTGTTCTCCAACCTCAACAAACATTGAAGGAGAAGACCCATTGCTGTTATCTTGGCAAAGGGAGGATGCACAAAGTACTAAATACAGGGATGCCAATAATTGTGACACACATCTTCTACATAAATATTAGCTTGCTTTAAAGATTTGTTTTTCCTCTGATCAATGGTATCACATTTAAGATATCTAATTCTGTAATTTTTCAGAGCATAGAGGACATTTGACAAACAACAAACTGAATTTAATCCTGCACTATTTTCTTATTAAATGAGGCTTCCAATAATTCTGGTGAGCACTATGTAACTTTTCACAATTCAGAGAAGCCGGAGTAGAAATAATTTTTTTGATGCTTCCTTCTTGCAATGTTTACTGCAGTCATGCCAATGTTCTCTTACCGGATTGAAAGTTAATATTTGAGTTCTCAGACAATAAACATTACATTTAATACTGTATCATAGGTAAATAAAAATGTGAGGATGTGCATAAGCATGTATCTGCATACTCTCCTCCCGATTTGTGAAGTGTCACATAGCAAAATGCATTAAATTCAATCCACAAAATTGAGTGGTCCTGGCTTTGTTCACATTTTGGGTCCAACAAATGTGGGTATGCCAATTTTCTAAATATGGGCTGGCTTTTGTATTATGATATAGCCAAATAATAAAGGCTTTTAAACTTTTTTCATGAGAGATTGAGAGCCTTGGAGTTTTGTAGTGCTGGCGGCCTATACTAATTAAAATGTTCTTCAATAAAATAATTGACTGACCCACAAAATGTTTGGTATTTTTTTTAAACTCAACTTAGTGTACCATCCTGAGTTACTTTTTTTTTTTTTTTGCTATAATAAAAATTAGCATTTTGAAGTTTGTGATACATTTTTTTAGCTTGGCTGTAATTCAGCTACTTTCAGTGCAAAGTAATAGGGAGTTTGTCCAACAGCGCTTTCAGAGTAGTTTCCCCAACACTGGATACAGGTAGTGACTTCTAGTATACATGCAACAGCATTCAAAAGTAATTTTTCCACCAGAATTTTAAATCAGTTATCCTTCCTGTAACTGGCTTCTGATCTCACCAAATAGGACCTAGATATTTATTTTATGTGCAAAAATGTCAGAAAAATATTTTGTTGCAATATGTACCCCCCATCAATGTCTTTTTATTAGACTGCAATGCCAGGTGATATTTTAATTTAAAGGCCACAGATCAAGGCCACGCCAGCGCTTTCCTCCCACCTTCTCCGGCAGCCACAGCGGACCCCAGTATCAGGGGCCTGAGCGAGCCTCCTGGCACCAAACGAAGCAGGGGAACAGCGTGAGGAGGAGGGGGTGCCGCACGAGGGCGTTTGGGTCATTAGCGCCTGACAAATGCACCGCGATCCCTCCGTAAGTCCTTAATGTAAAACTCCCATCAAGCCTCCAGGGAGACTGTTCTCTCAGAGGAAAGGCCCCTCCGTTTTCTATAAAACGGGTCTTCGCTGGCAGAAAACGTGTCGGTTGGGTATCGTCATTTTTATTTATTTTTTATAAATTGGTATTTTCCTCACTTTTTTTAAATGGAAAGAATCCTGACATAGACAAATGACGTCTTGTGTTTTTGGGGATTTATGTATATACTTCATTCTCATTAGACCTCTGAAAAGCGGTTTAAATAGACAAGAGAGGAAGGATCATTAAAGACGGACAGACTAGTTATATCACTTGTTCCCAATGGGGGGTGGGGGTGGGCAGGATTAATATCGCGGGACCAAATTGAAGCAGTCAATTTGAGAGGTGCCTCTGAGAGAGACGCCATGAACCGTGCAGTTCATATTTATTACTTTCACAAGTTGGTCTGCATACTAACCAGCTGGGGCCCTTACAGATATGCAATACGCAGCCTTGCAATTAAAGTGGAATTGGGCCACACTAGCTGATCTTAGGTTCCCAAACCAAATAACCGTTTTTACTTTTAACCCTTCCACCCACCTTCCTTCTCTTCCTACTTCTCTTTCATCCCCCCTTCCAGTTATCCCTCCCTTGCATTCTACTCCACCCTCTCTTCTGTTCGCTTTACTCCTTCTTTTTTTCTGAACCACCACCTTTTCCCCTTTCCCTCCTTCTTTCTACTCCTGCACTCTCTTTTGTGCCCTAAACTGTACCTTCATTTGCACCCCTCTTTGCAATCTACCTTTCCCCTGTCTTCTTGTCGGGCTCCTCTGGGAAAGTGGGCCGCCACACACCCAAGCATTTAATGAGATATAATATTAAGAGGACATTACATTGTTTCCATGTGTGTGAATTTATTAAAATCCCAAACTTGCCTGTGAGACTTTGGGTAAATCCTTTTTAAATTTAATTTCAGTTTGTTTACTTTCCCAGGCATATTTAGCATTGATAAAAGCTGAGAGGTTTACTACTGTGTGTGTGTGTGTGTGTGTGTGTGTGTGTGTGTGTGTGTGTGTGTGTGTGTGTGTGTGTGTGTGTGTGTGTGTGTGTGTGTGTGTGTGTGTGTGTGTGTGTGTGTGCGTGTGTGTGAGGATCAATGTTCTATGTGCTATTCAAATGTAAAATGAAAGAAAAATGGATATGTGCTTATTAATTTAAGTGCATCTAATAGTCTAATATATATGGAGACCCAAAAAAAATTAAACAACCCTCATTTGACCCCGAGAAAAAGCGTCAAAGTAGACCGCTATCCCACACAGTAAGAATGACAATCCACAAATATTACGAAATGATAGCCTGCCTTTCTTCTATGGCAAAAAAAAATATTGTCCATAATAAATTCTGCATCCCCGTGGCGTGCACCGTGTTAATAAAGCATTTATCTGGTATCCATTGATCCTCCATTTGTTCCCCCATCTGGCCCTCATAAACTTTTCAATTAGTCCCTGTGGCTGGGCTACGGCCCTGGCATGTGTCACTCGCCAGCTTCTCTCTGATTAGTGCTGTAATCTCTCAGGCAGGTCTGTCCATTCAGGTCCTGGAATTCGTTTTGTATTTTAGAGAACAATCACATCTCCCGCTTTCCCAGAGCTCCACTTTGCTAGCGAACGTGAGGCTAAGGCTAATTTTATCCTCTCTCCGATACTACTGGAGAAAGTCAGGGAGGCAATGCGGAACATTTCAAAATCGCATTTGGCGGGGGCCCAGCAGCGCACATTTAATCTGCAACCAGAAACGACGACTGAGCCATTTTAACAGCTCCGAGTGCACAGCTCGGTTGGTGGGCCCCCTCAGAAACAATAAGCAATATTTCCTTTTGTTGCCATTGTGCATTAGTCCTTGGACAGTGCCACAACAGAGGTTTCCGCCATTAGATGCGATGAGAACAATACCTTTGATTAGGCTGCGTATTGCCTGTTGAAGTGGGCGCGTCAACATTTGCACCCATCTGGCTCCCGAATTTGGAAAACACGATTCATTACATATTTACATTAACAAGCGCAAAAGAACAGCAAGAACATTTAGGCTTGGCCTTTGCCTCCACCCTTGGGTACTCGGTGCTCCTGCACAATGGAGGACATTCAGCAACACCCGCCACGCCAGACCAGGAGGGACTCATGCAGAGCAGCAAGCACGTCCCTGTGAGGTGAAGCCAAAAAGCAGCTATAGGCTGGGGTGGAGAGGAGAAATTGCAGCGACAGCATGCGTAATGCATTTTCATATCAGGTGCTACATTGAGATTGACCACCATAAGTAGCAATTGGAACGACACAATGCTTGGCACTATGTAGAAGTACCATCAATCGTCCGACCACAATGACGCATTACAGCCGCACGGTTCATGGATTGTTCCTGATTTCCACTAGTTATGGTGACTTTTGTTAGGGTTAACTCCGTGAAGCTTGATGGACTTGATTTTGCAAAGGCTGAGATTTTGAATTATTAAAGAGTCTCCTGCATTCTATATCAGGCACTGGATCCATGTTGACTCCTTCTCTTGTCAACCCTACCGCTGAAATAAGAACAGGTAACATGTGATAAAGACATGCAGACATGTACACACAGTGGTCACAGAGAGTGAAATTAAATAGTGAAAATGTGGGCTAAGTTTAGCATGCTAAACTGCAGTGGAAATTAAGTTGCATATGGAGAGCAAACTGTAATTGTCAGCTTCAAGGCATAAGTAATACACATATCCCAGTGAGTTTGTAAGAGTATGTAATACTTGCTGGCTAAGCACTCACTGACTAAGCACAAGCTACATTGCAACAATAAAAGTACATATAGCTAGAAATTCTTTAAAAGACAGCAATGAAATGTCCCCTTGTGCTTTTAAAAAATATGAAGCAAAGAAATCAAATCCAATAGCCTTTAAACTGAAGCTTAATGCTCATCTGATCTCAGGCTATTTTGGCATGCACTAGGGATTCTCACTTCCTCTGGTCTAGTTTGCAACTTATGGAATTGATTTTTATCCAGCTGACTTTGGAAACACTATTAATAATGCACACAGGGACAGTGTAACAAACGCTGGCCTCCTCAGTCAGTAGTTTCTTATTTCATAATATGTTATTTCAGAAAACTATGAAAACACAGCATGCTACTAAAGGAACCAGAAAACAGAAAGCCCGGTAAAGAGAAGCAAGGCAACATAATTTCAGATATTTGGACCAAGTATTCAAATCATTGGTGATGACATTTCCATTCCTCCTTGCATTAAGTGCACTTTATAGCGTTGATTTACTAAGATCCCAAATAAGGGGTGTTATTCTGTGGACACAACCAAAGTATTTGCACATATTATCATTTCACACTTTGCGGGTGATAGCTAAGTCATTATCTAAATTACTCCAGCTGCAAACAGCTGTGTTTTGGAATAGTTATAATGTAAGAAAATGGTGAAAAGACTGGCAGCAATGTGTAGTGGGGGCGTGACGTGTGAGGTACACACGTACCAAAGCTACTAACCGGCTCACTGTCACACGCCAATGAGTAGAAGCGCAAACGCCAGGTTTCTCAGTAAGAAAACCAAACAAGGCGAATGGAACAAAGCACTGGGCTCCCATACTTCTACGAGCTAAGTGACTAAAGAAAGAGCCAGAAATAATAAACGCCCTGCCTCGGTAACAAGACGCATAAGAACAGGTGAGTAGCATAATGGCACAAATAACACACACCAAACGTACCGAAGCTACTAACCGGCTCACTGTCACACGCCAATAAGTAGAAGCGCAAACGTCAGGTTCCTCAGTAAGAAAACCAAACAAGGCGAATGGAACAAAGCACTGGGCTCCCTTACTTCTACGAGCTAATTAAGTGACTAAAGAGCCAGAATTAATAAACACCCTGCCTCGGTAACGAGATGCATAAGAACAGACGAGTAGCATAATGGCACAAATAAAACACACACAGCCAACACTGCAAAATAATACAAAATAGTATACGAGGAGGCGAAAGGAACAGAGATCTAACGTTCCAAGGCTACTCTCACTCGCAGTCGCACACACAAACATGTCCACAACATCGCCCAGTCTCCCGATAGGAAGACCTGTACCGAAGGACGAACAGAACTACAGTTCCGAACAAAATCGCCAAAGCTCCATGTATGGAGACAGGTACCGAAGGACGAACAGGACAGCTGCACTGGACATTTACCGGCTAAATGACTAACGCAAGTTAGTGAAAATAAACGCCCTGCCTCTCAGTAAAGAGGAATGTAACGAGAAGGCAACAGGAACAGAGATCCAACGTTCCATGGCTACTTCCATAAGCTCGTAGTCACACGCAGAAAACATAAATGGGGGTAAACGCCCGATCTCCCAGGAGAGAGAAACATTTTACAGGTGAGCCGCCGGTAAACCGCTGTCCCATACCTTTACTAGCAAAATGATGAACGCAAGCTTAGTAGAAAATACACGCCCTAGCCTCTCAGTAAAGGGGAATGTAATGAGGAGGCGAAAAGAACAGAGAGCTAACGTTCCAAGGCTACTTTCAGAGACTCGCAGTCACACGCTAACATGTCCACAACATCGCCCAGTCTCCCTATAGAAAGACATGTACCGAAGGACGAAACAGAACTACAGTGCCGAACAAAATCGCCAAAGCTCCATGTATGGAGACAGGTACTGAATAGGATGAACAGGAAAGCTGCACCGGACATTTACAGGCTAAAAGACTAACTCAAGCTTAATAGAAAATACACGCCCTGCCTCTCAGAATAAATAAAGCCCTTCCTGTTAGTACGATAAAAACGCCCGGTCTCTTAGTAAGAAATGACTATACAAATACACCCACAAACAAACAAAGACTCCTCTCGCTTTCACGGAAGAAAGCAGACAGAGAGAGGAGGAAGAGACAGAAAAGGCAAAAGGTCTAGGCAAAGGAAGAAAGGAAAGACCAGGAAGCGGAGACAGAAAAGAGCCAGGGGGGGAAGAGTCCTAATAGCTATGTCCACAAAGGCAAGTCCCGCATTACTCCAATAAAACCCACAGGAGCAAAAAGGGTCTCCTTAAAAACCTAGACCTAATCATACTGACTTAAGCAATCAAAGGGCAAAATAATACCACACACAAAACAGTGCAAATAATGCCAGACAATACAAAACAATATCGAAGCCCAGAACGGAGGAAAACGTGGGCTTATATAACTCCCAGGTAACCACGCACAAGTGTGGATGCTGACAGAAGCTCCGCAATCAAGGCGGAGCGGAGCAAGCATCCACCCAAAGGGCAGCGCCCTCGCGTGGCCACCGAGGAAAACGACCGCATGGGAAAAAGGGTCAAAAACCATGACACAATGTTGCCATTTTTATGTTTTTTATTATTTGTTTTTTTACAGTCTAGGGCAGTGGTTCTCAACCCTGGTCCTGGAGTACCACTGTGTATGCTGGTTTTCGTTCCAACCACCATTGCAATACTTGAATTTTAACAAGCTGTTCATTTTTCTTAATTAGGTGTTTTTAATGTTTAGAGGGATTATTTACATTCTTAAGCCACATTATGTTAGTAATAGCTATGCATGCCATGAATAATAAAAGTCCAATATTCACATTGTGCTGTATTGTAAACAATTAAAAGGAGGTAAAAAATGTTTTAACTGATCAAATTAAAGACTGAGGTGAATCAATTGGCTCATAATTGGTGAAATTGTGGACACATGGCCACTAAAACTAACCATTTGGTAAATAATGAAGAATTCAAAGACAAAGCAAATGATAACGAGCCAAACCTGCATTGTGTTAACAAGTTTAAGGAAAAGATTATGAAGGAACTTAAACTTGTGTTCAATTACCTAATTAGGAGCCTATTCACCTGAGTTCTTACCTCTTCTTTGTAATTGTTTGCAATATAACACAATAAGCATAACGAACATGGGATTTATTTTCTTCAAAGCATGCATAGCTATTGCTAACATAACGTGGCTTAAGAGAGTAAAGAGTTTAAAGTGTTCTCTCTATACAATAAAAACACCTAATTAAGAAAAAATAACAGCTTGTTAAAATTCTGGTATTGCAATTGTGGTTGGAACGAAAACCAGCATACACAGTGGTACTCCAGGACCAGGATTGAGAACCACTGGTCTAGGGTATAGGCCAGGGGTTCTCAATCCTGGTCCTGGGGGACCCCTGTGTATGCTGGCTTTCGTTGCAACCGCAGTTGCAATCCCAGAATTTTAACAAGCTGTTAATTTTTCTTAATTAGGTGCTTGTCATGTTTGGAGGAATTATTCACCCTCTTAAGCCACATTATATCAGAAATAGCTATGGATGCCATGTAGAATAAACACCCCATGTTCACATTGTGCTATATTATTTAAAAAAGATAAGAAAATTATTTAACAGATCCATTTAAAGACTGATTTGAATCAATAGGCTCCTAATTGGTGAAAGTGTGGACACATGGCCACTAAAATTAACCATTTCGTAGATAATGAAGAATTCAAACACAAAGCAAATGATAATGAGCCAAACCTGCATTGTCTTAAGCTTAAAGAAAAAATTGAGTTAAACACATGTGTTCAACAACCTAATTAGGAGCCTATTGATTCACTTCACTCTTTCATTTGAGTGAAAATACATTATTTTGTAACCTTTTCTTATGTAATTGTTGCAATATAGCACAATAAGCACAATGTGAACATGGGGAGTTTGTTCTACGTGGCATGCATAGCTATTTCTGACATAATGTGTCTTAAGTGGGCGAATAATTCCTCCAAACATGAAAAGCACCTAATTAAGAAAAATTAACAGCTTGTTAAAATTCTGGGATTGCAACTGCGGTTGCAACGAAAACCAGCATACACAGGGGTCCCCCAGGACCAGGATTGAGAACCCCTGGTATAGGCTACTGTTACACAAAGCAAGCTGGTGGTTTACTACAAACTGTTTCACTGGATGTCACTTAGTTTCTGCCGGGAGTTACAGATGTTTCTCAGGACTGAAATGATCATAACTATGTTTACTAGCACTAAGCCATAACATTTGTTTACTAGCTAGTAACTATGTTTACCAGCACTAAGCCAATGAAAATTTTGGTCGACCAAGTTCTTTTGATCAACTAATGGTTTAGTCGACTATTTGGGGGCAGCCCTACTGCGTAGTAGGGTATAGAGTGGAAATGTGGGGCTTAGGTTCTGGAAGCAAACACTCCATTCACTTTTTTAACATTAGTCTGCATCCAAACATAGATCTGCGTTCTGCCCTGCGTCCCCCCCAATGTTCAACATAAAGTGACGCCCTTGGGAGCACGGTTCAAATGGGCTGAACTTAGCCTCTTCATTAATTATAGGTGTGTCATAACATGCAATAAACCAATCAGAGATCTCCCATTCCCTTTATAAGCCACTTGTGCTTGCACCTTGGTGGATTGCTAATATAATGGCGGATTTAATAAGACTGCAAAAAAAGAGATTTAGCCTACAGCTGGTGAAACAGACCTGCTTGTGCACAAGGTTAAAGTGTGCTAGCAAGGAATAGCCAATATGGATCAATATTAGGATCAATATTATTCTGATTAACCACTATGACGTGTTTTGATATACACAATAATAATCCTAAACATTAGGGTTTAACACTGGCACGGGTTCCCGGTAATTCCCGACCAAACTATTTCCTATTTCCAAGAAATATAATAACGTAGCCTGCTTGTTTAACAAATTGAAGACCCTGGTGCTAAAAGTACCGAAGTCACATTTTTAGCCAATATTTCTCATTAAGTTGCGTTGTTTAGATGTGCGTGCATATTTTCTCAATAGGCTACCGTAGACACACACATACATTTGCTCGAAGGTAAGCTAACTTATATTTTGAATATTAATGACATCGGATAACAAATCAAATCTAATAGCTGTAGTTAGCCTAGTGATTAAACCCAAATCAAAGTTTATTTGTCAAATGCACAGTTAACATTAACAGTAGGCTACAGCAGATAGACATTTGTTAGTTGGCAATGAAATGCTTAGCCTGCAAGCAAAGGGAAGACCTAGTAAAGTAGTATAAGAAATAATAAAATAAGATGGATAAGAAATGAACTATAAATACTGCTGCCAGAATAGTTAATGTTAGTGTCATGGTTTGCGCCTGCTTTTCCTTTGTTCTACGGTCTTTTGTTCTTTTCTGTTCGACGGGGGCAATCTATCGCATTTTTCGGTGTTCCACGCCGGGGTTTCCGTTCTTTTCACTTAGTGAGTGCACCTGTTGCGGATTTCCTGTGTCTATTTAAGCCTAGGATTTCCTTCTTCTGGTGCTTGGTTGTCATTTGCTCATTTTGGCTTTCAGCTGGTAAGGTATAGGTAGGCACTCTAAGGAGACCTCTTTCCTTCATTGCCCTGCTTTGGAGTTACGAGGGACTTGCCTTTTTGTGCATTAGACACATAGGATACACATTTCCTTTGCTTTTTCTGTCCCTCGCTCCTGCTACCGCTCTGGTCTAACGTTACAGGTAAAAAGTTGTTAAACTAGCTCTAGAAACATAAGATAAGCGAGCGCATCTTGGGATACTTTTTTTCAAACCTTGCCGTTGTATTGTTATTCCAATCGCTATTCGGTAGATAATGGCAGATAAACGTTTTCCAGTAACCAGCACTTAGTTAATTTAGTTAATTTAACGTTGTATATGTAACCCTCCACGGAAAACTGCAGTCATTGCCATCAACTTTTCAAAGATATCCGACTTCCAAAAAGCATGTGATTTCTTGCGGTAATTCACTCAAGCAGATTCTGCCAGCTGACTCCATCTCCTTTTGTCGTACATGGCAACAGTCGCTAAGGTGGGCGGGACTTGTGGATATTTTGCTAACGGTCAATTGTGACATGACTTATGACCAGGTTTGTGGTGGTTTTAGTGCAAACGCTTTTTGCTGCCTCAAGATAGCAATACACCAAAAATTATCCTGGCCACACCTCATCTTAAGACTAACCCGCCTAGTTCACTTGCTATGGGCGCAGATTCACTTGCTATTTAAACAACGTGAGCGCTGGATGCTAAAATAACACCTGCGCCGGTCTGAAACTAGCAAAGACACTTTGCGTTTGGGTTACTGCCGCTTAGCGCCAGGTGAAAGATAGGGCACCGTGTCTTTTAATACCTGCTTCCCATTTGTACTAAAATGGACCCACGAATACCTTTCCCAGACTTCCTTTTGGGCTAAGTAAATGACTTTACACATGCTAAAGTAATCTATCTCCTCCGACTATTTCACCAAATACGGTAGGGACGCCCAATTTTGCATATTCATTCAGGTTAAGCCGCAGAAATGAGAAATCAACGTATCTTTCAATATTGGCACACGCAATCCTCTTTACACTTACGCTATTTGATCACCTCAGACGATTTTTTGCGGGTGGTAACAGTTTTACACGTGCTTTTGTACACGCACACCTTTAGTAAATCGACCCCTATGTGTATCGTGGCTGCATGTCTGGCTGTTGAGTCTGCATTGTGATGACTGAAGGAGGCAGAAGAGAGGGCAGAAGATTTCACATTCTAATCCCATTTCCTGTCATTACTCTCGAGCTTACTCTCCGCTAACCTTGAGTTCTCACAATTTCCCTCACTTTAATCTATTTACTTCTCATTACCAATCCTATTTATCCGTACTTATCAGCATTGGCTCACCTAAAAGAGGAGGATTACAATGCCACTCACAAACCTTTGAATAGAAAAATCGACTTGCCCCAGAATCATAGTAATACGAAAAGATTGCCAGATGGCGTGTGAGTGAAACATTATGACTGTTTGATCACCTATGACACTAAGCGATCACAGACCTCCTGGGAAATTTCTGACAGATCAGGGGTGTCCAGAAAAGAACAAGGAAACCCGCCTATTGCTAACCTTTGCGAGCTGAAAACTGAATATACACTGCCTGGCCAAAAAACAAGTCGCCGTTGCACCCGCCATGCATAGTGCACACTGTACAAGCCTCTGGAGGCAGTGTTATGATCTGGGCTTTCTTCAATTGGTCAGGTCTAGGCTCAGCAACGTTATGCAGCAATAAAATGAAGTTAGCTGAGTACCTGAATGCACTGAATGACCAGGTTATCCCATCAATGGGCATATTCCAGGACGACAATGCCAAGATTCATCGGGCTCAAATTGTGAAAGAGTGGTTCAGGGAGGATGAGGAATCATTTTCACACATGAATTGGCAACCAGAGTCCTGACCTTAACCCCATTGAAAGTCTTTGGGATGTGCTGGAGAAGACTTGACGGAGTGGTTCGACTCTCCCGTCGTCAATACAGGATCTCGGCCAAAAATGAATGCAACTCTGGACGGAAATTAACGTTGTGACGTTGCATAAGGTTGTCGAAACAATGCCACGAGGAATGCGCGCCGTAATCAAAGCTAAAGACGGTCCAACGAAATATTAGAGTGCAAATTTTATTTTGGCCAGGCAGTGTAAATATTCAGAAGACTCAATGGAGAAGCTAATCACTAAAACTTAATTTGGAATAGCTCTTACAAGGGCATCCAAAGCGAACCCACATGACCCACTTGGGTTTGGGTGTACATAACATGCATGCTGTCGTGCTGTGCCATAGGCTACTCATGAATGCTTGTTCAACACTTAACTCCGTATATGGGTGCGCTCAAGATGGGCATGATGGTTTTTACTGCTGCAATCAACTTTTAATTATTTTACGCACCAGCGTTTTAGGGGCGGGGGGGGGGGACGGGGTTCAAACCCGAAACCTTTACCCTGGCATTGTGAGGGAGCGCCCTCACTACTTGGACTGGGGGGGGGGGGCTCATTTAATATGTATTGTGTTTTTTGTTTTTCCATTTATTCAAGCCCTTCAATAACGAGTACTGAGCATCCATTGTGAACAAGAGACAGCATATGAATCTGCATGTGAAGATGTCCTACGGGTTACACTGGGCAGGGCTGGGCACTCTCATGTGTTTCTGCGGGCGCAAGGCACGCTCATGACAATGGCAAAAGGATCTGAACACAGTGGAGGGAATTCTTCTCCTTGACATAAATCTGCTGTAGGAGCCTTACAAATCCCTAGGAAGATCACGCAGCAAAAGGCCATAAAAACAGAAGCTTTAAGGCGAACATATCATGTGTATTCTCTATAAAGGTCATCCGACTATAATTCAGGCAGGCAGGGGAAAAAAATCAACTTCCGAATAAATAAACATTTTATCACTTGACAAATTTTAATCAAAAAGGATGTACAAAAATATTTAGAGGGTTGTAGACTGTCTCTCACTATAACTAATGTAACTTTACGGGAGAAAGTGAGGAGCATTTCACGAGCTGCTCCGCTCACAAAGTGCAGGAGGAAGCCTCCAGATGAGCTTCTCTGGAGGTTAATTCATTGTGTATCCATAGGCGCCCATATAACATATAGACACCCCCTCCTTTTCGTGTCCTCTCTTGTGTAACTTTCCCTTGAATTAGAATGCAGGGGCACTCACGGTCCATTACACCGCTCAGCAAATTGCATTGCAATTTTGATCTTATTTATTGCCTGGTGTTGCATCTCCAGTAATACCCTTCATTTTTTCTCAGCATGTCCATTAGGGTTTATGAGAAACGCACCTGTCTGATTGCTTTAAAGAAAGTGTTTGTCATTTCCTTCACAGCATTTATGATAACATATTGCCTAAAAAACAACACCCGTACTGATGTACATAATCATATATTGATTATTAGGCTGACATGGCACAAGCTTAAGTGCACCAAAAAGCATTACATGTGAAAGTCAGTTCCCGGATCATCGAGGAAAAGACACAAAGGGAACTCAAGAAGGAAAAAAAGTATGACAGTAATAGTTTTATTTCGACAGACCAGGTTTAAAAACATCAGCAGACGGTGGCCTCCCCATTTGTTGTGTCTGACCTTTCAGTGACACCATTTTTATCTGCATTTAAAATGGATTTGCAAAGTGAATTTGGCTGAAACTAATAGGTTGATTTAATAAACCTTCCCTGCTTTGTATTAAAAAATGGCAGTTGAAAATCTACCCTTTGCTTTTGGTGCATGGAAAGTAGGTCATTGCTAATGGCAGTATCTCTGTACAGAGAAATATTGGCAAATTACTGAGGGAGTGATGCTTTTGTCTGCTCCACAGCAGCAGAAGCCCTGAGAAAGCTGGAGACTAAATGATGAGCCATCTGCTTTCAGCAGGGGTATGAATATGTATTCTTTCCAAACAAATGTAGAGTATATTTTCAGATAGTCCGTTTTGTAGCGGCTTTTGGGGGGGCGGGAGGGGGGTCCACAAAGGGAGTTTATCATTTAAACCCCCCTTATCATGCCTTTCGTTTTTCTATAATATGAAAATCCACAGGCTTATCCGTGTCTATATCAAACTATCCACAAACCAGATGGCTTCTTCCCTCATCTTCTCAAAAGAGGCTCATCTCATATTTGTTAAGGGTCAGGCTATTCTGAGAGATATTGGCACGTAATACATAAGTCTTTAATACAAAAAAGATAATAACAATAGTATTTTTCTTTTCATTTGTAATAGTTATCTTTGGTTAATTCACACTCTGGAGACACATGTTCTCTTAAACGTAATATTTTACCTCATAAAAATAAACTAAAATAGGTGTCAGATATGTTTTTGTTCATTCGTAACTAAATCAAAAGAAATAACCCATTATTTACTCAGTTATTGTCCCCCGAAAGTGTGATGAACGTCCATATGCACATGTTAGAATGGAAAGTAGACTAATAAACTAGCATAATGGCGTGTGGTGTTCCATGTTACTTTGTTTTTGTGAAACAATGATTATATTGCATATTTAATTAGACTTCTTCAATTTGTCATCCGTAGAAGTTTTTAAACATTTTTGCGTCAGTATCGACCTATGTCCTACGCAATGCCACGCAAAATTAACAACTTGACACCTGGCCACCATTGCCATCCTTTAACATTTCTGAAAATATGAACAGAATAACTTGATGTAAGACGTTTGACACACAGCAGGCAAAGTAAATCATATACCAGGCCTTTCTTTTATGAATTTTTTTCACCTTAGTGTCCACTGTGTGGAGGCAAATCATGCCCCCGAACCTCCCTAGAGGGATGTTCACCTCAACCCATCCAATGATAAACTCAAAGCTACATCCCTGCCACAGTCAACAATCTGACCATGCCGGTTCTAGTAGCCCCACAGGGTAGTGCAGAATTAGCCATGATGCCACCAGCAGGGAGGGAGGGTTTAAGTCAGCAGGGTTTCCTCTGGCTCATTGCCCAAAAGCGATTTCATTGGTTGATTGGCACCTGCAGTCTGACTGTGCCCCTTGTGCATGAAGCATAGTCCTCCCCACATTGACTGTGCAGCTCAGCTGGTGGACTGCAGAGTGAAAGGAAGCAGGAGGACATTGTAGAAATCATACAGGCCGCCAAAAAGGATTTAAAAATGGGAGGGAAAAAATTATTAAATCTATCCAAATTTTAATCTGTAGCCATTCCATTGGAATTGCCATATTTATTAAATTGGTGATCATTACTCAAAATATTCCATATTTGTCATAATTGTCTCGATATCTTTCAAGAAAAGGACTGTTATAATCTTGTACAATAGAGGAAATGTGAGGGCTCATTTTGTGGTCACCCAGTTGCTACTGCAATGTCCATTGTCCCTGCATGTGGCTTGTTATTTAGTAATGTGTGCACACCAGAGTTGCCAAGTCCACTTATAATAAGTGACTTAGGGCTTCTTCTTTTCTGAAGTCGCTTGAAAAAAACCACAAGTCGCGGGTTGCGGTTTTTTGGGCTTGTTTAAAAAATATGATTGTTTGTTGGGAACATCTAACAAGCAACTTGACATTTATGGTATTTATTTTCCACAATGCATTGACACTGTCTAGCTCACTGGTTCTAATGGTCATAATAGTGTTGGGCTAGTTTTGGGATAGTTTTTGAAGGTGAGGTTGCTTATTTGTCTCGCGAGAGTTGACAACACTGGTGCAAGCTGTGCACACGCTTCCTACTAAAACCAAAAACCTTCACAGTACCAATCAACACAGCATTTTTGAAACCCTTAAACATTTGTCACTCTGAGGAATTAATTTTTCACATAAGCTATTTGTACTAGACATTTCCCCCCAAAATTCTGGTCACAATTATTGTGCAGTGACACAATTTGAAAATTATACATATTGGGTATTTATGAACTACTAAACATTGTGAAGACTTTCTGTGCAAAAAGGCATATGTGAACTATGAATTCTGTCATTTCTATGGACACTGCAAAGTCATTCCACAGAGAAATTGTGTATTCCCTTATCTACAATGCCTCCTGTATTGGGTTTATTATCTAACAGGTTTAAATCCACTCTGCCCTAGATTTCCAAAGAGAATCGGCACACAGTGTCCCTGACAATGGAGTGATCAATCTATTATTTTAATCCATGATAAACCCTTTTTTCCATGGTAAATATCAGGTGATGTGAACATAAATGTTACATAATCAAAAGCCCCAGTCATTCAATTTCAACAATTCAAGCATTTATCAGTATGATATAAAGGAAATGCAATGTACTGCATATGAAGAACTGGGAGACGTGATGAATACATTTTTGTACAAATGGGGCTTGCTAATGTGTTTCTGTACAATAGAGGCTTCAAAAGCATAAACCAAGGGTAATATATATATATATATATATATATATATATATATATATATATTGATATTTCTCTCCCTTGAATATTTTCATAAGGTTAATGGCAAAACATGGTCCTCTGTACCTTCTGTCCTTTTAACCTGTATGTTTGTATTATCTGGTCATGTTTGTGCTTACATTCTGACTACTGTACATCACAAATTTTCCAATTAAATAAAATGTTATGGTTGAATGTACCAATTGCAATGTGAAATGAAACAGGTGTGTTTTTGGGAGAATAGATGACCGTAGGAGTGCCAATAGTCTTGTGGAAAAGTTACAACCCATGCTACATTTGTTTCTTTTACTTTGGTTGGTTGTTTTGGCGTTATTAGCCATGATAAAAGATGAGATGAAACATGTAAATGTGATCACTCTGTGGTCAATCTGGAAAGAGCTTTTCAATACAACCATTTTGAATTATTTCATTCGGCGACATTCCTGTTTTTTAAACACGTTGTGTGTGTTTAATAGATGACTAAAAGATCAAACGTGTGTGAAAGGAAGAGAGAGGTGGGGATGAGAGAACAAAGGGGAAAAATAGAGTAAGAAAATAGATAAATAAAAATGAAGTTGAAATAAAGATGAAGGTGGAAGAGAAAGTGGAAGCAGGCTGACACAAGACAGATGTCATATTTAGTATTTATTTTAGTTTGAAAAAGTAATCTGATTTTGCTTATTTCTCTGCCAATGAATATTTTCAACTTGATTTGAAATTTGCACAGTAAGAGAGATCTGCAGGGAGCGGTGGGAGGAGCATGGATTGGTTGCCCATGGTTCCCCTGGGGACAGCTCTGTGTTGCTCTTCATCAGTCCGCTGTAGCCGTCAATGTTTTTAATGGCCATCTTCTCTCTTTGTCATACCTTTCGCTTACCGCCGCCACGGCTGGTCAGCGAACTTGCTGACGACAGCTCACCCAATCCATCCAGCATGCAAAGAGAAATGCAACTCCTTCTGGCTTAGATTCTGTCTGAATTTATTCAGTCTTGTCAATTGTGCAAATGTAATAGTGACTGTACGTGTTTACTTATGCCTGGACCTCATCTTTAGTAATGTATGCTCATGTGTTTGTTTCTGTGTGTGTGTGTGTGTGTGTGTGCGCGTGCGTGCGTGCGTGCGTGCGTGCGTGCGCGCGCGTGTGTGCATGTGAATGTGTTATGATGCATGCACATGTTTGTATTTTATAGAAATTTCATTTTATTTATCTTTCTCTTTTAGTATGTATTGATGTGTGCTCAAGTGGTCATGTGTGCTACTCACATACACACTGCCGTACCATACAAAGGCACAGACGCATTGATATACACGTAATAAAGGTCACTGCTACAGTTGTATCATTTTGTATGTTTCTGTACGTCTTTTAAAACCCAGTACAGGTTTAAACATCCCGACAATCTCAGAGAATATAAATATCGTTATACCTGGCTAGCTAAAGAGCAGGCATGCATAAATGCATAATGGCTCACATACAGTACATGCCAAAACACCAAAGAAGAAACATTGGTTCTAAACAATTTCAAGTTATAAATGTGTTACTCCCAGCATTCTAACCATACTGTCTAAAGCCTAAAAATTATATATTTAACTTGGTGTTTATAAGTATTTATAAAAATATATGAAGTTCTTCCATTTAAAATTGGTTGCAAACAAAATTATTATTTCCCTGAGCACTGAATACTGTTCATGAAGTAACATGCAAGACCTCTGTAAAGCTTTAAAGTGATGTATTGGTTCTGTAATTAAAACTTTCTTTCTTGTCTCACTATTGACTGGAATTTGACTGTGTGGAACAATTATTGACCTTTCTTCCTGATCACACACAAAGGGATGCTCAACACAAGGCTGCCCCCTTGTGGACATTTTAGAACCTTTGTTGCATTTGTTCTTTCATTAAATTTAGTTGCTTGCTTTGGAATTATTTTATGTCGTCCATGATTATAAAGGGTACATTTGATTACTCTTGGAAAGAACCTGTCAGTAACAGCTTTTCATTCTCGTTATCACTTTTAAAGTACTAAACCTGAGAAATATGCACTTTGCTTTTAACTGGAAAGAAATTTCAGCTGCCATCTACAGTGTCACGCCTAATTTTTGTAGGTGCTGCCACTTTCCATTTTATGCAAACATGCAGCAGATGCCTGCGAGTATCAAATTAGCAGTTTCGGCTCTCAAACTAAAGAACAAAAGTGGATTTTTCCCACTTTATTATAAAAGCACCACGAAAGAGGTCAACAAATGCATATGTCAGAATGAGTGTTGAATAATCTCAACAAAAAAAAAAGATTCAATATTGTGCATCTTTCCTTTTCTGAAATGATTCAAACCACAGTACATACTGAGTGCTTCTGTGTGGTTGGTATACGCGCCGCAGAATGTACAGGAGTCACGACTAAGGGAATATGTCTGTGTGACTGTTTATGGGGGCATCGTACAGAGCATGAGCAGCGTATGTGCGGCATATTGACAATGTCAAATGTTGTAACCAAACAGCGTGTGCAGCCATATATGTGCATTTGCACAAAGGCTTGTATAAGCATTCAGTAGGTAATGCGTGAGATGCAAACGTTTACAGGTGCGTCCAGGGACATGGTAATTGTGCGTGGCCTTCGGTGCCCTTGTCTGTCTAAGGGGCATAGAACCTTCTGGAAGAAGGCTAAACACTGCAGCACAGAGATGAGAAGCTAAAAGGTCAGCTAAGCCCAGAGGTGATCCGGGAGAATGGAGGCAGTATCGGCTGCATCGATCAGGCAGCTTGATCTGTGACCTTCTGGGCTGCATGCATCACTGGGTGTCGGCAGCACGTCTCTTTCAGAGAAGTTATCCTGGAGCAATGTGTGATTCCTGTGCACAAAACACCAATAATGCACCTGGGAAAAGCAGACATTTGGCTACACATTGGCTACAACTACACTGAAATTATCCCAACAATACCAGAAATAACAGTCAAAACAGGAAGAAGCTGAAGAAACACAATTAGACAAAAGCTGCATAGTCATGATTTTTAAAAAAACAAATATTTTTAACATTGCTATTTATGTCTTTGATTTTACAACATCCAGCTGTATTATTGTTAATTTTCTCTTTATTTACACCCAATTATTGCTAGGTTCAAAATACATTTACACAAGCAAATTCCTCTTCTGACTAAGTTTTGGTTGAAAGGTTGACACTTGAAAGGGCATAACCAACCATAATATTGCTTTAAACAGAGCATGTAGACTGTATGTATTCACAATAGTCTAGCTAATATTGACATTGTTACAGAGACTATTGATGCACTGATACGATCATATAGGGCCTCATTCATGAAACATGAGCAGAACGAATTTGAACGTAAATCGTTCGTATTAGCAAATTTGGCCATATTTTGGCATTCATCAACGTTTTCGTATCTGAGATTTGTTCGCACATAACAGATTTTACACCTCCTCGGGACCACGTGTAGCCTACCGCGTTCGTAAATTCACAATGCCAGTAAATGTAACTTCTGAGTCATAATTAGAATATGAATTTATTTTTATATTCTGTTAAATTCACAAGACTAAATGTAGCCTTTGAAATACACATTGCAAACGTAATAAATTATGATTGTAAAAAGCAAACACTTTAGATTACACCTATTAAGCTATGAAGCTGTTTAATTAGACCCATGTAGGCTAATGAATGCTCCCAGTAGCCGACTATTTTTTCTAAATTGCTAAAATGTTTTATCCTACATGACTTTACATAGCCTAGGCTATGCTAATTAAAACACACATTTAACCAATAAACAAAATTTGCTTTAAAGTGGCTTACATGTCTGTAGCCAGGGTTGCAATTGTGGTCAACAGCTTAATCCAGCTAATGCTAGCGTAGCCTACATCCAGTTCCCCTACAAGATGCAAAGCCAGGTGGAGGTAAAGCGGGGTTTTTATGAAATTACCAACCTGTCCAATGTTATCGGTGCCATAGACTGCACACCCCAGTGAAAGTCGGTGAAACGCACGCCGTCTTCAGGTGAAAAACCGGATAAATTTGATTTAAAAGTGAAAGTTTTTTAATGTAACCAGGCTATATCCTGGTAAAACCTGATCTCGATTCTGGCACACGCATCAATGTGACCGCAATTAGAACGCGCCAGAGAGATTATAAAATAAGGGGGCCTATGATTACCCGATTTCAAACCACAACTCGCATGCACAGAACCCCAACAAAATTACAAAATGAATAACATTTAATTTATTTCCAGGCTGTGATAAAGCCATGCACAAACACAAGATGGCATTTCATCGACTTTTCAACATGTTCAGTGGGGTAGGTTACTAGTAATGTTTACACTTATCTGGAGATGTGAAGTCTGTCCTTATTAAAATATTACAGACGCGAAAGCATTTAAAAACCATTTCATTATTATGCACAAGATAACTGGCATGCAAACTTCATAACTGTCAGCTAACCTATAGCTACAGCTACCGAGCAAGCTGTATGCTCCTTGCAAACTAACCATAATTCAGTGCAGATGGGATTTCATTTGAGGCGAAAATGCGAATAGGCCGCCTCACGCGATTGACCATGTTCCAAATCTCATCGGTTTGTTCTTAACCAATCAGAGTTCAGTGCGCCTACTCAACACGCAATGATGAGCTTTTTTAAATCATGCCTTTCTCTTTTCTGTGCAGCCTAGAAAAAAAATTGACCGCCAGGAAAAATGTAAAATGTCATTGCCTGTTTCTATTGATTACCATATTGTGAGCTTTTGGTACCTAGATTGCGCTGGGGCGACTCCATTGGAAATACATAGCAGAGCTCATCCATAATACTATTTCCGGGCCGTGGCAGCCATCTTGCGGCGGTGCCACTTGCGGAAGAACCGACTTGAATCGGGTTGACTGGAACCACGTGACCACCTTGCCTTTCTAGTTGTTATATAGTTCTGTGGTTCCATCGCACGAGACCTGAAAAAATAAATATACATTTTAATAGTACTTACAGATTTATTAAGATTATATAAAATATGAGCTTGTCCAAGACATCCAAATAGGCTCACCTGGCAAATTCTGCCTAACTCGGAGTCCGGACATAATACTATTATCAACGAATCTGTATTCGACTATTCGAGTCTGATCAGGAAAAGTAACCGAGCATAAATATCACGTGCTAAGGTTTCGGCGTTCTAGTACGAAACTCTTTCTGAAAACACCATGGAACGTAAGTCTGAAATGCTATATCTTAAAATAATTTGCACAAAACAGTGGCACTTTTGGCTATGCATCACATATTTATACATTTCATTCAGACAATTCTCAAATCGTTCTTACGACTGTAAGTTAGTTAACAAGGTTAGCTAGCTAAAGAATGCGTTACCAGCTCCTTATTAAACAATCTCTTTGCGTTTACTTTGTAGGACTTATTCACTCCCGTTTATCAGAAGATCAGAAAAAACATATGGGACTTCAGGTAACTATTTGTTTCGTTTGCTGTTAACGACACTGTGTAAAGCACACCGGGGTGAAAAGATGGGAAACATGCGATGCACACATTAGGTATGGGATGGGACAACTACTGCTCATAGAGGTCAATGTTGTATTAGGTAACTTACATGGTCTTCTAAGCAAACGTCTGATGTTAGTTTTTACTTGCAGTGATGCATCTTTTAATAAAATTACTTTTATAATGTTTCTGATAGAACCGATATTGTCCATAACACTGAGCCGTGGCTAATTTATTTTTGCTCCAAATTTCCGTTTTTTGTACGCTTTTAGCTGTTATATTTTTATAGTTCCATTCCTGTATTTCTCACACCGACTGCTGCTCTGTGACAGTGTTTGGTGCAGAAGTCATGTACTCTACACCAAGCTTTGTCATTTCGAGGTCCCCTAAATGGGAACATTGTGACCCCACCTCAATAAAATAGTTGGCTAAATGTTACCTTTATCCAACACCAAAAGGAATGTTTGATTAAACTACAGACTGACGTGCAGTAGTTATTGAATTTGCTACTACACGGAAGCATATGAACTGTGATTATTAATGGAACTGTGCAAATGGCTATTTAATATACTGTACATTTTTAGTATCAAACTTGTATTCCCAAGGATACAAGAACCAAGCAAGGTTTATTTGACCTGAAAGCATAACCTGGGAGTCTGGGACTCCTTTACAGATCCTTTGTTTGAAAACTTGTCATGTGCATTTTTCATAATACAATTTACATCTCCTGTTCAAGTCTCAAGATGGCGGAGACACAGCGGCCTTCACACAAGCCTTTATAAAGAACAGTATTCCAGGCCGCAGCAAGGAGGCAGTTGAGAAGTTCATGGACCGGAAGGCTGTTGTCCTAGAGTTCTCCAGGAAGAAAAAGGAGAAACGGAGAAAGAAGCGGTCTAAAGGACTGAACGCCAAACAGAGAAGAGAGATGAAGATCTTTCAGCTGAAACCAGAGCACCAGAGGTTTGTAGAGCTGAACTTGTTTGCATTGTGATGTGACTTAGTATGAGCTTCAGTTTTATTGGTTTAAATGAAACAATTCTGACCTGTGGGCCCAGGACAATTGCCAGAGCATACTATAAATAGGGAGTTGGGAATATATTGCCAGTGGACAAGAACCAGCCAGGCAGAGGTGGAATGTCCAGGGCTGTGTTCCATTATGCATACTTGCGTTTTGCGTAATTGCATACTAGTTAGTATGTTCTAATATACTGGCTAGAACGTACTTCATAGTATGCAAGAGCGCACTTACGCTTCAATTTTGGAACACACTTGATGACGTAGTCAATGTCAGAATACCTTTGACCTTACAGGAAAAACAATAGAATCACCTCTGAGAAATTACAATAAGCATTTGAAATTAACTACAAATGTTTTGGTACAGTGCATGCCAATAAATATTGTTTTGCTAATTTTTGCATTTTCATTTTTTAAGACATTACTGCCAGTGCCATGGTGAAACTAGTTACTTATAACTTTGTGTGAGAACCATCAATTGAGGCAATCGCATATTTTAACTCAGGTCTGTTACAGTTACTGACGGCATGACCTAAGCAGTGGCGGAATCAGACCAGTTCATCTCATACCAGCAGTAAAATGGAATAGTAAGATACCTTAAATATAGTAAATGTGGGCTAAATTAAGTTTATACTGCTTAGGTTATGCTGTCAGTAAATGTTACAAGCTGAGCTTCGGTTAACGGTACAGTTTCCTCTGATACATTTGTGTTTATTTAACTATGAAGCCGGTAGTTACCGCAGCAATTTGGGTTGAGGGGTTTTACATTTTAAATGAGCGAAGCTGTCTCTCTATTGCCTCACTTGCGAGAAGAGTTCATAAGAGCTGCGTGTCATCTTGCACAATTTTTCTACAGTCTATGGTTGGCGCAATGATCTCTGGGAACGAAAAACGCGTACTACTGTGCATCGATGCATACTTGAAATTCTGGGTCCTGTCAAGTACGGAAGTGCACATCCAGGGATTTCAGTATATACTTGATTTTTGCATACTTGCAGTTTGGAAAGCACAAACAATGGCGCTATGCGTACTAACTAGTATGCAAGTATGCATAATGGAACACAGCCCAGGGGTCCTGCCATGTGTTTCTTGCACCCATGAACTGAGCCAGCTGATTTCAGTAATTGGTTCTACCACCTGACTGAAGAATTGTGCTAATGAGCCAATCCTGGTGATTGGAACAAAATACTGGGGAGGACTTTTACTTTCTGAACCTGGATTTTACACCTGCTGTAGCCACCTACATTTACTTGCACTAACCCATTAAGGTAAACGCTTAACAGAACCAGAACAGTAAATCAGTGATTTTAGATCTTTGCGTGTTATTGTTGAACATCGTGGATTTTCTAAATCCACCTGATGGTGTTTGCCTTGTAGGTACGAACTTTTCTTGCCGCTGCACGAGCTGTGGAAGCAGTACATACGTGACCTGTGTAATGGACTGAAACCTGACAGGTAAGAAGTGTGCAGAGAACTAAGAGGTCAACCTGATCTACTGAACGCGTTTACTTCAGGTTTTCTGTATTTGTTCATACTGATTATCACCATTTGTTCACATTTGTCCCCTATCCGATCGAATCCTGTGCGAGTTCATTGTGTTTTTTTATCTATTCCTGTGGTTATCTTTACTCTTTCAACTATATTTACAGTGCATTAGACCTGTAATAGGACAGACTTTTGGATAACTTACGAAACAAATGTTTAAAAGATGGGTCTCTGTTTAAAGGAACACCAGTTTTTTTTTTTTTTTTTTTTTCTTCTTCAGAAGTATATATTTTCAAATATTGAATTTGCATATCTAAAACCTGCCTTTAATCCAACTTCCACCTATTTATTGGATCAGTGATTTCTCTCCCCCCCCCATATTTCACTAGCAGGCTAATGATGAAGAGATCGGAGGCTGGACCATAAGTCCAAAATTTGTCTGAATTGCTTAGGCTGGTGTTTCCACAAAATGTAGTGTAATCACACTGCACATTTTCCATTGTCTTGCAGCAATCCACAGATGATTCAACAGAAACTCCTGAAAGCTGATTTTCATGGAGCTATTATCACAGGTGAGCTATTTTCAGTCATTGGGGATCCTTGCTCAAGTTTTGCTTTGGCCTTTTCTAATCTCCAAGTTCATAAATTCGGAGTTGATCCTTGCTGATCGACGATGGGAAGGGCATGCACTGGAATCCAACATGCATCATCGCAATCGGCTTGTTGAATTTTCCCCAGCTTCTAAACGTCCAATTCCAGGTGTCCTTCCTTTCTAAAACCACATCGGTGGCCTTTAAAACATACTCTGCACTAAAACAGTCTCCGCCTACTTATTCCAACTTCATCCAATGGGGGAACAGCATCTCCTGTTGCACTCACCCTTAGGTCAGTGCCTGTGAGACATGCTGGATATCAGTAGTGGTGGGAGAATGAGGCTTCATGAAACTAAATAAAAATGTTTAAAAAATAATAATAATATATGCGGAGCGATCTTGGCCAGTCCTTGTGTTTTGCTATGGAGAGTTAAATCCTTTGATTGGTTCAAATAGGTCAATGATGGCTCCTCCCATTATGTCACCTCACAAATTATCAGTGCAATTCCTCACGTGGGGGCACTGAACAATGGAGAAAAAAGGCTGACTTGTTGCTGTGTGTATTCAGGTGTATGTTCACTGAAATGTGTGTCTGCGTGTGTATGTTCACTGAAATGTGTGTATGCGTGTGTATGTTCACTGAAATGTGTGTATGCGTGTGTATGTTCACTGAAATGTGTGCTGGTGTAGTGCTGTAATGGCGACTGCACTGCCCTTGATCCTGATGCATAAATCTTGTTTTCGCATTTCAGTATCGAAATCCAAGTGCCCGTCGTATGTGGGCACAACGGGAATCCTCGTCCAAGAGATGAAACACGTTTTTAAAGTCGTCACCAAAGAGGACAAACTGAAAGGTATCTAACAAGCAAACATTGCAGTGCATTCTTCCATCAGGAACATGTATGTAAAATGGTACATATGGAAGTCATGCATCTCTCCCTCTCTTTCCCTCTGTCCTCTGTCCTCCCTGCTCCACAGTCATCCCCAAGCGCAACAGTGTGTTCGCTGTGGAAATCGATGGATTCATCTCGCATATCTATGGCAGTAAGTTCCAGCTAAGATCCAGCGAGCGGTCGGCTAAGAAGTTTAAAGCGAAAGGAACCATGGATCTCTAAAGGAGACACTTGAATTGAGAGCAACCTTCCAGCTCTAATGGAGAACTCTTGAATTGAGAGAATCTGGCACCCGGATGGGATGTCCACAGCTCCTGTTACTCAAACCTGTGGTGGCAGGAGGGGCGTGTGCCAAGGCTAGGATTCTAGAAGAACAAGATGCCTTTACAGACTCTGCATTATTTCCAGTCCCAAGTAATACGATTCTTTTGTGTACCTTGTGTTAAGTGAAGTGGAGCAGTGGACAACGGTGCCAGGCTTTCCAGAGAAGTAAAGGTTTAACAGAGTACCAGTGTCTAATCAAATTGGAATGGGTCATTTATACTTTGTTCATATATTTCTTTTCCTTTTAATGTGTAGTGTCAATTCATGAAATTATTATTTTCTTGATATAAACATAGAATTCTACATTTAATGCTTAATTCACTTTCTGGAGTTTTTAAAATATTATTTTAGGTTTTAGTGTATGTTTGCGAGTGCGATGAAGGATATTTTAGATGCTTACAGAAGTTTTTCATGACCTGCCGGCCTCACCAAGTTTGTATAGTGAAGTTATGTCTCCAGAGGTTGTACAGTTGAAGTCAAAAGTTTACATACACCTTAGCCAAATCCATTTAAACTCAGTTTTTCCACAGTTACTGACATTTAATCCTAGTAAACATTCCCTGTCTTAGGTCATTGTCCATTTGGAAGAGCCATTTCCTGGCTGATGTCTTGAGATGTTGCTTTAATATATCCACATAATTTTCCTTCCTCATGATGCCATCTATTTTATGAAGTGCACCAGTCCCTCCTGCAGCAAAGCACCCCCACAACATGATGCTGTCACCTCCCTTTTTCCTCCAAAAATAACGAAGGTCATTATGGCCAAACAGTTCAATTTTTGTTTAATCAGACCAGAGGACATTTCTCAAAAAAGGAAGATCTTTGTCCCCATGTGCAGTTGGAAACTGTAGCTTAGCTTACCCATTGGTGGGGGTGCCCATATACAAGACATTGCGAAGGAAGCTGGTTGCATTTCTGCATCTAAAATATCCTCCACAAAAAAACTGTCTGGGCCGATTGAAAATGTACACTAAAATTGAAATGAAAGCAAAAAAAAAAAAAACTCCATACAATCACTTAATTGGGACATGTAATACCAGTGGAATCCACAAGGCGGATCCATAATACTTATTTATTCAAGGTTTCAGACTCAAGTGTGAGGAACATGTCCGTGTTAAGCAACCCCTGTCCCGTGTGTTTGTGTGTGTGTGTATATGTATGTATGTATGTATGTATATATAAAATTTGATATACTGTTCTTAACAGTGTGTTATACATCAAAATATAAAATAAAATTGAAAAATATAACATTTTTTATTTTTTTATTTATACAATTATCAAAGCGTTGAATAAAATGTGTTTTCCTGAGGGAATACTAAAATTTAAAAAAACAAGCAATAGGGGGAAAATATTAAATGGATAATTCACTCCTGGAAAAAGGAGGCAAATGCTAACAAAACTGAAAGAATGGTGGTAATGATGTATAGAAAGTCTTTTACAAATTTTACATTTGTGTGTGTAGGGGGTATATGTGTACATGTATAGATACATTGCAGATATGTAACCTGGGTAAGCTAAGCTTTTTTATGGCGGTTTTGGAGTAGTGGCTTCTTCCTGAGCAGCCTTTCAGATTGTGTCGATATAGGTCTTGTTTTACTGTGGATATAGACACTTTTGTACCTGTTCCCTCCAGCATCTTCACAAGGTCCTTTGCTGTTGTTCTGGGATTGATTTGCACTTTTCGCACCAAAGCACGTTCATCTCTAGGAGATAGAACGCGTCTCCTTCCTGAGCGGTATGACTGCTGCGTGGTCCCATGGTGTTTCTACTAGCGTACTATTGTTTGTACAGACAAACGTGGTACCTTCAGGCGTTTGGAAATTGCTCCCAAGGATGAACCAGACTTGTGGAGGTCCACAATTTTCTTTCTGAGGTCTTGGCTGATTTATTTTGATTTTCCCATGATGTCAAGCAAAGAGGCACTGAGTTTGAAGGTAGGCCTTAAAATACATCCACAGGTACACCTCCAATTGACTCAAATAATGTCAATTAGCCTTTTAAGTTTTTAAAGCCATGACATCATTTTCTGGAATTTTTCCAGCTGTTTTAAGGCACAGGCTGTGTCCGAATCGGCACTCTTCCACACTGTTGAGTAGCCTTGGTGAGTAGATAGGGCGAGAAAGTCATAGAGTACGCAAAAACTTTTCAAATTACAGTATACTTCAAACACCCGGATGACACACTTCCGGAGTTTCGCTGAGTACATTCGGGAGCACACTTCAAGAAGTACACAAATATTTTGGCCACAAATATGACATGAAGCTTTGTTTAAAAAAATAAATAAAAATGAGGCTCAGCTTTGCTGACGTTTTCCTTCAAAAACAACACGTAACATGCCAGCGCAAGAATGGGGCACAGGGTTGCCAGATCTTGTAAGACTTTCCAGCCAAATGGCGACTCAAAACTAGCCCAAATTATATGCTATTTTTAACCGAAATTGACGTATTTTAAATAGAAATCATGTTTTCACTTTTTAAAATAAGTGCATGCTTTGCGACTTTTCATTTTTACCCGTGACTGCACTTTGAAAGTATCCCAATTTAGCTGTAAAACCGCGGACATAGCAACACTGGTGTGGTGGGACGTCTAATGACTTCCACAGTGCAGTTGGAAAATAGTAAGGTGGATATTTTTTGCGGACTGCTAAACAGTACACATTAAACAGCACTCTTCTGCCAGTGCACTGTACGCAGGAGACAGGGTGCAGAAGACAGGGCTCTGATTCGGACACAGCCACAGTCAACTTAGTGTATGTAAACTTCTGACCCACTGGAATTGTGATATAGTGAATTCAAAGTGAAATAATCTGTAAACAATTGTTGGAAAAATGACTTGTGTCATGCACGAAGTAGATCTCCTAACTGACTTGCCAACACTATAGTTTGCTAACATGAAATCTGTGGAGTGGTTAAAAATGAGTTTTAATGACTTCACCCTAAGTGTATGTAAACTTCTGACTTCAACTGTATGTCTACATTACCTTAGTATTTCTTAAGAATTTAATCTTTCGTTGAACCATAATTCTTCCGACGTCGCATTCTAAAAAGTGGTACGGCTTCCCGTATCAAAAATACTACACTTGAGGGAAGCACCTCCAAGCAGCAACAAATTGACAGGACTGGAAATGGTTCCTCTTTATGCGATTCAAGCTTGGCGGGTAAAAAATAAAAACGTCTACATGTCACTTTCAACAACTACCTTTAGACCAGACTTATTGAAAATTATTCAAACGACATGCCAGTTCACCTTCCCTCTTCCACCTCTCAGCCTCTGTTACTACATTTCTGTAAATCCAAGTGTGGTTAATAATGCTTTGCTCTCTTTTGTTACCTAGTCTGACATAATCATAGTTTCAGTTCCAATTTGTAAGTAGCTTGCTTGGCTAAGCAGCGCATTAGATATCCCTTGACCAGGCCAGCTGCATCTAAACCATACCTCTGGTCCTTAACCTTGGGAATTAATAGCTTGGGAGTGAAATATTGACATGAAATTAAACCTGATTCTTACATTTTTCATTGTGAACCAATGCTGTGAAAGCAATGTGTTCACCTGCACACCATGGAAAGCTTATTGGAGTTACTTGAAGGGTATTTTCTGGCTTTCAATGATGAACCCATTGGTGTCCATATACAAGACATTGCGAAGGAAGCTGGTTGCATTTCTGTATCTAAAATATCCTCCACAAAAAAACTGTCTGGGCCGATTGAAAATATGCACTAAAATTGAAATGATAGCAACAAAAAAACTCCATACAACAATCACTTAATTGAGACCTGTAATACCAGTGGAATCCACAAGGCGGATCCATAATACTGATTTATTCAAGGCTTCAGACTCAAGTGTGAAGAACATGTCCGTGTTGATAAGCACCCCTGTCCCTCCTGTGTGTGTCTGCATGTATGTATATATAAAATTTGATATACTGTTCTTAACAGTGTGCTATACATCTAAATATAAAATAAAATGGAAAAATATAATAGAATGTTTTTTTTTTTTATTTGTTTTTTTTATACAATTATCAAAGCGTTGAACAAAATGTGTTTTTCCGAGGGAATAATACATAAATTTACATGTGTTTGTGTGGGGGGTATATGTGTACATGTATAGATACATTGCAGGTATGTAACCTGGGTAAGCTAAGCTTTTTTTTTTTTTTTTTGGAAGTTGTGTTGGTGGGCCAGTTGGGAGCAGTCTTCCTTCTGGACCAAGCAGAAAAGACATCTCCCAGGATAGGGACTAGGATATAGGAGACACCATTTTTTAGATGAGATGTTAAATGTGGATCCTGACCCTCTGGTCATTAAAGATCATACCAAGGGTCACCATGCTTTCAAAAGCAGTTTTCACATTACACCACCTCAATCATCCATTTATCCAACTTAATTGCCATATAATGCCATACATGATTACCAGCAATGTCTCCACACTGTCGTGTGTGTGAAGTAGCCTACACACAAACAGTGCAGTTGCAGTATATATCCTGCACAAACAATATGTTATTCATGAAATGTAACTTAGACTGAATTAGTTCTTAGCCCATTTTAAAAAACATTTATGTAAATGGAAATTTACTGTTTTTTGAGCGTGTCTGGATAAATGAAGAATCGTGTTGAATTCCTCATTTACTTTTCTTCACAGGTGAAGTGCCAGTAACAGGCATTCAATTCAGTCATGCAGTCTTCTGACGTCTGTATCCCGTTCACACACAGCTGTCAGATATGACGTGCTCCTTCATACGTATGTCTGCTTTTTAGGGGATTTTTACTTATTGTTGCATCAATTGCCTCTTTATCATTGAAAGTAGGCCTACTGCAGGAAACTCCCAGCATGACATAAATGTTTCTTTATGTATGCAGCACTCAGAGCAGCATTCCAGGCAGCATGTTTGATTGACTCACAGAAGTGAGAGACTTTTTTTTTACCACTTACTGTGCAACTGACCTAGACCTGGATGAGAAATTTATTACGTTTATTTATTTTATAATTATTTGGCACCCAACGTGGGGCTGAGCATCTCCAATTCCCACCCTAATTTTGGATGGCCAACTATCTGCAACCGCAGCCGCGTTCAAGCACAAACCCCACTGCTGATTCGGGAGAGTGTACACATCCGCAGTACTCCTTCTAAACATGCTGTGTCGCCTGTGTGCTTCTTTCCACACTGCAGACAACAGCTAAGCTCACATAGAGTAGAGTCAGAGGAAAACCTTTCATATGCAGCTTTAACAAGCAGTCCTTGATTTTTAAATTGTGTGAAACTGCCCCGTATGCCCATCTGGAAGATTCTGTTACTCATACCTTGGAAACATCACTGATCCTTGTGTAATGTTCTCACTCCCGTCCTCTCGTTTCCCGTGTTTTCCTTCTCCCCCTGTTTCATGTTCGTCTCTCCCTAGTTTGTTTCCCCGAGCTGCAGGTTAGGTGTGGTTTTTCCTTTCATGTCACTCTGTCTCACTACACTTCTCTCAGCCTGTCCCATTCCCCCGTTTTGCATGCATTCCACACTCTCCGCTCTGTTAATCACCCTTGCATACATTCACACGCGGCACCTAATTGATATCAATTAATGTTTGTATTTAGTCACCCGGTGTTCTCTGTCCTGTGCCAGTTCGTTAACGCTCTTCGTCTGAAACCTCTGGTCTTGTCTTGATTCCTAGTATCCAGTCTAGTCTTGCTATCTGAAAGTCTTGTCTTGTACCGGCGTTAATTCGCCTTTCCATTCCGTCTAAAGTCCCAGTCTAGCTCTCGTCTGGAACGGCATTTCCCGCTGTTCATTATTCCTGCCTCGCTGTATTAACTGTCTGCTTCAGTCTGCCAACCTGCAGTTGTTTGCTACCCCTGCCTGTGTTGCGGTTTTCCTGCCATCCATCTGACGTGTGTGCATGCAGCCGGGGCTCCTGCTCCTCCACTCTGCGGCGGTGCCCGCCTCCTGCCAGTGCTGCTGCTGCTGCTGTCACTGCTGCTGCTGCTGTTGCTGTGCTGCTACTGCTGCTGCCCTGCTACTGCTGCTGCCCTGCCGCTGCGCCCGCGTCCTGCCCGGACTCCGCTCCACTGTCCTGCACATCTTCCGCCACTCCACTCAGCCCTGTTCCCACTCCCGCTCTACCACTGCTCAGACTACCTGGTTATCCGTCTCCATCTCCTGCCCCTGGCCTCTCCTGTTCCCGCTGCTCCCCTGCTGACTCATACCCGGACTGTCCGTCTTCTATGTTCTCCCTATGCTTCAGGAGTACTGGTCGAAGCATAATTTATTAGAGCTATGCGCTCTGTCTGTCTGTCTATCAAGTCCAGTTCCGGCTTGGAACAATAACTGCCTTTGCCTTTCTCCCCAAGCTTCAGGAGTGAACCCTGGTCAAGCAATAAAATAATTGAGTATTGTCATTCCTGTGTTCGAGTCGTGCATTTGGGTCCAGTTAATTTCCGGGGTAGTAACACCTTGCAAATAATTCCACATAAATAGTTACAGATATGACTACTGGCCATTTCCTTGAAATGTTAGTAATAACAATTGGTTTTGTCATTGAATGGCACAAGTAGTTCCTCATAAACAGTCTCTGTTTCCAAGGTAGTGTTGTGTAAAAGCACCATGTCTTGTTGTGAAATTAGGCTGTTTTATGCAGTTATTGCTTCACTTAGCTTTTGTTGGGTCATCTGACTGACCATATGGGACAGAATCACTGCATTTGCTAGTGATATTGAGCTGTGCGTGCACGCGCGTAAGGGGTTCTTTATGTAGAGGTGCAATAAAATCAACAGAAAAATAGAGGCGGAATGTTTTATTGAAATACTAAATTGAGATGATTTCAAACACGTTCTATGAATGGCCTGTGTCCTTTCATAGCACATTCTATGATCCACGTGTTTGCATGTTGAGTCTCAAAGCCTTGAATGGCAACATTACTGAGTTAATGGGACTTATATAAGAATTTATAAGACATATGTACAGGCATAGGTTCATACAATTATCTGACGGCAAGTTTAAACAAAGGAAAGTCGCGCACACACCTTGAGTCAAACATACTTTTTATTTTACTAGTGTTTCCACGTGATGTTGAAACGTTGGTAAAATATAAAGCAGGGTTAGGCTAGTGTTGAGTGTGTGACACTGTGCTGTTTTAGTCAGTACTTCGTTCAACTTGGGTGTGCCTTTCCTCCTTGTGCTCGCACTATTTTCTGCATCAACCTGCATCAAGAGCAGATCATTGTGTTTGAAATGCTTTGTGACCATGATAAATGTAAACTTACATACACATTCTAAATGAAAGGCACTTTCAGGCAACAGTTTCAGCTTTCACTTCTGTTAAGTTCTCACGAACGCACCAAACAATATTTCAGCTCCAAAAAACACAGGAAAATCTCCCACAGTATAACACTAGATGATGTCATCTAGTCGCCTTCTGTGGAAAAAAAAATTCTCTGATGCAAACGCTTGTGTAAATGCCTCTACTGAGTCTGTCTTTTTGTTTTCTTGTAGACTGTGAGACGCAATCACAAGGTGGAGTAATGTTTAGCAAAACATGACTGCCTTTTTTGTCATGATCAACCAATTGCATGTCCAGAATTTTCTCATTGAAATTCCACGTAATTGTACTTCCATTCTATATTCAGTTAGGTTGAAAGCACTTTAACTCATGAAGCCAGTCTCAAATTAAATCAATTCACATGCATCATGCTGGGCACTTGCAGTCTTTCCTGGCTCTGCTCTATGATTCAAGTCATATCCAGTAAATGACTGACTGATTCCCCTGCTATTCAGCCGGAACGTTTGCCACTTTTCATGATAAAGCTGAGGGATAGACACCTGCAAATCCTGTTCGACTGGTCAATTCGCTTACAAAGCTGTTCATCAGAAGTTCTTTTTGGTAGGGGATTTTCCATCAAACAGAAGTCATGGAAATAAGAAAGTCGATGCACAGCAAACACAGGGCATTGGAATGAGAAAGAGGCCCATTCCCTTCATGAACAAATACATTTTCTATTATTATTAAAATGTATTGTGACATGTATCCAAGATAATATTAATAACAAAAAGCTACATTTTAAGTGAGAAGTTTGGCTTGGTCAAAAGCCACAAAAGACAGGAAGTTCAAATGAGCACCACCAAGCCAAACTTCAGCTCTCTACACTATCAGGGATTTCTAGTACTTCTTTTTTATATATATATATTTTATAGACTGCTATACCGTTCTGTAGCTATGTTGGTATACTGTATTTCAAACAACATGTACTCATCACTGGGCAGTATAAATAAAATAAAAAAGCTAGGCTACATGCAGCCTATGACTATGATAACTTTGGGATTGAACGGGTCATGTTTTAGTTCATAAAACTGAAAAGTAGGCTAACTTAGATGTCCAGCCTAGCAGTTGCTTAGCAGTTGGTGCCATTCAGAGTTGTGTGGAACTGCTGATCACTGACATGGCAAAATATCCTTTAAACAAATTAATGTTATCCACGTGCTCTCTCGAGTTGATTTGCCCACACTTGTGATTCAGAAAAATATTAATATAGCCTACCATAAAATTCAAAACTCAGGTTAAAAATAGGTAGTACTGTGCTGCGCTGTGGCAGTTTAATAAGTGTCAGAGACAGAGCAAATTAGAAATGAGAATGAGGAGAAATGTCGCATTGCACGAGACTGTTGTTCAACGGTAGTTTCAATTAGCCTTCGGTTGCTAGCAAATTTATTCCCCAATGTTAAGTCAATGGAAAATTCATTTCAGGTATCGTAGAACTATGAAGGTTTATTTAAAAACTGTACAATAAACAGAAATGTAACCCATCAAAAGCATTAGTCCATGTCAAGCCCGACATATCGCTATGTGTACTTTAACGATTAGAGTTGTATAATTTGAGCTAGGTCATTGTAAAAAAAAAAAAAAAGCCTTAATCTTAATGCTCATTTTTTAAAGTACTTAAATATATGAAAAGGGCTGAGCAAATCTTTCCCATATTTGTTTTCTGGCGAGATATTGATGAGATTGTTGATCTGCCAAGTGGCTTTGTAATTGGTGCTTAAACGGCTGAGATATTGACGGGCAAAATTTTGGTTTTAACATGCAAATTGCAACGAAAACAAAACTTAGGGGGACGCTAGTGCGTAAATCATAGATATACCTCCCCATACCAGATGGATTCAGTGGATTCATACTGGGCTTGGGTTTGCAGCGTGTTGAACAGCAAGTTTTGTACAGGCAATTTGTTTTTAAATAATGTCGCATCTGCCCATGTTTTTTTTGTTTGGTGACAAGTTTGATGTGACAAATGCGTTATATAACATCAGTATAACTTTATTATATGTTTACCAGCATCGTCTTGGCCTTCCATACAGCTCCTGCACAGTGCCTAAACCTTGATAGGCTTTTATCTACTACTACTACTACTACTGGCAAATCTTTTTTCTTTTCTTTTTTTACATTTAGCTATATTGAATTTCGTTTTACAAGTTTCTGACCACTTCTGGAATCTTTTAATTGCGACGTAACAATGATTGCCAGCAATGTTCCTATAATTTAGTTTTTTTTTAGGGTATGCATAGATTGTCAACTTCATTATGGATTGTTGACGTCATGCATGGCTTTGCTGCATTTCTCTACTGATAAACAGGGGAAAAACTTTGTACAATTAATTTCTTCGTTTTTCTTTTTTTAATCTCGGTACCATAGTCATTCTGAAATTTCTGAATATTATATACTCCAACACCCTAGTCTCATGTTCTCCTTCCATGCCCATACATGGATATGTTTAATTTGATTGAAAACCATCACTTGCTTGAAAATGACTTCAGTTTCACAGGTTTTCATGCTGTCTGTTTTCTTCTCTCAATTAAAGCTTATTAATCATTTGATTATAAAGACTGTCTGCAAACACTGTATCATATTGCATCTTTCAAAATCATGTGGTTTTTGAGGACAACCCTTTGTGAAGTGCTAAAGAAGTCAAACCATTTCCTGCAGATGATGTGTCGGCAAACACCCCGTTTCCATTGCAGGAAGTTCAAACCTCACTTCGTAGGAAGACGGGTAACTGTCTTTCCTAGCAGTTGGAGGGGAACTGAAAGACCGTACTGATAAACACGCTGATTTAGCTGGTGGATCACATAAAGAGTTTACTTTCACAGCATTCGTCTGCTCCAGCTGGTCCAGAGACAAGCACCTTCACAGTTATACTGAGGATTTTAACTGCAGCTTTGAAGACCGGCAATTACTAGAGGTACATTTATCAATTCTCTGTGGAAAATGTGACTGTAAAAAAAACACAATGCATAAACTAAATTATTTCGGCCAGTGCTAGTTAAGGGGTTAACAGAAACGGATTTAACACAATGCTTTCTGATGATGAGAATTAAAATTAAGTAGGTGCACGTGTGAAAAATGCTCAATGAATGTTTTATTGCAGTGTTGTAATACTGACCGGCATGACTGACCAGCTGGCTTCCACAAAGGAAAACCTGCAGCGGATACTAGCAGTACAAAGCTGCTTTGGTCCGAATGGGATGCGCCTGAAGAAACCAGGCCGGGTCCTGGTGGGAGAGGGCCATTTGATGAAGCTCTGCCGGCATAGGCCTCAACCCCGGGTCTTCTTCCTGTTAAGTGACATCCTGGTGTATGGCAGCATTCTCGTCCTTGGCCGCTGGTATACCAGACAGCGGGTTATTCATTGAGGTGGAGAATCTGGAGGACTGTGTGATAAAAAATTACATTCAAGGGACATCCAAGAATGTATGTGTCGGAACTACTTACCCTAACTTTCTGGAAGTATTCTTGGAAACAAAAATGTTTGGCTGTGTGACTGATTGAGTCTCAGACTGATAACCTGAAGCTATGTAAGGGTTTGCTCATTACTGCCTGTTCGCTCAAACTTACAAGATCCTACTAGCACAAGAGCATTAGTTGAATCCCTGTATGAGGTTGGAAAAGAAATGCAGAAAGATTCATTTTTCAGGAAACATTCTTGGATGATCACTGATTGCATAGTTCATGAGTCCCCAAGAGTCCTCAGTTAGGGTTTTACATTTTTTTTAAATTTTACCTTTATTTATACAGGGTAGGTTGACTGAGCGCACATGCTCTTTTACAGCAACGCCCTGTTAACGCCCCCCCAATTAGCCTAACCTGCATGTTTTGCCTAATTTGCATACTAATAGACTTTGCACTTTCATGCATGGAGTCCACTACAGTGGACAGGCTTTTCAAAGTCTATTTTAACATAGTCAAAAATATTTGTGATCTCCAAAAAATATCAGAGCAGATTCCTTGCACATTTGCCTAAATTTTGATATGCTTCCATCTTGTTACATTTTATTGGATTTTCTAGTTTTACAGTGACGGTAAAAATGGCTATTCTTATTAGGGAAGATGCAAGGATCAGAATTAGTTATAATTGTAACAAAAAATTGCCGTAGTTCTTGTATTGTATACGAAAAACCTTCTGTCCACTGAAGTTGTGCGCACAAGATAATTATCAAAAAAATGGTTGATGTCCCTTTAGGGGCTCTGTAGAAACACATGCGGAGTTTGATGTGAAAAAAATATTGCTGTTTTGTAATAATTCATGCATGAAAGGGTTAAATGTCAGGAATTGTGAAAAACGGAGTTTAAATGGATTTGGCTAAGGTGTATGTAAACTTCCGACTTCAACTGTATAAGCAGGGTGATAGTGTGTCCACAGATGTGTCAGAGTGCACAACATACGTATGTGCCTTGTCATAATCTCATTCTGAATTGGATCCAGTAAGACCTAGTATTTCATCTTTTTAAAGAATCAAATAGTAGGTAACTGCCATATCCAACATCATGAAACTGCATTACATTTAAAATTCTCATGTTAATGATAGGAAATGTTTTCAACTGTTTCAACTGTTCTTTCCAATTAGACAATTTATATGCAAAGTAAGCTAATTATTATGCATGCCATTCAATCAACATAGGTATGACTTGACTTTGGCAATGAGTATATATTGAAAATGAGGGGTAGGCCACAAAGCCGGACACTGAGCATTCATAAATGGGGTGTAATCTTGGGTTAATTGATGATTTGTCACATTTATCGCAGTATTAACCCCTTCGCACAGACTTCCTAATGTCCATGCCGCCAGCGCCGTGAGATTGCTCAACTCAGACATTAATTGATCCTGCAACCAAACTATAAGTGGAAACAACAAACTCCATGTTTTAGCTTCATTAGTACATGATATATGACAACTCTGCCAAATACGGAGTTTCTAAGTGCCACCATTGTCACGTATGTGGTCCATTTCACAAGCAGCCCCCACCCGGTCTCACATGCAACTATACCAACCTAGGACCTTTACTGTACAATTTTAGATTGTAATCAAACAATTCACATGTGGAGATTCTCTGATTTTATCAAAGGGTATTTTTCATACATTTTGGTTTCACTGTTTATACAGTACCAGTCAAAAGTTTGGACACACCTACTCGTAGAAAGTATTTTTTTCATTAATTTTACTGTTTTCCACATTTTAGAATAGTAAAGACATCAACACTATCAGATAACACAAATGTAATTATGCAAAGACCCCAAAAAAAGTGTAAAACAAATAAAAAACGTCTTATATTTTAGATTCTTCAAAGTAGCCACCCTTTGCCTTGATAACAGCTTTGCACATTCTACCTGGAAATAAGGTATCAAGAGTCTTTCGATAATTGCCAGCAATGTTCCTATACTTTAGTTTTTTTTTAGGGTTATGCATAGATTGTCAACTTCATTGTGGATTGTTGACGTCATGCATGGCTTTGCTGCATTTCTCTACTGATAAACGGGAAAAACTTTGTACAATTCATTTCTTAGTTTTTTGTTTTTTATCTCGGTACCATAGTCATTCTGAAATTTCTGAATATTATATACTTCAACACCCTAGTCTCATGTTCTCCTTCTATGCCCATACATGGATATGTTTAATTTGATTGAAAACCATCACTTGCTTGAAAATGACTTCAGTTTCACAGGTTTTCATGCTGTCTGTTTTCTTCTCTCAATCAAAGCTTATTAATCATTTGATTATAAAGACTGTCTGCAAACACTGTATCATATTGCATCTTTCAAAATCATGTGGTTTTTGAGGACAACCCTTTGTGAAGTGCTAAAGAAGTCAAACCAGACTATTTCCTGCAGATGATGTGTTGGCAAACACCCCGTTTCCGTTGCAAGAAGCTCAAACCTCACTACGTAGGAAGACGGGTAACTGTCTTTCCTAGCAGTTGGAGGGGAACTGAAAGACCGTACTGATAAATACGCTGATTTAGCTGGTGGATCACATAAAGAGTTTACTTTCACAGCATTCGTCTGCTCCAGATGGTCCAGAGACAAGCACCTTCACAGAGTTATACTGAGGATTTTAACTGCAGCTTTGAAGACCGGCAATTACTAGAGGTAAATTTATCAATTCTCTGTGGAAGATGGATTATTACAAGAAAAAGTGTAATTGTTACAATTTTTACATGTTACAATGCTATTATATTGGGATTGTAAAATAGTTTATATAGATAGGTATATTGTGTGGCCAGATTGATTGAAAATGTGACTGTAAAAAAAACACAATGCATAAACTAAATTATTTGGGCCAGTAGTTACGGGGTTAACAGAAACGGATTTAACACAATGCTTTCTGATGATGAGAATTAAAATTAAGTAGGTGCACGTGTGAAAAATGCTCAATGAATGTTTTATTCCCTGCAGTGTTGTAATACTAGACCGGCATGACTGACCAGCTGGCTTCCACAAAGGAAAACCTGCAGCGGATCCTAGCGGTACAAAGCTGCTTTGGTCCGAATGGGATGCCCCTGAAGAAACCAGGCCGGGGTCCTGGTGGGAGAGGGCCATTTGATGAAGCTCTGCCGGCGTAGGCCCGAGCCCCGGGTCTTCTTCCTGTTCAATGACATCCTGGTGTATGGCAGCATTCTCGTCCATGGCCGCTTGTACACCAGCCAGCAGGTCATCCAGCTGGAGAACATTGTGGTGGAAGGTCTGGAGGACTCCCCAGACATGAAGAACCAGTTTCTCATACGCGCACCCAGCAAGTCTTCTATGTGTCGGCCGCCTCGCCCCAGGAGAAGCATGCCTGGGTCTCGCACATCAAGGACTGCCGTGCCAAGAGGCTGAAGGGGAAGAACCAGGCACTCGTGAGGTCCGTCGCCCCCTCCTGGATCCCCGACAGCGCCTCGTCCATCTGCATGCGCTGCTGCGGCAAGTTCACCATCACAAATCGCCGACACCACTGCAGGAATGTGGCTACCTGGTCTGTGGCCCCTGCTCCAACAAGCGCTTCCTCATCCCCAACATCAAACAGAAGCCCGTGCGTGTCTGCCGGGTGTGCTTCACCAGGCCACACGCACGGAGACAGAGCGAGGGGAACAGCGCCGGCAACGAGCCTGTCAAGGGCCCCACGTTCCAGCAGTGGCTGGAACAGCAGAACCGCGTTCGTCACGCTAGTCGTCCTACAGTGGCGAATAAGCCGACCAAAAATCACAGTTTAAATGCGAATGAAGCTAAAAAAAGGTTCCGCAGTCTTGGTGAAGCTCAGAAGTAAAGAGGGATCAGGTTGAAAAGTGAAGCATGTTCACTACAGGGTAATTGACTATACCTTAGGACTATGAGCAAATGCTTTTCTGTGTTTACAAATCATCAAAAATGATTGCCTTGAACTGAAGCTGTGCAAGATGTACAAATGAAAAGACATTCTAAACTTTTGTCTTAAAATAGAACACTAGGACTAGATGTACAATGTAACATTTCTGGTATTTTACTATCTCACTATTAAAACTCCTAAGATGTAAGATATTTTTTTCCAAGTCCTTTAATGCCACCTTTTATGAAGTTTACCTATAGAGTATATATTGCAGCAATGTATTTCATTTGATAGTGACTAATTGTTCAGTTATTATTCAGCTATTATTCTTTATTCGTATCATGTACACAACATTGGGTGTGCATTAAAGTTGCACGGGACTGCGATGGCATAGGCACTTTATCATATTGTATGTAGTATTTCATATTTATATTATTAATAAAAATATATATTATTCAAACTGACTTTGTTTGATCTTCATGATGATGTACTTGAAGAGTGCTCTTCAGTCAATTATAATTTTTTTAACGGAACTAACAAAACTGAATGTAATTCTACGTACATCCCTACAATCCACCCATACATTTTCTAAATCGCTTACTCCTGGGCAGGGTCATTGATGGGCTGAAGCCTATCCCAGCACACATTGGGTGGAAGGCGGGAATACACCCTGGACAGGGCCCCAACCCATCGCAGCCTACAATCTGTGTGACAAAAAATAACATTCAAGGGACATCCAATAATGTACGTGTCGGAATTACTTACCCTAACTTTCTGGAAGTATTCTGGGAACCAAAAATGTTTGGCTGTGTGACTGATTGAGTCTCAGACTGATAACCTGAAGCTATGTAAGGGTTTGCTCATTACTGCCTGTTCACTCAAACTTACAACATCCTACTAGCACAAGAGCATTAGTTGAATCCCTGTATGAGGTTGGAAAAGAAATGCAGAAAGATTCATTTTTCAGGAAACATTCTTGGATGATCACTGATTGCATAGCTGATGAGTCCCCAAGAGTCCTCAGTTAGGGTTTTACATTTTTTATTTATTTTACCTTTATTTATACAGGGTAGGGTATACTCTTTTACAGCAACGCCCTGTTAACGCCCCCCCAATTAGCCTAACCTGCATGTTTTGCCTAATTTGCATACTAATAGACTTTGGAAAGCCTGTCCACTTTCATGCATGGAGTCCACTACAGTGGACAGGCTTTTCAAAGTCTATTTTAACATAGTCAAAAATATTTGTGATCTCCAAAAAATATCAGAGCAGATTCCTTGCACATTTGCCTAAATTTTGATATGCTTCCATCTTGTTACATTTTATTGGATTTTCTAGTTTTACAGTGACGGTCAAAATGGCTATTCTTTTTAGGGAAGATGCAAGGATCAGAATTAGTTATACTTGTAACAAAAAATTGCCATAGTTCTTGTATTGTATACAAAAAACCTTCTGTCCACTGAAGTTGTGCGCACGAGATAATTATCAAAAAAATGGTTGATGTCCCTTTAGGGGCTCTGTAGAAACACATGCGGAGTTTGATGTGAAAAAAATATTGCTGTTTTGTAATAATTCATGCATGAAAGGGTTAAATGTCAGGAATTGTGAAAAACGGAGTTTAAATGGATTTGGCTAAGGTGTATGTAAACTTCCGACTTCAACTGTATAAGCAGGGTGATAGTGTGTCCACAGATGTGTCAGAGTGCACAACATACGTATGTGTCTTGTCATAATCTCATTCTGAATTGGATCCAGTAAGACCTAGTATTTCATCTTTTTAAATAATCAAATAGTAGGTAACTGCCATATCCAATATCAGGAAACTGCATTACATTTAAAATTCTCATGTTAATGATAGGAAATGTTTTCAACTGTTTCAACTGTTCTTTCCAATTAGACAATTTATATGCAAAGTAAGCTAATTATTATGCATGCCATTCAATCAACATAGGTATGACTTGACTTTGGCAATGAGTATATATTGAAAATGAGGGGTAGGCCACAAAGCCGGACACCGAGCATTCATAAATGTGGTGTAATCTTGGGTTAATTGATGATTTGTCACATTTATCGCAGTATTAACCCCTTCGCACAGACCCCCTAATGTCCATGCCGCCGGCGCCGTGAGATTGCTCAACTCAGACATTAATTGATCCTGCAACCAAACTATAAGTGGAAACAACAAACTCCATGTTTTAGCTTCATTAGTACATGATATATGACAACTCTGCCAAATACGGAGTTTCTAAGTGCCACCATTGTCACGCATGTGGTCCATTTCACAAGCAGCCCCCACCCAGTCTCACATGCAACTATACCAACCTAGGACTTGTACTGTACAATTTTAGATTGTAATCAAACAATTCACATGTGCAGATTCTCAGATTTTATTAAAGGGTATTTTTCATACATGTTGGTTTCACTGTTTATACAGTACCAGTCAAAAGTTTGGACACCCCTACTCGTAGAAAGTTTTTTTTTTCATTATTTTTACTGTTTTCCACATTTTAGAATAGTAAAGACATCAACACTATCAGATAACACAAATGGAATTATGCAAAGACCCAAAAAAAAGTGTAAAACAAATAAAAAACGTCTTATATTTTAGATTCTTCAAAGTAGCCACCCTTTGCCTTGATAACAGCTTTGCACATTCTACCTGGAAATAAGGTATCAAGAGTCTTTCGATGATTGCCAGCAATGTTCCTATACTTTAGTTTTTTTTTAGGGTTATGCATAGATTGTCAACTTCATTAAGGATTGTTGACGTCATGCATGGCTTTGCTGCATTTCTCTACTGATAAACAGGGGAAAAACTTTGTACAATTAATTTCTTCGTTTTTTAAAAAAAATCTCGGTACCATAGTCATTCTGAAATTTCAGAATATTATATACTCCAACACCCTAGTCTCATGTTCTCCTTCCATGCCCATACATGGATATGTTTAATTTGATTGAAAACCATCACTTGCTTGAAAATGACTTCAGTTTCACAGGTTTTCTTGCTGTCTGTTTTCTTCTCTCAATCAAAGCTTATTAATCATTTGATTATAAAGACTGTCTGCAAACACTGTATCATATTGCATCTTTCAAAATCATGTGGTTTTTGAGGACAACCCTTTGTGAAGTGCTAAAGAAGTCAAACCAGACTATTTCCTGCAGATGATGTGTCGGCAAACACCCCGTTTCCATAGCAGGAAGCTCAAACCTCACTACGTAGGAAGACGGGTAACTGTCTTTCCTAGCAGTAGGAGGGGAACTGAAAGACCGTACTGATAAACACGCTGATTTAGCTGGTGGATCACATAAAGAGTTTACTTTCACAGCATTCGTCTGCTCCAGATGGTCCAGAGACAAGCACCTTCACAGAGTTATACTGAGGATTTTAACTGCAGGTTTGAAGACCGGCAATTACTAGAGGTAAATTTATCAATTCTCTGTGGAAAATGTGACTGTAAAAAAAAGACAATGCATAAACTAAATTATTTCGGCCAGTGCTAGTTAAGGGGTTAACAGAAACGGATTTAACACAATGCTTTCTGATGATGAGAATTAAAATTAAGTAGGTGCACATCTGAAAAATGCTCAATGAATGTTTTATTCCCTGCAGTGTTGTAATACTGACCGGCATGACTGACCAGCTGGCTTCCACAAAGGAAAACCTGCAGCGGATCCTAGCGGTACAAAGCTGCTTTGGTCCGAATGGGATGCGCCTGAAGAAACCAGGCCGGGTCCTGGTGGGAGAGGGCCATTTGATGAAGCTCTGCCGGCGTAGGCCCGAGCCCCGAGTCTTCTTCCTGTTAAGTGACATCCTGGTGTATGGCAGCATTCTCGTCCTTGGCCGCTGGTACACCAGACAGCGGGTTATTCATTGAGGTGGAGAATCTGGAGGACTGTGTGACAAAAAATTACATTCAAGGGACATCCAAGAATGTATGTGTTGGAACTACTTACTATAACTTTCTGGAAGTGTTCTGGGAACCAAAAATGTTTGGCTGTGTGACTGATTGAGTCTCAGACTGATAACCTGAAGCTATGTAAGGGTTTGCTCATTACTGCCTGTTCGCTCAAACTTACAACATCCTACTAGCACAAGAGCATTAGATTAATCCCTGTATGAGGTTGGAAAAGAAATGCAGAAAGATTCATTTTTCAGGAAACATTCTTGGATGATCACTGATTGCATAGTTGATGAGTCCCCAAGAGTGCTCAGTTAGGGTTTTACATTTTTTTTTAAATTTTACCTTTATTTATACAGGGTAGGTTGACTGAGCACACATGCTCTTTTACAGCAATGCCCTGTTAACGCCCCCCAATTAGCCTAACCTGCCTGTTTTGCCTAATTTGCATACTAATAGACTTTGCACTTTCATGCATGGAGTCCACTACAGTGGACAGGCTTTTCAAAGTCTATTTTAACATAGTCAAAAATATTTGTGATCTCCAAAAAATATCAGAGCAGATTCCTTGCACATTTGCTTAAATTTTGATATGCTTCCATCTTGTTACATTTTATTGGATTTTCTAGTTTTACAGTGACGGTCAAAATGGCTATTCTTATTAGGGAAGATGCAAGGATCAGAATTAGTTACACTTGTAACAAAAAATTGCCGTAGTTCTTGTATTGTATACGAAAAACCTTCTGTCCACTGAAGTTGTGCGCACGAGATAATTATCAAAAAAATGGTTGTTGTCCCTTTAGGGGCTCTGTAGAAACATATGCAGAGTTTGATGTGAAAAAAATATTGCTGTTTTGTAATAATTAATGCATGAAAGGGTTAAATGTCAGGAATTGTGAAAAACGGAGTTTAAATGGATTTGGCTAAGGTGTATGTAAACTTCCGACTTCAACTGTATAAGCAGGGTGATAGTGTGTCCACAGATGTGTCAGAGTGCACAACATACGTATGTGCCTTGTCATAATCTCATTCTGAATTGGATCCAGTAAGACCTAGTATTTCATCTTTTTAAAGAATCAAATAGTAGGTAACTGCCATATCCAATATCATGAAACTGCATTATATTTAAAATTCTCATGTTAATGATAGGAAATGTTTTCAACTGTTTCAACTGTTCTTTCCAATTAGACAATTTATATGCAAAGTAAGCTAATTATTATGCATGCCATTCAATCAACATAGGTATGACTTGACTTTGGCAATGAGTATATATTGAAAATGAGGGGTAGGCCACAAAGCCGGACACCGAGCATTCATAAATGGGGTGTAATCTTGGGTTAATTGATGATTTGTCACATTTATCGCAGTATTAACCCCTTCGCACAGACCCCCTAATGTCCATGCCGCCGGCGCCGTGAGATTCAGACATTAATTGATCCTGCAACCAAACTATAAGTGGAAACAACAAACTCCATGTTTTAGCTTCATTAGTACATGATATATGACAACTCTGCCAAATACGGAGTTTCTAAGTGCCACCATTGTCACGTATGTGGTCCATTTTACAAGCAGCCCCCACCCAGTCTCACATGCAACTATACCAACCTAGGACTTGTACTGTACAATTTTAGATTGTAATCAAACAATTCACATGTGGAGATTCTCTGATTTTATTAAAGGGTATTTTTCATACATGTTGGTTTCACTGTTTATACAGTACCAGTCAAAAGTTTGGACACACCTACTCGTAGAAAGTTTTTTTTTCCATTATTTTTACTGTTTTCCACATTTTAGAATAGTAAAGACATCAACACTATCAGATAACACAAATGGAATTATGCAAAGACCCAAAAAAAAGTGTAAAACAAATAAAAAACGTCTTATATTTTAGATTCTTCAAAGTAGCCACCCTTTGCCTTGATAACAGCTTTGCACATTCTACCTGGAAATAAGGTATCAAGAGTCTTTCGATGATTGCCAGCAATGTTCCTATACTTAAGTTTTTTTTTAGGGTTATGCATAGATTGTCAACTTCATTATGGATTGTTGACGTCATGCATGGCTTTGCTGCATTTCTCTACTGATAAACAGGGGAAAAACTTTGTACAATTAATTTCTTCGTTTTTTTTTTTAAATCTCGGTACCATAGTCATTCTGAAATTTCTGAATATTATATACTCCAACACCCTAGTCTCATGTTCTCCTTCTATGCCCATACATGGATATGTTTAATTTGATTGAAAACCATCACTTGCTTGAAAATTACTTCAGTTTCACAGGTTTTCATGCTGTCTGTTTTCTTCTCTCAATCAAAGCTTATTAATCATTTGATTATAAAGACTGTCTGCAAACACTGTATCATATTGCATCTTTCAAAATCATGTGGTTTTTGAGGACAACCCTTTGTGAAGTGCTAAAGAAGTCAAACCATTTCCTGCAGATGATGTGTCGGCAAACACCCCGTTTCCGTTGCAGGAAGCTCAAACCTCACTACGTAGGAAGACAGGTAACTGTCTTTCCTAGCAGTTGGAGGGGAACTGAAAGACCGTACTGATAAACACGCTGATTTAGCTGGTGGATCACATAAAGAGTTTACTTTCACAGCATTCGTCTGCTCCAGATGGTCCAGAGACAAGCACCTTCACAGAGTTATACTGAGGATTTTAACTGCAACTTTGAAGACCGGCAATTACTAGAGGTAAATTTATCAATTCTCTGTGGAAAATGTGACTGTAAAAAAAACACAATGCATAAACTAAATTATTTCGGCCAGTGCTAGTTAAGGGGTTAACAGAAACGGATTTAACACAATGCTTTCTGATGATGAGAATTAAAATTAAGTAGGTGCACGTGTGAAAAATGCTCAATGAATGTTTTATTCCCTGCAGTGTTGTAATACTGACCGGCATGACTGACCAGCTGGCTTCCACAAAGGAAAACCTGCAGCGGATCCTAGCGGTACAAAGCTGCTTTGGTCCGAATGGGATGCCCCTGAAGAAACCAGGCCGGGTCCTGGTGGGAGAGGGCCATTTGATGAAGCTCTCGTAGGCCTCAACCCCGGGTCTTCTTCCTGTTAAGTGACATCCTGGTGTATGGCAGCATTCTCGTCCTTGGCCGCTGGTACACCAGACAGCGGGTTATTCATTGAGGTGGAGAATCTGGAGGACTGTGTAACAAAAAATTACATTCAAGGGACATCCAAGAATGTATGTGTCGGAACTACTTACCCTAACTTTCTGGAAGTATTCTGGGAACCAAAAATGTTTGGCTGTGTGACTGATTGAGTCACACAGCCAAACATTTTTGGTTGTGTGACTGATTGAGTCTCAGACTGATAACCTGAAGCTATGTAAGGGTTTGCTCATTACTGCCTGTTCGCTCAAACTTACAACATCCTACTAGCACAAGAGCATTAGTTGAATCCCTGTATGAGGTTGGAAAAGAAATGCAGAAAGATTCATTTTTCAGGAAACATTCTTGGATGATCACTGATTGCATAGTTGATGAGTCCCCAAGAGTCCTCAGTTAGGGTTTTACATTTTTTTTTAATTTTACCTTTATTTATACAGAGTAGGTTGACTGAGCACACATGCTCTTTTACAGCAACGCCCTGTTAACGCCCCCCCAATTAGCCTAACCTGCATGTTTTGCCTAATTTGCATACTAATAGACTTTGCACTTTCATGCATGGAGTCCACTACAGTGGACAGGCTTTTCAAAGTCTATTTTAACATAGTCAAAAATATTTGTGATCTCCAAAAAATATCAGAGCAGATTCCTTGCACATTTGCCTAAATTTTGATATGCTTCCATCTTGTTACATTTTATTGGATTTTCTAGTTTTACAGTGACGGTCAAAATGGCTATTCTTATTAGGGAAGATGCAAGGATCAGAATTAGTTATACTTGTAACAAAAAATTGCCGTAGTTCTTGTATTGTATACGAAAAACCTTCTGTCCACTGAAGTTGTGCGCACGAGATAATTATCAAAAAAATGGTTGATGTCCCTTTAGGGGCTCTGTAGAAACACATGCGGAGTTTGATGTAAAAAAAAAATATTGCTGTTTTGTAATAATTCATGCATGAAAGGGTTAAATGTCAGGAATTGTGAAAAACGGAGTTTAAATGGATTTGGCTAAGGTGTATGTAAACTTCCGACTTCAACTGTATAAGCAGGGTGATAGTGTGTCCACAGATGTGTCAGAGTGCACAACATACGTATGTGCCTTGTCATAATCTCATTCTGAATTGGATCCAGTAAGACCTAGTATTTCATCTTTTTAAAGAATCAAATAGTAGGTAACTGCCATATCCAATATCATGAAACTGCATTACATTTAAAATTATCATGTTAATGATAGGAAATGTTTTCAACTGTTCCAACTGTTCTTTCCAATTAGACAATTTATATGCAAAGTAAGCTAATTATTATGCATGCCATTCAATCAACATAGGTATGACTTGACTTTGGCAATGAGTATATATTGAAAATGAGGGGTAGGCCACAAAGCCGGACACCGAGCATTCATAAATGGGGTGTAATCTTGGGTTAATTGATGATTTGTCACATTTATCGCAGTATTAACCCCTTCGCACAGACCCCCTAATGTCCATGTCGCCGGCGCCGTGAGATTGCTCAACTCAGACATTAATTGATCCTGCAACCAAACTATAAGTGGAAACAACAAACTCCATGTTTTAGCTTCATTAGTACATGATATATGACAACTCTGCCAAATACGGAGTTTCTAAGTGCCACCATTGTCACGTATGTGGTCCATTTCACAAGCAGCCCCCACCCGGTCTCACATGCAACTATACCAACCTAGGACCTGTACTGTACAATTTTAGATTGTAATCAAACAATTCACATGTGGAGATTCTCTGATTTTATTAAAGGGTATTTTTCATACATTTTGGTTTCACTGTTTATACAGTACCAGTCAAAAGTTTGGACACACCTACTCGTAGAAAGTATTTTTTTCATGAATTTTACTGTTTTCCACATTTTAGAATAGTAAAGACATCAACACTATCAGATAACACAAATGTAATTATGCAAAGACCCCAAAAAAAGTGTAAAACAAATAAAAAACGTCACCCTTTGCCTTGATAACAGCTTTGCACATTCTACCTGGAAATAAGGTATCAAGAGTCTTTCGATAATTGCCAGCAATGTTCCTATACTTTAGTTTTTTTTTAGGGTTATGCATAGATTGTCAACTTCATTATGGATTGTTGACATCATGCATGGCTTTGCTGCATTTCTCTACTGATAAACGGGAAAAACTTTGTACAATTAATTTCTTAGTTTTTTGTTTTTTATCTCGGTACCATAGTCATTCTGAAATTTCTGAATATTATATACTCCAACACCCTAGTCTCATGTTCTCCTTCTATGCCCATACATGGATATGTTTAATTTGATTGAAAACCATCACTTGCTTGAAAATGACTTCAGTTTCACAGGTTTTCATGCTGTCTGTTTTCTTCTCTCAATCAAAGCTTATTAATCATTTGATTATAAAGACTGTCTGCAAACACTGTATCATATTGCATCTTTCAAAATCATGTGGTTTTTGAGGACAACCCTTTGTGAAGTTCTAAAGAAGTCAAACCAGACTATTTCCTGCAGATGATGTGTTGGCAAACACCCCGTTTCCGTTGCAAGAAGCTCAAACCTCACTACGTAGGAAGACGGGTAACTGTCTTTCCTAGCAGTTGGAGGGGAACTGAAAGACCGTACTGATAAATACGCTGATTTAGCTGGAGGATCACATAAAGAGTTTACTTTCACAGCATTCGTCTGCTCCAGATGGTCCAGAGACAAGCACCTTCACAGAGTTATACTGAGGATTTTAACTGCAACTTTGAAGACCGGCAATTACTAGAGGTAAATTTATCAATTCTCTGTGGAAGATGGATTTATTACAAGAAAAAGTGTCATGTTACAATTTTTACATGTTACAATGCTATTATATTGGGATTGTAAAATAGTTTATATAGATAGGTATATTGTGTGGCCAGATTGATTGAAAATGTGACTGTAAAAAAAACACAATGCATAAACTAAATTATTTGGGCCAGTGCTAGTTACGGGGTTAACAGAAACGGATTTAACACAATGCTTTCTGATCATGAGAATTAAAATGAAGTAGGTGCACGTGTGAAAAATGCTCAATGAATGTTTTATTCCCTGCAGTGTTGTAATACTGACCGGCATGACTGACCAGCTGGCTTCCACAAAGGAAAACCTGCAGCGGATCCTAGCGGTACAAAGCTGCTTTGGTCCGAATGGGATGCCCCTGAAGAAACCAGGCCGGGTCCTGGTGGGAGAGGGCCATTTGATGAAGCTCTGCCGGCGTAGGCCCGAGCCCCGAGTCTTCTTCCTGTTCAATGACATCCTGGTGTATGGCAGCATTCTCGTCCATGGCCGCTTGTACACCAGCCAGCAGGTCATCCAGCTGGAGAACATTGTGGTGGAAGGTCTGGAGGACTCCCCAGACATGAAGAACCAGTTTCTCATACGCGCACCCCGCAAGTCCTTCTATGTGTCGGCCGCCTCGCCCCAGGAGAAGCATGCCTGGGTCTCGCACATCAAGGACTGCCGTGCCAAGAGGCTGAAGGGGAAGAACCAGGCACTCGTGAGGTCCGTCGCCCCCTCCTGGATCGCCGACAGTGCCTCGTCCATCTGCATGCGCTGCTGCGGCAAGTTCACCATCACAAATCGCCGACACCACTGCAGGGAATGTGGCTATCTGGTCTGTGGCCCCTGCTCCAACCAGCGCTTCCTCATCCCCAACATCAAACACAAGCCCGTGCGCGTCTGCCGGGTGTGCTTTACCAGGCCACACGCACGGAGACAGAGCGAGGGGAACAGCGCCGGCAACGAGCTTGTCAAGGGCCCCACGTTCCAGCAGTGGCTGGAACAGCAGAACCGCGTTCGTCACGCTAGTCGTCCTACAGTGGCGAATAAGCCGACCAGAAATCACAGTTTAAATGCGAATGAAGCTAAAAAAGGTTCCGCAGTCTTGGTGAAGCTCAGAAGTAAAGAGGGATCAGGTTGAAAAGTGAAGCATGTTCACTACAGGGTAATTGACTATACCTTAGGACTATGAGCAAATGCTTTTCTGTGTTTACAAATCATCAAAAATGAGTTGCCTTGAACTGAAGCTGTGCAAGATGTACAAATGAAAAGACATTCTAAACTTTTGTCTTAAAATAGAACACTACGACTAGATGTACAATGTAACATTTCTGGTATTTTACTATCTCACTATTAAAACTCCTAAGATGTAAGATATTTTTTTCCAAGTCCTTTAATGCCACCTTTTATGAAGTTTACCTATAGAGTATATATTGCAGCAATGTATTTCATTTGATAGTGACTAATTGTTCAGTTATTATTCAGCTATTATTCTTTATTCGTATCATGTACACAACATTGGGTGTGCATTAAAGTTGCACGGGACTGCGATGGCATAGGCACTTTATCATATTGTATGTAGTATTTCATATTTATATTATTAATAAAAATATATATTATTCAAACTGACTTTGTTTGATCTTCATGATGATGTACTTGCAGAGTGCTCTTCAGTCAATTTTTTTTTTTTTAACGGAACTAACAAAACTGAATGTAATTCTACGTACATCCCTACAATCCACCCATACATTTTCTAAATCGCTTACTCCTGGGCAGGGTCATTGATGGGCTGAAGCCTATCCCAGCAAACATTGGGTGGAAGGCGGGAATACACCCTGGACAGGGCCCCAACCCATCGCAGCCTACAATCTGTGTGACAAAAAATAACATTCAAGGGACATCCAAGAATGTATGTGTCGGAACTACTTACCCTAACTTTCTGGAAGTATCCTGGGAACCAAAAATGTTTGGCTGTGTGACTGATTGAGTCTCAGACTGATAACCTGAAGCTATGTAAGGGTTTGCTCATTACTGCCTGTTCGCTCAAACTTACAACATCCTACTAGCACAAGAGCATTAGTTGAATCCCTGTATGAGGTTGGAAAAGAAATGCAGAAAGATTCATTTTTCAGGAAACATTCTTGGATGATCACTGATTGCATAGCTGATGAGTCCCCAAGAGTCCTCAGTTAGGGTTTTACATTTTTTTTTAATTTTACCTTTATTTATACAGGGTAGGTTGACTGAACACACATGCTCTTTTACAGCAACGCCCTGTTAACGCCCCCCCAATTAGCCTAACCTGCATGTTTTGCCTAATTTGCATACTAATAGACTTTGAAAAGCCTGTCCACTTTCATGCATGGAGTCCACTACAGTGGACAGGCTTTTCAAAATCTATTTTAACATAGTCAAAAACATTTGTGATCTCCAAAAAATATCAAAGCAGATTCCTTGCACATTTGCCTAACTTTTGCTATGCTCCCATCTTGTTACATTTTATTGGATTTTCTAGTTTTACAGTGACGGTCAAAATGGCTATTCTTATTAGGGAAGATGCAAGGATCAGAATTAGTTATACTTGTAACAAAAAATTGCCGTAGTTCTTGTATTGTATACGAAAAACCTTCTGTCCACTGAAGTTGTGCGCACAAGATAATTATCAAAAAAATTGTTGATGTCCCTTTAGGGGCTCTGTAGAAACACATGCGGGGCCCTATCTTGGCGATCTTGGCGCTTAGTCTAAGCGCATGGCGTAAAGTCCATTTTGGGCATGTCCAAGTCCACTTTTGCTATTTTAACGGCGTGTTTTTTTGGCGCTAAGCACGGCGCAAGGTGCAACTGGGCTGAACCTAGTCGCTTCATTAATTATAGGTGTTTCTTGGGCGTGACATGCAATAAACCAATCAAAATGTCATATCCCATTCCCTTTAAAAGCCTGCTTTTTCACCTTGGCGGATTGCTTGATGGCGAAACAGACATGCTCGTGCGTGTTTAGTGTGATCAAGGAATAGGCTAAATGGAGTATGATCAATATTATTCGGACTAACCATTAGCCTATGAGTTCCCGGTAATTCCAGACAGGGCTGTTATTTTACAAAATATATGCGGTTAAATTTCGTTAAAAGGACCTGCAACAGCTCGGAATAAGCTATCAATGGCTTCAGTCTCACCTTAGAAAACGCCAAATTAGCCTGCTTGTTCAGCGAATTTTGTTTGATTATGCACTGAAAGGGCGCTATCTTGGCGATCTTGGCGCTTAGTCTAAGCGCATGGCGCTAAGTCCATTTAGGGCGTGTCCAAGTCCACTTTTGCTATTTTAACGGCTTGTTTTTTTGGCGCTAAGCACGGCGCATGGCGCAACTGGGCTGAACTTAGTCACTTCATTAATTATAGGTGTGTCTTGGGCGTGACATTCAATAAACCAATCAAAATGTCATATCCCATTCCCTTTAAAAGCCTGCTTTTCCACCTTGGCGGATTGCTTATGATGGCGAAACAGACATGCTCGTGCGTGTTTAGTGTGATCAAGGAATAGGCTAAATGGAGTATGATCAATATTATTCGGACTAACCATTAGCCTATGAGTTCCCGGTAATTCCAGACAGGGCTGTTATTTTACAAAATATGTGCGGTTAAATTTCATTAAAAGGACCTGCAACAGCTGAGAATAAGCTATCAATGGCTTCAGTCTCACCTTAGAAAACGCCAAATTAGCCTGCTTGTTCAGCGAATTTCGTTTGATTATGCAATGAAAGTGTCAAACATCAATTCCAAGAGGCTGTTCTCATGGAGTTCTCGAAGTTCAAGCTTCATCCAAAGTTCATTAGGCTACCTGCATAGTAGGCTAATATTGATTAATAACATACATACCGTTATTTTGCCTTAATGATGACACTAAATAGCCTACAATAAAGCTGTCAGGTTTGCAACCCATATGTTCACGCATATTTCCCCTTGTTTAATAATGTCCTGTTTATGGAAATGTGACCAACCTGTTTTACTCGTAGCGTAATCCTTTAAAACAATCCACTTTCCCAGGAAGACCGTGAAACGTGCGACTTACAGCAGGGGAAACAGAGAACATGCAGCGCACGTGCAGAGAATGGCATTAAAATGAATTGTGAATTAATTGTGTAACGTGCTGCAAATTTGTTTTAGTTTCTAATTAGACGCTTAGTTCTCTTTAAAATCGTTTTGTTCAGTTATGGAATAACGGATGAAATCAGCTGGGTTTTAAACGGTGAGAGTATGGAAACCTGGTCACTGTAATTTAAAAAATATGAAGGACGAAGAATAGCTAAGGTTACAATTTAGTTAACATGGTGACATCTCTGTTTTTTAACCATAGGCTATCGAAAAAAACCTTATGCACAGCGAATCCGCTGTAGCCTAGGCTATTTGAAAAACAATAAATGCAATATTCACTGGACAAGGTTTTTAACTTTTTTCAGTCACAAACCATTCTATTTACTTACAGGCTGTATTCATAGATAAACAGAGCTGTATTGTAATGACATCTGAAGCGCATTTTCAGAACTTAAATGTCCGTCCATTGCCGTGCGCGAGTTTTCCATTGAATGACAATTCACGCATTAGGTGTAAATGACAATTCGCGCATTAGGGTTGATATAGGTGTTATCAGCTGCTTTTTAATGGATAGCCATTGTCCCGTACCATCGTACATCGCCTGGATGTTGATGGAGTGGGCTGAAAGCAATTTAATGTGCATGGCATTCCCCTTCGCTGAGGGAAAGGTAGGCTATGGACCCTTTTATTATTATGTATTTTTTGATATAGGCTACACAATAATACTATTTCACATTGTAATCTTGATATTTTAATCATGCTTGTGCGCGCTCCTGTGTGTAACAGACAGGAGGGTACGCGCATTGTGCACACGCCTTTGTAGATGCACTTATATGCGCCGTTAAAATAACATGTATACAACTGCGACATTACTTTAGACCAGGTTAGTGGTGGTTCTAGCGCAAGCGCTTTCTGCTGGCTCAAGATAGCAATACGCCAAAAAGAATCCTGGCCACTCCTCATCTTAAGACCAACACGCCCAAACGGCGCAAGAGTACATGCTAGTTAAACGGCGTAAGCGTTAGGCGTTATAATGAACCTACCACCGGGTGTAAGATAGCAAAGAAACTTGCATTTGGGTTAGCGCCGCTTTGCGCTGGGTGTAAGATAGGGCCCGCGGAGTTTGATGTGAAAAAAATATAGTTGTTTTGTAATAATTCATGCATGAAAGGGTTAAATGTCAGGAATTGTGAAAAATGGAGTTTAAATGGATTTGGCTAAGGTGTATGTAAACTTCCGACTTCAACTGTATAAGCAGGGTGATAGTGTGTCCACAGATGTGTCAGAGTGCACAACATACGTATGTGCCTTGTCATAATCTCATTCTGAATTGGATCCAGTAAGACCTAGTATTTCATCTTTTTAAAGAATCAAATAGTAGGTAACTGCCATATCCAATATCATGAAACTGCATTACATTTAAAATTCTCATGTTAATGATAGGAAATGTTTTCAAGTGTTTCAACTGTTCTTTCCAATTAGACAATTTATATGCAAAGTAAGCTAATTATTATGCATGCCATTCAATCAACATAGGTATGACTTGACTTTGGCAATGAGTATATATTGAAAATGAGGGGTAGGCCACAAAGCCGGACACCGAGCATTCATAAATGGGGTGTAATCTTGGGTTAATTGATGATTTGTCACATTTATCGCAGTATTAACCCCTTCGCACAGACCCGCTAATGTCCATGCCGCCGGCGCCGTGAGATTGCTCAACTCAGATATTAATTGATCCTGCAACCAAACTATAAGTGGAAACAACAAACTCCATGTTTTAGCTTCATTAGTACATGATATATGACAACTCTGCCAAATACGGAGTTTCTAAGTGCCACCATTGTCACGTATGTGGTCCATTTCACAAGCAGCCCCCACCCAGTCTCACATGCAACTATACCAACCTAGGACCTGTACTGTACAATTTTAGATTGTAATCAAACAATTCACATGTGGAGATTCTCTGATTTTATTAAAGGGTATTTTTCATACATGTTGGTTTCACTGTTTATACAGTACCAGTCAAAAGTTTGGACACACCTACTCGTAGAAAGTTTTTTTTCCATTATTTTTACTGTTTTCCACATTTTAGAATAGTAAAGACATCAACACTATCAGATAACACAAATGGAATTATGCAAAGACCCAAAAAAAAGTGTAAAACAAATAAAAAACGTCTTATATTTTAGATTCTTCAAAGTAGCCACCCTTTGCCTTGATAACAGCTTTGCACATTCTACCTGGAAATAAGGTATCAAGAGTCTTTCGATGATTGCCAGCAATGTTCCTATACTTTAGTTTTTTTTTAGGGTTATGCATAGATTGTCAACTTCATTATGGATTGTTGACGTCATGCATGGCTTTGCTGCATTTCTCTACTGATAAACGGGAAAAACTTTGTACAATTAATTTCTTCGTTTTTAAAAAAAATCTCGGTACCATAGTCATTCTGAAATTTCAGAATATTATATACTCCAACACCCTAGTCTCATGTTCTCCTTCTATGCCCATACATGGATATGTTTAATTTGATTGAAAACCATCACTTGCTTGAAAATGACTTCAGTTTCACAGGTTTTCATGCTGTCTGTTTTCTTCTCTCAATCAAAGCTTATTAATCATTTGATTATAAAGACTGTCTGCAAACACTGTATCATATTGCATCTTTCAAAATCATGTGGTTTTTGAGGACAACCCTTTGTGAAGTGCTAAAGAAGTCAAACCATTTCCTGCAGATGATGTGTCGGCAAACACCTCGTTTCCGTTGCAGGAAGCTCAAACCTCACTACGTAGGAAGACAGGTAACTGTCTTTCCTAGCAGTTGGAGGGGAACTGAAAGACCGTACTGATAAACACGCTGATTTAGCTGGTGGATCACATAAAGAGTTTACTTTCACAGCATTCGTCTGCTCCAGATGGTCCAGAGACAAGCACCTTCACAGAGTTATACTGAGGATTTTAACTGCAACTTTGAAGACCGGCAATTACTAGAGGTAAATTTATCAATTCTCTGTGGAAAATGTGACTGTAAAAAAAACACAATGCATAAACTAAATTATTTCGGCCAGTGCTAGTTAAGGGGTTAACAGAAACGGATTTAACACAATGCTTTCTGATGATGAGAATTAAAATTAAGTAGGTGCACGTGTGAAAAATGCTCAATGAATGTTTTATTCCCTGCAGTGTTGTAATACTGACCGGCATGACTGACCAGCTGGCTTCCACAAAGGAAAACCTGCAGCGGATCCTAGCAGTACAAAGCTGCTTTGGTCCGAATGGGTTGCGCCTGAAGAAACCAGGCCGGGTCCTGGTGGGAGAGGGCCATTTGATGAAGCTCTCGTAGGCCTCAACCCCGGGTCTTCTTCCTGTTAAGTGACATCCTGGTGTATGGCAGCATTCTCGTCCTTGGCCGCTGGTACACCAGACAGCGGGTTATTCATTGAGGTGGAGAATCTGGAGGACTGTGTGACAAAAAATTACATTCAAGGGACATCCAAGAATGTATGTGTCGGAACTACTTACCCTAACTTTCTGGAAGTATTCTGGGAACCAAAAATGTTTGGCTGTGTGACTGATTGAGTCTCAGACTGATAACCTGAAGCTATGTAAGGGTTTGCTCATTACTGCCTGTTCGCTCAAACTTACAACATCCTACTAGCACAAGAGCATTAGTTGAATCCCTGTATGAGGTTGGAAAAGAAATGCAGAAAGATTCATTTTTCAGGAAACATTCTTGGATGATCACTGATTGCATAGTTGATGAGTCCCCAAGAGTCCTCAGTTAGGGTTTTACATTTTTTTAAAATTTTACCTTTATTTATACAGGGTAGGTTGACTGAGCACACATGCTCTTTTACAGCAACGCCCTGTTAACGCCCCCCCAATTAGCCTAACCTGCATGTTTTGCCTAATTTGCATACTAATAGACTTTGCACTTTCATGCATGGAGTCCACTACAGTGGACAGGCTTTTCAAAGTCTATTTTAACATAGTCAAAAATATTTGTGATCTCCAAAAAATATCAGAGCCGATTCCTTGCACATTTGCCTAAATTTTGATATGCTTCCATCTTGTTACATTTTATTGGATTTTCTAGTTTTACAGTGACGGTCAAAATGGCTATTCTTATTAGGGAAGATGCAAGGATCAGAATTAGTTATACTTGTAACAAAAAATTGCCGTAGTTCTTGTATTGTATACGAAAAACCTTCTGTCCACTGAAGTTGTGCGCACGAGATAATTATCAAAAAAATGGTTGATGTCCCTTTAGGGGCTCTGTAGAAACACATGCGGAGTTTGATGTAAAAAAAAATATTGCTGTTTTGTAATAATTCATGCATGAAAGGGTTAAATGTCAGGAATTGTGAAAAACGGAGTTTAAATGGATTTGGCTAAGGTGTATGTAAACTTCCGACTTCAACTGTATAAGCAGGGTGATAGTGTGTCCACAGATGTGTCAGAGTGCACAACATACGTATGTGCCTTGTCATAATCTCATTCTGAATTGGATCCAGTAAGACCTAGTATTTCATCTTTTTAAAGAATCAAATAGTAGGTAACTGCCATATCCAATATCATGAAACTGCATTACATTTAAAATTATCATGTTAATGATAGGAAATGTTTTCAACTGTTTCAACTGTTCTTTCCAATTAGACAATTTATATGCAAAGTAAGCTAATTATTATGCATGCCATTCAATCAACATAGGTATGACTTGACTTTGGCAATGAGTATATATTGAAAATGAGGGGTAGGTCACAAAGCCGGACACCGAGCATTCATAAATGGGGTGTAATCTTGGGTTAATTGATGATTTGTCACATTTATCGCAGTATTAACCCCTTCGCACAGACCCCCTAATGTCCATGTCGCCGGCGCCGTGAGATTGCTCAACTCAGACATTAATTGATCCTGCAACCAAACTATAAGTGGAAACAACAAACTCCATGTTTTAGCTTCATTAGTACATGATATATGACAACTCTGCCAAATACGGAGTTTCTAAGTGCCACCATTGTCACGTATGTGGTCCATTTCACAAGCAGCCCCCACCCGGTCTCACAGGCAACTATACCAACCTAGGACCTGTACTGTACAATTTTAGATTGTAATCAAACAATTGACATGTGGAGATTCTCTGATTTTATTAAAGGGTATTTTTCATACATTTTGGTTTCACTGTTTATACAGTACCAGTCAAAAGTTTGGACACACCTACTCGTAGAAAGTATTTTTTTCATTAATTTTACTGTTTTCCACATTTTAGAATAGTAAAGACATCAACACTATCAGATAACACAAATGTAATTATGCAAAGACCCCAAAAAAAGTGTAAAACAAATAAAAAACGTCTTATATTTTAGATTCTTCAAAGTAGCCACCCTTTGCCTTGATAACAGCTTTGCACATTCTACCTGGAAATAAGGTATCAAGAGTCTTTCGATGATTGCCAGCAATGTTCCTATACTTTAGTTTTTTTTTAGGGTTATGCATAGATTGTCAACTTCATTATGGATTGTTGACGTCATGCATGGCTTTGCTGCATTTCTCTACTGATAAACAGGAAAAACTTTGTACAATTAATTTCTTCGTTTTTTGTTTTTTATCTCGGTACCATGGTCATTCTGAAATTTCTGAATATTATATACTCCAACACCCTAGTCTCATGTTCTCCTTCTATGCCCATACATGGATATGTTTAATTTGATTGAAAACCATCACTTGCTTGAAAATGACTTCAGTTTCACAGGTTTTCATGCTGTCTGTTTTCTTCTCTCAATCAAAGCTTATTAATCATTTGATTATAAAGACTGTCTGCAAACACTGTATCATATTGCATCTTTCAAAATCATGTGGTTTTTGAGGACAACCCTTTGTGAAGTTCTAAAGAAGTCAAACCAGACTATTTCCTGCAGATGATGTGTTGGCAAACACCCCGTTTCCGTTGCAAGAAGCTCAAACCTCACTACGTAGGAAGACGGGTAACTGTCTTTCCTAGCAGTAGGAGGGGAACTGAAAGACCGTACTGATAAATACGCTGATTTAGCTGGTGGATCACATAAAGAGTTTACTTTCACAGCATTCGTCTGCTCCAGATGGTCCAGAGACAAGCACCTTCACAGAGTTATATTGAGGATTTTAACTGCAGCTTTGAAGACCGGCAATTACTAGAGGTAAATTTATCAATTCTCTGTGGAAGATGGATTTATTACAAGAAAAAGTGTCATGTTACAATTTTTACATGTTACAATGCTATTATATTGGGATTGTAAAATAGCTTATATAGATAGGTATATTGTGTGGCCAGATTGATTGAACATGTGACTGTAAAAAAAACACAATGCATAAACTAAATTATTTGGGCCAGTGCTAGTTACGGGGTTAACAGAAACGGATTTAACACAATGCTTTCTGATGATGAGAATTAAAATTAAGTAGGTGCACGTGTGAAAAATGCTCAATGAATGTTTTATTCCCTGCAGTGTTGTAATACTGACCGGCATGACTGACCAGCTGGCTTCCACAAAGGAAAACCTGCAGCGGATCCTAGCGGTACAAAGCTGCTTTGGTCCGAATGGGATGCCCCTGAAGAAACCAGGCCGGGTCCTGGTGGGAGAGGGCCATTTGATGAAGCTCTGCCGGCGTAGGCCCGAGCCCCGGGTCTTCTTCCTGTTCAATGACATCCTGGTGTATGGCAGCATTCTCGTCCATGGCCGCTTGTACACCAGCCAGCAGGTCATCCAGCTGGAGAACATTGTGGTGGAAGGTCTGGAGGACTCCCCAGACATGAAGAACCAGTTTCTCATACGCGCACCCCGCAAGTCCTTCTATGTGTCGGCCGCCTCGCCCCAGGAGAAGCATGCCTGGGTCTCGCACATCAAGGACTGCCGTGCCAAGAGGCTGAAGGGGAAGAACCAGGCACTCGTGAGGTCCGTCGCCCCCTCCTGGATCCCCGACAGCGCCTCGTCCATCTGCATGCGCTGCTGCGGCAAGTTCACCATCACAAATCGCCGACACCACTGCAGGGAATGTGGCTACCTGGTCTGTGGCCCCTGCTCCAACAAGCGCTTCCTCATCCCCAACATCAAACAGAAGCCTGTGCGCGTCTGCCGGGTGTGCTTCACCAGGCCACACGCACGGAGACAGAGCGAGGGGAACAGCGCCGGCAACGAGCTTGTCAAGGGCCCCACGTTCCAGCAGTGGCTGGAACAGCAGAACCGCGTTTGTCACGCTAGTCGTCCTACAGTGGCGAATAAGCCGACCAAAAATCACAGTTTAACCCTATAGACTTCACCCCTAGTGTTTGAGACGCATGCGACTCAGTTACAGTATTCATGTTCATCTGAAAATATAAACTACAGCTTTAAGAAAACCCCGAAAATTTTGACGCAGTATTTTTTTAAAGGGTAGCTTCTTGCGAAAACCGCAGCTTCTCCAGTTACACTGCCGTGCAATAAATTAGGAGGGTGCTATTAGTAGCCCACAGCACTTACGACCTTCCTCTGGCTACAGCCACAGACTGTAAAATGCATCAAATGCACCGTTTATACACGCTAAGAAAATCATGTTGACGTATAGAAACAATAATATTTTTTTAAAACGTTGTACAAATGAGTATTCGCCGTTTTCCCTTGCTTACTGTACTATATACAGTACCTGATCCACTTTCGGTTTAGAAGACACCTCATTTTTTGCTCCAAAATCTCTCGTATAAATATGTTTAAGAAACCAAGTACTTACCAGTATATTCAGCTACAGCTGTTTTCTCATGAACCCTGAATATGAACCATGATATTTAATCTTATAAACTATTCAGTCAGCTCAAATGTTTGTTAGTGTTTGGTCTTTTTTTGTTGTTTTTTCTCCCGGGCTGAGCACCGCTGGCGTCTAGTTTCTTTTTTGTGACTGCCGCTTCTACCCGTGCCTCTCTCTCTCTCTTTTATGTTTTTGTTTTTGTCCGTTCGTCTTCATCTGGGTTGTCTGTTTAAACTTCTCCGTGCCCTACTCCTGGACTCTGCCCTGATCTCGCTGAATTTCACCGGACTACCACCTCATACTACTGGATTACAAACTGCATTTATCCCTTCCCTTCCCACCCTCTGTGCTCGGCTCGCTGGTGAGTTTGAAATTGTGTTTTGTGAGTTTGCCCTGACCTACCCGCTGCGTGCTGTCTTAATAACAATAACAACTTTAGCCTAGCCGTGCCGGCTAACTCAGCTAGCTTAGCCTGGTCTAGCTAAAAATAACAAACTTTGCCTAGTTGTGCCGGCTGCCTAACCCGGTCCCGGGAGGGAGTGGAGACTCCCTTGCTGGTTCCGTGGTTTCTGGTTGCTGTGCACCGTTGGCCCAGCTGTGTCGGCTACCCAACCTGGTCTCAGGAGGGAGTGGAGACTCCCTTGCTGATTCCGTGGGTTGTGTAGCTGTCTCAGCTAACTTAGCTAAGCTAGCTCTGCTGGCTTGGCTGGGTTGGCTGACTCAGCTGGCTCGACCTGGCCTGGCTGTGCCGGCTGACTGGCCTGCCTCCTCCGGGGGAGTCTCCACTCCCTCTCTTCCAGCTGCTGGCCTGGTTGCTAGCATGGCACGGCTGGGCTACCATGCCCAGCGGGTTGAGTCTCGGGGACTCCAGCACAACAACAACAACATCACCCCCCCCCTCTGGCTCAATGCTACCCAACTCGTAGCCTATCAGTTACTACTCACTGTCAATCTACTCCCTGGATTACTCCCCTCTACACTCATGTCTCAACTTGGATTTCCACTCTTCCTACTGCTGTTTTTTTCCTCTGGACTACCACTTTTTTCACCTACCCCCCCAAGTCCTATTTTTGCCCCTGGACACACCTATGCCCCTTCAGACCTTCATGCACTGAACAACAACCACCGCCTCACTACCGCTGCTGCTACCGCTGCCAGTAATGCTGGCATCCTCAGCCGCCGCCGCTACATCCACCGAGGCTCTGGCCACAACCGACACCGGACTCTACACTATCCTAAAGGCACAAACATCCCCTCACTCTGGACTAATTCCCGCCCCCACGTCAACACCACGCATCGCACCTCTAACCTCAGCAACCTTCGTTCCCCCCCCCCAGCCCCTCTATCCATCACCTTCGCACTGCTGAACACTCGTTCTCTCACCAACAAATCACCTGTAATTTCTGAACTAATACTGGACAATAACATTGACTTCCTCCTCCTCACCGAAACCTGGCAACAACCCTCCGACTACTACGCACTCAACCAGGCCACCCTCACCAACTACTGCTACATCGCCAAGCCCCGCTCCTCTGGCCGAGGGGCGGGCATTGCTGTTCTCCATAAACAATCCCTATCTGTTACTGAACTGGACCTCAACCTCCCACCCATGTCAACCTTTGAATATCTTGCTCTCTCCCTCCCCAACTCCATCACTGCAATACTACTCTACCGCCCCCCGAAGACACACCCCTCTTTTCTCTCTGAACTCTCTGAACTCCTCACCATCGCCTCTTCTCTCTCCAACCGCCTCCTGCTCACTGGCGACTTCAACATCCACGTTGACCTTCCAAACTCTCCCCTCACTCCTGACTTTCTCTCCCTCCTTGACTGTTTTCACCTCACCCAGCACATCAACTTCCCCACCCATGCCAAAGGCCATACCCTTGACCTTGTTTGCTCCTCCTCCCTTCCCCTATCCAACCTCCGCCCTCTCCCCTTCCCACTCTCTGACCACCATTGTATCCTTTTCTCTGCCCCTCTCCCCTCACCCCATCACTCCACAAAACGTTCAATCTCCTTCCGTAATATTAAGTTTGTCAACCCACTAACTCTTTCCCAGCTCATTTCCTCTGCCCTCCCCCCTGACTCGGCCCCCCCCTCTTCACCTGACGACTATGCCATCTTACTTGACTCCATCCTCTCTGACTCCCTCAACTCCATGGCCCCCTGGAAAACCATCACTGTTTCTTTCACCACCTCCTCCCCCTGGTACACTTCCGAACTTCGTACTATGAAGCAAACCGGTCGGCAGCTGGAGCGACTCTATAAAAAAACCCACCTTACCGTCCACGCTGAAGCTTACAAACAGCACATCTCCTCTTACCGCGATGCTCTCCTTGCTGCCAAATCTGCTCACTACTCCACTCTCATCAACAGCACAAATCGCAACCCCCGGATCCTCTTTTCCACTGTTAAGACACTACTCCAGCCCCCCGACAATAACCCACCCTCCTCCACTGACCTCTGCAACTCCTTTCTCCACTCCTTCAATAATAAAATCTCCCAAATAAACACCTCCCTGACTGCCTCCATCACTAACTCCTTCACCCCCCCCTCCCCCGACTTTCACCCTCCCCCTCCCTGATCGCCCACCTACCCCCCCCCCTCACTGCCTTTTCCCCTGTTGATTCCTCCCTCATCTCTGACATCATCACCGTCTCCAAGACCACCACCTGCTCCCTCGACCCTCTCCCCACTACCCTAACTAAGACCTGCCTCCCCGTCCTCATCCCCCACCTCACCACCCTTTTCAATCAGTCCCTAGCACTCGGTCATGTTCCCTCGGCCTATAAACTGGCCGCTGTCACTCCCATCCTTAAAAAGCCCTCCCTCGACCCAACCATCCTCACCAACTACCGCCCCATCTCCAACCTACCATTCCTGTCCAAAACCCTAGAACGTATTGTCGCCGCCCAACTTCACTCCCATCTTCAGTCCTACAATCTCTATGAACCCCTTCAGTCTGGTTTCCGCCCCCTCCATAGCACTGAAACTGCTCTTGTCAAAGTTACCAATGATCTCCTCACCTCAACATCCTGCTGCTGCTGGACCTTAGTGCCGCTTTTGACACTGTGGACCACTCCATCCTCCTTCAAAGGCTGGGGCAGCTGGGTGTTGAGGGCACCGCACTTGACTGGTTCACCTCATACCTCTCTGGCAGACAACAATTCATCTCTCTCTCCGGTCACACCTCCTCCCTTTCCCCTGTCACGCAGGGGGTCCCCCAGGGCTCGGTCCTCGGGCCCCTGCTCTTCATCTGTTACATATTTCCCCTTGGTCACATCATCCGCAAATTTAACATGGACTTCCACTGCTACGCCGACGACACTCAGATTTACATTAGCACAAAATCCACTCAGAACCCACCCCTCACCCACATTAATACCTGCATCTCCACAATTAAAACCTGGCTGACCCATAATTTCCTCAAACTCAACAGTGACAAAACTGAACTCCTACTCATTGGCACCAAATCCACACTTTCAAAGACCGGCCCCATCTCACTCACCATCGATGACTCAACCATCACTCCCTCCCCCCTGGCACGCAACCTTGGTTTCATCCTTGACCCCACCCTCTCCTTTGTCCCCCATGTCAGCTCTGTCATCAAGACCTCATACTTCCACCTCCGCAATATTGCCAAAATCAGACACTGCCTCTCCCCCTCTGCTGCTGAAAACCTCATTCACGCTTTTATCTCCTCCCGCCTTGATTATTGCAACTCCCTTCTTACTGGCATCACCTCCCACTCCCTCCATAGACTCCAAATGGTCCAGAACTCCGCTGCCCGTCTACTCACTCACACCCGGTCCCGTGAACACATCACCCCTGTACTCCAATCTCTTCACTGGCTCCCCATCAAAGAGCGCATTAACTTTAAAGTTCTCCTCCTCACCTTTAAAGCCCTCCACAGCCTGGCCCCCCCCTACCTGACTGACCTCCTCCTGCCCCTCCGCCCCACCCGAACCCTCCGCTCTTCCGCCACCACCACCCTCTTCATACCATTTTCCAAACTCAAAACCTTTGGCGATCGAGCCTTTTCCAGGACTGCACCCCGACTCTGGAACTCACTCCCACAAACCGTCAGAGACTCACCCACACTCCCCATTTTCAAATCCCGGCTAAAAACATTTCTTTTCTCCCAAGCCTACAACCTCCCCTACCCCTAAATGACCCTCCTCCGTTTCTCCTCCCACCCTAACCATCTGCTCAGCCTCCCCTCTTCTTCTCTCTCTTCTCCTCTCACCCCGTCCACCATGTTATTTTCTGTGATTTTTGTACATGTTTATTTACTGTCCCAGTTGTTTTTTGTTTATTTTGTGTGTTCCACCAGCCAGTTACTTCACCTTCATCTCATTTGTTACCATCTCTCCTTTTGTCTTGTTGTCTTTTGTGTTTCTGTTCCCCCCCTCTCAAATTCTGTAAGCGACCTTGGGTTCTGAAAGGCGCTATATAAATAAAATGTATTATTATTATTATTATTATCTTGTTATATTTCGCCAAAGTCCCGTACAGTCGACATTTCCGCAGTGACCACCCCTCGCACTGAGGGCTGAAATAAGTTGCTGTACTTGTGTGAATACACACGCGCTTTCGTACGTTCTTTTTTAAACGTATTTAAATACATTAGGCGACGTATGTTATGGTTATTATATATATACTGTATGTGACTATTCTGAAATAAATGCATTCTGTAGCAAATTTCTGAATGATATAGCTTCTTCTTCAGTTCAAACTTAAAACCATGGATTTTGCAGGGAATATTTTTTTAGATATTGACATTTAAATAAAACTAGTAGAAACCAGGAGGACATTGCCTCAAAAGGGCCAAAGTAAATTTAAATGCGAATGAAGCTAAAAAAGGTTCCGCAGTCTTGGTGAAGCTCAGAAGTAAAGAGGGATCAGGTTGAAAAGTGAAGCATGTTCACTACAGGGTAATTGACTATACCTTAGGACTATGAGCAAATGCTTTTCTGTGTTTACAAATCATTAAAAATGAGTTGCCTTGAACTGAAGCTGTGCAAGATGTACAAATGAAAAGACATTCTAAAGTTTTGTCTTAAAATAGAACACTAGGACTAGATGTACAATGTAAAATTTCTGGTATTTTACTATCTCACTATTAAAACTCCTAAGATGTAAGATATTTTTTTCCAAGTCCTTTAATGCCACCTTTTATGAAGTTTACCTATAGAGTATATATTGCAGCAATGTATTTCATTTGATAGTGACTAATTGTTCAGTTATTATTCAGCTATTATTCTTTATTCGTATCATGTACACAACATTGGGTGTGCATTAAAGTTGCACGGGACTGCGATGGCATAGGCACTTTATCATATTGTATGTAGTATTTCATATTTATATTATTAATAAAAATAGATATTTTTCAAACTGACTTTGTTTGATCTTCATGATGATGTACTTGAAGAGTGCTCTTCAGTCAATTATTATTTTTTTAAAGGAACTAACAAAACTGAATGTAATTCTACGTACATCCCTACAATCCACCCATACATTTTCTAAATCGCTTACTCCTGGTCAGGGTCATTGACGGGCTGAAGCCTATCCCAGCAAACATTGGGTGGAAGGCGGGAATACACCCTGGACAGGGCCCCAACCCATCGCAGCCTACAATCTGTGTGACAAAAAAAAACATTCAAGCGACATCCAAGAATGTATGTGTCGGAACTACTTACCCTAACTTTCTGGAAGTATTCCGGGAACCAAAAATGTTTGGCTGTGTGACTGATTGAGTCTCAGACTGATAACCTGAAGCTATGTAAGGGTTTGCTCATTACTGCCTGTTCGCTCAAACTTACAACATCCTACTAGCACAAGAGCATTAGTTGAATCCCTGTATGAGGTTGGAAAAGAAATGCAGAAAGATTCATTTTTCAGGAAACATTCTTGGATGATCACTGATTGCATAGCTGATGAGTCCCCAAGAGTCCTCAGTTAGGGTTTTACATTTTTTATTTATTTTACCTTTATTTATACAGGGTAGGTTGACTGAACACACATGCTCTTTTACAGCAACGCCCTGTTAACGCCCCCCCAATTAGCCTAACCTGCATGTTTTGCCTAATTTGCATACTAATAGACTTTGAAAAGCCTGTCCACTTTCATGCATGGAGTCCACTACAGTGGACAGGCTTTTCAAAGTCTATTTTAACATAGTCAAAAACATTTGTGATCTCCAAAAAATATCAGAGCAGATTCCTTGCACATTTGCCTAAATTTTGATATGCTTCCATCTTGTTACATTTTATTGGATTTTCTAGTTTTACAGTGACGGTCAAAATGGCTATTCTTATTAGGGAAGATGCAAGGATCAGAATTAGTTATACTTGTAACAAAAAATTGCCGTAGTTCTTGTATTGTATATTAAAAACCTTCTGTCCACTGAAGTTGTGCGCACAAGATAATTATCAAAAAAATTGTTGATGTCCCTTTAGGGGCTCTGTAGAAACACATGCGGAGTTTGATGTGAAATAAATAAGGTGAGGTGTATGTAAACTTCCGACTTCAACTGTATAAGCAGGGTGATAGTGTGTCCACAGATGTGTCAGAGCGCACAACATATGTGCCTTGTCATAATCTCATTCTGAATTGGATCCAGTAAGACCTAGTATTTCATCTTTTTAAAGAATCAAATAGTAGGTAACTGCCATATCCAATATCATGAAACTGCATTACATTTAAAATTCTCATGTTAATGATAGGAAATGTTTTCAACTGTTTCAACTCTCTGGTGTTCTTTCCAATTAGACAATTTATATGCAAAGTAAGCTAATTATTATGCATGCCATTCAATCAACATAGGTATGACTTGACTTTGGCAATGAGTATATATTGAAAATGAGGGTAGGTCACAAAGCCGGACACTGAGCATTCATAAATGGGGTGTAATCTTGGGTTAATTGATGATTTGTCACATTTATCGCAGTATTAACCCCTTCGCACAGACCCCCTAATGTCCATGCCGCCGGCGCCGTGAGATTGCTCAACTCAGACATTAATTGATCCTGCAACCAAACTATAAGTGGAAACAACAAACTCCATGTTTTAGCTTCATTAGTACATGATATATGACAACTCTGCCAAATACGGAGTTTCTAAGTGCCACCATTGTCACGTATGTGGTCCATTTCACAAGCAGCCCCCACCCAGTCTCACATGCAACTATACCAACCTAGGACCTGTACTGTACAATTTTAGATTGTAATCAAACAATTCACATGTGGAGATTCTCTGATTTTATTAAAGGGTATTTTTCATACATGTTGGTTTCACTGTTTATACAGTACCAGTCAAAAGTTTGGACACACCTACTCGTAGAAAGTTTTTTTTTCATTATTTTTACTGTTGTCCACATTTTAGAATAGTAAAGACATCAACACTATCAGATAACACATATGGAATTATGCAAAGACCCAAAAAAAAGTGTAAAACAAATACAAAATGTCTTATATTATAGATTCTTCAAAGTAGCCACCCTTTGCCTTGATAACAGCTTTGCACATTCTACCTGGAAATAAGGTATCAAGAGTCTTTCGATATCCTTTTATACAGAGTCATGATAGCATCACCTGTTTACCTGTGGAATACCTGTTTACCACAGAAGTTGGTTGAGAGAATGGCAAGAATGTGCAAAGCTGTTATCAAGGCAAAGGGTGGCTACTTTGAAGAATCTAAAATATAACACTTTTTTTGATTTGTTTGCATAATTTAACGTGGTATCTCATTGTTTTGATGACTTTACTATTCTAAATTGTGGAAAACAGAAAAAAAACTTTAAAAAACCTATGAGCAGGTGTGTCCAAACCTTAGACTGGTACTGTACATAGTGAGGCAATTTTCTTGCTGTACGATGAAACATTTACTTGAACTTGAGCAGATAAGATATTTCTGTACACTTCAGAATTCATTCTGTGGCTTCCAACAACATCATCAATGAAGACAAGTTAGCCAGTGCATGTGGCAGCCATATACTGTATGGCCAATATATATCACCCCCACCACAATGTTTGACAGTGGTATGATGCTTTGGATATATAAAACTCGACCCTAACTATTGTTTTTATGAAATGGGGAAATCTGTCTCCCAGAATTAAAGTGCATTTCTCTCTTAAAGCAAACACTCAGTTCATGGGCCCTATCTTACACGCGGTGCAAAGCGGCGCTAACCCAAACGCAAGTGTGTTTGCTATCTTACACCCGGCGCTGGGTTCATAATAACGCCTAACGCTTACACCGTCAAACTAGCATTCACGTCATTTAACAACCATGTATTCTTGCGACCATTGCAAGTGAACTGCAACTTCTTAAGATGAGGAGTGGCCAGGATTATTTTTGGCATATTGCTATCTTGAGCCAGCAGAAAGCGCTTGCGATAGAACCACCACAAACCTGGTCTAAAGTCATGTCGCAGTTGTTTACATGTTATTTTAACGGCGCATATTAGTGCGTCTACATAGGCGTGTGCACAACGCGCATACACCCTCCAGACTGTTACACACAGGGGCGCGCACAAGCATGACTAAAATCTCAAGATTACAATGTGAAATATTATTATTGTGTAGGCTATATCAAAAAAGGCATAATAATAAAAGGGTCCATAGGTCAAAGACCACATACCTGTCCCTTAGTGCACTCCATCAACATCCAGGTGATGTGCGATGGTACGGGATAATGGCTATCCATTAAAAAGGAGCTGATAACACCTATATCAAGCCTAATGCGCGAGTTGTCATTTACACCTAATGCGTGAATTGTCATTCAATGGAAAACTCGCGCACTGCAATAGACGGACATTTGAGTTCTGAAAATGCGCTTCAGATGTCATTAGCCTACAAGACAGCTCTGTTTATCTAGGAATACAGCCTGTAAGTAAATAGAATGGTTTGTGACTGAAAAAAGTTCAAAACCTTGTCCAGTGAATATTGCATTTATTGTTTTTCAAATAGCCTAGGCTACAGCGGATTCGCTGTGCATACGGTTTCTTCGATAGCCTATGGTTAAAAAACGGAGATAAATGTCACCATGAATTGTAACCTTAGCTATTCTTCGTCCTTCATATTTTTTAAATGACAGTGACAAGGTTTCCATACTCTATGCTTATTAAAACCCCGCTGATTTCACCTGTTATTCCATAACGGAACAAAAGATTTTAAAGAGAACTAAGCGGCTAATTAGCAACAAAAACAAATTTGCAGCATGTTACACAAGCATTACACTACCAGTAAAACAGGTTGGTCACATTTCCATAAGCAGGACATTATTAAACAAGGGAAAATATGCTGAACCTATGGGTTGCCAACCTGACAGCTTTATTGTATTTAGTGTCATCATTAAGGCAAAATAACGTTATTTATGTTATTAATCTAAATTAGAATGCAGGTAGCCTAATGAACTTCAGATGAACCTTGAACATGAGTTAATTGCATAATCAAACGAAATTCGTTAAACAAGCAGGCTAATTTGGCGTTTTCTAAGGTGAGACGGAAGCCATTGGTCGCTTATTCTCAGCTGTTGCAGGTGCTTTTAACGAAATTTAACCGCATATATTTTGTAAACAGCACTGTCCGGAATTACCGGGAACTCATAATAGTTAGTCCGAATAATATTGATCATAGGCTACTATTCATCCATATAGCCTATTCCTTGATCGCACTAAACATGCACGAGCATGTCTGTTTCGCCATCATAAGCAATCCGCCAAGGTGCAAAAGCAGGCTTTAAAAGGGAATGGGATATGACATTTTGATTGGTTTATTGCATGTCACGCCCAAGACACACCTATAATTAATGAAGCGACTAGGTTCAGCCCATTTGCACCTTGCGCCGTGCTTAGCGACCAAAAAAAACACGCCGTTAAAATAGCAAAAGTGGACTTGGACACGCCCAAAATGGACTTTACGCCATGCGCTTAGACCAAGCGCCAAGATCGCCAAGATAGAGCCCCATGAGTCTTTCCTTCTTTTTTTTCCTTGTCTTATTTAGAAGCTATAGGTCAGGTACTTCAAATCCAAAGGTGGTGAAGTGACCTGCAAGACAGCATTCTGCACTGCATTTGTTTTTAACCACATATGTGCCTTTGTGGTTTTCATCTTGTGATCTGAAGTGATCAAGATTCCCTGAAAATAAGTAGAATTACCACTTTGTGGTACCAGAAACTACATGGCGATTTGGTTGTACCAAATTGTAATGTAAAAATTCAGGGCATTTTAAATGTAGTTGCATAGCCAAGAAAAATAGGAAAAGTATGATTTGTGAGATAAAGCACACATACCAATTTTTACACTTAAAAGTTAATGTTAATAAAAATTAAAACATTATGTGGCGGGTACTACGTCAGTTGACTACGCCACCTTGGGAATTTCACCCAAGGAAATAGTGGTTCGTATATAATGCACAAAGCACCAATTATTCCCTATTCAGGCACCTTCAATTGAATGAAGTGGACAGAGACGTGGATTCAATCAAAGATACAAAGTTTATTACAAAAACACAAACAAGAATACTGTAAAATAATAAAACTGGTAAAACAATTTAAAATACTAGCAGGACATCCCAACCACTAGGGGTGCCAACCAATGCATGCAGGCAGGGACTCGCTGCAAGGAGGGATACTCACGTACGTACCGGAAGAAGCAAAATCACCACAGGCACTCGTGATGGTCACACGCTCACAGCAACCGTGGACTATTAAAATATAGTGCAGTTAAGTGTACGTTTTGCACACACACACACACACACAGAGTAAAGAAAGTTTCCCCCTCCCGGTAACTCGCTACCGCGTCCCTCCTGCTGCTACGAGCCCAATGCACAGCTGCCAAGAAAAAGGTAAAAACAACCTCGTAGCCCCGTTGGTTTGTCAATTAAGAACAATACAGAAATCACACGCTAACTATGACAAAGACAATTAATAGACAGATACGGCGAAAAGCAACATAGAATGGAGGTCCAGTAACCGCAGCTCCAGTTAGCCAGCTGGACAATGGTTAACCGCCACTATATTAGGCTGCTTATTCGCCCCGGTATAGCACTGAAGCGAAATTGCTCCGTTAAAATGAACATAAAACAATCGTTGCAATCATAAAACTATAGGCAAAACAGCAGCCAGCAGTCTCCTTGACTTATTTCTGACAGCTTGCTGAGTTAGCCAGGCACCGCCACTCACGCTATGGATACCTGTTCAATGACAAAGAAGTTGCACACAGGAATACGGGAATGAGTCAAGAACCGTCACAGGTAAGGCTTCCTTGCTTATGGGAAAATGCGCTCATTTATAGCCAATTGACTTTGATTGACTTGGCTCTGAGCGAACCGAGTAAAAGAATGGTAAAACCTACCTAGCATGCTAGCTAGTTTCATAGCCAGGTACAGCATGACCCAATTATAGGAGGGTAAATTCTAGGATTGTATCAATCCTGTCACAATCACATTTAAAAAAATTTGTAATATCTATCAAGCACATTACAAGTGCAGTGTATATTGCTTGTATTATTTGGAACCCTGACTGCTTTACACCAAGGCATTCTGAAAAGCTTTGGCGAGCAGAGTACACTGGGTATTTTATGACAAAGATGTCAATACAGTTACTGGCATTGCAATCAACATTTTGTCTTTTCAACACTTATGCAAATAAACAATAAGAGGTAACAACAATGACTTATGTGCTGCGTTTAACCTTAAAGGTTCTCAGATTGTTTGCTTCCAGTCTAAAACCAAAAAAGTAATTTCATGCATTATACATTTCTGTGTGAAGAAGGACCTCCTGGTGTTCGTCTGAAATTGACTTTTTTCCACACGCGCCCTCAGGTTCTGTGACAATTGGTCACCATGATTAATATAGATCAGGGGTCTCCAATCTTATCCGAAAAGGGCTGATGCAAGTTGTTGTTTTAGTCCAGCACTCAGACACCTGATTCAACCTATCAAGGTCTTGATTGAAGACCACGATTCGTTATTTAGTGGACATAGGTGTTGTAGAGCTGGGATAAGACAAAAACATGCATCTACATTGGCCCTTTTAAAATGCAGACTAAATTATCTTATCTCACTTAAGCCATCACTGTATGACCAGGAACTAAATTTGTTTGTGTTCGTCAGCCCATGCTATAAAACAGCAAAATAGTAAGCATTGTATGCTTTTATTCACCTTTTACCCCCCTTAATTTATACTCTGAGAAAGCTTCTAATAATATCTATCAGATTTAAAAAGTTATGCTATTGTCCTCTGTTGTGTATGAAAATGTACTCTAAGAAAATTGAATATCCCCCATGATCACAGCACTGACAAAACCTTATGAGATATTACTTGTATATAGAAAAGCCAACAAAAAGAAAAAAAAGTATGAGTCAACCTACCTTTAAATGCAAAAGTATTGGGGCAGTGACTCAGTTTGTGTTGTTTTGGCTCTGTACTTCAGCACATTGGATGTAACATAGAGAAATGAATATGAAGTTATGGGGCCCTATCTTGGCGATCTTGACGCTTAGTCTAAGCGCATGGCGCTAAGTCCATTTAGGGCGTGTCCAAGTCCACTTTTGCTATTTTAACGGCGTGTTTTTTTGGCGCTAAGCACGGCGCATGGCGCAACTGGGCTGAACCTAGTCGCTTTATTAATTATAGGTGTGTCTTGGGCGTGACATTCAATAAACCAATCAAAATGTCATATCCCATTCCCTTTAAAAGCCTGCTTTTCCACCTTGGCGGATTGCTTATGATGGCGAAACAGACATGCTCGTGCGTGTTTAGTGTGATCAAGGAATAGGCTAAATGGAGTATGATCAATATTATTCGGACTAACCATTAGCCTATGAGTTCCCGGTAATTCCAGACAGGGCTGTTATTTTACAAAATATGTGCGGTTAAATTTTGTTAAAAGGACCTGCAACAGCTGAGAATAAGCTATCAATGGCTTCAGTCTCACCTTAGAAAACGCCAAATTAGCCTGCTTGTTCAGCGAATTTCGTTTGATTATGCAATGAAAGTGTCAAACATCAATTCCAAGAGGCTGTTCTCATGGAGTTCTCGAAGTTCAAGCTTCATCCAAAGTTCATTAGGCTACCTGCATAGTAGGCTAATATTGATTAATAACATACATACCGTTATTTTGCCTTAATGATGACACTAAATAGCCATACAATAAAGCTGTCAGGTTCGCAACCCATAAGTTCACGCATATTTCCCCTTGTTTAATAATGTCCTGTTTATGGAAATGTGACCAACCTGTTTTACTCGTAGCGTAATCCTTTAAAACAATCCACTTTCCCAGGAAGACCGTTAAACGTGCAGAGAATGGCATTAAAATTAATTGTGAATTAATTGTGTAACGTGCTGCAAATTTGTTTTAGTTTCTAATTAGACGCTTAGTTCTCTTTAAAATCGTTTTGTTCAGTTAAGGAATAACGGGTGAAATCAGCTGGGTTTTAAACGGTGAGAGTATGGAAACCTGGTCACTGTCATTTAAAAAAATATGAAGGACGAAGAATAGCTAAGGTTACAATTTAGTTAAAGGGTAAGTTCGCTATTTTGGACCTTGGACCCTATTTGCGGTCCGTCTTCCATGAACCTGACCCATGAAGTCCATTTTTTCGCTGATCGGTCCAGTATTGAGTTCGGTATAGATTTCCTGTAGGCTCTCACTGGGCTACAATAGAAGTCAACGGGGCAATTAGAAATGTTATGGAAAAACAACGATAAATGTGCTTTTATAGCTCAGTGTGTATTCTTACGGTCTCAGTATGCTCTCCTGTGAAATGTAGGCTATCGCAAACGCAAACCGAACGTTGAAACAACAGTTCCATTTGAAACAGAACTATTTCTCCGACCGCACTACCTCGCACTGACTTCGGATAACATTACTTGCGCAACTTCAGCCTCTCTCTCTTCTCTTGCTCTCTTATCATCCATCTCTTGTAGTTCCGTGTCCGTGTATTCTGGCTCAAATCTGTAGCGAGTAACGTCAGTCAAAATCGAATTCTTCGTCTTCGTAATCATTATAGTCATCCATCATCCAAGTTTTTTTGTGGAAATTGTAGCCTACGTTGCTGCAGGTAAACAAACGCAGACTGCTCAACTAGATAGTTTCGTAAACGGCCGGCACACCTTCCCGCTCCCCTACCCCCGACACATAGTACTCCGCGGGAGCAGCGAAAACAAGCAACAGAGAAATGCTTACTTCCAAGCCATGCCAAGCACGTAAAAATGTTCGGATTGAGATACATTTCACAGGAGAGCATACTGAGACCGGTAACAATACACCCTGAGCTTCCCATCTCATTTATTGTACATGAAAGCACATTTATCGAACATTTATAATTGCCCCGTTGACTTCTATTGTAGCCCAGTGAGAGCCTACAGGAAATCTGTACCGAACTCAATACTGGACCGATCAGCGAAAAAATGGACTTCATGGGTCAGGTTCATGGAAGACGGACCGCAAATAGGGTCCAAGGTCCAAAATAGCGAACTTACCCTTTAACATGGTGACATCTCCGTTTTTTAACCATAGGCTATCGAAAAAAACCTTACGCACAGCGAATTCGCTGTAGCCTAGGCTATTTGAAAAACAATAAATGCAATATTCACTGGACAAGGTTTTGAACTTTTTTCAGTCACAAACCATTCTATTTACTTACAGGCTGTATTCATAGATAAACAGAGCTGTATTGTAATGACATCTGAAGCGCATTTTCAGAACTTAAATGTCCGTCTATTGCCGTGCGCGAGTTTTCCATTGAATGACAATTCACGCATTAGGTGCAAAGACAATTCGCGCATTAGGCTTGATAGCTATAGTTGTTATCAGCTCCTTTTTAATGGATAGCCATTGTCCCGTACCATCGCACATCGCCTGGATGTTGATGGAGTGGGCTGAGAGCAATGTAATGTGGCATTGTTTCCCTTCGCTGAGGGAAAGGTATGTGGACCTATGGAACCTTTTATTATTATGCATTTTTGATATAGCCTACACAATAATAATATTTCACATTGTGATCTAGATATTTTAGTCATGCCTGTGCACGCCCCTGTGTGTAACAGACAGGAGGGTATGCGCGTTGTGCACACGCCTATGTAGACGCACTTATATGCGCCGTTAAAATAGCATGTAAACAACTGCGACATGACTTTAGACCAGGTTTGTGGTGGTTCTAGCGCAAGCGCTTTCTGCTGGCTCAAGATAGCAATACGCCAAAAAGAATCCTGGCCACTCCTCATCTTAAGACCAACACGCCCAGTTCACTAATGATGGTGCAAGAGTTACGCAGTCAAACATGCTAGTTTGACGGCGTAAGCGTTAGGCGTTATTATGGACCTAGCGCCGGGTGTAAGATAGCAAAGACACTTGCGTTTGCGTTAGCGCCGCTTTGCGCCGGGTGTAAGATAGGGCCCAAAGTGTCAGACTGTCAGTTTTAATTTGAGGGTATTTACATCCATATCAGGTGATATGGGTAGGAATTACAGCTCTTTTAATGCATAGTGTACATGAATAGTTGGACACTGAAAGTCAGCATGCACAGAACGCCTGCAAGACTATTGATGCTTCCCTGATGTAAACTGGTTCCCTATGGTTCTGCCTTGAACTGCGAAGGTTTATCCTAAACTTTTAATTATTTTAAGAGTTGGCTCATCACACTTTACACATTCGTCCTATCAGCAACCATAGTAACAGCGATATTCACTGTTTCAGTTCATTAACACGGTGTGCATCACATTTCTAATCGTGAACGCAGCCCACTCTTCAGCACCATGCTGAGAAGTGCAATTGCAGCCGATAAATTAATTAAGTGCTGATAGATCGCCCGTCATAATCATTTTTTTAACTTTATGCTTTCTGTGAGACCATATACTTTCTGCTGTGTCTGGGAAGCTGGTCACAGACCAACAAACAAAGCCCTATTTTATGCTGTTTGTGACACGGACACAAAACGGTTTGGGGCTTGCTTAGGAGTTACTTAGGATATTCATCAGGATACACATTCATCTTTTCAAAAGCAGTTTTTTGCACATGTATTCTAGTCAGCCCTCAGCATGAGGTAAGTAAAGCCTTGTTTGATCTCACATGTTAGGCAATTATCACATTGCACCTCCTTAATAATCCAGTTCTACAATAGCCATATAAGAATGATTACCAGCAATGTTCCCACACTGGTATGAGCTTACTTGTGTGTGTGTGTGTGTGTGTGTGTGTGTGTGTGTGTGTGTGTGTGTGTGTGTGTGTGTGTGTGTGTGTGTGTGTGTGTGTGTGTGTGTGTGTGTGCGCGTGCGTGTGTGCGAAGTAGCTGACAAACATAAAACTGGCAGTTACAGTATATGACCTGCACAAATAATTAATAGAAGGTTATGAATGTAAGTGGACTTGACTGAATGAATTCTTTAAAAACATTTTTGTAAATGTCAATTTACTGTTTTGTGTGCGTGTCTGGATAAATTAATAATGTGTGTTGAATTCCGCTTGTGCGCCGCATATCAGACGGATACTGTTACGCTCTGACTTTTTTTTTTTTTTTGGAAATTCCATCTATGCTTCCTTTTCTTCACAGGTAAAGTGCCAGTAACTACAAGCAGGCATTCAATTCAGACATGCAGTCTTCTGACGTCAATATCATGTTCACACACAGCTGTCAGATATGGCATGTTCCTTCGTATGTCTGCTTTTTAGGGGATTTTTACTTATTGTTGCATCATTTTGGCAATTGCCTCATTTTGGAAATTTTAGCAAGTTACCTGTTTATCATTGAAAGTACTGCAGGAAACAACCAGCATGACATAAATGTTTCTTTATGTATGCACCACACAGAGCACCATTCCAGGCAGCATGTTTGATTCACTCACGGAAGTTACTATGCAAGTCCCCTAGACCTGGATGAGAAATGGATTGCATTGTTATTCTTTAAAAATTATGTTGGCACGGAACTTGTGGCTGAACATCTCCAATTCCTACCCTAATTTGGGATGGGCAACTATCTGCAACCGCAGCCACATTCATGCACGAACCCCAGTTCTCCTAAAGTGGTGTTGCCAATCTGCTTCTTTTGACACCGCAGACTACAGTGAAGCTCGGAGGAAAACAACGGTGGCCCAGAGGTGCAATCCACATGTCTAAAAAGCTATCTTTGTTTCTAAATATAAATCCTCATTTCTAAAACACCTCATTTCATTTCGGACACTACCGTTTCTGAGCAGGTTACTTAGCAACGTGCGACGCTTGCGTGACAGCGGTCACCGGCTTGGTGAGAAAGCATGCAAGAAACGGTAAAACAGTGTTCTTTTTTTATTTTGAACAAGGGTTTTGTTGTCTCGTTGTAGGTAGATAGGTAAGTTAGGTAACTAGGTAGCTAGCTAGCTAGCTAATTAAGTTGCATTTTCCATTAAACAGTAAGTTAAATTTAAAAAATTGTTAACACTTTGTAATATATTTAATCTACCGTGTTTATTTATATTTTGGTTAAAAGCCGAATAAACTGATTTAAATATAGGCTACAAGATGAAACTTGCATTTATATTTACATTTGTAGACCAGCGCAGGCTCAGCCGTCGCCATTTTGACAGAAAAAAATGTCTCCGGTGATGTAGTGTACATCGTTTGTACCCTACATTTTGTGGTGCATTGTGGAGGAGTGAATAGGGAGTGATTTCGGACACAGCCATTGTTTATAAAACAAAATCTTTATTTTCAAATAGAAATCCTTGTTTCTAAATGTAAATCATCATTTCTAAAACAAAATCCTTATTTCTAAATTGAATCCTTGTTTCTAAAAATAATTCCTTGTTTCTAAACGGAAATCCTTTTTTCTAAAAATAAATCTGCGTTTCTAAATTGAAATTTGCATTTCTAAATTGAAATCCTCGTTTCTATAAAGCCTGTCTCGATTTCTAAAACCAGAAAGATGCTACAGTTAGCGTATGTGCAAAGCATACTGGGACCACATGACATATGCACGTGTGTGTCTGAGAGAGCACTATTTGTATAGCAAGTCTGAGAAGCTAGTCCATTAACTGGCATAATAGCTAGCACAAAATTGCAGAACAAACCAAAGTTAAGTTTACTAGCAGACATAGGCTATTAGGTTAAAGCCTGTTAACAAGTAAGTTCAATAATTTGAGGAATATAACGGAAACTCGCTAGAAAGCTAGGGAACTGCAGCTTTACAGCACATTTAAATCTATGCAATCATCTGGTTCACTGTTATCATTGTCACCTCCAATAAAAAAACAGAAGCTTAATTTCCCCTTAATTGTTGCACTGTAACAGTTGCACAGTAGCCTACATACTAACCAGCTAAGTTACTTGTTGATGTGAAATGAAATTGACTCATCAAATCGCAACAAACTCAATGTAGCCTGCGTGGTAAAGACAAATTGCTAACTAGCCTACAGATTGTGATGAAGTTAAATACTTTGACAGAAAAACAAAGGTAACCATTTTTGATGGACATGGTAATGAATTGAGACGAATGATAAGGTCATGAGGTGTAACTGTCGGATAGCTAAAATAGCCTACTGTAAATCTGTCAAAATACTGTAACGTAGCTATGATTCACTTGGCGGCGCGAGGCTGGCAGAGTGGCAGCACCATATGACGCTAACTGCACAGAAATGGGAAGACAGTTAGCTACAATTAGCCAATATCATTACAAAAGAGTAGCAACATTGTGTCAGCTGTGGTAGCCTACAAGTGTAGTCTCCATTGATGTTACATGCATAATACATCCTCAAATCCCAAATTCATTCTTTAATTTTTACTGTGTTAAGTTATTTTTTTCATTTTCTGATTACAATCCAATCTTTTGTCTACCTATAGTGTTTAGCCTACATTCCACAAACTCTATGGTCTGTGCGTGGCCTTGTATGACGTGCATGCACTCACAGTAACGCAGGTAAGGTTGACATGGTGACAGACGCCAACACAGAGCCCAGTGAAGTTACGATTATGTTGCTTTTGCTCAATGTCCTGCACTTCAAAGGCAGGATTTGCATGATAGGGGCTGCGTCCCAAGATTCTTCACTCCCCACCTCCCTTCCTCCACTCCCCACTACCACTCCTGTCCTACCCGGAAGACTGTCTGAACGTTTCGAATACAAGTATTTGCACGTACAGTATACAATGTACCTGACATTGTGGTTTGCGTCGAGACACAATTAATATATAACCATTAATACGTAATTAAGATGTAATCAGTGACATTAGATTAAAACACAGAGATCCGTTTCCGGGGCACATAGTAGAGGAGGTGGTAGTGGAGGAAGGGAGGGTGCATTTTTTCGAGTATTGGGACGCAGCCATGGATTGATAGGAAGACGGAGAAGCGGGGCTATCACTCAACGTGAGGCAACGGTGCCAAGAAGGCACTCCTGCATTGGGGCTTATGATTGGATTGCAGTTGGAACCTTACAACACAAACTTGGTTTGCAATTTCTGAGAAGGAACCTTTTTATTTTATGAATTACAGACAAAAAATAAATAAAAATAACACCACACTGGTGTGAAATGAACACCCAACAGATTAATATAACTCAATTTCGAACAGAAATTGTCAGTTGGAACTTGGAACCTAGTAATAATAAGCACACAAACTGTCATTGTATGGGTTTCAGAGTGGCTACAACTTGCAATTCATGTTTTACGTTCACCCTGTGTTCAGATCATATTTAAAAGAGTCTAATAGAATTATAGCTATGGAACGTTTATCCAGAATAACCACTTCCGGGCCGGTGCTAGATAAGGGGTTAAAATACATGCTAGTTGAATGGCATGTGTCATTTGATACCACATTTGATGATCTTTTTATTGTGCCAGTGTTTTGAAATTGCATGATGAAGACATGTAATGTTGAAACGTTGTTAAAATATGAAGCAGGGTTAGGCTAGAGGAGTGTGTGACTTTGGGCTGTTTCCGTCAGTACCTTGATCAACCTGGGTGTGACTTTTTTGTGCAAGCACTTTTTTTTGCTTCAACCTGCATCAAGAGCACATCATTGTGTTTGAAATGCTTTGTGACCATAATAAATGTAAACTTTCATACACATTCTCAATGAAAGCTCCACTTTCAGGAAAGAGATATGCAATTGCTCCTCTTCGGCTTTCACTTCTGTTAAATTGGCATGAGAACACACAAAATAATACTTCCGCTCCAACAAAGAAAGGAAAATCTCCTACAGCACTAGATGATTTAATTGAATGTCGCCTCCTGTGGAAAACAATGCTCTGATGCCAACACTTCTGTGAATTGCTCGACTGAGTCTGTCGTTTTGTTTTCACAATCACAAACTAGTTTAGCAAAACATGACTTCCTTTTTAGTCATGGTCAACAAATTACAACATTTTCTCATCCAAATCCCGTGTAATTTTACTTGCATTCTATTAGGTTTAAATAATTTTTACTCAAATTATTAAGCCAGTCTCCTCCAAAATCAGAATCTTTTAAAAGTGCACATGCATCATGCTGTGCTCGTGCAGTATTTCCTGGCTATGATCTATGATTCAAGTCACATCCAGTAAATGACGGACTGGTTCCCCTGCTGTTCAGCCTGGAGGTTTGCCACTTTCACTGATGAAGCTGAGGGATAGACACATTTGAAAGATTGTCCACCTGCGAATCCTGTTCAACTGGTTTATGTTTACCTAGCTGTTCATCGAGAGTTCTTTTTGGTAGGGGATTTTCCATCAAATGAACAGAAGAAACTTGTGGAAATAAGTCTGCAAAGTAGATATATAAGTAAACCAAGAGCACTGCGATTAGAAAGAAAAAGAGGCCCATAACTCATTTAATGAATGAATGCATTTTCTATGACCACCCCCCACCCCCTGATGGATTCATGGATTCGTACTACATTTGGGTTTAAAACATGTAAACCGCAAGTTATTTACAGGCCAATTTAAGAACAGAAGTATCATTGCATCTGCCCATATTTCTTGTAGTTTGGTGGCAAGAACTGCACACAATACTCAAAAGCGGGGTGTGACAAATCCATTGTGTAACGTTAATCTCAACGAAAAACACCGTCTATAAGTCATTAAAACTTGCTAAATCTATGTCTGCCGTTATAAAATATGGATACAAAATAAGACAACAACAACAATATTGCCTGTCTTATCTCACACAAAGTAAACTCTATTCCAAAGCAGTGCTACTCAATGTTTCCTAAATTTCCTTTATAAGTTGTATTTTCCTAAAAAAAAAAAAATCCCAGTCATTCTGAAATTTCTGGTTGTTACATACTGTAGTTCATCAACACACTAGTTTCATGCTCTCCTTCTATGCCCATAAACGGGCATATTGAAGTTGATTTAAAGCCAACAGGTGCTTGGAAATGATCTCTTTTTCACAAGTTTTCATTAAGGTTAATAATGTGCGTTCGATTTGCAGCCTGGGTTATGCCGTTTGTGTGGAGTATCCACTCAGTGCACCTATCCAGAAACAACATTTTATATCTTTGTTTGTAACATTCTTCATTAAAATCACTACTATGTGGAGTACTCTGGGCTCAAAAACGAACGCACTCAGTCATTTACCCAGTCTCTTGTCCGCGAGCGTTCAGCCAGGACAGGGGTAAAGTGGAAATATGATGGTTGACCCTTTTCCTAAGTAATATATTGCAAAACTAATGCAGTAACAGTAGTTGTTGTCAACACTGGACATTTTAAAGGAGTTTAAATGATTTTACATGATCAGTAATGTCCCTTATTACTCTTTTACCTTACGCAACCAGACTACCACATGCATACTATATGCTAACACGAAGGCAAAGCAATGCTTTTCTATGTTAAGCTCTCGCCAAAGAAAAAACAAAGTAGATTTGCATAAGGTTAAGTTGGTAAAGGTCCCTTATCCATTCCCCAGTGCTTACCACAACCACTGACCTAATGCTCGCAAGGAAATGTATTTCATTTTATATTTCAAAAATAGAAAATACTGTATTTTATTTTGTGACAAAAAACATTTTGGGGGGGGGGTCCATCACAGCTTACAATACATGACTAGTAAATAACATTCAAGGGACATCCAAGAATATGTGTATCTGTCTTCCAGTAGTACATCTCTCTCTGAATGTAAACACTCTGTCCATGAGTGCACTTTTCTTTCTGTTATTGTTCCTTGTTTTGTTTCAAAGCTATACTTAGTACACATCTAATGGTGGTGAAATAACCTGCATGACAGCATTTCCCACTGCACTGTTTCTAACCACAGGTTATTTGTCTTTGAGGGAACGTTCTGCGACTAAAGGTCCAAATAACAGTATTAACTGGCGTCAGACGTCCGTCTGAAGTTTCCACGTACTCATTTTTTGCATGCTAAAAAAAAAAAAAAGCCATAATTTTTGGGTTCAGTTACAGGTAGTGGTATGGGTGTATAGTGATGATGAAAGAAGGGTAGATGGGACAACGTATAAAATAAACCATTTGTTTTCATGTAAATTTCTGCTCTGAAAAGTGAATACCTACAAAGTTCAGTGTAGAAAGGTTGTATTAATTGTTAACCTGACTGTTTTACACCAAGGCACTCTAACAAGCTTTGGCTAGCAGAGTTCACTGGGTTTTTTATGACAAAGAACAAACTGTGGACTTCCATGTTTATAAAGACAAATTGATTTTCTCTGCTGTATGATGCACATAGTTATAGCTAAGTCTGTTTAAGATGCCAATTTACATTCTTTACTATACTGGCAAGGAAATGTAGTGAAAGGACATATCGACGGCCTCATAACAAAAGTGCCTAAGTCATTTTTTGGACATTTTGAGATTTTCTGCCTAAATCACTTGATTTATCATTCGTCAACAGTGTAAAAATGCTCAAGTCACTGCAGGTTGCTGTGCACTTCCTGAACCGCTTTATGCTATTCTGCCTAAATCCACAATTTGATTTAGGCAGATTTATTTTTGCCTTTTTCTCAAAAAATTACTTAGGCACTTTTGTTATGAGGCTGTCGATATGATGGTAAATCTCACTGATGGGAAACCCAACTGAGCCCTTTGGAATTTAAATGTAAATACAGTCAATATTTTGTCCTGTCAACACTTCTGCAAATAAACAAGAATTAATACAATGATGTTACAACACTGGCATTTACGCACATTAACTGCTTTTAGTCGTGAATATCGTGATTGTTCGCTTCCAGTATAAACCCAGAATGTTATTGCATGCAATGTTTATAGATTTCTGCATGAAGAAGGACTTCCTGGTGTTTGTCTGAAATTCAGAATTTTTGTGCTCTCAGGTTCTGTTACAAATGGTCACCTTGTTTAATTTATATCAGGGTTGTCCGATCTTTTCAGAAAAGGGCCAGTGTGGGTGCCGGTTTTTGTTTTAGTGCAGCACTCAGACACCTGATTCTACTTATTGAGGTCTTGATTGAAGACCATGATTAGTTATTTAGTGGAGGTAGGTGTTCTAATGCTGGGAGAAGACAAAAACATGCACCTACCCTGGCCCTTTTAAATGCACACGAAATACATCTCTGAGTGAATTCATAAAAAATTTATTTTATTTGTGCTTAATCTGATTGATGATGTGATGTATTATCTGACTACAGTGCATTGTGGACACTATATATTGATATAATGTAAATGATCTCTTATTTTTCTAAACCCTTAATAATATTGTCTAAATATTAGGACTGTCATCTACGTGAGGCTCAACATGAGGCAACGGTGCCAAGAAGGCACTCCTGCATTGAGGCTCATGATTGGATCGCAGTTGGAACCTTATAACACAAACTTGGTTTGCAATTTTGGAGAAGGAACCTTTTTATTTTATGAATTACAGACAAAAAAAAAAAAAAATTTTCAAAAATAACACCACACTGGTGAATGAACATCCAACAGATTAATGTAACTCAATTTTGACAAAAATTGTCAGTTGGAACTTGGAACCTAGTAATAATAAGCGCACAAACTGTCATTGTATGGGTTTCAGAGTGGCTACAACTTGCAATTCATGTTTTACGTTCACCCTGTGTTCAGATCATATTTAAAAGAGTCAGTCTATAGAATTATAGCTATGGAACATTTATCCAGAATAACCACTCCCGGGCCGGTGCTAGATAAGGGGTTAAAATACATGCTAGTTGAATGGCATGTGTCATTTGATACCACAATTGATGATCTTTTTATTGTGCCAGTGTTTTGAAATTGCATGATGAAGACATGTAATGTTGAAACGTTGTTAAAATATGAAGCAGGGTTAGGCTAGAGGAGTGTGTGACTTTGTGTTGTTTCAGTCAGTACCTTGTTCAACCTGGGTGTGACTTTTTTGTGCAAGAACTTTTTTTTTTTTTTTTGCTTCAACCTGCATCAAGAGCACATCATTGTGTTTGAAATGCTTTGTGACCATAATAAATGTAAACTTTCATACACATTCTCAATGAAAGCTCCACTTTCAGGCAAGATATATGCAATTACTCCTCTTCAGCTTTCACTTCTGTTTAGTTCTCATGAGAAAACACAAAATAGTACTTCTGCTCCAACAAAGAAAGGAAAATCTCCCAAAACACTACACTAGATGATTTAATTGATTGTCGCCTCCTGTGGAAAAAAAATGCTCTGATGCCAACACTTCTGTGAATGGCTAAACTGAGTTAGTCGTTTTGTTTTCTTGCAAGTGGTAAGACACAATCACAAACTAGTGTAGCAAAACATGACTTCCTTTTTAGTCATGATCAACAAATTTTAATTAAACATTTAATAATAATTTTATTATAAAAAATTACTATATGCATACATTGTATCATATTGCATCTTCGAAAATCATGTGACATTTGAGGACAACTTGTTGTGAAGTGCTAAGCAAGTCCAACCAGACTTTTCTTGAGCTGAAAATTATGTTTTGGCAAACGCCCCTTTTCCCGTTGAGGGAATTCAAACCTCATTCTATAAAAAGACAGGCAACTGTCTTTACCAGCAGTTGTAGGAGAACTGAAAGACTGTACTGATAAACAAGTTGATTTGGCTAGTGGATCACTAAAAGAGTTTACTCTCACAGCAATTTTCTGCTCCAGAGGGTCAAGAGACGAGCACCTTCAGAGTTATACTGAGGATTTTAACTACAGCTTTGAAGATCAACAATTACTAGAGGTAAATTTATCACTTCTTTGTCCTTCACTTCTCTGTGGAACACAGATTTAATACAGGATCCACACGTTGCACTTTTGCAGCTGAGTCCACCAGATGTTCTAGTTTTTCTGTTACTTTACTTTTATAGGCTTTACTTTTATAAGCTCTGTCTTAACATAATGCTTTCTGATTATGAGAATTAGAATCAAGATTGTGTGTGCGAAAATATGACTGTTTTATTCCCTGCAGTGAGGTAATACTGACCATTATGGCTGAGCAGCTGGCTTCCACAGAGGAAAACCTGGACCGGATCCTAGCAGTACAAAGCTGCTTTGGTCCGAATGGGATGCCCCTGCAGAAACCAGGCCGGGTCCTGGTGGGAGAGGGCCATTTGGTGAAGCTCTGCCGGCGTAGGCCCCAGCCCCGGGCCTTCTTCCTGTTCAATGACATCCTGGTGTATGGCAGCATTATCGTCCATGGCCGCTGGTACACCAGCCAGCAGGTCATCCAGCTCAAGAACATTGAGGTGGAGAATCTGGAGGACTCCCCAGACATGAAGAACCAGTTTCTCATCCGCGCACCACGCAAGTCCTTCTATGTGTCGGCACCCTCGCCCCAGGAGAAGTATGCCTGGATCACGCACATCAAGGAGTGTTGCGACAAGCTGGAGGGGACGGTTCAGGAGCCCGGGGAGGAACTCGCCCACTCCTGGATCCCCGACAGCGCCTCGTCCAACTGCATGCGCTGCGACAAAAAGTTCACCACCATGCATCGCCGCCACCACTGCAGGAAATGTGGCGACCTGCTCTGTGGCTCCTGCTCCAACCAGCGCTTCATCATCCCCAACATCTCTTGCACGCCCGAGCGCGTCTGCCTGGACTGCTTCACGAGCCTCCAGGCCGGCAAGTCCACTCTCACGCGTGGAGACAGCGGGGGCAACAGCTGGTCAGACGAGTTGTCCAGTGATGAAGACGGCACCGAGCTCGGGAAGTTCCCCTCGTCCCAGCAGTGCAGGGTGGGAGAGCAGAACCACGTTGTGCAAGGCTGGTCGTCCTACAGTGCTAAATAAGCTGACCCAAAATCACACTTTAAATGCTAATGAAGCTAAAAAAAAGGGTTCCGCAGTCTTGGTGAAGCTCAGAAGTAAAGAGGGATCAGGTTGAAAAGTGAAGCATGTTCACTACAGGGTAATCGACTATACCTTAGGACTATGAGCAAATGCTTTTGTGTTTACAAACCATTTAAAAATGAGTTGCCTTGAACTGAAGCTGTGCAAGATCTGCAAATGAAAAGACAATCATTTGTCTTAAAATAAAACACTAGGACTAGATGTACTCTTTTTTTGCAATGGGAATTTTGGAATTCCATCTCAGTTAAAACTCATGAGATGTCCTTTATGCTACCTTCTATGAAGTTTATCTATGTATTATTGCAGCAATGCATTTGATTTGATATTGCCTAATGTTGAATGTGTTCATCTCTATTTGTATCATGTATAAAAAAAACATTGTATGTGTTTCAAAGTGGCTCAGTTTGTAGAGCATTGCCCTAACAACAGAAAGGTTGTGGTTTCGAGCCCGACATATACTGGAAAGATATGGACTACACATATTGAAAAGATGTATGCAGTTATGTGATGTACGTTACTTTGGATAAAACCATCTGCAAAGAAGCATGTATTCTATTCTATTTATATTAATAAAAAGTTTTTATTCATACTGACTTTGTTTGACCTTCATTATGAGGAACATGAAGATTGTTATTTAGTAATTAAAGAACATCATGAATGATTATTTTTTAACTGAAATAACAAAACTGAATGGAATTCGATGAACATCCCTACGATCCATCCATCCATTTTATAAACCACATACTCCTGGTCAGGGTCACGAGTGGCAGGGACATACACATTTGAAATACAACATTTTTTTTGTAATTTGTATCAAAATACTTGTTCTGTATTTGTGCCTTTTCAAAATACTGAAAATACTTCTCCCACCCATCCCCAGACTCTACCTGTCGTTGTGTGCGTTTGATTTGCAGCCTGGGTTATGCCGTTTGTGTGGAGTATCCATTGGAGCACCAATCCAGAAACAACATTTTTTATCTTTGTTTGTAACATTCTTCATTAAAATCACTACTATGTGGAGTACTCTGGGCTGCAAAACGAACGCACTCAGTCATTTGCCCAGTCTCTTGTCCGTGAGCGTTCAGCCAGGACAGCATGCACCTACCCTGGCCCTTTTAAATGCACACGAAATACATCTCTGAGTGAATTAATAAAAAATTTATTTTACTTGTGCTTAATCTGATTGATGATGTGATGTATTATCTGACTACAGTGCATTGTGGACACTATATATTGATATAGTGTAAATTATCTCTTATTTTTCTAAACCCTTAATAATATTGTCTAAATATTAGGACTGTCATCTACGTGAGGCTCAATGTGAGGCAACGGTGCCAAGAAGGCACTCCTGCATTGAGGCTCATGATTGGATCGCACTTGGAACCTTATAACACAAACTTGGTTTGCGATTTTGGAGAAGGAACCTTTTTATTTTATGAATTACAGACAAAAAAATATATTAAAAAAAAAAAATAACACCACACTGGTGTTATTTGATATAACACATGATATTGCAAAACTAATGCAGTAACAGTAGTTGTTGTCAACACTGGACATTTAAAAGGAGTTTAAATGATTTCACATGATCAGTAATGTCCCCCCACTGACCTTTTACTCGCAAGGAAATGTATTTAATTTTATATTTCAAAAATAGAAAATACCGTATTTTATTTTGTGACAAAAAGCATTTGGGGGTGGGGGGATCCATCACAGCTTACAATACATGACTAGTAAATAACATTCAAGGGACATCCAAGAATATGTGTATCTGTCTTCCAGTAGTACATCTCTCTCTGAATGTAAACACTCTGTCCATGAGTGCGCTTTTATTTTCTCTTATTTTTCCTTGTTTTGTTTCAAAGCTATACTTAGTTAGTACACCGCAGGTTCTTTGTCTTTGAGGGAACATTCGGCGACTAAAGGTCCAAATAACACTATTAACTGGTGTCAGACGTCCGTCTGAAGTTTCCACGTACTCATTTTTTGCATGCTAAAAAAAAAAAAAAAAAAAAAAACTGAGCCAGAATTTTTGGGTTCACAGTTACAGGTAGTGGTATGGGTCTATAGTGGCCCAGTGATGATGAAAGAAGGGTAGATGGGACAACGTATAAAATAAACCATTTGTTTTCATGTAAATTTCCGCTCTGAAAAGTGAATACCTACAAAGTTCAGTGTAGAAAGGTTGTATTAATTGTTAACCTGACTGTTTTACACCAAGGCATTCTAACAAGCTTTGGCTAGCAGAGTTCACTGGATTTTTTATGACAAAGAACAAACTGTGGACTTCCATGTTTATAAAGACAAGCAGATTTTCTCTGCTGTATGATGCACATAGTTATAGCTAAATCTGTTTAAGATGCCAATTTACATTCTTTACTATACTGGCAAGGAAATGGAGGCGTGAAAGGACATATGATGGTAAATCTCACTGATGGGAAACCCAACTGAGCCCTTTGGAATTTAAATACAGTTACTGGCATTGCAATCCACGTTGTCTTGTCAACACAATAATAAACAATAATTAATACAATTATGTAACAACACTGGCATGTACGCACCTGAACTGCTTTTAGTCGTGAATATTCTCAGGTTGTTTGCTTCCAGTATAAACCCAGAATGTTATTGCATGCAATGTTTATAGATTTCTGCGTGAAGAAGGACTTCCTGGTGTTTGTCTGAAATTCAGTTTTTTTCCACGTGCTCTCAGGTTCTGTTACAAATGGTCGCCTTATATCAGGGTTGTCCGATCTTTTCCGAAAAGGGCCAATGTGGGTGCCTACTTATCGAGGTCTTGATTGAAGACCATGATTAGTTATTTAGTGGAGGTAGGTGTTGTAGTGCTGGGAGAAGACAAAAACATGCAGCTACACTGGCCCTTTTAAATGCACATGACCAGGAGACCAGGGATTGAAATTCTCCTTGAAGCTTGCCAACTCCAGTGGTCACCGGAGGTATTGCAGCCACTGGTGCAAAAAAGCAAATTTCCCAATTGTCTATAAGTCTACTACAAAATTACCCAGGCCAAATTATACTATTATTCTTCACACCAAAATAATTATTCTCCAGGGACCGATTTTTTTCTGTGCCCCTCAGAAGAATAAGATTTTCTTCATTCCAACTGGGTCTGCATGTTTAGATACCCAGTGTGCATGCTCCTTTGGTTCCAAAAGCCACGTAAAGTACTCTTTTCTCTTAGTACCTTTGGTTCCCAAAAAGCCCCATAGTCTAACATGGCACCTCCATGAATTGGCTTAATGCGCCAATGAGCAGCTCCCATACGAATCCATGGAACCAGGAAGTGGTAAATTATGCTGGAACAGTATGGAATACATGGTTGGCAAAATGGCTGTAAGTCATCAAGGGCCGGAGGTATCAAACGAGCCTCAAACCATCAATCTGCTGCCAGATATGCAGTAGATATGGATGGATCACTTTAAGGGTTGTTTCTCCTGACAAATTTTCCTATTGAACCTATGGAAAAATAAGTCAGGGGAAGAAACCCTTCCAGTTATCCATCCATATCTACTGTATTTCTGGCAACAGAGTGATGATTTAAGGCGTGTTTCATATGTCAGACCCTTGATGACTTAGAGCCATTTAGCCAACCATGTGTTTCCATAATGTTCCAGTGTAATTTACAGCTAAATCTTGTTCCACCCCCCAATTCCCATAGAGATCCATTCAAATGCAGGGACGTTATAGTATCGCTTGTAAGAGTACCAGAAAATAAGATATCAAGTATCGAGTCTTTTAATATTGTTGGGTCACAGACATCAGGAAGTCATAGCATACAAAGGATATGCGACCAAATATTAAAAATTACTTTATTCTACATTATGTTAAACTGTCCAATATTTGTTGATGCCCGAAAATGGGGGGGGGGGGGGGGGGGGCATGTACAAAAGGTTCTATAATTTCTGAACGGTTCATCCGATATGGATGAGAATACCCTTAAAATTAAAGTTGACAGTCTAAAAATGTGTCACTGTCCAATAAATTATGGTGCTCACTGTATGTATGTGCAAGTGTTTCACGTGTATGTGTGTATGTGTATGTGCGGCAGTGTAGTATAATGGTGTAGTATAATAGTTAAGGAACTGGCCTTGTAACCGAAAGGTTGCAGGTTCGATTCCCAGGTAGGACACTGCCGTTGTACCCTTGAGCAAGGTACTTAACCTGAATCGCTTCAGTATATATCCAGCTGTATAAATGGATAATATGTAAAAAAAATAATAATAATTGTGTAAGTCACTCTGGATAAGAGCGTCTGCTAAAATGCCTGTAATGTAATGTGAATGTACAGGAGTGCATGTATGTATGTGCGAGTGTTTCACATGTGTATATGCAAGCAAAGTTGGAAATATGGCCTAAACGGCCCCTCATAGATTTCCGTTTTGGCTCGTAATTGAATCAGGGAAACTTGTGAAGTCATGTGATGTTGAGTCCCTCATTCGTAAAATAAGTAAAAGTTTTAGGGTAACTACTGGAATTTCATTGAATAGATACTACTGGGTTGTGTGGCACTTCCAGGCTGGTGCTAGATAAGAGGCTAAAATACATGCTAGTTGAATGGCATGCGTCCTTTGATACCAGATTTTATGATCTACATGTTTACATCATGAGTCTCAAAGCTACCCTGAATGGCAACATTACTGAGGTGATGGACATTATTTAAGACATAATTTAGAAGATGTATGTAGGCATAGGTTCATACAATTATCTGATGGCAAATATTTCTTAAAGTTTACACAAAGGAAAGTCTCACACAGTCTCAAACATGCTTTTTATTTTATCAGTGTTTTGACATTGCATGATAAAGACATGCAATGTTGAAATGTTGGTCAAATATAAACTTGTTTGTGTGTTGTTTTAGTCAGTACCTTGTTCAACCTGGGTGTGCCTTTCGCACGTTCTTGATTTCATGTAATGTCACCTTCGGTGGAAAACAGTGCTCTGATGCCTCAGATGGCTCAACTGAGTCTGTCTTTTTGTTTTCTTGCAAGTGGTAAGGCACAATCACAAACTAGTGTAGCAAAACATGACTTCCTTTTTTGTCATGGTCAACCAATTACAGAATTTTCTCATCCAAATCCTGTGTAATTTTACTTCCATTCTATATTCAATTAGGTTCAAAGCATTTTTACTCAAATTATTAAGCCAGTCTCCTCCAAAATCTGAATCTTTTAAAATTACACATGCATCATGCTGGGCGCTTGCAGGAGTTCCTGGCTCTGATCTATGATTCCACTCATATCCAGTAAATGACTGACTGGTTCCCCTGCTGTTCAGCCTGGACATTTGCCACTTTCACTGATGAAGCTGAGGGATAGACACGTTTGAAAAACTTTCCACCTGCAAATCGTGTTCAACTGGTTATTACGTTTACCTAGCTGTCGGAAGCTCTTTTTGGTAGGGGATTTTCCATCAAATAAATATAAGAAACTTGTGGAAATAAGTCTGAAAGGTAGATGCAAGTAAACACAGGGCATTAGAATTAGAAAGAAAAAGAGTCCCATAACTCAATTAATGAATGAATACATTTTTTATGACCAGCCCCCACCCCCTGATGGATTCAGTGGATTTGTACTAGATTTGGGTTTACAATGTGTAAGTATCAGAAGAATATTGCCATATTTCTTGTAGTTTGGTGGTCAGAACTGCACACAATACTCAAAGCGGGGTGTGACAAATGCATTGTATAACATCAATCTCAAAAAAAAACATTCAACATGCAAAAATGCCAAATTACACACGCATACAAAGCACTGTCTATGAACGTTGCTAAATCTACAGTGCCCTCCACAATTATTGGCACCCCTGGTAAAGATGAGTAAAAAGGGTTATAAAAAATTCAATTTAATTAATTCCATTTAATTAAAGTAAATTTATTCAGAGAAAAAAAATCCCTCATCAAGAAATAACTATTTTTAACAAAACCATGTGTGCCACAATTATTGGCACCCCTAGAAATTCTTATGAAAAAAATGTCACTGAAGAATTTTTCCATTTATATTTTACTTTTTAAAGTTCATCAGAGTGTTTAGGAACTTTCAAGCAGTAATCAATTGCTTTCTGTTTCACTGGGGTATAAATATGAGGTGACACAGAGGCCATATTCCCTTATTCATACATCAACATGGGAAAGATAAGAGAACACACAAATCAAATGAGGAAAAAGTGCATTGAGCTTCATAAGTCAGGGAATGGCTATAAAAAAATAGCTACTCACCTGAAAATGCCCATATCTACCCTTAGGGCAATACATAAAAAGTTCAAAGCAACTGGAACTGTTACAAACTTGCCTGGAAGAGGACCCAAGTTTATTTTGTCCCCACGCACAGTGAGGAGGATGGTAAGAGATGCAAAAAAAATCCCCAAGGATCACTGTTGGAGAATTACAGGAAAAGTAGCTTCTTGGGGTCATCAAGTCTCCAAAGCTACCATTAGACATCACCTCCATGCCAACAAATTATTTGGAAGGCATGCCAGAAAAAAGCCTTTCCTGTCATTTCACCACAAACGTAAGCACCTGGAGTTTGCTAAATGCTACTGGAACTTTGACTGGAACCGTGTTCTATGGTCAGATTAAATGAAAATTGAGCTTTTCAAGGTGGGTTTGGTGTAAAAAGAAGGATGGCTACACCAAAAATAACCAGATCCCCACTGTTAAGTATGGTGGAGGTTCCGTGATGTTGTGGGGCTGTTTTTCCTCCAAAGGAACCTTGTTAGGGTACATGGTATCATGAACTCCATGAAATACCAGGAAATTTTAAATCTAAAACGGGGTTGTCGTTGGATCTTCCAGCAGGACAATGATCCAAAACATACGTCCAAATCAACACAAAAATTGTTAACTGAACACAAAATCAAGCTTCTGCCATGGCCATCTCAGTCCCCTGACCTAAACCCCTTTGAAAACCTGTAGGCTGAGCTGAAGAGGAGAGTGCACAAGAGAGGACCTAGGACTCTGGGTGATCTGGAGAGATTCTGTAAAGAGGAATGGTCTCAGATTCTTTGCTCTGTATTCTCCAACCTTATTAGATGTTATGGCAAAAAACTCTGTGCTGTTTTATTGGCAAAGGGAGGTTGCACAAAGTATTAAATGCAGGGGTGCCAATAATTGTGGCACACGTGGTTTTGTTAAAAATAATTATTTCTTAATGAGGGATTTCTTTTTCTCTGAATAAATTTACTTCAATTAAAGGTTGGATTTTTCAAATTGTTTCAGTCTGAGATTAAGCTAATTCACCAAATGGTGAATTTTTTATAACCCTTTTTAGTTATCTTTACCAGGGGTGCCAATAATTGTGGAGGGCACTGTATGTCTGCCGTTAAAAAATATTGATATCAAAATGAGGCAACAGCAATACTGCCTATCTTATCTCACACAAAGTAAAATCTATTCCAAAGCAGTGCTACCCAATGTTTCATAAATTTCCTTTATGTTGTATTTTCCTTAAAAAAAAGTCCCATCGTCATTCTGAAATTTCAGATTATTACATACTGTAGTTCATCAACACACTAGTTGCATGCTCTCCTTCTATTCCCATACACGGGCATACTTAAGTTGATAAAATTATCTCTGTTTCACAAGTTTTCATTAAGGTTAATATTAATTTCCAGATTCAGAATCACTATACCCTTATGGAGAAAAAATATACTGCAGTTTATTGTAAATATATCAAAATTATTTTCACAATATATTTACAATATACTGCAGTACATTTCCATAAGGGAATATGCCTACTATGTATCATATTGCATCTTCCAAAGTCATGAGGACAACTGTTTTTGAAGTACTAAACAAGTCTAACCAGGTTTTTCCTGAGCTGTAAATGATGTGTCTGCAAACGCCCCTTTTGCCCTCCAGGAAATTCAAACCTCACTATATAACAAGACAGGCAACTGTCTTTAGCAGCAGTTGTAGGACAACAGAAAGACTGATAAACACACTGATTTGGCTGGTGGATCACATAAAGAGTTTACTCTCACAGCAATCTTCTGCTCCAGAGGGTCAAGAGACGAGCACCTTCAGAGTTATACTGAGGATTTTAACTACAGCTTTGAATATCTGAATTGCTAGAGGTAAATTTATCACTTATTTCCTGTTACCTTACTTTTATAGGCTTTTTACTGCTCTGTTTTAACAAAAACTGGCTTAACATAATGCTTTCTGATTATGAGAATTTGAATTAAGATTGTGTGTGCGAAAATGCTCAATGACTGTTTTATTCTCTGCAGTGAGGTAATACTGACCATTATGACTGAGCAGCTGGCTTCCGCAGAGGAAAACCTGGACCGGATCCTAGCAGTACAAAGCTGCTTTGGTCCAAAAGGGATGCCCCTGAATGAACCAGGCCGGGTCCTGGTGGGAGAGGGCCATTTGGTGAAGCTCTGCCGGCGTAGGCATCAGCCCCGGGTCTTCTTCCTGTTCAATGACATCCTGGTGTATGGCAGCATTCTCGTCCATGGCCGCTGGTACACCAGCCAGCAGGTCATCCAGCTCAAGAACATTGAGGTGGAGAATCTAGAGGACTCCCCAGACATGAAGAACCAGTTTCTCATCCGCGCACCCCGCAAGTCCTTCTATGTGTCGGCACCCTCGCCCCAGGAGAAGTATGCCTGGATCACGCACATCAAGGAGTGTTGCGACAAGCTGGAGGGGACGGTTCAGGAGCCCGGGCAGGGACTCGCCCACTCCTGGGTCCCCGACAGCGCCTCGTCCAACTGCATGCGCTGCGACAGAAAGTTCACCACCACGCATCGCCGCCACCACTGCAGGAAATGTGGTGACCTGGTCTGTGGCTCCTGCTCCAACCAGCGCTTCCTCATCCCCAACATCTCCTGCACGCCCAAGCGCGTCTGCCTGGACTGCTTCAGGAGCCTGCAGGCCGAGAAGACCACTCGCAACCGTGGAGACAGCGGGGGGAACAGCTGGTCAGACGAGTCGTCCAGTGATGAAGACGGCACCGAGCTCAGGAAGTACCCCTCGTCCCAGCAGTGGGTGGAACAGTAGAACCACGTTGTACAAGGCTGGTCGTCCTACAGTGCTAAATAAGCTGACCCAAAATCACACTTTAAATGCTAATGAAGCTAAAAAAAAAGGGTTTGACAGTCGTGGTGAAGCTCAGAAGTAAAGAGGGATCAGGTTGAAAAGTGAAGCATGTTCACTACAGTGTCATTGAATAACTTTGGACTATGAGCAAATGCTTTTCTGTGTTTACAAACCATTTAAAAATGAGTTCCCTTGAACTGAAGCTGTGCAAGATCTGCAAATGAAAAGATATTAATTTGTCTTAAAATAAAACACTAGGACTAGATGTACTCTTTTTTTGCAATGGGAATTTTGGAATTCCATCTCAGTTAAAACTCATGAGATGTCCTTTATGCTACCTTCTATGAAGTTTACCTATGTAGTATTGCAGCAATGCATTTGATTTGATATTGCCTAATGTTGAATGTGTTCATCTCTATTTGTATCATGTATAAAAAAAACATTGTATGTGTTTCAAAGTGGCTCAGTTTGTAGAGCATTGCCCTAACAACACAAAAGTTGTGGGTTCGATTCCATATCGAAAAAATATACTGAAAAAATGTATGCATTCGTGTAATGTATGTCACTTTGGATAAAAGTGTCTGATAAGAAGTATGTATTCTATTTATATTATTAATAAAAAGTATTTATTCATAGTTGTGGGTTCGATTCCATATCGAAAAAATATACTGAAAAAATGTATGCATTCGTGTAATGTATGTCACTTTGGATAAAAGTGTCTGATAAGAAGCATGTATTCTATTTATATTATTAATAAAAAGTATTTATTCATACTGAATTTGTTTGACCTTCATTTTGAGGAACTTGAAGATTGTTATTTAGTAATTAAAGAACATCAATCATTCTTTTTTTAACTGTAATAACAAAACTGAATTCTACTGACCATCCCTACAATCCATCCATCCATCCATTTTATAAACCGCATACTCCTGGTCAGGGTCACGAGTGGCAGGGACGTATGTATTTTAAATACAAAATACTATTTTGTAATTTGTATTGTAGGGTGCGGGGGAAAAAAAATAATACTTTAGAGTTCTGTATTTTTACATTTTCAAAATACTGAAAATACTTCTCCCACCCATCCCCAAACTCTACCTGTCATTGTGTCAACTGTGGGGGGGGGAGCAGACATTGTCACAGCAGCAGACATTGGGTGAAAGGGAGGAATACACCTGGTGCAGCCTAAATGTGACTAGTAAATAACATTCGAGGGACATCCAAGAATATGTGTATCTGTGTTCCAGTAGTACATCTCTCTCTGAATGTAAACACTCTGTCCATGCGTGCACTTTTTTTTTTCTCTTATTGTTCCTTGTTTTGTTTCAAAGCTATACTTAGTTAGTACACATCTAAGGGTGGTGAAATAACCTGCATGACAGCATTGCACTTGTTTCTAACTGCAGGTTCTTTGTCTTTGAGGGAACGTTCGGCGACTAAAGGTCCAAATAACACTATTAACTGGTGTCAGACGTCACAGTTGCAGGTAGTGGCATGGGTGTATAGTGGCCCAATGATGATGAAAGGGCAGATGGGACGAAGTGTAAAATAAAGCATTTGTTTTCATGTAAAGTTCCACTTTGTTATTGTCTGACCTGAATAATGGATATGAAACAGGGAAAAGTGTATAAAATGTAAAAAAAAATGTATATAAAGTATACAATGTTAAACAGTGTATAAAATGTAAATACAATCAGAAAGCAATGATAATGTGAGATTGTGTTTTTATACTGTTTAGGATTTTTGTATAGCCGGCCTGCCTAGTGGCCCTGCGGCATGGCGCTAAGTCCATTTAGGGCGTGTCCAAGTCCACTTTTGCTATTTTAACGGCGTGTTTTTTTGGCGCTAAGCACGGCGCATGGCGCAACTGGGCTGAACCTAGTCGCTTCATTAATTATAGGTGTGTCTTGGGCGTGACATTCAATAAACCAATCAAAATGTCATATCCCATTCCCTTTAAAAGCCTGCTTTTCCACCTTGGCGGATTGCTTATGATGGCAAAACAGACATGCTCGTGCGTGTTTAGTGTGATCAAGGAATAGGCTAAATGAAGTATGATCAATATTATTCGGAGTAACCATTAGCCTATGAGTTCCCGGTAATTCCAGACAGGGCTGTTATTTTACAAAATATGTGCGGTTAAATTTTGTTAAAAGGACCTGCAACAGCTGAGAATAAGCTATCAATGGCTTCAGTCTCACTTTAGAAAACGCCAAATTAGCCTGCTTGTTCAGCGAATTTCGTTTGATTATGCAATGAAAGTGTCAAACATCAATTCCAAGAGGCTGTTCTCATGGAGTTCTCGAAGTTCAAGCTTCATTCAAAGTTCATTAGGCTACCTGCATAGTAGGCTAATATTGATTAATAACATACATACTGTTATTTTGCCTTAATGATGACACTAAATAGCCATACAATAAAGCTGTCAGGTTCGCAAACGCATATTTCCCCTTGTTTAATAATGTCATATTTATGGAAATGTGACCAACCTGTTTTACTCGTAGCGTAATCCTTTAAAACAATCCACTTTCCCAGGAAGACCGTTAAACGCTGCGACTTACAGCAGGGGAAACAGAGAACATGCAGCTCACGTGCAGAGAATGGCATTCAAATTAATTGTGAATTAATTGTGTAACGTGCTGCAAATTTGTTTTAGTTTCTAATTAGACGCTTAGTTCTCTTTAAAATCGTTTTGTTCAGTTAAGGAATAACGGGTGAAATCAGCTGGGTTTTAAACGGTGAGAGTATGGAAACCTGGTCACTGTAATTTAAAAAAATATGAAGGACGAAGAATAGCTAAGGTTACAATTTAGTTAACATGGTGACATCTCCGTTTTTTAACCATAGGCTATCGAAAAAAAACTTATGCACAGCGAATCCGCTGTAGCCTATTTGAAAAACAATAAATGCAATATTCACTGGACAAGGTTTTGAACTTTTTTCAGTCACAAACCATTCTATTTACTTACAGGCTGTATTCATAGATAAACAGAGCTGTATTGTAATGACATCTGAAGCGCATTTTCAGAACTTAAATGTCCGTCTATTGCCGTGCGCGAGTTTTCCATTGAATGACAATTCACGCATTAGATGCAAAGACAATTCGCACATTAGGCTTGATAGCTATAGGTGTTATCAGCTCCTTTTTAATGGATAGCCATTGTCCCGTACCATCGCACATCGCTGGATGTTGATGGAGTGGGCTGAGAGCAATGTAATGTGGCATTGTTTCCCTTCGCTGAGGGAAAGGTATGTGGACCTATGGAACCTTTTATTATTATGCATTTTTGATATAGCCTACACAATAATAATATTTCACATTGTGATCTAGATATTTTAGTCATGCCTGTGCACGCCCCTGTGTGTAACAGACAGGAGGGTATGCGCGTTGTGCACACGCCTATGTAGACGCACTTATATGCGCCGTTAAAATAGCATGTAAACAACTGCGACATGACTTTAGACCAGGTTTGTGGTAGTTCTAGCGCAAGCGCTTTCTGCTGGCTCAAGATAGCAATACGCCAAAAAGAATCCTGGCCACTCCTCATCTTAAGACCAACACGCCCAGTTCACTAATGATGGCGCAAGACTAGTTAATGGCGCAATGCTAGTTAAACGGCGTAAGCGTTAGGCGTTATTATGGACCTAGCACCGGGTGTAAGATAGCAAAGACACTTGCGTTTGCGTTAGCGCCGCTTTGCGCCGGTGTAAGATAGGGCCCCCAGTGTGCATGCTCCTCTGGTTCCAAAAGCCACGTAAAGTACTCTTTTCTCTTAGTACCCTCTGGTTCCCAAAAAGCCCCATAGTCTAACATGGTGCCTCCATGAATTGGCTTCATGCGCCAATGAGCAGCTCCCATAGGAATCCATGGAACCAGGAAGTGGTAAATTATGCTGGAACAGTATGGAATACATGGTTGGCAAAATGGCTGTAAGTCATCAAGGGCCGGAGGTATCAAACGAGCCTCCAAACCATCAATCTGCTGCCAGATATGCAGTAGATATGGATGGATCACTTTAAGGGTTGTTTCTCCTGACAAATTTTCCTATTGAATCTATGGAAAAATAATTCAGGAGAAGAAACCCTTCCAGTTATCCATCCATATCTACTGTATTTCTGGCAACAGAGTGATGATTTAAGGCGTGTTTCATATGTCAGACCTTGATGACTTAGAGCCATTTAGCCAACCATGTGTTTCCATACTGTTCCAGTGTAATTTACAGCTAAATCTTGTTCCACCCCCCAATTCCATAGAGATCCATTCAAATGCAGGGACGTAATAGTATCGCTTGTAAGAGTACCAGAAAATAAGATATCAAGAGTCTTTTAATATTGTTGGGTCACAGACATCAGGAAGTCATAGCATACAAAGGATATGCGACCAAATATTAAAAATGATGACTTTATTCTACATTATTTTAAACTGTCCAATATTTGTTGATGCCCGAAAATGGGGGGGGGGGGGGGGCATGTACAAAAGGTTCTATAATTTCTGAACGGTTCATCCGATATGGATGAGAATACCCTCAAATTAAAGTTGACAGTCTAAAAATGTGTCACTGTCCAATAAATTATGGTGCTCACTGTATGTATGTGCAAGTGTTTCACATGTGTATGTGTGTATGTGCATGTGCGGCAGTGTAGTATAATGGTGTAGTATAATAGTTAAGGAACTGGCCTTGTAACCGAAAGGTTGCAGGTTCGATTCCCAGGTAGGACACTGCCGTTGTACCCTTGAGCAAGGTACTTAACCTGAATCGCTTCAGTATATATCCAGCTGTATAAATGGATAATATGTAAAAAAAATAAAATAAATTGTGTAAGTCGCTCTGGATAAGAGCGTCTGCTAAAATGCGTGTAATGTAATCTAATGTAATGTGAATGTACAGGAGTATGCATGTATGTGCGAGTGTTTCACATGTGTATATGCAAGCAAAGTTGGAAATATGGCCTAAACGGCCCCTCATAGATTTCCGTTTTGGCTCGTAATTGATTCAGGGAAACTTGTGAAGTCATGTGATGTTGAGTCCCTCATTCATAAGATAAGTAAATTTTTTAGGGTAACTACTGGAATTTCATTGAATAGATACTAATGGGTTGTGTGGCACTTCCAGGCTGGTGCTAGATAAGAGGCTAAAATACATGCTAGTTGAATGGCATGCGTCCTTTGATACCAGATTTTATGATCTTCATGTTTACATCATGAGTCTCAAAGCTACCCTGAATGGCAACATTACTGAGGTGATGGACATTATTTAAGACATAATTTAGAAGATGTATGTAGGCATAGGTTCATACAATTATCTGATGGCAAATATTTCTTAAAGTTTACACAAGGAAAGTCTCACACAGTCTGAAACATGCTTTTTATTTTATCAGTGTTTTGACATTGCATGATAAAGACATGCAATGTTGAAATGTTGGTCAAATATAAACTTGTTTGTGTGTTGTTTTAGTCAGTACCTTGTTCAACCTGGGTGTGCCTTTCGCACGTTCTTGATTTCATGTAATGTCACCTTCGGTGGAAAACAGTGCTCTGATGCCTCAGATGGCTCAACTGAGTCTGTCTTTTTGTTTTCTTGCAAGTGGTAAGGCACAATCACAAAACTAGTGTAGCAAAACATGACTTCCTTTTTTGTCATGGTCAACCAATTACAGAATTTTCTCATCCAAATCCTGTGTAATTTTATTTCCATTCTATATTCAATTAGGCTCAAAGCATTTTTACTCAAATTATTAAGCCAGTCTCCTCCAAAATCTGAATCTTTTAAAATTACACATGCATCATGCTGGGCGCTTGCAGGAGTTCCTGGCTCTGATCTATGATTCCACTCATATCCAGTAAATGACTGACTGGTTCCCCTGCTGTTCAGCCTGGACGTTTGCCACTTTCACTGATGAAGCTGAGGGATAGACACGTTTGAAAAACTTTCCACCTGCAAATCGTGTTCAACTGGTTATTACGTTTACCTAGCTGTCGGAAGCTCTTTTTGGTAGGGGATTTTCCATCAAATAAATATAAGAAACTTGTGGAAATAAGTCTGAAAGGTAGATGCAAGTAAACACAGGGCATTAGAATTAGAAAGAAAAAGAGTCCCATAACTCAATTAATGAATGAATACATTTTTTATGACCAGCCCCCACCCCCTGATGGATTCAGTGGATTTGTACTAGATTTGGGTTTACAATGTGTAAGTATCAGAAGAATATTGCCATATTTCTTGTAGTTTGGTGGTCAGAACTGCACACAATACTCAAAGTGGGGTGTGACAAATGCATTGTATAACATCAATCTAAAAAAAAAAACATTCAACATGCAAAAAATGCCAAATTACACACGCATACAAAGCACTGTCTATGAACGTTGCTAAATCTACAGTGCCCTCCACAATTATTGGCACCCCTGGTAAAGATGAGTAAAAAGGGTTATAAAAAATTCAATTTAATTAATCCCATTTAATTAAAGTAAATTTATTCAGAGAAAAAAAATCCCTCATCAAGAAATAACTATTTTTAACAAAACCATGTGTGCCACAATTATTGGCACCCCTAGAAATTCTTATGAAAAAAATGTCACTGAAGAATTTTTCCATTTATATTTTACTTTTTAAAGTTCATCAGAGTGTTTAGGAACTTTCAAGCAGTAATCAATTACTTTCTGTTTCACTGGGGTATAAATATGAGGTGACACAGAGGCCATATTCCCTTATTCATACATCAACATGGGAAAGATAAGAGAACACACAAATCAAATGAGGAAAAAGTGCGTTGAGCTTCATAAGTCAGGGAATGGCTATAAAAAAATAGCTACTCATCTGAAAATGCCCATATCTACCCTTAGGGCAATACATAAAAGTTCAAAGCAACTGGAACTGTTACAAACTTGCCTGAAGAGGACCCAAGTTTATTTTGTCCCTACGCACAGTGAGGAGGATGGTAAGAGATGCAAAAAAAATCCCCAAGGATCACTGTTGGAGAATTACAGGAAAAGTAGCTTCTTGGGGTCATCAAGTCTCCAAAGCTACCATTAGACATCACCTCCATGCCAACAAATTATTTGGAAGGCATGCCAGAAAAAAAGCCTTTCCTGTCATTTCACCACAAACGTAAGCACCTGGAGTTTGCTAAATGCTACTGGAACTTTGACTGGAACCGTGTTCTATGGTCAGATTAATGAAAATTGAGCTTTTCAAGGTGGGTTTGGTGTAAAAAGAAGGATGGCTATACCAAAAATAACCAGATCCCCACTGTTAAGTATGGTGGAGGTTCCGTGATGTTGTGGGGCTGTTTTTTCCTCCGAAGGAACCTTGTTAGGGTACATGGTATCATGAACTCCATGAAATACCAGGAAATTTTAAATCTAAAACTGGGTTGTCGTTGGATCTTCCAGCAGGACAATGATCCAAAACATACGTCCAAATCAACACAAAAATTGTTAACTGAACACAAAATCAAGCTTCTGCCATGGCCATCTCAGTCCCCTGACCTAAACCCCTTTGAAAACCTGTAGGCTGAGCTGAAGAGGAGAGTGCACAAGAGAGGACCTAGGACTCTGGGTGATCTGGAGAGATTCTGTAAAGAGGAATGGTCTCAGATTCTTTGCTCTGTATTCTCCAACCTTATTAGATGTTATGGCAAAAAACTCTGTGCTGTTTTATTGGCAAAGGGAGGTTACACAAAGTATTAAATGCAGGGGTGCCAATAATTGTGGCACACGTGGTTTTGTTAAAAATAATTATTTCTTAATGAGGGATTTCTTTTTCTCTGAATAAATTTACTTCAATTAAAGGTTGGATTTTTCAAATTGTTTCAGTCTGATGGTGACAATGGTGAATTTTTTTATAACCCTTTTTAGTTATCTTTACCAGGGGTGCCAATAATTGTGGAGGGGCACTGTATGTCTGCCGTTAAAAAATATTGATATCAAAATGAGGCAACAACAATACTGCCTATCTTATCTCACACAAAGTAAAATCTATTCCAAAGCAGTGCTACCCAATGTTTCATAAATTTCCTTTATGTTCTATTTTCCTTAAAAAAAAGTCCCATCGTCATTCTGAAATTTCAAATTATTACATTACTGTAGTTCAGCAACACACTAGTTGCATGCTCTCCTTCTATTCACATACACGGGCATACTTAAGTTGATTAAATTATCTCTGTTTCACAAGTTTTCATTAAGGTTAATATTAATTTCCAGATTCAGAATCACTATACCCTTATGGAAAAAAAATATACTGCAGTTTATTGTAAATATATCAAAATTATTTTTCACAATATATTTAAAATATACTGCAGTACATTTCATAAGGGAATATGCCTACTTTGTATCATATTGCATCTTCCAAAGTCATGAGGACAACTGTTTTTGAAGTACTAAACAAGTCTAACCAGGTTTTTCCTGAGCTGTAAATGATGTGTCTGCAAACGCCCCTTTTGCCCTCCAGGAAATTCAAACCTCACTATATAACAAGACAGGCAACTGTCTTTAGCAAGCAGTTGTAGGAGAACAGAAAGACTGATAAACACGCTGATTTGGCTGGTGGATCACATAAAGAGTTTACTCTCACAGCAATCTTCTGCTCCAGAGGGTCAAGAGACGAGCACCTTCAGAGTTATACTGAGGATTTTAACTACAGCTTTGAAGATCTGAATTGCTAGAGGTAAATTTATCACTTCTTTCCTGTTACCTTACTTTTATAGGCTTTTTACTGCTCTGTTTTAACAAAAAACTGGCTTAACATAATGCTTTCTGATTATGAGAATTTGAATTAAGATTGTGTGTGCGAAAATGCTCAATGACTGTTTTATTCTCTGCAGTGAGGTAATACTGACCATTATGACTGAGCAGCTGGCTTCCGCAGAGGAAAACCTGGACCGGATCCTAGCAGTACAAAGCTGCTTTGGTCCAAAAGGGATGCCCCTGAATGAACCAGGCCGGGTCCTGGTGGGAGAGGGCCATTTGGTGAAGCTCTGCCGGCGTAGGCATCAGCCCCGGGTCTTCTTCCTGTTCAATGACATCCTGGTGTATGGCAGCATTCTCGTCCATGGCCGCTGGTACACCAGCCAGCAGGTCATCCAGCTCAAGAACATTGAGGTGGAGAATCTAGAGGACTCCCCAGACATGAAGAACCAGTTTCTCATCCCGCGCACCCCGCAAGTCCTTCTATGTGTCGGCACCCTCGCTCCAGGAGAAGTATGCTGGATCACGCACATCAAGGAGTGTTGCGACAAGCTGGAGGGGACGGTTCAGGAGCCCGGGCAGGGACTCGCCCACTCCTGGGTCCCCGACAGCGCCTCGTCCAACTGCATGCGCTGCGACAGAAAGTTCACCACCATGCATCGCCGCCACCCACTGCAGGAAATGTGGTGACCTGGTCTGTGGCTCCTGCTCCAACCAGCGCTTCCTCATCCCCAACATCTCCTGCACTCCCAAGCGCGTCTGCCTGGGCTGCTTCAGGAGCCTGCAGGCCGAGAAGACCACTCGCAACCGTGGAGACAGCGGGGGGAACAGCTGGTCAGACGAGTCGTCCAGTGATGAAGACGGCACCGAGCTCAGGAAGTACCCCTCGTCCCAGCAGTGGGTGGAACAGTCGAACCACGTTGTACAAGGCTGGTCGTCCTACAGTGCTAAATAAGCTGACCCAAAATCACACTTTAAATGCTAATGAAGCTAAAAAAAGGGTTCGACAGTCTTGGTGAAGCTCAGAAGTAAAGAGGCATCAGGTTGAAAAGTGAAGCATGTTCACTACAGTGTCATTGAATAACTTTGGACTATGAGCAAATGCTTTTCTGTGTTTACAAACCATTTAAAAATGAGTTCCCTTGAACTGAAGCTGTGCAAGATCTGCAAATGAAAAGATATTAATTTGTCTTAAAATAAAACACTAGGACTAGATGTACTCTTTTTTTGCAATGGGAATTTTGGAATTCCATCTCAGTTAAAACTCATGAGATGTCCTTTATGCTACCTTCTATGAAGTTTACCTATGTAGTATTGCAGCAATGCATTTGATTTGATATTGCCTAATGTTGAATGTGTTCATCTCTATTTGTATCATGTATAAAAAAAACATTGTATGTGTTCAAAGTGGCTCAGTTTGTAGAGCATTGCCCTAACAACACAAAAGTTGTGGGTTCGATTCCATATCGAAAAAATATACTGAAAAAATGTATGCATTCGTGTAATGTATGTCACTTTGGATAAAAGTGTCTGATAAGAAGTATGTATTCTATTTATATTATTAATAAAAAGTATTTATTCATAGTTGTGGGTTCGATTCCATATCGAAAAAATATACTGAAAAAATGTATGCATTCATGTAATGTATGTCACTTTGGATAAAAGTGTCTGATAAGAAGCATGTATTCTATTTATATTATTAATAAAAAGTATTTATTCATACTGAATTTGTTTGACCTTCATTTTGAGGAACTTGAAGATTGTTATTTAGTAATTAAAGAACATCAATCATTCTTTTTTTAACTGTAATAACAAAACTGAATTCTACTGACCATCCCTACAATCCATCCATCCATCCATTTTATAAACCGCATACTCCTGGTCAGGGTCACGAGTGGCAGGGACGTACGTATTTTAAATACAAAATACTATTTTGTAATTTGTATTGTAGGGTGCGGGGGAAAAAAAAAAATACTTTAGAGTTCTGTAGAGCAGACATTGTCACAGCAGCAGACATTGGGTGAAAGGGAGGAATACACCTGGTGCAGCCTAAATGTGACTAGTAAATAACATTCGAGGGACATCCAAGAATATGTGTATCTGTGTTCCAGTAGTACATCTCTCTCTGAATGTAAACACTCTGTCCATGCGTGCACTTTTTTTTTTCTCTTATTGTTCCTTGTTTTGTTTCAAAGCTATACTTAGTTAGTACACATCTAAGGGTGGTGAAATAACCTGCATGACAGCATTGCACTTGTTTCTAACTGCAGGTTCTTTGTCTTTGAGGGAACGTTCGGCGACTAAAGGTCCAAATAACACTATTAACTGGTGTCAGACGTCACAGTTGCAGGTAGTGGCATGGGTGTATAGTGGCCCAATGATGATGAAAGGGCAGATGGGACGAAGTGTAAAATAAAGCATTTGTTTTCATGTAAAGTTCCACTTTGTTATTGTCTGACCTGAATAATGGATATGAAACAGGGAAAAGTGTATAAAATGTAAAAAAAAATGTATATAAAGTATACAATGTTAAACAGTGTATAAAATGTAAATACAATCAGAAAGCAATGATAATGTGAGATTGTGTTTTTATACTGTTTAGGATTTTTGTATAGCCGGCCTGCCTAGTGGCCCTGCGGCATGGCGCTAAGTCCATTTAGGGCGTGTCCAAGTCCACTTTTGCTATTTTAACGGCGTGTTTTTTTGGCGCTAAGCACGGCGCATGGCGCAACTGGGCTGAACCTAGTCGCTTCATTAATTATAGGTGTGTCTGGGCGTGACATTCAATAAACCAATCAAAATGTCATATCCCATTCCCTTTAAAAGCCCTGCTTTTCCACCTTGGCGGATTGCTTATGATGGCAAACAGACATGGCTCGTGCGTGTTTAGTGTGATCAAGGAATAGGCTAAATGAAGTATGATCAATATTATTCGGAGTAACCATTAGCCTATGAGTTCCCGGTAATTCCAGACAGGGCTGTTATTTTACAAAATATGTGCGGTTAAATTTTGTTAAAAGGACCTGCAACAGCTGAGAATAAGCTATCAATGGCTTCAGTCTCACTTTAGAAAACGCCAAATTAGCCTGCTTGTTCAGCGAATTTCGTTTGATTATGCAATGAAAGTGTCAAACATCAATTCCAAGAGGCTGTTCTCATGGAGTTCTCGAAGTTCAAGCTTCATTCAAAGTTCATTAGGCTACCTGCATAGTAGGCTAATATTGATTAATAACATACATACTGTTATTTTGCCTTAATGATGACACTAAATAGCCATACAATAAAGCTGTCAGGTTCGCAAACGCATATTTCCCCCTTGTTTAATAATGTCATATTTATGGAAATGTGACCAACCTGTTTTACTCGTAGCGTAATCCTTTAAAACAATCCACTTTCCCAGGAAGACC
>CM056388.1:14860279-14926022 GCA_029718625.1 Synaphobranchus kaupii | reverse complement strand
GCACTTGTTTCTAACTGCAGGTTCTTTGTCTTTGAGGGAACGTTCGGCGACTAAAGGTCCAAATAACACTATTAACTGGTGTCAGACGTCACAGTTGCAGGTAGTGGCATGGGTGTATAGTGGCCCAATGATGATGAAAGGGCAGATGGGACGAAGTGTAAAATAAAGCATTTGTTTTCATGTAAAGTTCCACTTTGTTATTGTCTGACCTGAATAATGGATATGAAACAGGGAAAAGTGTATAAAATGTAAAAAAAAATGTATATAAAGTATACAATGTTAAACAGTGTATAAAATGTAAATACAATCAGAAAGCAATGATAATGTGAGATTGTGTTTTTATACTGTTTAGGATTTTTGTATAGCCGGCCTGCCTAGTGGCCCTGCGGCATGGCGCTAAGTCCATTTAGGGCGTGTCCAAGTCCACTTTTGCTATTTTAACGGCGTGTTTTTTTGGCGCTAAGCACGGCGCATGGCGCAACTGGGCTGAACCTAGTCGCTTCATTAATTATAGGTGTGTCTTGGGCGTGACATTCAATAAACCAATCAAAATGTCATATCCCATTCCCTTTAAAAGCCTGCTTTTCCACCTTGGCGGATTGCTTATGATGGCAAAACAGACATGCTCGTGCGTGTTTAGTGTGATCAAGGAATAGGCTAAATGAAGTATGATCAATATTATTCGGAGTAACCATTAGCCTATGAGTTCCCGGTAATTCCAGACAGGGCTGTTATTTTACAAAATATGTGCGGTTAAATTTTGTTAAAAGGACCTGCAACAGCTGAGAATAAGCTATCAATGGCTTCAGTCTCACTTTAGAAAACGCCAAATTAGCCTGCTTGTTCAGCGAATTTCGTTTGATTATGCAATGAAAGTGTCAAACATCAATTCCAAGAGGCTGTTCTCATGGAGTTCTCGAAGTTCAAGCTTCATTCAAAGTTCATTAGGCTACCTGCATAGTAGGCTAATATTGATTAATAACATACATACTGTTATTTTGCCTTAATGATGACACTAAATAGCCATACAATAAAGCTGTCAGGTTCGCAAACGCATATTTCCCCTTGTTTAATAATGTCATATTTATGGAAATGTGACCAACCTGTTTTACTCGTAGCGTAATCCTTTAAAACAATCCACTTTCCCAGGAAGACCGTTAAACGTGCGACTTACAGCAGGGGAAACAGAGAACATGCAGCTCACGTGCAGAGAATGGCATTCAAATTAATTGTGAATTAATTGTGTAACGTGCTGCAAATTTGTTTTAGTTTCTAATTAGACGCTTAGTTCTCTTTAAAATCGTTTTGTTCAGTTAAGGAATAACGGGGTGAAATCAGCTGGGTTTTAAACGGTGAGAGTATGGAAACCTGGTCACTGTAATTTAAAAAAATATGAAGGACGAAGAATAGCTAAGGTTACAATTTAGTTAACATGGTGACATCTCCGTTTTTTAACCATAGGCTATCGAAAAAAAACTTATGCACAGCGAATCCGCTGTAGCCTATTTGAAAAACAATAAATGCAATTATTCACTGGACAAGGTTTTGAACTTTTTTCAGTCACAAACCATTCTATTTACTTACAGGCTGTATTCATAGATAAACAGAGCTGTATTGTAATGACATCTGAAGCGCATTTTCAGAACTTAAATGTCCGTCTATTGCCGTGCGCGAGTTTTCCATTGAATGACAATTCACGCATTAGATGCAAAGACAATTCGCACATTAGGCTTGATAGCTATAGGTGTTATCAGCTCCTTTTTAATGGATAGCCATTTGTCCCGTACCATCGCACATCGCCTGGATGTTGATGGAGTGGGCTGAGAGCAATGTAATGTGGCATTGTTTCCCTTCGCTGAGGGAAAGGTATGTGGACCTATGGAACCTTTTATTATTATGCATTTTGATATAGCCTACACAATAATAATATTTCACATTGTGATCTAGATATTTTAGTCATGCCTGTGCACGCCCCTGTGTGTAACAGACAGGAGGGTATGCGCGTTGTGCACACGCCTATGTAGACGCACTTATATGCGCCGTTAAAATAGCATGTAAACAACTGCGACATGACTTTAGACCAGGTTTGTGGTAGTTCTAGCGCAAGCGCTTTCTGCTGGCTCAAGATAGCAATACGCCAAAAAGAATCCTGGCCACTCCTCATCTTAAGACCAACACGCCCAGTTCACTAATGATGGCGCAAGACTAGTTAATGGCGCAATGCTAGTTAAACGGCGTAAGCGTTAGGCGTTATTATGGACCTAGCACCGGGTGTAAGATAGCAAAGACACTTGCGTTTGCGTTAGCGCCGCTTTGCGCCGGGTGTAAGATAGGGCCCCCAGTGTGCATGCTCCTCTGGTTCCAAAAGCCACGTAAAGTACTCTTTTCTCTTAGTACCTCTGGTTCCCAAAAAGCCCCATAGTCTAACATGGTGCCTCCATGAATTGGCTTCATGCGCCAATGAGGCAGCTCCCATAGGAATCCATGGAACCAGGAAGTGGTAAATTATGCTGGAACAGTATGGAATACATGGTTGGCAAAATGGCTGTAAGTCATCAAGGGCCGGAGGTATCAAACGAGCCTCAAAACCATCAATCTGCTGCCAGATATGCAGTAGATATGGATGGATCACTTTAAGGGTTGTTTCTCCTGACAAATTTTCCTATTGAATCTATGGAAAAATAAGTCAGGAGAAGAAACCCTTCCAGTTATCCATCCATATCTACTGTATTTCTGGCAACAGAGTGATGATTTAAGGCGTGTTTCATATGTCAGACCCTTGATGACTTAGAGCCATTTAGCCAACCATGTGTTTCCATACTGTTCCAGTGTAATTTACAGCTAAATCTTGTTCCACCCCCCAATTCCCATAGAGATCCATTCAAATGCAGGGACGTAATAGTATCGCTTGTAAGAGTACCAGAAAATAAGATATCAAGAGTCTTTTAATATTGTTGGGTCACAGACATCAGGAAGTCATAGCATACAAAGGATATGCGACCAAATATTAAAAATGATGACTTTATTCTACATTATTTTAAACTGTCCAATATTTGTTGATGCCCGAAAATGGGGGGGGGGGGGGGCATGTACAAAAGGTTCTATAATTTCTGAACGGTTCATCCGATATGGATGAGAATACCCTCAAATTAAAGTTGACAGTCTAAAAATGTGTCACTGTCCAATAAATTATGGTGCTCACTGTATGTATGTGCAAGTGTTTCACATGTGTATGTGTGTATGTGCATGTGCGGCAGTGTAGTATAATGGTGTAGTATAATAGTTAAGGAACTGGCCTTGTAACCGAAAGGTTGCAGGTTCGATTCCCAGGTAGGACACTGCCGTTGTACCCTTGAGCAAGGTACTTAACCTGAATCGCTTCAGTATATATCCAGCTGTATAAATGGATAATATGTAAAAAAATAAAATAAATTGTGTAAGTCGCTCTGGATAAGAGCGTCTGCTAAAATGCGTGTAATGTAATCTAATGTAATGTGAATGTACAGGAGTATGCATGTATGTGCGAGTGTTTCACATGTGTATATGCAAGCAAAGTTGGAAATATGGCCTAAACGGCCCCTCATAGATTTCCGTTTTGGCTCGTAATTGATTCAGGGAAACTTGTGAAGTCATGTGATGTTGAGTCCCTCATTCATAAGATAAGTAAATTTTTTAGGGTAACTACTGGAATTTCATTGAATAGATACTAATGGGTTGTGTGGCACTTCCAGGCTGGTGCTAGATAAGAGGCTAAAATACATGCTAGTTGAATGGCATGCGTCCTTTGATACCAGATTTTATGATCTTCATGTTTACATCATGAGTCTCAAAGCTACCCTGAATGGCAACATTACTGAGGTGATGGACATTATTAAGACATAATTTAGAAGATGTATGTAGGCATAGGTTCATACAATTATCTGATGGCAAATATTTCTTAAAGTTTACACAAAGGAAAGTCTCACACAGTCTGAAACATGCTTTTTATTTTATCAGTGTTTTGACATTGCATGATAAAGACATGCAATGTTGAAATGTTGGTCAAATATAAACTTGTTTGTGTGTTGTTTTAGTCAGTACCTTGTTCAACCTGGGTGTGCCTTTCGCACGTTCTTGATTTCATGTAATGTCACCTTCGGTGGAAAAACAGTGCTCTGATGCCTCAGATGGCTCAACTGAGTCTGTCTTTTTGTTTTCTTGCAAGTGGTAAGGCACAATCACAAACTAGTGTAGCAAAACATGACTTCCTTTTTTGTCATGGTCAACCAATTACAGAATTTTCTCATCCAAATCCTGTGTAATTTTTATTTCCATTCTATATTCAATTAGGCTCAAAGCATTTTTACTCAAATTATTAAGCCAGTCTCCTCCAAAATCTGAATCTTTTAAAATTACACATGCATCATGCTGGGCGCTTGCAGGAGTTCCTGGCTCTGATCTATGATTCCACTCATATCCAGTAAATGACTGACTGGTTCCCCTGCTGTTCAGCCTGGACGTTTGCCACTTTCACTGATGAAGCTGAGGGATAGACACGTTTTGAAAAACTTTCCACCTGCAAATCGTGTTCAACTGGTTATTACGTTTACCTAGCTGTCGGAAGCTCTTTTTGGTAGGGGATTTTCCATCAAATAAATATAAGAAACTTGTGGAAATAAGTCTGAAAGGTAGATGCAAGTAAACACAGGGCATTAGAATTAGAAAGAAAAAGAGTCCCATAACTCAATTAATGAATGAATACATTTTTATGACCAGCCCCCACCCCCTGATGGATTCAGTGGATTTGTACTAGATTTGGGTTTACAATGTGTAAGTATCAGAAGAATATTGCCATATTTCTTGTAGTTTGGTGGTCAGAACTGCACACAATACTCAAAGTGGGGGTGTGACAAATGCATTGTATAACATCAATCTAAAAAAAAAACATTCAACATGCAAAAATGCCAAATTACACACGCATACAAAGCACTGTCTATGAACGTTGCTAAATCTACAGTGCCCTCCACAATTATTGGCACCCCTGGTAAAGATGAGTAAAAAGGGTTATAAAAAATTCAATTTAATTAATCCCATTTAATTAAAGTAAATTTATTCAGAGAAAAAAAATCCCTCATCAAGAAATAACTATTTTTAACAAAACCATGTGTGCCACAATTATTGGCACCCCTAGAAATTCTTATGAAAAAAATGTCACTGAAGAATTTTTTCCATTTATATTTTACTTTTTAAAGTTCATCAGAGTGTTTAGGAACTTTCAAGCAGTAATCAATTACTTTCTGTTTCACTGGGGTATAAATATGAGGTGACACAGAGGCCATATTCCCTTATTCATACATCAACATGGGAAAGATAAGAGAACACACAAATCAAATGAGGAAAAAGTGCGTTGAGCTTCATAAGTCAGGGAATGGCTATAAAAAAATAGCTACTCATCTGAAAATGCCCATATCTACCCTTAGGGCAATACATAAAAAGTTCAAAGCAACTGGAACTGTTACAAACTTGCCTGGAAGAGGACCCAAGTTTATTTTGTCCCTACGCACAGTGAGGAGGATGGTAAGAGATGCAAAAAAAATCCCCAAGGATCACTGTTGGAGAATTACAGGAAAAGTAGCTTCTTGGGGTCATCAAGTCTCCAAAGCTACCATTAGACATCACCTCCATGCCAACAAATTATTTGGAAGGCATGCCAGAAAAAAAGCCTTTCCTGTCATTTCACCACAAACGTAAGCACCTGGAGTTTGCTAAATGCTACTGGAACTTTGACTGGAACCGTGTTCTATGGTCAGATTAAATGAAAATTGAGCTTTTTCAAGGTGGGTTTGGTGTAAAAAGAAGGATGGCTATACCAAAAATAACCAGATCCCCACTGTTAAGTATGGTGGAGGTTCCGTGATGTTGTGGGGCTGTTTTTCCTCCGAAGGAACCTTGTTAGGGTACATGGTATCATGAACTCCATGAAATACCAGGAAATTTTAAATCTAAAACTGGGTTGTCGTTGGATCTTCCAGCAGGACAATGATCCAAAACATACGTCCAAATCAACACAAAAATTGTTAACTGAACACAAAATCAAGCTTCTGCCATGGCCATCTCAGTCCCCTGACCTAAACCCCTTTGAAAACCTGTAGGCTGAGCTGAAGAGGAGAGTGCACAAGAGAGGACCTAGGACTCTGGGTGATCTGGAGAGATTCTGTAAAGAGGAATGGTCTCAGATTCTTTGCTCTGTATTCTCCAACCTTATTAGATGTTATGCAAAAAACTCTGTGCTGTTTTATTGGCAAAGGGAGGTTGCACAAAGTATTAAATGCAGGGGTGCCAATAATTGTGGCACACGTGGTTTTGTTAAAAATAATTATTTCTTAATGAGGGATTTCTTTTTCTCTGAATAAATTTACTTCAATTAAAGGTTGGATTTTTCAAATTGTTTCAGTCTGATGGTGACAATGGTGAATTTTTTATAACCCTTTTTAGTTATCTTTACCAGGGGTGCCAATAATTGTGGAGGGCACTGTATGTCTGCCGTTAAAAAATATTGATATCAAAATGAGGGCAACAACAATACTGCCTATCTTATCTCACACAAAGTAAAATCTATTCCAAAGCAGTGCTACCCAATGTTTCATAAATTTCCTTTATGTTCTATTTTCCTTAAAAAAAAGTCCCATCGTCATTCTGAAATTTCAAATTATTACATACTGTAGTTCAGCAACACACTAGTTGCATGCTCTCCTTCTATTCACATACACGGGCATACTTAAGTTGATTAAATTATCTCTGTTTCACAAGTTTTCATTAAGGTTAATATTAATTTCCAGATTCAGAATCACTATACCCTTATGGAAAAAAAATATACTGCAGTTATTGTAAATATATCAAAATTATTTTCACAATATATTTAAAATATACTGCAGTACATTTCCATAAGGGAATATGCCTACTTTGTATCATATTGCATCTTCCAAAGTCATGAGGACAACTGTTTTTGAAGTACTAAACAAGTCTAACCAGGTTTTTTCCTGAGCTGTAAATGATGCGTCTGCAAACGCCCCTTTTGCCCTCCAGGAAATTCAAACCTCACTATATAACAAGACAGGCAACTGTCTTTAGCAGCAGTTGTAGGAGAACAGAAAGACTGATAAACACGCTGATTTGGCTGGTGGATCACATAAAGAGTTTACTCTCACAGCAATCTTCTGCTCCAGAGGGTCAAGAGACGAGCACCTTCAGAGTTATACTGAGGATTTTAACTACAGCTTTGAAGATCTGAATTGCTAGAGGTAAATTTATCACTTCTTTCCTGTTACCTTACTTTTATAGGCTTTTTACTGCTCTGTTTTAACAAAAACTGGCTTAACATAATGCTTTCTGATTATGAGAATTTGAATTAAGATTGTGTGTGCGAAAATGCTCAATGACTGTTTTATTCTCTGCAGTGAGGTAATACTGACCATTATGACTGAGCAGCTGGCTTCCGCAGAGGAAAACCTGGACCGGATCCTAGCAGTACAAAGCTGCTTTGGTCCAAAAGGGATGCCCCTGAATGAACCAGGCCGGGTCCTGGTGGGAGAGGGCCATTTGGTGAAGCTCTGCCGGCGTAGGCATCAGCCCCGGGTCTTCTTCCTGTTCAATGACATCCTGGTGTATGGCAGCATTCTCGTCCATGGCCGCTGGTACACCAGCCAGCAGGTCATCCAGCTCAAGAACATTGAGGTGGAGAATCTAGAGGACTCCCCAGACATGAAGAACCAGTTTCTCATCCGCGCACCCCCGCAAGTCCTTCTATGTGTCGGCACCCTCGCTCCAGGAGAAGTATGCCTGGATCACGCACATCAAGGAGTGTTGCGACAAGCTGGAGGGGACGGTTCAGGAGCCCGGGCCAGGGACTCGCCCACTCCTGGGTCCCCGACAGCGCCTCGTCCAACTGCATGCGCTGCGACAGAAAGTTCACCACCATGCATCGCCGCCACCACTGCAGGAAATGTGGTGACCTGGTCTGTGGCTCCTGCTCCAACCAGCGCTTCCTCATCCCCAACATCTCCTGCACTCCCAAGCGCGTCTGCCTGGGCTGCTTCAGGAGCCTGCAGGCCGAGAAGACCACTCGCAACCGTGGAGACAGCGGGGGGAACAGCTGGTCAGACGAGTCGTCCAGTGATGAAGACGGCACCGAGCTCAGGAAGTACCCCTCGTCCCAGCAGTGGGTGGAACAGTCGAACCACGTTGTACAAGGCTGGTCGTCCTACAGTGCTAAATAAGCTGACCCAAAATCACACTTTAAATGCTAATGAAGCTAAAAAAAGGGTTCGACAGTCTTGGTGAAGCTCAGAAGTAAAGAGGGATCAGGTGAAAAGTGAAGCATGTTCACTACAGTGTCATTGAATACTTTGGACTATGAGCAAATGCTTTTCTGTGTTTACAAACCATTTAAAAATGAGTTCCCTTGAACTGAAGCTGTGCAAGATCTGCAAAATGAAAAGATATTAATTTGTCTTAAAATAAAACACTAGGACTTGATGTACTCTTTTTTTGCAATGGGAATTTTGGAATTCCATCTCAGTTAAAACTCATGAGATGTCCTTTATGCTACCTTCTATGAAGTTTACCTATGTAGTATTGCAGCAATGCATTTGATTTGATATTGCCTAATGTTAAATGTGTTCATCTCTATTTGTATCATGTATAAAAAAAACATTGTATGTGTTTCAAAGTGGCTCAGTTTGTAGAGCATTGCCCTAACAACACAAAAGTTGTGGGTTCGATTCCATATCGAAAAAATATACTGAAAAAATGTATGCATTCGTGTAATGTATGTCACTTTGGATAAAAGTGTCTGATAAGAAGTATGTATTCTATTTATATTATTAATAAAAAGTATTTATTCATAGTTGTGGGTTCGATTCCATATCGAAAAAATATACTGAAAAAATGTATGCATTCATGTAATGTATGTCACTTTGGATAAAAGTGTCTGATAAGAAGCATGTATTCTATTTATATTATTAATAAAAAGTATTTATTCATACTGAATTTGTTTGACCTTCATTTTGAGGAACTTGAAGATTGTTATTTAGTAATTAAAGAACATCAATCATTCTTTTTTTAACTGTAATAACAAAACTGAATTCTACTGACCATCCCTACAATCCATCCATCCATCCATTTTATAAACCGCATACTCCTGGTCAGGGTCACGAGTGGCAGGGACGTACGTATTTTAAATACAAAATACTATTTTGTAATTTGTATTGTAGGGTGCGGGGGAAAAAAAAAAATACTTTAGAGTTCTGTAGAGCAGACATTGTCACAGCAGCAGACATTGGGTGAAAGGGAGGAATACACCTGGTGCAGCCTAAATGTGACTAGTAAATAACATTCGAGGGACATCCAAGAATATGTGTATCTGTGTTCCAGTAGTACATCTCTCTCTGAATGTAAACACTCTGTCCATGCGTGCACTTTTTTTTTTCTCTTATTGTTCCTTGTTTTGTTTCAAAGCTATACTTAGTTAGTACACATCTAAGGGTGGTGAAATAACCTGCATGACAGCATTCCCCACTGCACTTGTTTCTAACCGCAGGTTCTTTGTCTTTGAGGGAACGTTCGGCGACTAAAGGTCCAAATAACACTATTAACTGGTGTCAGACGTCACAGTTGCAGGTAGTGGCATGGGTGTATAGTGGCCCAATGATGATGAAAGGGCAGATGGGACGAAGTGTAAAATAAAGCATTTGTTTTCATGTAAAGTTCCACTTTGTTATTGTCTGACCTGAATAATGGATATGAAACAGGGAAAAGTGTATAAAATGTAAAAAAAATGTATATAAAGTATACAATGTTAAACAGTGTATAAAATGTAAATACAATCAGAAAGCAATGATAATGTGAGATTGTGTTTTTATACTGTTTAGGATTTTTGTATAGCCGGCCTGCCTAGTGGCCCTGCAGCCTATTGAAAGTTTACTCAGCTGCCCAAGTGTTCTCAACATACTGGCAGGCCAGTGTGCAACTGGTAATCCCGAGCCATGGTTTTATGCTTATCAGTTAACGGTTAATGATCGACTAATGGGAGTCAATTAACAATTAAGGGGAAAAAAAAGCCGAAATGCACACCCCTATTGAAAATACATGCTAGTTGAAAGGCCTGTGTCCTTTGATATTTGATGATCTATGTGTTTGCATGTTGAGCCTCAAAGCTAAACTGAGTGGCAACATTACTGAGGTACTGGACATTATTTAAGACATCATTTATAAGACATGTATAGACATAGGTTCATCCAATTATCTGATGGAAAATATTTCTTAAAGATTTTTAAATAAAGGAAAGTCAAACACTCCTCGATTCAAACATGCTTCGTATTTTACCAGTGTTTTGATGCATGGTGAAGAACGTTGAAACGTTGGTAAAAATGTAAAGCAGGGTTAGGCTAGAGGAGTGTGTGACTTTGTGTTATTTTCAACCTGGGTGTGCCTTTTTACTTTCTCATGCTAGCACATTTTTATTTTGTCTTGCTTCAACCTGCATCAAGAGAAGATCATTGTGTTTGAAATGCTTTGTGACCATAATAAATGGTCACAAATACACATTCTCAATGTAAGCTCCACTTTCATGCAAGATATATGCAATTACTCCTCTTCAGCATTCACTTCTGTTTAGTTCTCATGAGATCACACAAAATAATATACTTCCGCTCCAACAAAGAAAGGAAAATCTCCTACAGCACTACACTAGATGATTTAATTGATTGTCGCCTCCTGTGGAAAACAATGCTCTGATGCCAACACTTCTGTGAATGACTCGACTGAGTCTGTCGTTTTGTTTTCTTGCAAGTGGTAAGACACAATCACAAGCTAGTGTAGCAAAACATGACTTTTGTCATGGTCAACAAATTACATGTCCAGAATTTTCTCATCCAAATCCCATGTAATTTTACTTCCATTCTATATTCAATAGGTTTAAAGCACTTTTACTCAAATTATGAAGCCAGCCTCCTCCAAATTCTGAATGTTTTAAAAGTCCAGATGCATAATGCGGGACAATTGCAGTATTTCCTGGCTCTGCTCTATGATTCAAGTCATATCCGATTCCCCTGCTGTTCAGCCTGGACGTTTGCCACTTTCACTGAAGGTGAGAGACAGACACCTGAAAATCCTGTTCAACTTGTTTACCAAGCTGTTCATCGGAAGTTATTTTTGGTAGGGGATTTTCCATCGAATAAACAGAAAAAAAAGTCTGCAAAGTAGATGCAAGCAAACAAAGGGTAGTGGAATTGGAAAGAAAAAGAGGCCAATAACTTATTTGTATCAAAATACATTTTGACGTGTTTTTGCCGATCGCTGCATGTCGTCTTCTCTTTATTTGAATATTTGACACGTCTATGCCTACATCCTGGCGAGTGGGATTCTTTTTCACAATTTAAAGAAGCCTACTCTTTGGTCATCTGCTGCAGTGGTCTTCCATGGTCCAGGTTATTTGCTATTACTGAGCTCACCAGTGCACAACAATGAACAATGTACCAAACAGTTGATTCAATGTTTTTGTTATGTCTCTGACTGATTTATTCTGATTTCCGAGCCTCTTGACGGCACTTATTTGGTCCTCATGTTGAGGGACAACAGCAACAGACTCCAAATGTAAATTTAACACCTGGAATCAACTCTTGACCTTTTGTTGGCTTTCATATGTATGAACTAATTATGCTGAGGTCACACAGCTGGCCATGAAACAGCTGAGCAGCCAAGTGTCCCATTACTTTTGCTCCCCTAAAATGGGGGGACTATGTATAAAAATGGCTGTAATTCCTACAGGAATTAACTGATATGGATGTGAATACCATAAGATTAAAGCTGACAGTCTGCGCTTTAACCACATATCCATTGTTTTATTTCAAATTCAATGTCCTAGAGCACACAGCCAAAACAACAAAAAGTCGCAATATTTTTCCATGTAACAGTAACTTCCCAGCATCCTCTTGGCCTTTCACACTGCTCCTGCACAATGCCTAGACCTTTCATTTTAAAGGTTTCTGCCGACTTCTAAAATCTGTTAATTGCCAGACAATAATGATTTCAAGCACTGTTCCCATACTGTCACGTGATGCTTCATTCACTGTGGTTATTATTATTTAAATTAAGCATGTATGGTGTGGTTCAATGTTCTCTTAATGTTTTTTGAAAACTCCGTGCCATAGTCATTCTGAAAATGAAGGATATTATATACTCCATCAAGAACCTAGTCTCATGTTCCTCTTCTATGCCCATACACAGACATGTTTAAGTTGATTAAAAGCCATCAGGTGCTTAACAATTACGTATCTCTGTTTCACAAGTTTTCATTATGTGTGTTTTCTTCTCTAAAGTCAAGGTTAATAATAATTTCATTATAAAGAACTGCATACATTGTATCATATTGCCTCTTTCAAAATCGTGTGGTTTTTGAAGACAACTTTTTGGGAAATGCTAAACAAGTCTAGCCAGGTTTCATGCAAATGATGTGCAGGCATACACCCCTTCTCCTCGCAGGCAACTGTCTTTACCAGCAGTTGGAAGAGAACTGAAAGACTGTACTGATAAACACGCTGATTTGGCTGGTGGATCACATAAAGAGTTTAATGTCACAGCAATCTTCTGCTCCAGAGGGTCAAGAGACAATCACCTTCAGAGTTATACTGAGGATTTTAACTACAGCTTTGAAGATCAACAATTACTAGAGGTAAATTTATCACTTCTTTGTCCTTCACTTCTCTGTGGAACACAGATTTAATACAGGAAACATTGTTGTGAAGAGTCAAAACAGCAGCTCTTTGTATGTCCACCAGATGTTCTACTTTTATAAGATTTTTACGGCACTGTTTTAACAAAAACTGTTTTAGCATAACGCCCCTTCCAAAAATATAGCCTTCTGGCAAATTTGTGTCAAAATCTTAGGCATTGTAGCCGCAGGTTTGTGGCAAGCTCACATTTTCATATGCAAATTAGCTTAGTGGGAACTGGCATTCATTTCTGGCAAAGTTTTTAGTTCACCACTACTGGCAAACAGGGCCGTAACCAGGGTTTAGAAATTAGTGAGGTCCAGATTTTTTTGTAGGGGGGTCCGGGGGCATGCTCCCCCGGAAGAAAATTTTGTACATTTTAAAGTTAAATGCATCAATCTGGTGCACTTTGAGAGCAAAATTAAGAGGCTATGATCTATGAAGAACGTTGTGCACTTGTAAAAAATTTAGTCATAAACAACATCATTGATTGTATAGATATGAATGGTGATGACACGGCAAAAAAGTCACACCCACAAAGCATGGTAAACGAGACAGAGTTTAACAGTTCACAAATGGTCAAAACACAAAATCGACTAGAGCATACATTTGAGCTTTGAGTAATCCCTTTCAGAAAAGTAAGGGTGAAAGTAAGGGAGTCAAACACAGTTTATTTCATGAATAGAGATGATTGTATTCGCTAGCCAAACCTTATCTACTCCTATCCTTAAGGACTTGCTCTCCTCTCCCTGTCCTCTCACACCCTTCTACTCCTCTCTTCCTCTTTTTGTTAAAACTGGCTCCTTGAAAACAACCACTCACAAAATGATGCATGTTGCCAAAAACAGTACTTTTGATTGAGTGTTGTAAATAAATCTAGGTCTCTCCAGTTTAGGCATTTTCATTGCAGACCTTATAATCAACAATGCTTTGGTTTAATAAACACCAGTAATTCACCCACACAAAACAGTTTAATTGCTATTTAAACCTGTCATTTTTCATAAATATAGACCAGGACAGTTTGTGGAAAAGGGATAAATAACTGGCTCTTAGACATCATTGAATTGATTCATAAACTAAGTTACCTTGTTCATATATGATGTGATTTACTTAGCTAGAATGTCAAAAACGTCAAATGTCCACTCAATAACGTTTGTATATAGTTAGATGGCTAGCTCATGGACATTTTACGTTTTTGACGATTTGTGTGTTTATTGTTGAAAACGTAAAATGTCCACTTGATAGCTAACGTTTTTATATAACATTAAATAGATAGCTAGCTCACATTGAATAGCTGACGTTAATAGTTCGCTTGGTATCAACCCACCATTCAGGTCATACTACTAGCTAGTTAGCTAACGTTAGCTAGCTGACATTTTCAAAATGAGCTCACTGACTGAAATTTTCAACAATAAACACATAAATCGTCAAAATAATTGGGATGGCAGGTCAACGATGACGATGCTATTCAGTGAAAACAACTCGCCTTCATTCTGATTTCATTCTTCTCCACTAACGTTATGTCTCGTGAAACTCTTTTGGTTTTATTATTTTGCATGTCATTCCAAGCATGTGAAAACGTATTGTTTGATTAGAGTAGGGTGTGTTGTGTACGAAAATACGGAACAAATCACGTCCCGTATTGATTGAAAACGGGACAAGATTTAACTGTCAAATACGGGACGATTCCGTATTTTACGGGACGGGTGGCAACCCTACTTTCAACCCATGTTAACGTTTTCTTTTCATGTTAACTTTCACTTACAGTGGGCTGCTGCTTGGTCATCATCGGTCAAATAATAGTGATAAAAAGCTGTCACTCACTCACCTCCCTGTCGCTCGCGCTGTGGTGCTGTCAACAACTCAACAAATACATTCTCGTTTACCGCGGTCCACTGTGCTGTTTTTTTTCATTGAATTTTTTTTTTTTCCCTGAAATTTTTAGCGAGGTCCGGACCTCGGTGACCTCATAGCTAGTTACGGCCATGCTGGCAAACTCTGACAAACCTCTGGCAACATTTTGTGGTAAACAATTTAGTTTGTGGCAAATGTGCTACATATTAGCTGCAAGTTTGCAGCAAACTATCCAGTTTTGTAAGGGGCTTTCTGATTATGCGAATTAGAATTAAGGTGTGTGTGTGTGTGTGTGTGTGTGTGTGTGTGTGTGTTAGAATTACAATTAAGATTGTGTGTGCGAAAATGCTCAATGGCTGTTTTATTCCCTGCAGTGTGGTAATACTGACCATCATGACTGACCAGCTGGCTTCCACAGAGGAGAACCTGGAGCGGATCCGGGCAGTGGAAAGCTGCTTCGGTCCAACTGGGAAGCCTCTGAAGAAACCAGGCCGGGTCCTGGTGGGAGAGGGCCATTTGGTGAAGCTCTGCCGGCATAGGCCTCAGCCCCGGGTCTTCTTCTTGTTCAGTGACATCCTGGTGTATGGCAGCATTCTCGTCCATGGCCGCTGGTACACCAGACAGCGGGTTATTCAGCTCAAGAACATTGAGGTGGAGAATCTGGAGGACTCCCCAGACATGAAGAACCAGTTTCTCATCCGCACGCCCCGCAAGTCCTTCTATGTGTCCTCCACCTCGCCCGAAGAGAAGCATGCGTGGGTCTCGCACATCGAGGAGTGCCGTGCCAAGAGGCTGAAGGGGAAGAGCCAGGCACGTGGGGAGGACCTCGCCTCCTCCTGGATCGCTGACAGCGCCTCGGCCATCTGCATGCGCTGCTGCGACAGGTTCACCACCACGCATCGCCGCCATCACTGCAGGAAATGCGGCTACGTGGTCTGTGGCCCCTGCTCCAACAAGCGTTTCGTCATCCCCAACATCTCTCGCAAGCCCGTGCGCGTCTGCCAGGTCTGCTTCAGGTGCCTACAGGCCAGCGAGTCCACCCGCAAGCGTGGAGGCAGCGATGGGACCCACTGGTCGGAAGGGGAGTCCAGCGATGAAGACGGCACAGACCCCTCACATGACCGGGCGTCTTACAGTGGTTACAGCGGTTAGCTGACCCAAAATCACACTTTCAATGCGAATGAAGCTAAAGAACGGTTCTGCAGTCTTCTTGAAGCTCAGAAGTAAAGAGACTACAAAATGAAGCATTTTCACTGCAGTGTCATTGACTACCTTTAGACTAAATGTGTAGTAGGTGGCAGTGTAGTATAATGGTTAAGGAACTGGACTTGTAACCGAAAGGTTGCAGGTTCGATTCCCAGGTAGGACACTGCCGTTGTACCCTTGAGCAAGGTACTTAACCTGAATTGCTTCAGTATATATCCAGCTTGATAAATGTAATAAGAAGTTGTGTAAGTCACTCTGGATAAGAGCGTCTGCTAAATGCCTATAATGTAATGTAATGTAAATGAGTTTCCTTGAACTGAAGCTTGGCATAATCAACAGAAGATAAGATATTCTAAACTTTTGTCTTAAAATAAATCACTAGTAGTAGATGTGCTTTGTGCTTTTTTACAATAGGAATCTTTGTATTCAATTAATAATGTTGGAGTCTCTTAGAAGTTCGAATTTTGGTTTTCAAACGTAAGATGATCCCTTCATGTCACCTTGTATGACATTTACCTCTAGAGTATATAATGCATTCAGTTTGATATTAATTGACGTTGGATGTCGTCTTTTATTATTCTTCATGTGTATCTTGTACACATTATGCGTGTATCAAAGTAGCATGGGACTGTGATGGCATAGGCACTTTATCATATTATATTGTATACAGTATTATATATTTATATGATTAATAAAATATATATTATTCATGCTGGCTTTGCGTGACCTTCATTATGATGTACAAAGTACTTGAAGAGTGGAACATAATGAATGATTCTTTTTTTTAACTGAAATAACAAAACTGAACATAATTCTATGAATATCCCTACAATCCATCCATCCATTTTCTAAACTGCTTACTCCTGGGCAGGTTCACGGATGGGCTGAAGCCTATCCCAGCATACATTGGGTGAAAGGCAGGAATGCACCCTGGACAGGGCCCCAATCCATCGCAGCCCTCAATACATGTGACTAAAAAAATAGCATTCAAGGGACATCAATGAACGTGTCAGGATTCCTTACCCTAACCCTGCTTTGCAGTACTATTTAAAAAATGTATATACTGTATATGTGTGTGTGATACTGAGAGATTATATCTCTCTCTCTTAAAGTAAACACTGTTCATGAGTAAGCAGTTTTTCCTTTTTTATTGTTCCTTGTTTTGTTTCAAATCTATATTTTGTACATTTTGTATCTAAGGGTGGTGAAATAACCTGCATGACAGCATTCCCCACTGCATTTGTTTTTAACAGCAGGTTCTTTGTCGTTGAGGGAACGTTCGACGACTAAAGGTCCAAATAACACTATTAACTGGGTGTCAGACTGAAATTTCCACGTACTCATTTTTTTCATGCTAAGAAGACTGTGAGCCAGAATGTTTGGATTCACAGTTACAGGTATGGTATGGTGACCCAATGATGATGAAAGAAGGGCAGGTGGGACCAGGGCCGTTTCTAGGACCTGAAAACATCCGGGGCTCAGCCTAATACATCTGGGGCTTTCCTCGGGGGGCATTCTGGTCTTTCCACCTGGTCCATTCTGGTGTTTCCTCTATTTCTCTTTTTTTCCCATGTCCTCTCTTGTTGATCAACTTTTCCATCTCTAACATAACTAGGATGACCCAGTGAGTGATTTTGGTAAGATATTGTTGGTCTGCCCAATTGCAAATTTCAAATCCTTTCCATGATACAGATATGAACACTAGTGTTTTGCTATCAACAATAGTGATTATAAGGCCATAATTAAAATGTTCATCTCAAAATAACCTCTCTCTCTCTCTCTCACTCACTCACTTTACCTTTTTCCATAACTAATCCTGGCTCTGCTGGCTGCAACTTATCTGTACTGCCACTGGCTGTGCTGTCTGTGCTACCCGAAAACCATTAAATAAACTTAACATACTCTGCCTAATGAAAAAAATATATTTTGACATTGCTTCCCTTTAAATTCATATAATGTTCTTCATTTGAACTATGACAATTACTTTATACTGTTAAATTACATTATAATCTCAAGGCTGACTGTATTACTAAGAAATTCATAGTATTCGATCGCAGCTACATCTTGGTGGCAAACAACAGGCGACTGTAATCAAATAGCAGGTGATTATCATTATCACCAAATGAGCTGTGGCCTTGCACCGCATTGTACGGCAAAACACATGAGAACAGATTCAAGACTCAAGATGGTTATTGTCACACCAGTTTCATACTGTGTACAAAACTGGGTGAAAAGCTTCAGCCAGGAGGCTCCAGTAACATAAAGTGATAAAAGTGACAAAGTGGGGGAAAAAACTTATCCAAACAAAAAAAACAATAGGGTACCAGTAGGGTGATTTCAAAAATATATATGTAATTCAATTTAAAAAATCATATGTAGGCTAATATAAGTTCAGTGAGAATGAAACAGTGGCTAGCTACTGTATAACACAACTGAAATACGTGGAGCTTGTGTTCTGAGTAACCATACAAAAAAGGCTCAATATAACAAAAATGTAATTTCATTGGTAAATTGAAATGTAAAACATATTTTTTTTGTACCTGAAAATCACAGTTAACGTGGAGTAATTATGTTTGTGCTTGTGGGATAGGGTACCCATAGCCTAGCCTATGTGTAAACACGGAGAACCCAAACGCGCTTTTATTATGAAAACATTTTTATGCTCAGTAATGATGGGGAAACTGACCCTGCTTTATGAGACTCGCTACAACGCAGGGCTGCATCCCAGGGTGCGTCCCAATAGTCGAAAAATGCCACCTTTCCTCCTCCACTACCATTCCTCTACTCCGTGCCCCGGAAACGGATCTTTGTGTTTTAATCTAATGTTGCTGATTACATCTTAATTACATATTAATGGTTACATATTAATTAATGTCTCGACGCAAACCGCAATATCAGGTACATTGTATACTGTACATGCAAATACCTGTACTCAAAACGTTCAGGCAGTTTTGCATATTTCCGGGTAGGAAAGGAGTGGTAGTGGGGGAGTGGAGGTGGGGAGTGAAGAATATTGGGACGCACCCCCAATATTCTTCACTCCCCGGGTGCATCCCAATAGTCGAAAAATGCAACCTTTCCTCCTCCACTACCACTCCTCTACTCCGTGCCCAGAAACAAATCTTTGTGTTTTAATCTAATGTTGCTGATTACATCTTAATTACATATTAATGGTTACATATTAATTAATGTCTCGATGCAAACCGCAATATCAGGTACATTGTATACTGTACATGCAAATACCTGTACTCAAAACGTTCAAGCAGTTTTGCATATTTCCGGGTAGGAGAGGAGTGGTAGTGGGGGAGTGTAGGAAGGGAGGTGAGGAGTGAAGAATATTGGGACGCAGCCCTTTCCTCCTCCACCACCACTCCTCTACTCCGTGCCCCGGAAACGGATCTTTGTGTTTTAATCTAATGTTGCTGATTACGTCTTAATTACGTATAAATGCGGTTACACCTCCTACCAGGAAGTATGCGAAACTGTCAACGTTTCGAGTACAAGTATTTGAATGTACAGTATACAATGTACCTGACATTGCGGTTTGCGTCGGTAATTAATATGTAACCATTAATACGTAATTAAGATGTAATCAGCAACATTAGATTAAAACACAAAGATCCGTTTCCGGGGCACGGAGTAGAGGAGGTGGTAGTGGAGAAAGGGAGGGTACATTTTTCGAGTATTGGGATGCACCCGAGGAGTTATTTTAATAAAAACATTTAGAAGTGAGTCAAAACTGACAAACAAACACCACAAGTTTGCAACAGATGCAAACATGTGTAGTAGAGGGCCTTCCAACAGTCTTGTTTGTATCATGGTTCAAGACAATAATCTTAATTTCTATCATTAAGATCTCCACGCCATCTTGTGAGGGAATATAACATTAATAGTTCCAACTTCCAAGTGTGTTAGGGAGGTATGTGTGTAGAAAGATAGTGAACAACCTGTCCATCAGAAAGAGGATGAGTAAAGATAACCAGAATTTACGTTTAGCTGTGCTAGCTTGCTAATATTAATACGTTCACGTTATCTGCCATGTGGGGAAAAACAAACTCTTTCTGCATAATCGCTTTTTAGATGCAATTTAAATTGTTGGCATATTTCTTCGTTACCTTTTCTTCTCCTCTGAAAAAAGCCAAGAAGACTCATTTGTTTTTTACTTTATGGACGTACACGTACAGTGCTTGTGTAGCGCTTTAATGCGCCCCCAATAACAATTGAAAGTACAACTAAAGTTCCGCTCTGCTACAGTACATTACAATCCTGGGCAGAGCAACACAAACCTTTTACGGACCAAAAATATTCGGGGCTAGACTCAAAACGAGATCCGAATGATCGGCCTAACTACGCCCCTGGTTGGGGGCTAAGTGAAATATTTTCTTTCATATAAATCTTCCATCTGAAAAGCTAATACAAACAGGAGCCTTTGCGTTTTTTATTTTTTTGACTGATCTAAAGGCAAAATGCAAATGAATCAATCATACAGCACTGATCATTGCTCAGTTGTTTTCAGAGCGAGCTGACTGGTTTTAAACAGGAGCTTATCAAGTTTCCCTGAAAAAATGTAGAATGACCACTTTGTGTACCAGAAAATGTAAAAACTCAGGACATTTTAAATGTGCCAAGAAAAATAGGAAAGGATGTGATTTTGAGAGATGAATCATACACAACAAACTTTGCACTTAAAAAGTTACAAAGAAAACAATGGTTAATAATGTTTTTGTAATCAAAAACATTTGCAATCATCTATACAGCACATGAAAAACAAACCTCATGGTTTTGAAAGAAGTGCAGAACGTATATTGGTTGCATTATTTGTAAAACTTACTGTTTTACACTGAGACCAAATTGACCCGGCAAACATTGGGATTGACATTACTGGGATTTTACTATGTCAATTTACATACTTTAATCTGCAGGCAAGGGCTTGAAATACTGAATCAGGGGCAACAGAAATAACTGGGTAGGTTTGGAGACATTAGAGCTGACTGGTATTTAATGTAAATAATAATAATAATTCAGAGAAACACACTCAGGACACATTTACACATGTTCACCACAGGATGCCCCTGTAGTGCTCAAAGTAAGAAAACAAGGACATACGATGGGAAATCCCACTGATGGGAAACCTAACTTGGAATGTACATGTCAATACAGTTACTGGCATTGCAATCAACGTTTTGTCTTGGCAGCCCTTATGCAAACAAACAATAACATATACAGGCAAATAGTAGTAATTACCAAGGTGGCCAGTAGCTCCTCTGTGTGTGACGTGCAATTGCCAATGGCGTTAGGGTATAGGTGGGTTCAATTGACCCGCGTTCGTCTGTCAACTTCGTGCTGGGCCTGGGCAAGCCCATGTTCTGCACTCAGCTGCATATGGGTGGTATTCCTCCCATTCCACTCTGCGTGTGAATGTGACGGAGGTGCGTAAGGAGAAACGGGGCTGAGCCACGTGTTTCGAAGGAAAGCCGTGAGTGTGCACTGAGGTACAATACCCGTGTGTCCTGTACAGTGGGGTGGCTCCATGAACACGGTTGGGGGACAATTGGACATTACAAATTAGGGTGGGAATTGGACATACACAGCCCTGCGTTGGGTGGCAAATTTTCTTTGAACAAAAAACAAACAAAAAAAAAGGATCTCCAACTATCCCTAGGGTGAAGGCTGCTGGCCCAGGCTGCATTACCTGTATTCTTCACTGCAGGCTCCATCTGCTGGAGAGATGTCAGTACAGTCACAAAAAAGTATGCACTCATTTGATGAGTCATAAGAACCCCACAGTTAGTATGTCTCATTTACTGTACAGGTGAAATGATTTATAATAATAATAATAATAATAATAATAATAATAATTATTATTATTATTATTATTATTCATAATAATACAAACTAGCCTATATTTGAAGTGTTATGTTTAGACATGTTATGCATTGAAACTTTATATCATAGGTGATAAGGTCTCTGTAAAGTGAAAGTCTGATTAAGCAGTACTTTATTCATAGGTCACTTAGTTTCTCCGTTCTGTCTAGGGCATAAATACGTGTTTTTAATGTAGACCTAGGTTTGAATGTATTTTATAATTTACGTTTGATAAATGTGGGTAAGTAATGCACATGTATCTCAAACCTTTATGGAAGAATATTATCTTAATATGATAACCAAGAAAGGTCATAGTTTTACAAATGATAACATCATAAGTATTACATTAGCCTGAGTCAAGGGTTATTTAATTAATGTATGATAATCAGGATTAAATATATATGACTGTATATAAAGACATGGTGAATTAATATTCAGACACTGAAAGGCAGCAAGCACAGTAGGCATGCTGACTATTCAAAGAACAACTGTTTTAGTAACCATATATATATATTTTTACTATGGTTACTATGGTTCTGCCTTGAACTGTGAAGGTTTATCCTAAACCTTTCATTCTTTTAAGAATCGGTGTGTCACACCATCCACATTCGTCCTATCAGCAACCATAGTAACAGCGATATTCACTGTTTCAGTTCATTAACACGGAGTGCATCACATTTCTAATCGTGAACGCAGCCCACTCTTCAGCACCATGCTGAGAAGTGCAATTGCAGCAGATAAATTAATTAAGAGCTGATTGATCGCCCGTCATAATAATTATATAACTTTATGCTTTCTGGGAGCCAAGTACTTTCTGCTGAATCTGGAAAACTGGTCACAAACAACACCTATTTATGCTGTTTGTGACATGGACACAAAATGGTTTGGGGCTTGCTTATGAGTTACTGCGGATATTTCACCGACTGTGCCGCATCCCAATTGAACAAGCTAATGTTCCATGTTAAAATTATTTCCAATTGCTAAAACTGACAGGCAGTCTTACATGCTTCTGTCTCATAGGCTGGGGAGGCCAGTGTTAAATTACACCTCACCTAAGGGAAGCACTCAAGGATTTGTCACTCTACAATACAGTATTGGTTTCACATATGCCGTCGTGCAACATCAAAAGATGACCCCTGTCCAATATTGAAATGTAAAGGCTTTATGCAATAAATCAGGTATTTACATTCCAAATTGATAATACAAAATAGTTTACGCGAAACCTTAATCTCAAGTTAAATTTTATGATGAGTGCAGGATAATAAAAAATGTTTTAGATGCTGTAATTCATGTATTTAAGTATTTTTTAAATAACCATATAGTGGTGAGTGGCGACATAAATATCTATTTTGTCTCGCCTGACCAAAGACAAGGAGAGAAAACATATATTGGGAGAATATGCCATATGCTGTATATGCATATGTAAAGCAAATGTACATAATAATGTACAAATAAAAGTTATTCTATTCTATTATATTCTATAACATATGATGGTATAAGCAACTCCAATGACAATCATTGCAAGTTCAAAAGTAGTAAAGCATTTTTATCTGAGGAAGGAGAATGTGTTGTCATCTGCAATAATTCATGTTAAATTGAAAGTTAAATGTACTGTACAACCTCTTAGATATATTAATGTTTGTATTGTCTATATTTATGCCCATAAATTCAGTATATAGCTTTTACTCCCCTTTGTTCAACTTTTTACTGTGATTTCTACTTTGTTTTGGTGAATCACTGGCGTATAGATTGCTTGCTAAAATGTTTGGTGACAAAAGCTGCAATTCTCATTACAGTTAAGGAAGTGCTTTCTAAGCTCTGGAAATTGCTTTGTGTATGCACAGTGATCCAGACCCTGACCCTACCCAGGGGTATGGGTAGTCATTTTCATCTAGCAGATTCAATAATGAGGACAAATTATCTGTTTTAAGACACCAGGTTCCTCCATTTCACACCATAGTTCTCAGATTAACATGATCACATGAACCTGATTTGTAAATTGAAGCTAAGCGCATGGCAGATGTTATACATTTCAAATGTCACAGATAGGACTAACCACAAATGAATAAAGGCACTACTTATTGTCCTCACGCAATATCTTACAATGCAAATCAGCAATGACCCTCTAGAAGTGGACAAAGGTATTGTTCTGATGTGATAAATAAATATGTAGTTTCAGATTTAAAAAAATATATACTTTACACTGTTGTACACAGTATATTGATTCTTTAGGAAAACAATCCGTTTTTAAAATATGTATAATATTGCATTGTAGGCTGGTGCTGTTTTTTAATATTGTTGTTAGTGTGAAGGGTGGAACTTAGGACCCAGAAGCGCTGGGCCTGCACAGGTGATTTCAGTGAGGTGATAAAAGGGGCAGGGCTAATTGTAGAGGTCCCTGAGGCAGTTAGAACCTTAGTCTGGGTGAATGGGTTGAGTCTGGGGATTGAGGTGTTTGGAGGCAGCTTCGAAGGGAAGAGTGAGGTTTTCGGCGAACGTTGCTTGGGAGGCTTCGATGGCAAGTAGTAGTGGAGGGAGTTCAGAGGATGAGGTCGAGGATGACATGGATTGTGAGGAATGGAGCAGAGTAGCTAGCGGGAGAGGACGGGGTAGAGGGAGAGTGAGGGTAGAAGAGCAGATGAGGAACCCGGGTAATAGAAGTATTAAACGGAGTCTGGAGGAAAATAGCTCTGACCGTGAAAGATTGCGATCAGTGCGTTAGAAATTGGTGGGAGAGGAGTTTAAAATAATACTTAAATTTAGGCAGGAAGATGAAAATGTGAACTTGAGTATAATTGCTTTAACCAGGGAGTTGAAAAGGAAAGCAGGAGATATTGAAATGGCCAAAATCCTTCGAGATGGAAGTTTGTTTTTGAAATGTAAAAGCGAAGAACAGGACAAATATGGCGTTGCAGATTGGAAATATTGGCAGAAAAACGGTGATTGAGTGAAAAGTATCAGGTAGGGATAGATTTACACGGGGAGTGTTAACAGGTATACCAGTAGGAGAATATATGGACAAACTACAAAAGAATTGAGGGAAGTGAGGAACATTAAGAGACTGTTCAGAACAGTAAATGGACGTGAGGAAAATAGTTTATCAGTACTCGTGGAGTTTCAGGATTCTAAACGGGTTAAAATAGGATATATGAGTTTTAGGGTGAGGGCATATGTTCCACCTCCACTTCGTTGTTACAAGTGCCAGAAATACAGGCATATTGCTGCAGTTTGTAGAGGAAAACAAAGATGTCCTAAATGTGGAGGGTATCATGAGTATGGAGAATGTGGGGATAATGTGCAAGCCATATGCTGCAACTGTGGAGGTGCTCATAGCGTTGGCATATGGAGGATGTAAAGTTAGGAAAAGAACGGTAAAAATTCAGCAAGTTAAAACACTGAATAACATAACATATGCAGAGGCTGCAAAGAAGGTTCGAGGAGAAAAGAGAGGATTCTGTGAGGAATAACCTAACTTCTAGAAGTGGGATTGAACAGAGTAGCCAAACTAAAAAAGGGTTGAGTATTGATAAATTGATTTTATTCATTGCCTATGTCCTCAATTGTTCAGACCAAGCTAAAAGCAAAACCGAGAAAATAAGAGTAATAGTTAAGGGAACAGAAACGTTTTTGGAGGTGAAGGGTCTTTCTTGGGAGCAAATTCAAAAATAATTGATTAATTAATCATTTGAGTTATTTATTTATTTATTTTTATATGAATGTAATTTGAATTTTATAATGTCGATCTATACTCCAATCAGTAATGCACCATTTTGTTGTTTGCCAACCGCCATTAAACATGAAGAAGAAGAAGTCCTTAGACAAAGAAGAAGGAGGAGAAGGAGGAGGAGGAGGAGGAGGAGAAGGAGAAGGAGAAGAAGAAGAAGAAGAAGAAGAAGAAGAAGAAGAAGAAGAAGAAGAAGAGGTCCTTGAGCATTGCTTTGTCCTGAGACCAAACACTCGCTTGTTTAAGTGACTGGTGTTTTGTAAGGAAGCTGTTGCAGCAGTAAAACAAACTAGAAGTCAAGAAAGCATGGCTGCCATGTAGATTCGGTACATCATATAACTTTGGATATAACATTGTATGGTCTTGAGGTAACTGATGATTAACAGCACATGGTAATCTGTAGGGCATCTGGTGCAGTGGGTGACCCGAGGTAAAAGCTCTGTAACTAGAAGAAAAGCGTGTTCTGTGACGAGGCAACAAGGCACAACCCAGCCGCTCAAGGCCACGTGGACCAATGTTAATGGTCTGATGGGGTATGAGGGGAACATTGGTATGTTTTGTAAATTGGTATGTTTTCTCAATTGTTTTCCAGTCATTGTTGTACTCATTATTGTTATATCTTGAATTGCAGATTCAAGTGCCGATCGTCTATTGTTTATTTATATAGTAACATGTTGCCAACTAGCTTTGGTGTACTTTTGACTCTTATTGCTCTGCTCTAACACTGACCTCTGCCCTCTGTAGGGCCTTCAACTGCGGCAGCCAGTGGGGTGCACAAGGGTTCCCTTTGCACTGGCTCGTAGTGGCTTATACTGGCTTGTAGTGAGTTTGGTGTGTGGGCACATGTAAGGTAAGAATTGTGTGGTGTTATTCTTACCCTCAGTCCCCTCCCCTGCTATCACCATGGCTGCCTAGTCTCTGTCCTTTGTCCCTTCTAAACTTCATTCAGCAGGTCCAGTGGAGCAATATTTTAACGTAGACGTAATAAATGAATAAAACCGCTTGTAACAGCGCTTGAACTGCATCCATTTACTGCTGGATTCATTTAAAACTGAATGTACCTACCTATTCTAGGGATTTTGCACACCCCAGTGTTACATTGCCATTTCAAATGATGCTGTATTTATTCATTACATTACATTACAGGCATTTAGCAGACGCTCTTATCCAGAGTGACTTACACAACTTCTTATTACATCTTATTTTATTTATCCATTCATACAGCTGGATATATACTGAAGCAATTCAGGTTAAGTACCTTGCTCAAGGGTACAACGGCAGTGTCCTACCTGGGAATCAAACCTGCAACCTTTCGGTTACAAGTCCAGTTAAAATATCAGTTTTAAAACCCAAGATGAAAAGGGCTTCAATTTTTCTAGCATTTCTTGATGCAAATGATTCCATTTATTTCAGTTCAGACAGTCGCTGAATTGATTGGTTGAGACTTGAATTCATGTCACCGGGTCAGGCTTTTGAATTCGCCTTCTCTCAGGTAGGTAGGTTTAAGGGTCTCGGTGCATTGTAACGGTAATCGGCCTCCCAAGAATATAGTGTGGTTCTAGCTTTGTGAAATACCCCTGTGGAAAGCCTTCTTATCAAGCACCCTAGAGATGTTGGCAAAGTAACGAGGAAAATAAATGGAACTTTCCAGGTTGGTAATTGCTCTAATGTACCCGAGGTCAGAGTTTTTATAGCAATGTAATGTGGATCAGAAAGGGCAGCAACTTAATGTTCCTTTCCGTATGTACAACATGTCACCATGACCATATTGATGGAGGAAGTACAGAACTTTCAGACGTTAAATTCCCAGGAGGATTAGCATGCTGTGCCGCAGGCCGCCGTCACTTCCACACTACCCAAACAATTCAGGAGCGGGTACAGCAAAGGAAGCTGACCTGGGGCTCCCTCCACTGGCAGAACTTGGCAAAGACAATTCTACAACAATGGAGTTGAAGTTTTACGTCAAGCAGCCCTCGTAATGCCTCAAATATATGAGGCAATCAGGCCACAAGACCCAGTCCACAGTGTGCCACTAATTATTCTGATATTCTGATAATGCAGGCCTAAGAGCATCTAGAAAGCATCTATTTCAGCTATAGCATACAATGGCTTTTACCATAAGGCACGTGAACATGTTTGAGATTGAGTACACCTCTCCCCCATAAAAACATAGAAATGTGTGTGTATGTATACAGTGCCCTCCACAATTATTGGCACCCCTGGTGAAGATGAGTGAAAAGGGTTATAAAAAAATCACCGTTTGGTGAATTAGCTTAATCTCACAATGAAAAAACTAGAAAAATCCAACCTTTAATTGAAGTAAATTTATTCTGAGAAAAAAAATCCCTCATCAAGAAATAATTATTTTTAACAAAACCACCCCTGCATTTAATACCTTGTACAACCTCCCTTTGCCAATAAAACAGCACTGAGTCTTCTCATGTAACATCTAATAAGGTTGGACAATGCAGAGCAAGGAATCTCAGACCATTCCTCTTTACAGAATCTCTCCAGATCATGCAGAGTCCTAGGTCCTCTCTTGTGCACTCTCCTCTTCAGCTCATCCCACAGGTTTTCGATGGGGTTTAGGCCAGGGTACTGAGATGGCCATGGCAGAAGCTTGATTTTGTGTTCAGTTAACCATTTTTGTGTTGATTTGGACGTATGTTTTGGATCATTGTCCTGCTGGAAGATCCAACGACGACCCAGTTTTAGTTTCCTGACAGAGGCAGCCAGATTCAGATTTAAAATTTCCTGGTATTTCATGGAGTTCATGATGCCATGTACCCTAACAAGGTTCCCAGGGCCTTTGGAGGAAAAACAGCCCCACAACATCACAGAACCTCCACCATACTTAACAGTGGAGATCAGGTTATTTTCAGTATAGCCATCCTTCTTTTTACACCAAACCCACCTTGAGTGTTGGTTGCCGAAAAGCTAAATTTTTGTTTCATCTGACCATAGAACACGGTTCCAGTCTAAGTTCCAGTAGCATTTAGCAAACACCAGGCGCTTACGTTTGTGGTGAAATGACAGGAAAGGTGACCCCAAAATGCTACTTTCCTCTGTAATTCTCCAACAGTGATCCTTGGGGATTTTTTTTGCCTCTCTTACCATCCTCCTCACTGTGCGTGGGAAGAAAATAAACTTGGGTACTCTTCCAGGCAACTTTGTAACAGTTCCAGTTGCTTTGAACTTTTTAAGTATTGCCCTAACGGTAGATATGGGCAATTTCAGGTGAGTAGCTATTTTTTTTTATAGCCATTCCCTGACTTATGAAGCTCAACACACTTTTCCCTCATTTGATTTGTGTATTCTCTTATCTTTCCCAAGTTGATGTATGAATAAGGGAATATGGCCTCTGTGTCACCTCATATTTATACCCCAGTGAAACAGGAAGTCATGGATTACTGCTTGAAAGTTCCTAAACACTCTGATCAACTTTAAGAAGTAAAATATAAATGGAAAAAATGCTTCAGTTACATTTTGTTCATAAGAATTTCTAGGGGTGCCAATAATTTTGGCACACGTGGTTTTGTTAAATAATTATTTGTAAAATAATTATTTCTTGATGAGGGATTTTTTTTATCAGAATAAATTTACTTCAATTAAAGGTTGGATTGTTCTCATTTTTTCAGTGTGAGATTAAGCTAATTCACCGGTGAATTATTTATAACTCTTTTTACTCATCTTTACCAGGGGTGCCAATAATTGTGGAAGGCACTGTATATATACAGATCCTTTCCAAAAAATTTGAATATCATGGAAAAGTTTTTTTTTTTTCCATAATTCAAGACAAAATTATGAAAAATGAAACAAATAAATTCATTACACACAAAGTGAAATATTCCTAGCCTTTATTTGTTTCATTTTTCATAATTTTGGCTTACAGCTCCAGAAAACCCCCAAAACAGTATTTCAAGAAATTAGAATAGTGTGTCGAAAATCAGCATTTACTTCAGTTATTTAAGAGAATGAATGTTTTAGACTGAGTGTCACACTATCATCTAATTTACTCAAAACACCTGCAAAGTTTATCTCAGTTTGGTTCAGTATGGGGAAGACTGCAGACTTGACAATTGGCCAGAAGACCATCATTGACACCCTCCAGAAGATGGGTAAGCCACAAAAGGTCATCGCTAAGGAGACTGGCTGTTCACAGAGTGCAGTGTCCAAGCATATCAATAGAAAGTTTAGTGGAAGGGAAAAATGTGGCAGGAGAAGGTGCACAAGCAAAAGAGATGACCGTAGGCTTCAGCGGATTGTCAAGCAAAGACGATTCCACAATTTGGCGGAGATGCAGAGGGAGTGGACTGAGGCTGGAGTCAGTGCTTCAAAAACCACCACGTACAGACATATCCGGGACATGGGCTACAACTGTCGGATTCCTCGAGTCAAGCCACTCCACTCATTCTCTGAAATAACTGAAGTAAATGCTGATTTTCGACACACTATTCTAATTTCTTGAAATACTGTTTTGGGGGTTTTGTGGAAATGTAAGACAAAATTATGAAAAATGAAACAAATAAAGGCTAGAAATATTTCACTTTGTGTGTAATGAATCTATAATCTATGAAAGTTTCACTTTTTGAATGGAATTATGGGGGAAAAAAAAACTTTTCCATGATATTCTAATTTTTTGGAAAGGATCTGTACATACATACAGGGGGTGGACAAAATATTGTAAACACTTACAATAACTGAATATCTATTAACTAATAACGAGGAGGCCCACCCTTTGCCTTCAAAACAGTTTCACTCCTTCTAGGAATGCTGTCATACAATTTCTGAACTGTGTGTAATGGGATATTGGCCCATTGTTCAAAAGAACAATCTCCAGTTCTATGAGGGATGAAGGAGGTGGAAATCTAATTTGCACTCTGCGCTCCAGAACATCCCATAAAGATTAAATTATGTTTAGATCTGGTGATTGTGCAGGCCATGGAAGGCATTTGACATCATCCTCGTGTTCTTGGAACCATTCTTTAATGTTTTTAACAGTGTGTATGGGGGCGTTATCATGTTTAAATATGGGGATATCATGAGGGAATAGTGTTTGCACCATAGGGTGCACCTGGTCTTGTAAAATGGTTTCATATTGTTTGCCTGTTACACATCCATGGAGAGCAATCATTGGACCCAATGAGTCCCATGAAATGGCTGCCCATACCATTACAGAACCACCACCATACTTAAGAGTTGGCAACAGACTTTAGGCTTTCTCCAAACATAAACTCGTCCAGATGTATTAAGAGTGAAAGATGACATCAGATCATATCACTTTTCTCCATCGCTCAGGGGTCCAGGTTTTGTGTTCCTTACAACATGTTATGCGTCTTTGTGTGTTAGCCTTGGATACAAATGGGTTCCGAATGGCGGCCCTGCCATAAATACCAGCTTTCTGAAGCTCACAATATACTGTTTTTGTTGAGACAGGTTCAGATGTGGAGTGGTTATTAACAACTATCTTACCTAAGTGTCCATCTATCCCTGTCAGAGAGCTTTGACTTGCGGCCACGGTTCTTTTTTGCTGATGCTGTTTTTTGGTGTTGAGCATATTTTGTCAAAATTTTTGACACTGATCCCCTTGCCACCTTAAATAATTTTGCCCCTTTGTTAGTATCCTCATCTTGTTTTGGAGACTTACCTCGCGAAGTGCTGCTGGTTAGACCTCTTAAGCAGACACATGCTGCCAAATTAATAGGAATTCAAATTAGTATTCAAATTAATAGGAATCACCTGTGTAGATGCTTTTGTAATTGTGGCTTAGATGCTTCAAAGTTAAAGCCATTTTTCAGGGGTGTTTCTGATATTTTGTCCACCCGCCTGTATATAGAAAAAGAAAGAATAGAAAACACATCCCAATAAAAGGAGAGAAAAAGGGGGGGGGGGGGGGGGGGGGGTAATAAGTACTGATATTCTATAGAAGTGAGTTCAAGTGAGCCACAAAACTAAAATCATCCTGTTCTCTTGTTTTAAATCAAACTTCTGGGGAGATGACTCTCACTCGTCATATGAGCTTGCATTTTATATATCAGGTTCCATCCCATGTGTTCTCTTAAAAATCAATAATGACATTTTAAAGTCAATTGCAAGGATTTGAATATTGTCTTGATAACATAATATGTTAAGTGGTTACAGTTATTACCAATTCAAACAATGGCAATAAAAACTGAACACAATAGATTAACATTTGTATATACGTATATCTTACAGCACATCACATTATGTCAATTTATATAGATTAACGTTGTGTTCTTTAATTTTGTACTGTAAATTGCCATAGGTACTGTGCTGTGTGCACATTGTTGCAATCTGTTAATTATGTTCTGTGTTTGCACCCTCGACCATGCATTTTTCCTATGATCCTCTTTACCGTCTCGGAATCTGGTAATGGCCCAATAGCTACATCTTTTGAAATGAGAACCAATGATTTTGGGGCTTACATCCACACTGTGTTCTCTATCGTCATGGGCTACTCCAGAATAGAATCCGAATCAATATTATTTCTTTATGCCTGTGGATTATTAGTAATAAAGAGGACATTTGGTAATTATCCTACATTTATACATAGTACATCACATTATATGTGTCCCCATACTTAACTCATCTTAAAATTCAAGTCATATTCTGAGGCATTTCATGAAAGAAAAACAGCATTGTGCTTAAATGGCCACAAAACACCAGCACAATGTGTGTCCTCAGATAAGAACTAGAGGCATACAAATGTAACAAAATCCTGCAGCCTGTTTTAAATATAATAAAGCATAAACAAAGAGATAAATACAAAAATTGGCAACACAGGAACCCATCTGACACTGAGCAGCCTAATCGAATTGCATCTGGGAGCGGGCAGCTCTCCAACGCAGGCGTCAGGGTAATGTGCCCGTCTGAGCCCATCCTGTTGTGTTTACTGCCCTCTCTCTCTCTGAGGCAACCATCTGGAACGGCATTTAAAAATAGCCCTAAAAGTGGCATCTATATTAGCAAGGCAAGCTTGCAGAAGGGCAAGATTCATGCCCCTGCCCCTTGCTAGCAATACCGTCTAGCAGACTGGCCAGCCAGGCATCCGGTGCCTAGACTGGACTGTTGTCAACATGTGGCGGGCAGTGGAGGTCACAGATGCAGAAGGCACTAACAGCTTTTAACCCCATTTTTATACAGTCTATGTTTTAACCTCTAGGGAAGGACATACCTGACCACATTAGCAAGATGGCCAGGGGATTTTTTTACAAGGGCAAATTTTGTGTTTTCCTACTGCTGAGCAAATGCAATTATGCTTAAGACAAGAGGGAAGTATATGGTCACCTTCATCAGATCATGGTTGATGTACAATGCGGCAACGTGGGAGTTAAATACTGGTGTTATGGACGAACTAGAGGTTGAATGGGCACGATTCCTTCGAAAAACAGTACGTGGAGGCTTCAAACGGCGCAACGCACCATCCGCAGGCCTGTCTGAAACAGAGAGAGCAGCAGGAAACTGGGACTATGCCTTCATCTATTCTAATGCAGAGATATACAGACTAACAGGCACAACAACGATCAAAGAGTATCAAGAGCGACAACATCTTAAATGGCTAGGCCATTGTGTAAGAATGGAAAATTCGACCATACAAAAACAGACGTTGTTCATGGTGACTATAGCAGGTCAAGGGAAGCGTCGACAGCCTGATCGATGGTTAAGGATCGAAAGGGCAGTAGGAATGGACAAGGGACAGTTGCTGAGAATGATGAAGGAACGTTCTGGATTCAAACGATGGATTCGTGACCGCTACGGGCAGTCAGACTCCTCGGACTCCTGAGGTTAAGCCTCTAATGAGTAAAACAATGATGAATGTATGAGTGAACAAACCCTACTATTACATTACATTACATTATAGGCATTTTAGCAGACGCTCTTATCCAGAGCGACTTACACAACTTTTTTTATCATGTTTTACATATTATCCATTTATACAGCTGGATATATACTGAAGCAATTCAGGTTAAGTACCTTGCTCAAGGGTACAACGGCAGTGTCAAGGAGGATATACCTCTGAGTACATTTACATTAGGTTACTTACACAGGCATTTAGCAGATGCTCGTAGACATGGCGATGTACAAAACTGCATACATAAATGCCCGGGGCAGAGTCAATGCCAAGTCACCAGTATCAAAACCAATGGTGGTCAGAACATAATCCTACAATATCAAATGAATTACCGTAGCAGGTGACAATGGACAACGTTGACAGTTAAATTGTGTGTGTGTTAGTAAATGGGAACTTATTTACTTGCTTGTTTTGTTGCTTTACATCTGTGCATCTGTGTATATCTTAACACCCAGAGTCCTTCTTGCACTTACGAGGCACTTCATGAAAGTTGCACTTATACCTAAAACCTGACAGCCAGTGAAGATCTGTCAGGTTGATGGTAAAATGTCACATGGCCCAACAGCGTTCAATTTTGTCTTCTTTCTCAAACAAAGTGCCAAGTGTGTTTCTTTTCAAAATCAGAGAAAATATGCATGCACTTGTCTCATTTGTTTGCACTCTTGTTTGTTGGCGGGGTATGGAAAGGCAAATCTGGCAACACAAAGCAAACTTGGGAAAAGACAATAAAGGGTAGCTCACAGTGACACAGACTGCATCGCCATTAAGCATTCAAGATTGGACACTGATGAAAAGCAAATTAAGAGTGAAATCTCTTTACTTTCATGATTCCTAAAAAGTGTATAGTCGTCATTCAGTTTAATCTCCTTAACCCACAAAGGCTTGAGGGATCCTGTGCATTGTTGCTAAAACATAACACTTTCATAGTGCAGGTGTGCAACAGGGTGACCAAACATTTTTGGAACATTTAAATTTTGTGAACAAGAATGTCTATAAAAGGAGTGCCTATGTCACACACCTGGTATTTGTTCTATGCCTAATAATTGTGCAGCGTGATACTGGCAAATGGCCAATTGCGACAGATTGTGCATATGACCTGAACTACGGTAGCTTCTGGTAGTGTTTTCCTCTGTATACAAACCAAAGAACTAAGAATTAAAGTATTGCAACTATTCAGGCATGATAGTGATTTTCATCAAGAAACGTATCAATTTAAATACTGTTTGAAGTCCCCTTCTATTAGAAATATTCAGTATTTAATTGTCACGTGACGGGTCAAAGGTTGCTACTGCGTCATACTGGCTTTTTTAAAATACCGTAGTCTTCGTATTAAATTGATTAGCAAAATATATTCGCACAGAGTATGAATAGCATGGCATATCTCAAAATAGAACTCTCCCATATGTATAAAAAAAATGTATGAAACAAAGCAATTCTCTACGCAGTTTCAGACAAATACAGTAAGAAGGCGCCACCTAACTCGGTCTCTATCATCGTCATTATGCATATTGCGCGGCACAGGGCTTGGCCACTAAATATCCCGATACATTTTGTTTTCTCGATGATGACAACTATATCGGCCGGAAGATTTAAGAAGTTGCATTCATATCTGCCACATAACACATTCGGTCATTTTAAGATTTTGTTAGCTTTATTGAAGGCGAGTTTTTGTTTACTTCTTGCTTGTTGGAGCCACGCGGGATTTACTTTGCAGTTCCTGATTAGTGTACCGCCTCCTGGCGCTGTCACCACCCCCGCCACGCCCCCCGATTTGCCGGCAAAAAATATCCCAGATATGTATTATGAATCTTCCTCGCCGTTTTAAATTAAGTAGTAAATGACAGTGACATTGGCATTTGTATTGCGTTGTCGATAATATATCCGATGTTTTGGAGCTGATAGTTATGTGTAAAGAGATGTTAAATGCGGACTTACCGCCAGGTTTTTAAATGACCCGCTTTGACTGCCCCCTTTTTTCCTCTGACTGCGCATAGATAGACGACTACAGCCGTTTATAAGCTGAGGCGCAAAACTCATCGCGCCAGCTCAGAACAAGCAAGCGTCAGTCAAGCAACACGTACAAGCGTTGTGGTACCACAAAGGCCCAGTCCACTGAAAATGTTTACATAGTGATCGGTTTTCTTTTGGACTGAAACAGTGGTTGCATGCACCTTTATTTTACAAGGAGCATCTTTTAAGGTAAGATGAGAATCATGGATAGCTAGCTCGGTAGGTTGCTTAGCAAGTCGACAACTTTAGGGTTAACGTTACAATTCAGATGTTTTTTTAATTCTTATTTGCAACAGTTAGTTGTGAGCATGCATTGTAATTGTATGGCCTTCGTATTTCATGCTGATTGACACTCGTTATTGTGAATTGCGAAGAAAGAGCGTTTACAACACGAAAGCTTTCACAAAGCCCAGAGGCAGACGCCAAGCTTTCGGCGCGGGGAAATGGAAGTGGGGACACAGTGTTTAAGTAGAATAAAAATGGGAAATTATGATTAAGTTACACCGAAGTTAGATCAATACCAAGTTGGAAACCCATATTTTTACATTTGGGAGTTCGGATGGTTTGTGACAAAAGTTAACTTTGTTTAAATGGTAGATTTCTCGGTACCCTTGGCGCAAGCAGCAGGAAAATGGCCGAGCTAACTACTGTAGCTCGAGTTAGTTTGCTAACTAACTGTTAGCTATGTGGGGGTTGGGGAATGCGAGTTATTAATTTTTATGGCTTTTTTTCCCTCTCAAAATGGTATGTCTTTTTATTTTAGGGAAACCGTACCTTCAGACGATATTTGCCAAGATATAATGCCAAGGAAAAGGTACATTTAATTGTCCCGTGGTTTTTGTGCAAAAAAAGTTGCAGTTATCTGCCCAATTTCTTTAGCTTAGCTTAGCTAAGTAAGCTATAAACGTATGCAGACGCATTCATCAACAATAATGTGTTCGATGTATAACTTTTTCTTTCAGTGTAAAGACTGAATTGAAGACGACCCCAATCAATGACGTATCCAAAGAGAGTACAGCTCGTTCTCGGAAAAGAAAGGCAGATGTTGCCATTGTAAGTCAAACTGTAATCAGTTCACGTTACCCAGGGGTCTTGGCGATTGTCATCTGCTTCAGACCCTAAATTAAAATGGCTATCGTTTTTTTTTTTTATCTGCAGCATTTGCAAGATCCAGATGAGGAAGTTACTGAAATGACAAAGAAGAAGCAGTGTCTTACTCAGGTAGGTCATACCCTGTAGCTAATATGGTGTTTCTCCAGATTAACCTACTGATCTATGTGCGAATGATTTAAGTAAGTATACAGGTTTAAAGGCCTAATTCACTGGTCAGAGATGCATGACCTCCCCACACATGGCATTTATTTTCACATTTCACTGACCGGTTTTATACATCAGTGTCAATAATGTTCATGTATGCAATACCCCTCCCTGTACCCTTTAGTTATATTGATACATAGTCTATGTGAAGAAATATATTCGGAGGTCGGATGGGGTGGAATGCTTTAGAGGCCAGTTGGTTGTGTACATTTTCCTCCAAGCTTGTCTCGACAGTTGCACAAAACGTTTTGTCTACTTTTTCTTCCCTCTCCTGAGGTTTAGTGCTCTGTAACCTGTTTTGTCAGACATCAGTGTGTATTTGTCTCGTCAGTGCTCTGATCCTCTCTCTCGGTCTGCTTTCTATTATGCTAAGGCCTCCTGGAGTCAAGCCACAGGTTGCACAAGTCCGTGCAGGCGAATCCCCACACCTGACAAAGTCGAGGAACCAGTCGCTCTGAGTGGCCTAGCCTTCACACAGTACACCTTCAGAAACCTCTGTGTCACCCCCACTAGGTCTTCCCCTCTGCCTGTTCTCTGGTGAGTCATTTAGTAGGGATCACATTTGGCCTCAAACATGGAAACAATCTCTAGGATGGGTTTAAGTGAATGCCATGTTCAACAGAATGGTGTGTATGGATGGGTCCTTATCTATGACAATAGTGTGTGTTGTACCAAAATGTCAAGTGGCTATACCCTGTGTGGCGTCTGTCATTATAACGTATGCTACATGGCCAAAAGTATATGGACACCTGCTCGTCCAACGCCTCATTCCAAAATCATGAGCATTAATATGGAGTTGCCCCCCCCCCCCCCCCCCCCCCCTTGCTGCTGTTACAGCCTCCACTCTTCTGGGAAGGCTTTCCACTAGATGTTGGAACACTGCTGTGTGGATTTGCGTCCATTCCACCACAAGAACATCAGTGAGAACGGGCGAGTAGGCCTGGCTCGCAGTTGGATTTCCAATTGATCACGAAGGTGTTAGATGGGGTCGAGGTCAGGGCTCTGTGCAGGCCAGTCAAGTTCTTCCACACTGGTCTTGACAAACATTTTTGTGTGGACCTCACTTTGTGCACGGGGCATTTCCATGCTGAAACGGGAAAGGGCCCGCCCCAAACTGTTGCCACAAAGTTGGAAGCCCAGAATCGTCAAATGTCTTTGTAAGCTGTAGCATTAAGATTAGCCTTCACTGGGACTAAGGGGCCTAGCCTGAACCATGAAAAACATCCCCAAACCAACGGGTCTTCAGATACCTTTGGCCATGTAGTGTATACTGCCATACCCTTTTGTTCAGTGATTAGCTCCTGCAACTGGACTGATTGGTCTTCTTCTTGTGTTTTGGGTTTTAGCTGGGCAAACAAAGAGGATGTATGGAACAACCTGCTCAAGAAAGACAAGGCATACTCAAGAGATGTGCATTTCATGGAGAGACACCCACAGCTGCAGCCAAAAATGAGAGTTATACTTCTGGACTGGCTAATGGAGGTTGGTGGCTTTTCTATAAAGGGTTATCACTCAATGGCACGCTTAATTACTGTAAACGATCAGGGTTGACTTAATTAACTTGAACATGCGTATAATGGTGGGACCCTCCTGAACCAACAAAAATAATTGTGTTTCTATATTATGGCAAAAAAAACTGTAGCAGTTCTGCTTTTAATGCACTTTTTTTTTCTAGATGAATGATTGAGTACTTTGCCCCTATAATTAGCCTTGCTGCAGTGAGCCCTGTACATGTTTTCAGCTTAATCATAGCAATGGTATAAAATTACTACTCTATTTGTGGGGGACGTAAATTTTCATGGAATTAATGAGAAATGTAAGTGACTTGAGACCTCATCATTGTGTTCATATTGAGAGTACAATGGCACTTTTAAGCTTGCAGACTTGGTGTCTGTGCCAGCCGAGTCCTCACGGATGCTTTTTCTCCACAGGTCTGTGAGGTCTACAAGCTACACAGAGAGACGTTTTACTTGGCCCAGGACTTATTTGACCGGTACATGGCAACGCAGATGAACGTGGTCAAAGCGCGATTGCAGCTCATCGGCATCTCGGCTTTATTTATCGCTGCCAAGTTGGAGGTAGGGAAAGGCAACTGACGTGATGTCCGTTACCATTTGGTTGCTCGCTATTGATGCACAGCTCTGAATATATTGAGGTTGTATGTAAGATTGTGTTGTTTTGTGGTCTCTTGATTTTCAGGAAGTCTACCCTCCAAAGGTACACCAGTTTGCCTATGTTACAGATGGAGCCTGCACAGAAGATGAGATCATTAGCATGGAGTTGATCGTGATGAAGGTATGTTTCCACAGTGACCAGCTTGGAAAAACTTTTCCAAGAACATCGAGTTGCACCCGTTAATTTTCTCTATTTATGGAATCATAACTTTTTTTTTTTTCTTTTTTTTTAGGAAAACTACTTGCCAACATTCTTATGTTTTGGTTATGCTGGTTCCTTTTGGTTATTTTGTTCCTTTGTCTCTTGCAGGAGCTAAAGTGGAGTCTTAGCCCCTTGACATCCATATCCTGGCTAAACATTTATATGCAAGTGGCATATCTGAAGGACCCCGGAGAGGTGCTGATACCTCAGTATCCACAAGCTATGTTTGCGCAGATAGCAGAGGTACAGTGTGATGGGTTTCTCCTCACGATGTTGATTTGATGACATCTTCACCGTGAAAAATCAGGCTTTCACCAGCAGAAATCTGTCAGAATAATTCAAATGTGCTGTGTTTGTTTCTGAAAGACCAAAAGTGAAAAGTTTTGTACTCATGAGCATGAAACTTTTCCTTAAAAACGGTCCTTGCATTCCCAAAGTGAGTCTTTGTTGCTGTGGTAAAGCATATGTTGCTGTTGAAATGGCTCTAATCGCCTGTGTTCCCCCTATGCCAGCTCCTGGATGTGTGTGTACTGGATGTAAATTGTCTGGAGTTCTCCTACAGCATGCTGGCAGCCTCCGCCTTATTCCACTTCTCTTCTATGGAGCTGGTGGGAAGGGTCTCAGGTAGAGTACAGATTTTTTTAATTGGCTCTCATTGGGTCTGCAAATTATATGGTTTAGTCAGAGGGTGTGCTCTAAAGCACTAGTCAAATTTAACTATGCTATCGAATAACCAAAGTACAAATTGTAAATACGTAGACTGCATCCATTACAAGCCCTAAGAAGAGAAATGTAAAACTACAAAAATATAACCTACAAATGCCATAACCTGAATTATTACAAAAGGTGAGAGTGCTGTTAGGCAAGATGCCATCTGAAATGTTGCGTCTTCAGTCTGTGTTGGAAGATTAATCCGCTGCTCTGACCACTTTGTGAAGTTCATTCCGCCGCTGTGGAACCAGTGCAGACGGACAATGACGAGACTATCGGGACCCTTTTCCATCTGCAGGTTTCAAGTGGTCGGACTTGGAGAAGTGCGTTAAGTGGATGGTGCCTTTCGCAATGTCCATTCGGGAGGTGGGCAGCTCAGGGCTCAAGGCCTTTAAGGGAGTTGCTGCGGACGACCTGCACAACATCCAGACCCACGCTCCCTACTTGGACTGGCTGGTAAGCGTCCGCGTTTAAAATGAACGTGCTGTGCCCTTATTGAATGGACGATGCTCCTCCTGAGGAAGGGGAGGGAATACCATACTACAGTAACTCTTGTCGTTGAATTAAGTTCCTATTGTGATGCTGCATTTGTGTCCTTGAGAAAAGTTTATGAAAACCGAGTGAATGAACCACTTACATTACATTACTTACAATACAGCCAATTACATTTATTCTGTATTTTCTTTACTCAAATTAAATTGTGATATTCACGAGCACGCTGCATCGCCCCGGTCCGCCTTTCTCATATGTCCCCATTTATGGTTTTTCAGGAGAAGGCGTATTCCTACCAGCTGGTAGACGTGGAGAGGAGTCAGAGGTCCCCTATGCCTTCAGGTGTACTCACCCCACCTCCCAGCAGCGAGAAGCCAGAGCTGCCTCCATCTTGAGGACCCATCTGCAGAGCAGGGCCAAATGGGTGTCTGGCAGGAGGGTGAATTACAGCCTTACACACAAACTGTCTTCAGATGCTACAGGCTGGCACAGGACTTTGTTGTCTTTCATGATTTATTGAGTGGTTGTTTGGGGTCCGTCGGCTATTTTTTTATTTTATTTTTTTAAATTCCTTTTTTAATGGGTCTCCCAAGTTAGACCACCTGCCAAATATCCAGAGTTGTCACCGGAACTCTGAATGCTGCTAAAATTGGTGGGACTTGGAGGAATGGATCCTGGACATGTGTTTGCTGGGCCCACGCTGCCATTTGGAATTTAGAAAATGCTATGTTTGGTCTGGACATTAGGCTGTGACCGGTCATTGGACCAGAGGAACAACCAGCTTCAGAAGCGGACAAATCCAATTTTATGTTGGACCTCTTATTGGTCTACTCCGAGTATAGGTCTACCAAATTGAAATTATTTGTATCTTTATTTTACTTTTTTAAAAATGAAATGCTGCTACTTTTCTGTAACATTTGAAAATAAATTCACTGTCTCAGACAGCTTATCTTTTAATTGTTGAGTGTGAACATCATTCTGAGAATTTAACTTTTTGTTTTTAATGTGAAATATTGGGGGGGAAGGTCACAAGCAGGTTATTTTTTTTTTTTTTTTTTTCCAAGCCTGAGCTCTGCTGTAGTTATGTTCAAATATGTATACATTTTTGTTGTTTTGACTAGTTTGAATTGAAACCATGAATATGAGGTTAAAGTGCAGACTGTCCGCTTTATTTTGAGGGTATTTACATCTATATCAGGTGATCCGTGTAGGAATTGACGCTCTTTTTATACACAAGGCCCCCCCCCCACATTTTAGGGGAGCAAATAAAGTAGTCAGTTGTAGTAGACACTGGGTATCTTCCCTGGTGATGTTCCGCCAGGCCTGTACGGCAGCCATCTTCAGTTCCTGTTTGTTTCTGGGGCGTTTTGTCTTCAGTTTTGTCTTCAGCAAGTGAAACGCATATTCAATTGGATTTAAGAAGGGTGATTGACTTGGCCAGTCAAGAACATTCCACTTTCTGGCCCGGAAGACCTCCTTGGTTACATTAGCATTGTTTGGGCTCATTGTCCTGCTGCAAGGTCCATTGAGTTTTGAGGCATTTGGTTGGATCTGAGCAAAAAAAAGATGTTTCTGTGCACTTAAGAATGAATCCTTCTGCTGCCACCAATGAAGACGAATGAGCTGTTCAACAGTTGCTAAAGTATTTTTTATTTTTTTCTCAATTGAAACTATTCTTTGGACATCCACTGCAGTGGTCTTCTGTCGTCTACCAGATCGTTTGTTGTTGCTGAACACACCTTGCACACCCATTCTTGCTTCCTAACATTGTATCAAACTGTCTCTGATTGATTTATTCAGATTATTTTAACCTCAGGATGGCCTGCTTTACTGGCATTGACACTTGTTTGGTCCTCATGTTGACGGGCAACTGCAACGGACTCCAAATGCAAATTCCACACCTGGAATCAAGTCTAGACCTTTAGTCGGCTTTATTTTGCACAAACCAATGATGCAAAGGCACACAGCCGGCCAAGAAACAGCTGAGCAGCTTTTGCTCCCTTTTTTATTTTTTCTTTATTTCAAATTCAATGTGCTGGATTACAGAGCCAAAACAACAAAGATGGTGCCACTGTCCCAGTACTTTTGCATTTAACTATACATCATTGGGATTTAGATTATTTTATTCTGATGGATAGGAGCCATTCACTATGGAATGCAACATTGTTGGTAAATTAGTCACATCTGACGGTGTCCTGCCCGGACGACTAGATTCCTTGTCAGATTATAGTCACATTTGGTCTGATCTGCCACTACCCATCTAGGTTCATCCATTTTCAAATGCTAATCCTTGAGCCATTGAGGTATCCCTGCAAGGACTTGGAGAGGAAAAAATCACATGGAAAATCTCTTGTGTGGTGTCTGTGAAATGTGTTAATATAAATGATATATGGTGTTGTAAAATAATTTGCAGAATATTTACACGCATGTATTACTTGTCTGATAATTTGCTAGTGTGCTTTACCGCCGTTGAGCCATTCCACAGTGACCAGAAAAAGTGCTGCTTGCCAAAGGTGATCAGATCAGTGATGTGACACAAAATGGTGCATTTGGTCTGCCTGCCTATAATGGCTGTCTCTCCCACAAACACAGACAGTGCCCTCTGCTTGCAGTAAGCATGTTTAGATGATGCAAGATGGTGCTCCACTAGATGTCAGTAATGCTGTGCCTCTGGTGTTATATATATACACAGCGGCAGAATTGTAGGAAACTCTTGATTTCCTTCATAGATGTTACGAGGAACTTGTTACATTTAAAATTGATACTTTGCATGCTGGTAAAGGTCTCAGGTTTGTCGATTTTGATATTGACATTTTTCAGCTCACTTCAATCTCTTTGTAAAGGCCTGCTCTGGGTGTTATTACATTTCAAATGATCTGTTAAATTTTACTCGACACCAGTTCATTATTCATTTTTCATGAGGTAAAGTCCCTCGTGCTTCTATAAAACTGACTTGTGCTTTTATAAAATCCTATGAGGAAAATGTCTAGGTATGATATTTTTCCTTAATGCATTCCACTTGGGACACGAATCTGGGCGGAAGGATGTAGGATTCGTGTCTTATTGTACATTTCAGCTTCTCCCTCGTCTTGGGGATTTGAAGTGCATGAAACCGCCTGGTCCAAACCAGCAGGGCCGTGCGCGTTTTATTTGGTTGACGCCTGGCGATCCCCTCGCTCGCTGGAATCGGGTGCGTTCGGAAGAGAGCTACCGCCTCTTGTGCCTTTTATCTAATGTCCTGAACAGTGTGGCCTGCCCTGTCCCTTTAAAGGTCCCCCCGGCTGTTGGGGAGGGGGAGCGTCCCCCACCAGCCTGGCCTTGGGGCCGGGGGGGGGGGGGGGGGCCGGGCAGGCAAGCAGACGGGCAGGCGGCAGTAGCATGGCAGCTGTTGGGAGCTCAATGGCCCCTTTGTTCTCCCCGTGCAGACGCTTGTGACAGCAGCAGGTGCCCATTGGATGAGGCACCAGCCGCCACCAGCAGTCACACCTGGTCAGAGAGAGCATCAGACAACTGTCACTTAAATCACCTGAACGGCAAGGCAATAGACTATAGTAAGCTGCCAGTGAGGAAACCCTCATAAATATCAAGCATGCAGAGTAATCTGTGCATTCGTTTTCATATTTTGAAATATGGTTCTGGTATCAGATTTTGCTAGATTTTAGGTTAACCTTGTAAAGAAAAATGCATTATGTGTGTTTGTCAGGGAGAGTGAGAGTGAAGGTGTCTGTGCATACTAATTTGTGCTCCCTGAAAAAAAATTAAACAGATCGTTACTCAGGCCTTTACTTGGCCCTCCTCATCAAATACGTCCTGCTGGGCAGTGGAAAAAGGGTGCTAATGGATCACCAGCACTACATTTCGTTATATATAATGGCATCACACACAAATGCCTAAAAATATCTGAAAAGGCAGAATATTCTGAGGATGAAGTATAAAACTACTGTATTTCCCTTCTACTTGATGTGGAACAGTTATGAGTGTTAATGGGCATATAAGCTTTCATAAACGGCAACCATTGTTTCTCATTCAATACTTAAACTTAAGTATAAACTCAACTTGTGTCGTTAAGAATTCTAAATTCATAGGAAATATGGTTATGCTCTGTCACTGCACTAACATAGCTCTCCTTGTAACTGCATATTAGAATTACCTCCTGCTGGGACCCTCTTCTCAGTGTGACTGTCCATATGTCCAACTGAGGCTGTGATAATGAGTCTAGGACAGTGACTGAAGACTTACGATTAAGCGCTGCAGTAGTGGAATGCCAAAATCCTCTTCTCCCCTTCCAAATCCAAGTTTATTCTCACCTGCTCCTTTCCAAACAACATGAAATATCTTCAAATTCAATTAATGATAATATAAAGAATCAGCCAAGTCACATAACTGAAGATTTGTTCAAATCAAAGCTGCAGGTAGGTAAGAAAAAGGTGCAACACTTGCTCTTGAACACAAACTTATAATTAAAAATGATTTTTGGCTGACGTGGGGGGTATACTACGAAGCAGGATTACCGAGTTAGCTAGATAACTGCACTGAGTAAAACCCAGAACAGCTCTTTTTACTTCAGTCCATGTTCCAGATTGAGGAGGGTTTTGGATTTTACTCAGTGGCCTTCATAAAATAAATAAATCTAGGATGAAATCAAAATACAAAAAAAAACATATTAAACAATGGTGTACTTCTGTATTTCCATTTACCATGCATATTATTATTATTATTATTATTATTATTATCATAATGAATAATAATAATATAAGTTGTCCTCCTTATTTTCCAGTATACATCAATAAAGTGATATTGAATAGATAGCAATACATCTGAAAGCTCTTCCTCTTATGAACAAGGGGAGTACTTTTTATCTAGCAGTCGATAGAGGGCTCCCTTTCTGGCTGTCATCGAGTTGTCAGATGCCCCATGTCACCCTGAACACGTGGCTACAAGACAACGTGACTGTGTTTACACATGTGACTGCTTAGGACACTCCTCCAAGCGCTATCCACGCCCTCTGAGGAACTGCAAAGGCGTGTTCATCGAATGAGACGCGCCTCTTTTTACTGTCCCGGAATCACAGCAGTTTTATGGCGGATGGGATGTAGCTTAACTTTCAGCCACTGACATAGTTGATGAGTTTCGTGGTGGAGAAATATAATAGGTTCTTCGACGCGCTTAAGTTCAGTTACGCCTACCACAAAACTTCAAACTTGTAAGAGGCGCCAGTGAAAGGACCGCAACCGTTTGGGCAAGCGTATTTTTTTTTACATGAAAAGAAACCAACCAATTCACGTTGAATCGTTGGCTCACGACTTCCATCTGTTTCCAAGGTGGGAAAATCGAAAATACATGCAAAAATTCCGATAAAATTGTTAGAAACTGCTAATTTAATATATTATCAGTATTATACAGAATGCTGGTAACCGATTATAGTTGTCACCAACCTAATGGAGATGTTTTCATTGCACTACGCGATATGCTACGGGCATACCTACTTATCTTTGTAATATACGAGTCAATAACAATCAGAATCAACTTTTAGTCGGTAATCATCTAGCAGATATAAAGATTTGCGGATTTGGGCGGCACACATGCATTTAGCTGATGCCCTCAAACAGGCTGCAAATGAAGAGATGGAATTGCAAGTGAGTTCGTCAGCCATTTTTGTCCTATAATTGAAATGACAATCAAAGTGTAAATGTAAGCTGCTATAATTAAATGTATGAGGAACATTGAATAAAGAGAGTTTATTTGTATTTTAAATGAAGCTATCTTTAAACAGTAGCCTTTCACGTGTATCATTTAGTCCTAACATAATTTGTCACCTACATGACACATACTGTAGGATGAAAGATAACAAAATAAAATAGACAAAGAAAGAAACGAAACAACACATTCAAGACAGATTTCAGCATATTTAAAAGTATTACATATTTGGATGACCTCAGAGAGTACTTTGGGTATGATTGGGGGCAGAATATGGCTGGGGAGATGAAAATTAAATAATGTGAGTATCTAGTCTCAGAAAATGCTGAGCAATATTTATCTTGTCTTTCAAAACAACTTCTTTATCAGTCCAATTGTCTCAGGCTAATCCTGGCCTTTTTGCGACGTGAAGTCACTAACATTACCACTGGAAATCTGCGACGAAGGGTCGATTCCTGATTACATGTCAAAGGTTTGCCAGTGATTTGCCTACAGAAGCATGGTATCAGTCTGTGGGCAGGGAACATTTTTTAGGATGGGCATTCTTAGCTCTTCATGCCCCCTTATCCTTTGATTCATTTCACACCTAAGCTACTGAACAGCAGCTTGTGTCTCCTCCAATTCTTATCTGTCTGCTAGATTTGCATAAGCCCACCTGGGTCTGAGTGAACTCTACTTTACATTTTTTGTTGCTATCACACAATGGTTGACGATGAAACATAGAAACATGCCATCCTGAGTAGTTCTTTTTATAGTGAAATCAGTTCAACATGTCTATATATACAGTGGGGATGGAAAGCATTCGGGCAGTGACACAATTTTAGTTGTTTTGGCTCTGTACATTGGATTTAAATGGAACAGTGAGTATGAGGTTAAAGTGCAGACTTTCAGCTTTAGTATGAGGGTTTTTACATCCATATTGGGTGAACCGTGTCGCAATTGTAGCCCTTTTTATGCACAGCCCCCCCCTGATGTCAATGAGCCTCAAACCATCACTCTGCTGCCAGATATGCAGTAGATATGGATGGATCACTTTAAGGGTTGTTTCTCATTTTCCTATTGAACTATGGAAAAATCAGGAGAAACAACCCTTAACGTGATCCATCCATATCTACTGCATATCTGGCACAGATGGATGGCTTGAGGCTCGTTTGATACCTCAGACCCTTGATGACCTACAGCCATTTAGCCAACCATGTGATCCATACTGTTCCAGTGTAATTTACAGCTTAATCTAGCCCCCACCCCCAATTCCTATAGAGATCCATTCAAATGCAGAGAGGTTATAGTATCACTTGTAAGAGCACTAGAAAATAAGATATCAAGAGTCATTTGATGTTGTTGGGTCACAGACATCAGAAAGGCATGGCATGCAAAGGATATGCAATCAAATATTAAATGTGATAACTTTATTTAAGTTTATGTTAATTTGTCCAATTACTTTTCGTCCCCTAAAATGGGGGGAATGTGTATAAAAGGGCTACAATTGCTACACGGTTCACCCGATATGGATGGAAAAACCCTCAATTTAAAGCTGAAAGTCTGCACTTTAACCCGATAGTCACTGTTCTATTTCAAATTCAGTGTTCTGGAGTACAGAGCCAAAACAACAAAAACTGTGTCACTGCCCGAACACTTTCCGTCCCCACTGTATATACAGTATATATACACTAGATGGCCAAAAGTATGGACACCTGCTCCTCCACATCTCATTCCAAAATAATGGGAATTGATATGGAGTTGGTCTCCCATTCACTGCTATAACAGCCTGCACTCTCCTGGGAAGGCTTTCCACTAGTTATTGGAACATTGCTGCTGGGATTTGCTTCCATTCAGTCAGAAGAGCATTAGTGAGGTCGGGCACTGATGTTGGGTGATTAGGCCTGGCTCGCAGTCGGCTTTCCAATTGATTCCAAAGTTGTTCGATGGGGTTGAGGTCAGGGCTCTGTGCAGGCCAGACAAGTTCTTCCACACCGATTTCTGTATGGACCTCACTTTGTGCAGAGGGTTATTGTTATGTGGTCCAGGACACTACTGAAAGTCTGATTTTGATTTATAAACGTCCCTATTAAACCCAAAATCTGTTTGTTCACATTTTGTATATATACTGCCACAATTTTTTAAAGAAGGGTAGACATAAAATGAAAGATTCATCACATTTGAAGTTTTATTAATTCATGTATGCCCCTTTTTAATTTGACAGCAAGATATTGAAGAAAATATGATGAAAACACACAGATCTTGGTAGTGTCCTCAAACGTTTGGACCCCATGCACTGCACACACACACACACACACTTTTCATTGTTCCATAATCCTGTAAAGATGATTTGAAGACAAATATATATTTTTTCTTGTTCTATTCCTTCTTTGAATGCAAATAGTAAGTAATTTGCATATTATGATTCTAATGAAGCTCTGTTGCTATCTGTCATTTCACAGCATTTCCTAGTGCTTGCCACAGCTGTTAAGCAGTCTAAAACATATGATGGGAGATGCTGCCCAACATTGGCTGGGCAGAAAGAAATACAAACTCCAGCCGTTTTGAATGATATTATGCCAGAAGCTTAGTGTATCACTGACTTGATACACTTGGCTTCTATAAAAACTACTTTGTGCTCTGAATATTAAAAACCGCCACTGCATATACAATTTCAAACCTTTGCTAAGTATTATATTAGTAGATAGTTTCCAGTGAAACATATCTCAAAATAGCATTAGTAGGCTATTACCTTTTTACTGTACATTTTTTAAACATAGTACCAGTACTTGTGTATGTGGTGTCAAGGAGACAAGACTATACAACTATTTAATTTGTAAAGAAACAAAATTGAAAAGGCTACACATGACGCATACAAGTCCTGTCAAGTTATTAGTTAGCCGATGACACTGACAGTATTTGTGCTAATTGTAAATTGTGTAATAAATCTATGCCGTTTTAATAATATGATAGAATAACTACAATTCGGGTAATTCACTTTTGTCTGTTTTCATTTCATAGCTATGCATGTGATTGTTTGAAAGCAACAGTATTACATTTTGTTTCGGACCATTTACCCAGAGTACACCAGGAAAGAGAGAGGGGAAAATGGCGCTGTAGAGGCGGCGCTGAGATCACAGGGAAGCAAAGGGGCTTGGTGAAATTGGTTGAAATCTAAAGTTGCTGGTAAAATGCATCATCGCCAAATTCTTGGATGGCCAACGTTTGCAGCAAAAGGAGACCACAGGCTACGGTCTTCATTGGCCGTTCAACTACATTTACAAACATTTCTTAGGGACTCGCAAAAGCCCTGAGTTTAGTTTATGATGTAGCTGTTACTCACACGAAGTGGGGAGGCTTCAGAAAGAAATAACAACGAAAACGACGAGTCGCTTCCAGAGTTTCCTGATTTCGGGAGGAACATGTAAAGGTAAATTAAAAAGAGAAAAATCCCAAATACGGGGTTTTAATGTATTGCGTGCATACACGTAACACTAGCCTACTGAGTGGCCTCAAACTGCTGTGATCATATTTGTTTTTCTTCGTTTGTTTCTCAAAGTGTGCATCTGTACTAAATACAGCTAACGTTAGTATCTTTAAGTAGGCTACATGTACATAGCCTATGTATGTAGTGCGTTAGATTTGCTGCAGGAGCAGCTGACAAAGGAAAGTTTTAAAGTCACTTGTGGCGTCTTAGCTAATTACTTAACTTTACCCATGCCAAAAGCCCCTTGATAAAACACTGGACATTCTAAATACAAATACGCTAACGTGAGTACCTACTAGTACTACCTACACAATTTAGACCGCAAACTCAATGCGTTTTGTTAATTTGCCTAGATGTGTTTGATTTCAAATTATTTTGGTTGGTGTGATGTTAAGCGTGCCGCGTAGCCTGTGAAATCAGTTTGATGTTGGATATTCGACACAATCAACAGACATTGAGCAGACCTTCCCAACTCCTCGGCGCATAAACTCGCGCTCGCAGCGTTTGTAGTCCGCTGTCGGGCTAGTTAACCCCCTCAGCGCTGTTTGACTGGGGCGCTTGGTTAGGGACCGTCAATAAATTGCTAAGCGAAAGGAAAAATGCATATCATTTTCAGTAGCTTTGAGGTCACACCACTCAAAACCAGTATCACAAAATTGTACTGTTAATCCCACATAGGGCACACCTTTTTAGTGTCAATATGTGCTGATTAATATTTTAATAAATGTTGCAATGGAAAAATGATGGATTTACATTATTTGAATGTAAAATAATATATTTTTTCCAGTAGCTTCCAGGGCACATGAACCATTGACTCAAAACCAATACCAAATAATCGTACTATTAATCCCAAATAGGGCACGCCTCTTCATTGTCAATATGTGCTTATGAAGGTTTTAATAAATATTGTAATGGAAAATTATGGATTTCTTTTTCAGTATCTTCCAGTTCACATGAATCGGTTTACATTTCTCATTTTAGGTGATGCCGTGCTCACGTTACCTATCCATTGTAGTAACTCATCATAAATTGCATAGGAAAAATAGTCTCAGAGCGCGCAAACTTGTTCGAACTGGTAAATCACAACATTTGACAGCTAATGTTCACTAGTTGTCTATGAGAAGCAGTATCCGTGTAACACTAGTTTATTATTTAAATAGTTGATGCAGTAATGTTATGTTGGATTACGGAGGTAATATATACCATAAACCATAAACATTATGCTACCTCAGTGTTTCCCCTATAATATCAGTGTTTCCCACAGGATTTCCTGAAACTCTGGTGGGTGGACCCCAAACTGTGTCAGGTCTGGGGGCGTGCTCCCTCGGAAGCAAATTTTGTCAATTTCAACAGCTAAATGTATCAATTTGGTGCTCTTTGAGATTAAAATCTAAACACTAGATCCACAATTCTTTGTGATTGGAACATGGGAAATGGAACACGTGAAATAATTTGGCTTTTTTTTGGCTAGACAGCTAGCTAATATCAGACCACCAGGAACGTGGTCTGATGAAAAATATTCAAAAACTTTGTCAGTAGACAATACATAAACCACCACAATGCATTTTAACCAGTTCTAGCCCAAAGCTCAGCCCTGTCTTTAAGTGCGATTGAAAACTACAATAAAACCCAGTGAATACTTGTTTATTGACAAGAAAGCCTCTGAATCTGACTGGCTTGCTATTAAATCTTGGCTACCTCTGTTGATTCTTCATCTTAGTCTTCTCTCTTGTCTTTTCTTAGTAATTTTAAAAAGTAGATCCTATTATATAAGCCAAATGAGCCAAGCGAAGCCAGACAGAGATTCTTTAAAAAAATAACTGAGAACCTGCAACTGAAGGGATACTATATTTCAGTGAGGGAAACACACAGCAACACAGCGGGTTGCGTTTTGAAATGGATTGCGTTACACCGCTTTGATATCCCTTGAATAACGTTATTTATTTATTTTTTTTAAATAATTGTATTCTCTTCCACAAGACAATATATATGAACTAGGGTATATTTTTTGTTTTTATTTTCAGGTTAGCTAGCGACATAACATTAGTTGTAAAAAAATGTATCTTATTACCTTGTTACGTTAGCTTTTTTTTTCTTTTTTAAAAATTTGTTTCAGATTTTTTCCCAATTTAATAGCCAATTGAACCCCTATTCTAATTCAATTCCTCCCGTATAGCAAAAGCTAGAGAACCACCGCTATACAACCCTGTCAGCTGGTTGTAAGAAGGAGGGCGCCACGTCCTCGACAGGGCACGACTCCTCGAGCTCCTGACCGTGATTCCAGCTCGCCCAGGGCCTTTCTGTGCACGGCGATTTTCTCCAAGCCCCTCCCCCCACCTGGAAGCAGCCGCCAATTGCCGCTCCCACAGGGCACCGGCCATGCTCGGATCTGGCAGGACCCATCCTTGGAGTACAACTGCACCGACTGAAAGTCTGCGCTCTTACCGTTGTACCACCGCGGTGTCCATTACGTTAGCTTTTGATAAATGAATATCGTAACACATTCGTGAGCTTGGCTAGCTTAATGCTGAAACAATATGTATCCATTATAGTGTACCACAGAGGGGTTAACTTTCACAAACATACTAACCACATCAATCTCCTCAGAATCATGAGGAGATGCAGCCTCTGCGTGTGGCAGGTTTTCTGTGTAAGCAGGGGGAGAGGCATCGTCCAGGGTGAAGAGGGTCTTTTTGAAGCGACTGGGCTACGCTGCGCACACAAGCCTACAATTCAAAATTGATACATTTTTTCTTTTAATAAAAATGAAACTGTGGCGGGCCGCCACATTTTAATACATTTATGGGAAACACTAAATATACATTAGAACCAACACCAGGTGAACAAAATAATTTTTTTAAGGCAGAAAATAACGCAAATATCTATTCATTCAGGAATCAATCATTGGCGCTTCGAAGCCTCTGCTTGGGAAATCTAAGCGAGATGGTAGCAAAAATGGAGTGGACACGAACATGCCGTAACGTTATGTTGCACTATTTACAGTGCCAACAAGAGACATAGTGACATTGCGGTTCCACAAGAAAATATGAAATATCAAAAACTTACTTTCACTTTGAGAGGCCTTGGAAAAGAATCAATCAAAGAAAGCCGGCATGTCTCTGTCTGGTCCATTCCATTTTTTGTTACGCTCTCGCTCAGATTTCCCAGACAGGGGCTCTCAAGCGCAAATGATTATTGATTTCCGAATGAATAAATATTTGCGTTATTTTCTGCATTAAAAAATAAATAAATAATACATTTCAAAATTATTTTCTTGGTCTGGTGTTAGTTCTCCTATATTGTGGAAACACTGCATATGGAAAACAAAGTGCAATTATTATTATTATTATTTTTTTAATCTGACAGGCAAATGAAAACCAGCTTTTGGATTACAAATAGACCATCTACTTTTTTTTCTCTTTGATTGACAGGACATTATTGGAGCTGACCATCGGTTGTTTTTAACACATTTGGTCGATACCGGTCATTGGCAGATATATCGGTGTATCCCTAATAAAAAGGTATGCTCTCTGTGGGATTGACATTAGATTTATTTATTTTTTTAATATTGGTTTTGAGTCTTTGGGTCATGTGACCTGGAAGCTATGGGAGCTTAGCAATTTATTGACGGTCCCTAACCAAGCACACCAGCCATTGCCAGCACTGAGGGGTTGTTAACTAAACTATCATCGGACTATTAACCCTGGGTAATGGCCTGAGTTTGTGCCGCTGAGTTCGGAAGGTCAACTTTGTCCCAAAGAATAATACACAGTCACTCCGTCAAAAGCATGAAATGTACACGTGAATTTGAACCAGTGACTCTGAATCTCCCAAAGCAGTAAATGTTGGGAAGAGGGCTTGTAACCCAAAGGATGTGGGTTCGATTCCCAGGTAGGAGAGTGTCGTTGTACCCTTGAGCAAGGTACTTCACCTGAATTGCTTCAGTAAAATATCCAGCAGTATAAATATATCCTATGTAAAAACAAAAGTTGTTTAACCCCTTTGCGTAGATGCAAAATTTTGTCAAGCCTCTGCAAAATGTTGGCAGTGTACCCTGTTGTCCCTTAGGGGTTGATTTACTAAGATCCCAAATAAGGGGTGTTATTTTGCGGGCGCAGCCAAAGTAATTGCATGCGTTATCATTTCACACTTTGCGGGTGTTCAACTTAGAGTCACTGTGTAAATTACTCCAGCCTCAAACAGCCATATTTAAATGAGATTTTGCATGTTTGGAATGGTTATACTGTAAGAAAACAGTGAAAAGACTGGCAGCAATGTTGCTGTTTTTATGGTATATTTTTAGTGTAGGGTATTGCCTACTGTTGCACTGAACGAGCTGGCGGTTTATTACGAACTGTTTCACTGGATCTCTCTTTAGTTTTTCTTGTGTATTTTGAGTGTTATCTAGAATGGGCCAGTTAATTGGCCCCCATTGTTACGCAATCATTCAGAATGTTCAGTTATGGATATTCCCGTACATTCCCGTATATTGCTACAATAACAGCCTTTCCCCAACTTCCTTTCGGGCTTAGTAAATCACTTTACATGTACTAACATAATCTATTTGCATGACCACCTCCCACTATTTCGCGAAATAACGTAGGGACACCCAATTTTGCATTTTCATTCAGGCTAACCTGCAAAAATGAGAAATCAAGGTATCTTTCAATTTTATCTTTTTGGTATTGTGAAAACAATGCCAGAAATAGATCAAATTGAAAGATACCTTGATTTCTCATTTTTCCCCCATATTTCAAATTTTTGCCCCATATTTCCCCCATTTTTCTGGAAACTCCAACTAATGTTAGGGTTTGGTATCTTTGAAATTTTTCGTTACCAAAACCAATAACCTTAATTCGATACGATACCTGCGCGATACTTTTTTTGGTTCTTTATATCAGGGCTGCCCAACCCTGTTCCTAGAGATCTACCATCCTGTGGGTTTTCATATCAACCCTAATTTGGCACACCTGATTCTATTAATGAGCAGCTCAACAATTCTTTATAGCTGTTGAATGAGGTGTGCTTTGTTAGGGTTGGAGTGAAAACCTACAGGATGGTAGATCTCCAGGAAGAGGGTTGGGCAGCCCTGCTTTATGAAAACTTTATATGTTTATCGGCCGACTACGTTTCCATAAATTATTATAACTGATATCTTTACTATTTGTAAACATTTTCATTCTGTTAACAGTATGTCATTGTACAATCACATAAGTATTATTTTGTGAAAAGTATGTCATTGTAAAATGACTGATAGGTAGGCTATTATTCTGTAAACATTGTCATTGTAAAATGGCAGAATAAGCGCAACACAAGAAAATAAAGTGCAATTTCAATCATGTCATTTTGTAAAATGAAAGAATAGGGACAGAAGAAAATAAAGTGCAATTCCAAAACTGTCAGGCCATCCATTTTGGAGATTCAACTGTATTGAAAGGATGCTACCCCTTTACTACAAAGTGGGTTACAGCCACCAAACTATATGCCGTTGTTTACATCATGGTGGCGTTCGCCTCTTTTTTTTTCGTTCTTCAGCTTAGTTCTACTTGCTGCCACAGTAAAGGGAGTTACGGAAGGGGTGCAATCAGCTACACTAACTTTCACAGAGAGACCTTAGTACGAAATTAAATGGGAGATTGAATAATATCACAACTGTCTGCTGCAAACGTTTATTTATGATAGCTTCAAAGATACGAGGTAAGCTAATAACGTTAACGGAACTAACATCCACTTTAGCCAGTTACGCAGACGTTAAGGCGATCGTTAATATCCGAACCAAAAGTTCTGTTTGTGAGAACCGTATCTGTTATTCAATCATTGACAGCAGTCAGAAGACCCTGCACTGGACGATGAAATGCTTTACCATATTCGATATGTTACTGGTGTTTCATTTAATAGTAGTTTCGCAATGTTTGCATTTTATGCAATGGATTGTCCGCTGGCTGCGAAAATAACATTCACGTCCAGAAGTAGCCTACCGTAAAGTATCAAAATTTGGTACCGTTTTTTCCAAAATGTATCAATACTCGGTAGGACCGACACATTTCAGTCAGGCACCGTTTTTCGATACCCAACCCTAGCTAATGGTGGTGGTATTTTTTAAGTGGAAGTGTAACGTTAGTGGCTAACTTGCCACTGTAGGACAAGTAGTAAAATGCCCAGCCCCTCCGTTCCCGTTGTATTCAGTGGGAGTGGCAACCTGTGACTGGTGTTGTCTGACACCGCCCATAAACTGTAAGTTGTAGTTCACAGTAAAGCAGGTAACTGGTACATGTGCTGTAGTTTGGGGGCTATATCTCTGCTCTCACTAAAGGTAGAAAGTTGGCTGAGAGCTCATTTTAATCAGGAGGAGAGCTACTTTTCTACAATTCAAACATCATTTTTCGGTGGAATTTCTTTTTAATTAACACGATAATTTGATATGATACACATCAAATTATCCTGGATTGTTTAAGCGATGTCTGTGATGCAGGACCCTGGTACGTGATACAAGGCCCTGGTCCATGGCCCAAATCGTAGCTCAGCATATGGCGAGTTGTTAATTTTGGGTCTTTCCCAAGCAATGTGTGCATGATCATAACCTATTCAAAAGCCAATCAACTATTTTTTGTGGAACATATGCTGTCCAATTTTACTTTGATATAAATCGCCCAAGCAGGAAAAATGCATCCTTTGCATTTATTGTTCATTGTCTTTTTTCTTTATTATAATGTTTTTTCTTTTCTGTTTTAGCCAAATTGTTATGGCTGTTCTTATACTGCACTGTGGTCCCGGGGTACTGTATTCCATTCTTTTTCTCAGGTAACCTGTGATGCAAATTGTCCGGTGACACAGGAGGAAAGTGTCATGATGGTCAGATTCTTTACCTGTTATCCTTGCAGTGTCAACTGTGGGCGCACTTGCGCAAGGTAGGCATAAACATTGTGCATACCTTCACTCTCATTGAAGGCTACGTATTGCTAGCTAGTTATCGATAAGGTAACGTTTCTCTGTCTGCACTAGCTAGCTCCTATATGGCAAACGATGGAGGTGTGTTGACTAACGCATCAAAAGCAATGCTGAAGTGGCTGTGTTTCTTTTGGACAATCTGCAGTATTTTGCTTGAATTAGCTTTACATTTTACATTCACTCTTATTGTATGAGGTGGCTAGCTAGTTAGCTATGGTGTAACGTAGTGTGACAGCCTACGTGTTACAGCCTACTACTGAATCTAATCTCAGATTAATGTTCCAGTGCCAGTGGGCAATGTAATGGCATTGGAATACACTTGTCATCAGATTATGAAATGTGTCACCATTTTGGGAGTAATATACTAAATTGTAATCCCTCTCTAAGTATATCCATGGCTTATTTCAAAATATTTATTCTCAAATCTACCTGCAAACAAATTGTAAAACAAGAATCGTTTGAAGTATTTCTAATTTATGAAAGGAAAGTGAAGTTTGTTTCATCAGAAGAAAAGGTCCTACAAAACTGTAAAGAGTAGGCTAGGCTATGCTTTGCATAGTCCTAGTTATTAGCATCAATATTCTGCAGCTCAATCGATTGTTTTGTATCATTGTAGCAATCGATGAATGGCGAATGGATAAACCCGTATTTCTGATTTTTGTTTATTCACACATGACTTTGTCCAAATGCATGATTGAATGCTTTATTATACACTGCCCGGCCAAAAAAAAAGTCGCCATTGCACCCGTCATGCATAGTGCCCACTATACAAGCCTCTGGAGGCAGTGTTATAATCTGGGGTTGCTTCAGTTGGTCAGGTCTAGGCTCAGCAACATTATGCAGCAATAAAATGAAGTCAGCTAAGTACCTGAATGTACTGAATGACCAGGTTATCCCATCAATGGGCATTTTCCAGGACGACAATGCCAAGATTCATCGGGCTCAAATTGTGAAAGAGTGGTTCAGGGAGCATGAGGAATCATTTTCACACATGAATTAGCCACCAGATTCCTGGCGCCACATTACTTTTAGCCTCAGGATAACTGTTTTGTTGAACAGTTCCTGTTGAAACTGTTGATAGAAAGTAACTTGTGGACAGCTCATTTTTACATATCTGTACAAATGACCATTGATTATGTTTGTTTATTTTTTTACATATCTATAGATGTGAAAGAGCAGATTTTTCTGGAAAACTGTTTTCACTATTGCACATCACCAAGTCCTGTTAACCAAACCGAAAAGCACTGAAAATAAATTATTTATTACCATAAATATTGTTTGACGTCGCGCTAATAGTGTGTGAACTGAACCAGCAGGTGTCCCATCTATCCTCATTAACAAATAATTCTGTTCAATTGGTAAAATAATGTGTTTTATTAGAAGTTTACACATTGACAGGATCACAATTATCCAACATTAAATGCTTTGTTGGAAAACGTATGTGAACCCTTGGATCATACGTATTTTTTAAAGTATCATATTTAATATTTGGTCGCATATCCTTTGCATACTGTTACTTCCTGAAGTCTGTGACCCATCGATATCAAAAGGCTCTATCTTATTTTCAGGTACTCTTACAAGCGATACTATAACCTCTCTGCATTTGAATGGATCTCTATGGGAATTGGGGGGTGAGACGAGATTCAGCTGTAAATTACACTGGTACAGTATGGAACGCATGACTGGCTAAATGGCTGTAAGTCATCCAGGGTCTAAGGTATCAAACGAGCCCCAAACCATCAGTTTGCGGCCAGATATGGAGTAGATGTGGATGGATCACTTTAAGGGTTTCTTCTGACTTTTTCTCCATAGAGTTCTATAGGAAAATGAGTCAGGAGCTACAAGGTGATAGTATCGCTTGTAACAGTACCTGCAAATAACATATCGAGAGTCTTTTGATATTGATGTGTCACAGACTTCAGGAAGTAACAGCGTGCAAAGGATATGCGACCAAATATTAAATATGATACTTCACAAATACGTATGATCCAAGGGTTCATATAATTTTTCCAACAAAGCATTTAATGTTGGATAATTTTGCTCAATAAATAAATTATAAAAGTGTTTTTTGTGTTTTTTATCAGGCTGGGTTCACTATCAAGTTTCAGGACTTAGATGAAGATGTGATCACATTTTTAGATAGAATTTATGCAGATATACAGAAAATTCTAAAGGGTTCACAAACTTTCTAGCACCACCGTATATATGTATATGACGGATTTTGTGTGTGATGAATGATATTTTACATACAGAGGTTTCTGAAGATCTGCTGGCCTTGCAATGGGGGTAATCAGGGCTTTCAGGGATTTGTGTTCTAAAGCAAGATATACACTGTAGAAGACATGAGAAGCACATTTTACAGTGAAGTTATTTTATTTTTTTGTCAGTTTGAAATGAAAAGAAAATTTGACAACTCATAAGTGGCAAATGAAGTTTCGCATGGATTTCTTGATAGATTATTGTGAATCCTGCTCAAGTTGCCATGTAAGGGAGTGTAAAAAGTAATACGTGGGTCAGGGTGAATTCAGATTGTTCAGTGTTCGCATCTACCTCTAATTGTGTTCAGTGTTCTTCAAAAACTAGGAAGGTAACGTTTGTTCTGACCGATCGAACGTAACTGCATCTGGCTGTTGATTTGAATTTCCTTAAATTGGGTTAGATGTTGTGGCCTTTGCTGTACCTCGTTGCTAGATCACAATAACAAAATTTTTTCCACACGGAACAAACATATGCTGATCAACTTTACCGAATATCCATGATATAGACTGCCGTATTGCTGCTACTCTACTAATGTTATATCATATTATTTATTGAAAAACAAAAAAGGGGGCTTTTTTTTTTTTTTATTAGACGGGTGCCGCTCTCACCTGTTTCTTGTCTGTCTAATTTTAACAAGCTACGACAGCCAACGCGGTGTATCTTTGGCACGTTCATCTCGGGTTTTTAAAAAAAATTTTTTTTTTTTACTCGATTCTCATCTGAGGCTTAAAAGCTTTCAAAATAAAAGCCATTCCAGTTTTTAATTGATTATGCACTGTGCTGTCGGGCTTGTATCTGTATTGGCTGGCATTAGCTTAGCGTGAACTTATCAGTATCAGCCCAGCGCTAAGATTATGGTCGATACGATGGCCAGATGTGACGTCCGTGTGCCCGGGGCGACACGCTTAATGTGCCATTGATGCCGAAAATGAAGTGGAAAATGTCATAATAGTCGTCGTCTGAATCGCTTATTCATTATTTCATTATTATTTCGTTATTTTTTTCCTGTGCCGATCCATGAATGTGGAGACTTGGTTGCAGTTTGCCTCTGCAATAATGTAAAACTCAGAGGTATAGGCATCGATATCAGTCAGTACAGGCAGTCAAATATTGGTTGTTGACATCAGCCTTAGAATTTCCATATTGTGCAAACCTACACAGATGTCTTAATTGTGATTTGTAAGTTGTTGTTTTTTTTGCAAATTAGCCATGCTACTGTCATTGCAGTTTATTTATATTTCGGCCATTTTAATTTCAGTGATGAAAGGCCTTACTTTTTTAAGACACGTGCCTCCGTTTGGACTCCATAAGTTGGGTTTCATGGCAATTGACAGTCCCTTTCTTTTGTCTGGATTGTCATTCAACTTCTGTCATTTAAGCCTGGGCACTTCATTTCACGGACAGGCAGGAGTTTCAGAAACTTCTAAAGTGGGTCTTGGGTGGAGGTGGGACAGTATTGTGAGTCCTTATAACAGCGTGTGCTGTACGAATGTGCTGTAGCCCATTGCAGTTCTACATTGCATGTTCTTGTTTATGGTTTCCCATAACCCTGCTATTCCCATCTGGGGTGCATTAGTACTTGTAAACAAGTCGCTACAGAACATACAGTATATAAGCTTTGATGTCATTGACTTTGATTTCCCCCCATTTATTTTTAATATTTAATCAACTCTTTACATAATTGTTATATAAAGCAGTTTTCATCATATGAAAATGCATTATGTGCATTTTACATACTGTCACAGCTTTTTTGGAATTGGGTTTTGTAGAAAGTGAAAGTAACATGTAGGTTCCCCTGGAAAAGCCTTTTGGGTTTGCCTCCCCCTGGTGCATCAAACATGCAAGTGCACCCAAAGCTGCTGCCAGCAGGGAAGCAATACTCCTCTTACCCACCGTTTCCTGTTTAGCACTTCTCACTGAGTGACTCTGGGCATCTATAAGATATTTACAGACTGCTTTCAAATTATTATGCTTTGTTTTTTTGTTTTTTTTTACAAAATAGGGCAGAGCTATAGTTTTATCTGTGATTTCTTTCTTCTCATGGGATTTTAACAAGTGTGAATTGTTTAAAATACATGCGACTTGCAATTTGTAACTGATTTTGTCCTGATCTGTTATCGTTGACTTACCCACGGCAAAGCTATACGATCGCTACTGCTCTAGTTGCCTAGTCGCTTTACAACCTAGGTTTGCTTCTCCCTGATCGATGATGTGGAAGAGATATTTCTCTGTGGCGGGCTCTCCGCTGCCAGTCTTGATGGTAAGCAGTGGGCCAAAAAGAGCAGCCGGTCATCCTGGCGAGAAATCTGAGGCTCCATTAGCAGCCTACTGTGGGTGGCCACTGATGGGGACAGGGGGAGGGGTGTGGGGGTGAGGCTAACCAGAGCTCCTAAGGGATTAGCAAAGCCCGTTTTGGGTTTGGGGAAGATGGTGGAGGTGGCACAGAATATTGTGTGTTTTATAAGTGTGCAGATGCTACCCTCTTGTGGTTTGTCACGCTAATTACACGGAACTAAATCAGTTTCTGTTACATAGCCACCACTCAATCCTCACACAAGGACTTTGAAGTGGGTTTTTCTGTAGTCATTTAATCTATTATCTGAGAAAATATGGAAGTAAACCTTTATTTTCTTATTGATTATTCATATAGGCTTTGTCTTGCTGTAGCATGTACTCGTATTTTGCCATATAATACTAAAATAGCTTATTTTTTGTATCAATATTCAATTTTGTTTTAAGAAGACGAAGCAAAAGGTTTTGCAGAAAAAGGAATGCTTTGAAATGCTGTGCCATACACTGTGGGCTGTTTTCCTGATATTTTAGAATTGTAACAACCTGTAAGCACACTAATAAAAAGGGGGTAATGCATAAATACAAATGTTTGCATCCTTTTGGAAGCCACACTGAATTTAATCATTTTATTCAGATCCCTTCAGAACGTGATTAGCCTATATGTGAACAACACACAACTGGCATGCCTAAATCTTTAATCATTTTCATAGATATGTGTCTGTATCCCTTGTTTGTGTTAAACACTTGGAACACTTTTGTCAAATATAGAATTAGTATTTTAGTGGTTTAATATCTGAAGAATGAATCAGAATAAAGGAGGGGGGGGCGGGGTGAGAAAGAGGCTTCTGTTCCTTTAAGGCTTTGTTTTTCGTAGGACTGCATGTCAAACACAAGGGCCGTTTCCTGTCAATTCTGTTTCACATATCCCTCGTTCCTTTCTATTGTAATTCCTTTAATTAAAGTGATTTTATTCACAGGCACACAGCTGGCATCGGCTACTTTCCATTAGGCATCTGAGTGGCCGCCTCATTGGTGGGAGGACCCGCTCTGGGGCTGCTTCCAAGGGAGCACAATACTATTTTCATATCCCCTCTGAGTTTGTTGTGTGTTTTGAATTTATTAATCATTGATTTTAATGCACGCCTCTTGACAGTGACAGCTAGCCGTGCGTTAATTAATTCCTGCGTCCCTGTTTTACAAAATGGCATTTAGAAACAATGCGAGGTTGGACTGGGTTTCTGTTGACCTATAAAGAAACGTACTGAATACAAAATATCAAAATTTGGTTCATGCGTTCTTCGGCAGATGTCATATGTACATATGCGTTGGCTGTTTGTATCTAATGGAGTGGACCGATCTTTTTGCGTACACCCTTTGAGTTTGGTGTAATGGTGACATGTTTCGGTTAGCCGTTAAACGCTAAAGGGATTCTTTTGTTGGAAATACGGTAGTCCTTCAGCCTTGCATGCGTAGAAGCATCCAGTTTGTAATGTTATTCATAAGCGATGCAGAGTTTGAAAAATGCTGATCTTTAGTCGAGAGCGAAGGTACAGTTGTGCGAAGAATAGGTAGACCTTCTGTTTATCCTTTGAGGTCTTAAAGAATTTAACTTTCCTCGCGGTACGTCGAGAATTGCTTTCATTAAACTCTGGTGGGGGGAAAAAGATTAAATCTCATAATAAACATATGGTTGCGGGGATGTGAATGGGTTTAGGATTTGAATGCGTTTACGCGAGTATCTTTATTTATTTATTTCAATAAAATCATTATTCCCCTTTCCTTTAAAATGACTGCCTGGTCGGTGCTGTACAAAAGATAAAAGCTTGCGCGTAATCCTTATTGACAGAAGGGATGCATATTCCTAAGTCTCAGCACCTTGCCCCGTGAATGCACCTCATCCTTATTCCAATAGTGTTTCTTAAAGCTAAAGATTTTCTGACAGATTGCTTTCACGAGATTGATTAGCACATGTTGTTAGTAAGCGAACTTTCTAACGTGAGAGAGGCAGCCACGGCTTAGCACATGCCTGGGGAAAAAAAAAGAAAAACGCATCCAAAAATAATGAAGCGGCAAACAGCCATGATCACACCCCGCGCTAGCGTTTAGCCCTTTCCACGTGCGGATCGCGCACAATGCCCCCAAATATGCTGACGGCATCGAAAGATAAGGGCGAAATTCCACATTCTGGCTTTGACAAAATCCTGACTTCCAGATATTACACTCCGGTAGGGCGCAGATCTTAAAACCTTGGCTTTCGGCGTAGTCGAAGAGGCACCGGTGAGATTTCTTTCTGTTTTCATGAAGAAAGTAATCTATCCAGTATTGCACATTGTACAGTATTTGCAAATGCTTTTGGTGTTGTGCTGTTTGGGTATTTAAAACGCGGGCCAGTTTTTTTGAGTTCAACGAAGGCAAAACGCGACGCTTGTGGTATCGAGCTGATCAATAGGAACCGCTTTTCCGTTTTTCATGACGGTTAAATAAAAATGTTCTGCAATTTTACAACTGATACAGCTCTGAAGTTGTACAGAGAAAGATTCCCTCGCCGTACCTATGAATGTTGACGCCAGCGAGCTGTTACTCATCTTAAACGGAAGAAGAAAGGAAGATTAATCGATGAGCCCCCGATCGTTCAGTGCCCTGTACTGACACTCATTGTCTTTATCAGGGCTTCCATGCTGGGCGAAGCAAGTTGCCATGGCATCCGTACACCGACGATGGCACTTCAACCCCTCGCTTAATGGCTTTGCGAAGGATGCCGAGCAGGGTTTGTCATTTTGTCGTGACACGGGGCGTAAATGCCGCGCCTCCGTCGCTGCACTGCGCAGAATGCCCGATTTCCTCCTCAAAATTTAGGCAACTCTGCTCTTCATTTACTGCTTTTTTTTTTTCGGACGTGCTTTCAGGGAAATCACTTTGAGAGGAAAACAAATTCACGTTCATTTGTGTTTCTTTTTTTTTTTAGTGTCAGTCATTACTTGAAACCGTCCACTTCTCTGTCAGTCGTGTTCTGTGTGAAGGATTATTGCTCATTTAAATAGCTGCCATTGATTTGGCAAAAAGAGCACTGAGCCATTGTGCCCAACAGGAAATCCCAATTTAGAATTTTTAGCAAAAAAATAGTCAAGCATTCATTCAGTACGTAATCCGAGATATTCCATGAAATCAGGGGTGTCTATTTACAATGGCCTGTTTAAGTCACTACGATGTTTTTAGACAAAGGTAATGCCTCCAGCTCCGAACACACGGAGAAATATTTGTGCAGAGGCAGTTTTGCCAGGGAACAGTTGGCACCTTTATATTTTGTGTGTCTGTGTGTGCGTTTCTCGTGCTTGAAAAATAAGTAGACGTATTCGTTCCAATATTTCTGCCTTTGGTAATACAAACTAGGGAGGTTAACTCCTCCGAAGTTAACCACTCCATATCCCCACCCCTTGTTAGTTCGGCGTAATTGTTCAGCGTAATTGCAAATTATTATTGGTATTATTTTGTGCGTCGGTTAAAGCGGGCATGTCTAATTGCGCATGACTTTGAACCGCTGACGTGCAGCACAATGGCGTCACTTTTTCTTTTTAAATATGTAATGTACTGCTTAAGACATTAGTGACTGGTATTGATCCTGAATCCAGGCATAGCTGTCTGGGAGAACGCAGGCCGTTCGATCAGCTCTGACCTATTGTTCCTCCGGAAAAAAAACCGAGGAGAGGAATCATAATTGGGGGAGAGGAGGAGGAGGAGGAGGGTGGCGTTTCTTCGCTTTTTTATTTTTTTATACATGGAGTAGGAAGGCTCAGAGCATGCTGCCAATCACCCATCACTCGCAGCTCAGAGCATGTGGAAGAAACCCTTCAAAGAAAAACTTTCACTTACCTTTGAAAAGCACAGTTTGCCTTGAGTCCTTTTAGCTCTGAGCGCTGCGATGGAGCACGGGGATCATACAATGCGAGCTGAAGCTTTCTGTGTTCGCTTGTCTGGGAATCAAATCTGTTGAAGCCATTCATAGAAATGTATATATTTTTAATCAATATGATCATCTTTTCTACGAAGGGTAAGGGTACGAAGGGTAAGCATAACTGTCGCTCTGGTTTGGAGGCTAACTGCGCTAACAGTGAAATGTAGGAAGGATACCAATTTCCCCCGATTTAAACGCATATAATATTAAAGCCAATCAAAGTACAGTACTTGTCAAAGTTTTTCTATACGTCGTGCTTGTTGTCACTAAATCTCCATGAGCTTGTCAGAGATTTGAAAAAAGACCATGGCAGCTGCCTAGCCAGATTAAACGGTTATTGTAAAAAACAAATTGCTAGAAAGGCCATGGTTTGATGAAGAGAAGCATGGCATTTTGGCCTTAATTGTTAAATCATGAATTTATTAAGCCCACTGTGTAACTTTTCAGTTTTCTTTCGATCACATTTGTTTGTGTGGATAAGTGGTCAAATGTCGTACGAACGTCGCTAAATATTTCAGAGTTTCTTCATTTAGTTCCATTCAGTTTCAGTCATGCTTTGACCCACGTTTTAATTTTCCATTCTTCCGTTTAATGGGCGTGTCATAATTTCCTCATTATTTATGCATGTATTTTGAATGTGTCCTAGCAAGTCACCACTGGCCATATTCCCGGACCCATAGTATAATGTACTGTACGCGTTAATGCTCTGAAATATGCCTGTCAGCAACAGAGGTAAGTTTGGAAATTTCCATCGGAACAGTGCATCACGCTCTCTGCCTGTTGGAGCCTTGACGTTATCTGTAGACAGATGCCACCCCTCTGTACGCGATTGTATTCGACGACAGAGATATAAAGCACTTCATTTTTGAGAATTGCAGAATAGATCTTTCACTGCAGTCTGGGGGTAATTCTGATTTATCGGTTTGTGTACATGCAGAGCGCAACCGGGATC
>CM056388.1:14656764-14859779 GCA_029718625.1 Synaphobranchus kaupii | reverse complement strand
CAGAGCGCAACCGGGATCGGGATCCCAACACCGCCTGACTTCCAGGGACTTTGCTTTATGGCCTTTTCCTGTTGGCGCGTTCTGGAGAGGAGCAGAAATATAGGCTGCCTGTCTGTTCCGCCGTGATTTCTGTCTCCGGCTAACCTTTCGTTCCCCCAAAAGAGTGCGGCGATAACTAGTGTGGGCCTTTGTGAGTAGCAAGTCGTCATTTGACTTTGTGTAAGCATTGTGTGCCCCACAACAGTACCGGGCCAATAAGCTGCCTTCAGCGCGGAATCGTTTCCTGAGAGTTCGCTCGCAGAGCTAGTTACCTTAGGAATGTGTGGCATTTCCTCAAGGTGATTGAGGGCTTTCAGAGGTGTCGGTTTGTGTTGCGCACACCCTGTCAGTAAAACCCAGCAAATAAGTGTTATTTTCAGTCTGAGGATGACAGGTGGTCAGCGGCTGTGAAGGGCAGAGCCGGTGCTGCTGAGTGCGATCTGATTGGCTCAAAGTGCCCGTTCTCGTTTATCCACTCGCAGGAAATGAGACAGAAAATGAACCTTATTTTTCGCTGGCTTTTATCCTTGAGAATCCTTTAATCTTAAAATCAGGGTTCCCCCCCTCCCCCCCCTCCTTAATGCAGTTTTGAACAATCCACTTCCTGGTGGTACGAGGTATTGAAAGGTAAAATTAAATTAAACTAAAGTGCTCATATTCTTTAAAACGAGATTGCTGTAAACCGACGCTGAATTTGTCTTTTGTCTGCTCTCACAAATGGATGGCGTGTATATTAACTGGCGGGTCACAAATTGCGCTTGAAACTTACAGAACATAGTAAATTAGATGTTGTTTCCCAGACAAAATCTTCTTTCATGGGCTCCACACATTACTTACCTCCCTTCCCCTGATGTAAAGTGTATTGTGTGCACTAATTGAGTGTGGTAACCCTTACAAGTCTCCATACATTAAGATGGCTGTCCTGAAAACACAACCAATTTATGGAAAAAATACAGATTTCAGAAATTGAGTAATGTTTTCTAAATGTCACTAGATTGAGCAAAGGATATCAGAAGTCAGTTGTCCTATGGTGTCAATGTAGGGTAAACTATCCGATAACACTGAGATGTTGAAGACATACATTAGGTAAAAAATACATTTTTGGAATATCATAGAGAGAAAATGTAGTTCAGGGCTTGGAAGATGGAAGAAATGATTCACATTATCCTACATTTCATTATAAAAGAAGATTTAGCTATTTTTTTTCTTCACATGACAAGACTTGCAATATTTTTCTATGAAAAGAAATGCTTTGAATATACATACTATTAATAATTTATCCCAGACTTTATTCCCCTTTGAAAGTTATTATGCATAATTGATATTTTATATGGGTACAAGCCTTACATGAAAACTCTGTTTAGACAAAGAATCGTAATGACATGTAGTTTGACAAGTCTGGGCAGGATTCTCATGTGTGGCTTGGAAATCATCGCCCCTTTTCACAATTAAATTGTGGCATTTGAAGATGGCGACGAGGCCCTATTTTCTTATTTATGAATCGCCTTATTTTTATGGGCCCCTGTAGCGGTATAATGCCATCCCTGAGTTCAGTTGCCTTTCTTTCGTCTGGGAATCAAACGCACGATCGGCTGATCAACACTGACCGCTGCCCATTGTAGGCCTTTAGTCTGCTTGAAATGACATCTGCAGATCCTCAGCTTAGTCCATTTTAAATTGTCAACAATTATAGTTTATGTAAGATGCACCAGCAAAGTCATTCACTCCTTTACAGCTATTCCTCACACCGACCTGGACTGCCAGAAAATAAGTCTGGGTCTGTTCCATCACTGCAGTGACCTCCATCAGTTTGCGCACGTGCCCTCCGTAGCATGTGCGGTCAGACGCGGGCTCCTGCCTGAGGATTAGAAACCGCTGCGCGCTGACCACAGGTGCCCCACAGCCAGGGCCGCCACTGTTCAGGGATGAGGCGGGGGAATCCCTGCCAACTGGAGCTCTGCCTCCTCGGGCAACACTGTGGCCAATTACACGTCTTCCCATAGGATTGCCAGCCAGCCGTCGGCTTTTGGAGCGGCCCCGGATCCGTTCCCCACCGCGCGCCTCAACCGGACGTGCTTCTTTCCCCCGCTGGAAATCGGTCGTGCCGATCTGCCGTCAGTACGCCCTCCGACGTGCGGTGCACCGTACCGCGTATGCCGCCCCGTAACCAGTCACGTGGCCTCTGCCGTTTCGCCTGTGCCCTGCGTGGCTCTGACTGTTTCTAATGGCTCTGCTTGCAGGCGGAAAGCGGCGAGTGACTATATAACGCTCTCCAGGAGAGGATGAGAGCCGTACCTGACAGACTGTCCTATGACATCACGGCAGGACCAGCTCACTGTTCACTCAACGTGCCTCAGAGACACAATTATCCACTTCATTTGAGTTACTGTGGTAATGGATCTCCTACCGTTTCTATGAAATAGGCCCTGGTAATTGTGAATTGTGTTATGGGTACGCAATCGCGGCGCTGCCCGTGACTCGATTATAAGTGACCCGCACCTGACCTCAGCCCCTACAACAAGTGAGAATGCAGCCCTGTGCATGGCCCCTTATAGCTTTAACCGGAAGCCACAGTAATAAAAGTAGTTCTTTAACTCCTGTGTGGCCCTGGTGGTGTACAGGAAGAGTGTCGCAGGCGGCGATTGCCGGCCTCCGTGCCCCATTCTAGTCCCCTCCGCTGACTTTTGTCCTCTCTTTCGATTTTCCCGGTTTGTAAAACCTCAACACGCCGCCTCGGGTCGGGAGGGAGAGCCGTCGCGCGAGCGAGCGTTCGCCTGACTGCGTGCAGCCGGCGGCCTCTCCATTCCGTGCTGCTGCCCGTCCTCTCACAGCCGCGCGGTTGCAGCATTGGAGAACTGTGCCGCCGACGCAGACGAACCCCAGGCACCGCCTCAAACAGACCCGGTGCCATTGCGGGATGAGACGTGGTATACCTCGTCTGCGTTTCCCGGTCATTCGGCACCTCCGTGACCAGGTTTTGATTCGGACCGTGCGGCGCAGCGCTGTACCCAGGGCTGGCGCTTTAGCCGGATCGCAGGGATGCAGGTTTTACTTCAGGTTACCCTCTCCCGCGTCATTTTCTGATAAGTAACAGGGAGGGCGAAGGTTTCCCTGAAAACGGGGGATGGGTGACGGCCGCGGCTTTGCGCGTTTTATTTGGCGGGAGGCGCTGTTGTCGACGGCAACGGCATTGGCCGATGCGTGAAAGTCAAGGCGGTGCTGAGGGACGTCGAGGAAGACGGGCAGGATGGAAGTAGCGGGGGACTCCGCTGTACGTTTGCCCAAGGCCCTGAGGTTTAAGCCGGGGCTGGGAAGACGCTCTTTACCTCCTCCCCTCTCCCCGCTCTCGTGTCCACACTGCGAGCGGGGAGCTTCGCTCTCATTCCTCTAACACTGTTGACACCTTTGCACCTGTGTGAAGACAGGTGTGGGTGACTCAGCAACGCGCTCTAATTATAAAAAGTGACATCTTGTCAGTGAATTATCTGGGCTAAAAGTCTTATTAAGTGTTAAGAGGCAGTGGGGGGTATCAGAACCCGAGGCGGGTATTAATATAGAGTTGAAACCCTGCGCTGTGTGTGTTTGATGAGCTGCTTATCATGGGCCCCTGCTGGTTCTGAGTGGGGAATCAGAGGGTATTGTTTGAAATACTTTGTATTGATTACGGCCCCCTCCCCGAGCCTCCCCCGGTTGTGTGCGACGCCGGCGCACTTTTTTTGTTCCGGAGTTGGAAAGGAGCGCTCCCGCCACCGCGTTTCGGTTCTCCCGCCGCCGCCGTTCGGGTCGCGCGCGAGAAATCTGTCTTTCGTTCCCCCCCCCCCCCCCCCCCCGCTAAATAACCGCAGCCACTCCGAGAGTTTCGGCCCGGGAAAATTAGCCACCAATTACGTCGTTTCTGTTTCCCATCTAAAAACGGGACGCGCAACAGCTTGCGTCTCTCCGTCGCCGATACGGGGCGGGTGCGTGGGGGGGGGGGGGGTTCGAGGCGCACAGCTGCGGAGAGCGCGGCGCGGGCCACGGGGAGGGATTGGAGTTAAGAGGTAGGTGCCATCCCTCCAGCTGAGAGGAATATTAACCCCGCTCCCCGGCGCAGCCTGACGAAAGGCGAGCTCTCTCACGAGGCCGAGCCTCAGCAGCGACTGCCGTGCCCCGCAGGAGAGGAGGAGGAGGAGGAGGAGTGCAAACTCCCCTCCTCAGTCTGCCCACAGTGCCCCCTGGTGGACCCTCCTCAACAGAGGGGGGGCGCTGGTGTCAGTGGTACATCAAGCACCTGTGTGTTGAGAGTTCACTCTCTCTCACAGAAAAGCCAGCCAAGCTCACTGGGGGAGGGAACAGAAACAAACGTTCACTAACGTGCGGTATTAGCTGAATAAAGAGAGCTTATTGTTTTCCCAGTCCTAGTGTCAAGGTCATTTGTGAGTCAAGTATTACAGGGCTTTTTGTTTTATACTTTTCTTTTTTTTTTTTTTTGGGTGTTTGAAATCTGTTTATGACATTACAAAATCTGTGACAAATATTGAAATACATTTCAGAGAATTCCCAAGCCATATGCGCGTGATTAGGGGATATGGTGTTGCATATCTATAATTTTGAAGCGCTGATGTCTTTGAAAGCCTGCAAATAATTTTCTGCACAATGCTGCCGTTCCTCCTATAAATAGAGAATTGCTCATGAGGCGTGTAAAATCCATATATGTACCATCTTTTCATTTGTATTAAGCAAAGCGTGTGTGTGTGTGTGTGTGTGTGTGTGTGTGTGTGTGTGTGTGTGTGTGTGTGTGTGTGTGTGTGTGTGTGTCTAAACTGTGTGTGTGTGCGCACGTGTTTGCGTGTGTATTTGTGTATGTGTGTGTGTGTGTGTGTCTGTGCGCGTAATATGTATATCCTTAGTTTGATGTTCACTGCCCCTAAGAGATCTCCATTGAGCTGAAGCCGAATGTGTAGCTAAAATAATACGCTTTCGGATGTAAACTGGGTTGTGTGCGTTGTCAGGCTGGGCTTATTGAAGCAAAAACATTCCATAACCTTAACCTTCTACCTGACCCCTCCCTGCTTTTAACAACTGCCGACATAGTTTTGTGCTGTTATGTGATCATGCTTGGATGAAATCTGTCAAACAGCTCCTTGAGTTATTAGGCTGTCTGCGTCTGACCTTTCTGCAATCAAAGATATATGACTTAAGGGCTCAGATTTGCCATGGCAACGGGTCCAATTTGCCGCCGTGAGAAAAGGTCTAATTGTTGCAGAAATTTAATGATCTAGAGCGACATCAGGGGCTGTGAGATTTTATGAACTGTTTACGCTATAATTTTCTTTTGTTAATGCATTCCGGCTTAACCCTTTCAGAACTGTCGGGAAGGAGTCCAGATTCTCTCTTGCCATCTATTTACACATATCCTCAACCTGTTTGCATTTTCTGGCTTTAAAAAAAAAAAACAGAACATTATCGCCTCGGCGACGCAGACATCGGTAATTTATTCTACAAGGTCAAATACAACTGAGATTAAAGTGTCTAATCAGTTAATTTGTTTTATTGAGAAGGACTGGGCGTGATTGGACGGAGGGGGAGAGAGAGATTTTGCTGCAGATTTGCACGTTGGCATTTTGACTGTTCATGAGGCTGAAAGTAAGACAGTGGAATTCTGTCACAGAATGTTGATGAATCTGAAAGCCTCTGTTGTTTTTCTCGCTCTCTCTCTCTCCTTCTCCCTATTCACTTCAATTTGCGGCACATTCATAGAAGACTGATTTTATTAGTTGCCGAAATAGACTTATATTTTATATCTCATTAAATATTCAAAATAAATTCAGCATATTTGAGATATTCATACATATTCAGTTCCTGTAACAAGGATCAGAATATTTTGATTGAGCCTGTACAGCGCAGACATTTTGAATTTCTTTTTGTATGTAGCTAATTTCATTCGGGGGAATGAGTTGAATCACAATGGATTTCTTTGTTTTGCCCCTGCCATGATGTGAGAGAGAGCCTTTTTGTATGACATATTTTGGAGGGCTTGTTTATGGGTTGAATTGAAAGACTTTGCACGTTATTGTATACGTTTTCTTAAGACGTATAGTTTATGTAACACGTGAAATTATATTTACATCTTCCTCAGAATTTATTAATATTCAAAATGTTAAAAAAAATCTGACAGTGACCATTACGTTGTTTACAGCCAGTGAGGGGTGTTGACACGCATCAGACTAGGCCTGACGCTGACTAAATCAACATCGCTTACGATGACGCAACGCTTGAGAAGCCTTCTTTAGCTAATTCTGTAACTTAATATATTGCGTGTGTGGCATCAAAAAGCAAAAGTGCAATTTTGTCTCTCTTTTGCCTGAGAATATTCATTCATCTGTGCTGGAGCTAAATTACTCTCTTTGAATGTGACCCCCATTAGATCCGGCAAAGAAGGCCCGCACACTGCTGTTTGCATTCCCGTAAGTTGTAGGAGCTGCACCCAGGGATGATTTATAAGAGCTGTGAGCCAAGTGACCATGATAAAATGCATTTCCATTTTAAAAGACTTTACCACTCAATCTGCGGAGTTGAGGAGGGAAAAACAACTCGCACAGAGAGGTGGGGGGGGCGAGGGCACCGATTGCTTCCAGTGTTTCGGAGACGGGCTGTTACTCACGGGGGGGGGGTCTTTTTTACTTTTAGGATCTAAAAACCAGGAAGGATTTATCACGGACACGCGCAAGTCAGAAGATTGGAGAGGAGACGGCATCAGTGCTCTCCGGCCAAAATATGAATTGTGCAAGGATTTGTCCGAAAAGTTTTCAGTTTCGACTGAAAAACGTTCTATATGTACGAAGCGACCTCTTCATTAGAACTGAAATACACTTGTGTTCGCATCTTTCTCGCTAATATTTTTTTCTAGGTTGTTACTGAAAAAGTAGTTTGTGTACTGCTTCCACTTAGTATTTTTCAGTAAATAAGGTTGTTGGGCACAAATTCCGCATATGGACGCAGCGCACTAATGTTGGGCCTATTAGAATTGGTAAATACTCTAAAGTTGGCAGAAATGAAAGTGCCTATAGGATGTCGTGACCCGCTACGAAGTGCCGCTGGCCAGGTCGTAATCTCTGTTGGATTTCGAAGTCTGGAAATATTTGTTGGAAGCTCAGCTGCTCAAAACATCAAATATTTTGAGTGTGTCTATTGCTGTGTGGGGTATGCCTTTGGTGCTTGAGCACAGACCTTTACATACCGCTAAGAAAATAAACGCTCACCGTTGTGTGTGTATCCTTGTGCATCTGTTGGGGCGGGGGGGGGGGGGGTTGTATGTCTTTAGCGCGTAGGCCTACATACGCAGAAGTGATAAAGTGATTTTTAGATAAAAATACACCTGTCTGTAGGACAAATACATAGCTGTAATTACTTGTCTAACCTAAATCTCCCAGCGCCAGATGTTGCAGAATTATGTGAGACAGAGACAAATTGCTCAATGCAGTTTTAGGCAGACTACAAATATAGATGTTTTAATCATCTTTTCCTTGACCCTATTAGAAGTCATTGAGTGTGAATGAAGTGCTCAGAAACTAATTGTAAAGATATTGCAGGTATCACGTAATCTCTGCTCTTCCCAGCGTGTCTCCGACATAAGGAGGATTACATTTTGATCTCTCTTTCTAATTCGGATTTCGTCCTCGGTTATGTGCCATTCATGTCTTTCTCTCGCCTCCCCTTTTGCCCCCCTGTCTTGTCTTTCTTTCAGATGCAAAAAAATAAATAAAAAATGCACTCGATGACTTGTACAAAGTGGTGAAGAATTTTGAAGCTAGAGCCAGATTCGCAGAAGACCTTGAGAATCTCAGGTGTAAGTTACAGTAACTCGATAATAACCCTTTCACGAGAGTCCCCGGGATCGCCTGCCATAGCGCACACCGGCACAGTCGGCCTCCCCGCCCTTTCCGCCGTCTGTATTTGAATTATACTTGAGGGAAAAATTACGCTTAGGTTACACAAACACCTCGCATATCCCTGCTTTAAAAGACAGGATAATAAGACTGAATATATATTTGCACAGCCTAATGTGTGTGTGCGAAGAGACAGCCGAGAGTAAAAACTCTGCTAATGGACATTTTTCAAGCTGAATAAGGCTTGGGTTTCCAGCAGCCCCATTTAAGGCGCACAGCATTATAGGTAGCGGAGAGGAGCAGAGGGATTTTTTCCGGTTTTCTGTGAAACGAGGGGACATTTTAATTATCCTTAGCCTTCCTCCTCCTACCCCTAAAAGCAGCCGTTTGGAGAAGTTCACTCTCCATGATTAGGGCACTTAGAATAAAGAGGTGAGAAGGCTTTGCTTTTACTGCACTAACTGGCAATGCGATTCAGGGCACACTTTCGAGTTGTGACTGTAGATGGGGGCGGTTCGCAAGTGTATAACAGCATAAAACCGACTGGAATTTATTACATTAGGTCCTGTGTGATTTTGGTTATGTGTGTCAATTTTAAATATCCACACAAATGTACTAATCAGAATCTCGGCCCGCCCCTCCCGCCGGAAACGCGCACTTTGTATTCGAAGTAAGTTCCGCGGCGCTGGGATTTTTTTTCTGACCATCAGCAAATATTTTCCACTTCTCTCTCATTAGTCTGCAAGCCTGTATGTGTTAAAAGCTGACTGTGAATATCTTAAATCTGGGAGATGATCTCTAAACTTTGCCTTGACCTATTCTGTTGGCCGTCCACAGTGGGCATTGTCATTCCGTCCCACGGCAGATGGCTGCTAAGCAAACCCGGCGATACGGCTCCGTCCGTAGCATGTTAGAAAACAAAAGAACCCGAAGGAATTTGTATTCTGCCTGTCAGTTTAATTTCCCATTTTTTATACACGCATTTATAACTTCTCCCTGTCACAAATGGACAGTATATTTAAGATTTAATATGATTGGGAAAGAAATGCAAATAGCACAATATTGCCGGCCTGCATTTTTACTTACATTGAAGGCGATTAATCAATAATTAATTTGAACCGAGTGCATTGATGGAGGCAAAATTATGAAAACATTTTCCATAAATCCAGACTTTATTGCAAGTGGAACTGAAAGAGATACAACGGAAGCTACTCAGTCATTTTAAGTACGCCACGCATTTGCTGTGTTGGAAGTAAAAGCTTTTCATTTGAAAAGCTAAACATCCAGCGCCTTTTACTGAGGAGATTTTTAGAGCCTGCTTAAAAACTGCTCTGAGTGCTCTGATTAGCAGTGCATTACACCTGGAAGTTCATCATGGCATTTAACGGACCCGCATTATCTACATATTAAACTGTTTAGGAGTCGCGTTCCGGAGATATCTCTCCCCGACGTTTCCTCCCCACAAGAGTTGTTCTTCGTTTTATGTAGTCGATGGGTAATTAATATTCCACGGTGATACTTAATGAACAGAGAGAATGCCTGTTGTTGATTATTTTCTCTTAATGAGTGAGACTTGCGGAGGGGGGTGGCGTGTGTGCGCACTCTCTGCTTCCGGGCCAGGGGGGGGTGGGGGGTCCTGTCTGGAGAGAAGCTGTGGGCCTGGCTGGGTGAGCGGGACACTCAGGGGGAGTTAGATGGATGACCCTAATTGGAGGAAGCGCCTACGCGCACGTATGCGCGCACACATACACACACAATTCCGCATTCATGTACACGCACTCACATGCACCTATTCAAACACACACACATACACAGGTAAAACGTGCTCCCACATATGCACACGCTTATACATGCATCCGTATTCACATACGCTCACCTAAGAAGATGCACTTTACAACACAGATGTGCAGATACGCATAAATAATGAAACGCACGCATGTATCGGGGAGATCCACGTATGCGTGTTTTCGGTTGGTGTCGGTCTGAGGTCTTCGGTTTGGACAGGACGGGCTCGGGTCCGCAGCGCACACAAAACGCCTCTGCTGGAAGAAGTTAATTCCGCAGTGTTGTGTATTCCGTTTTAATGATAAAGACGGAGCTGGCCCGGAGCCTTGAAAAGTCATTCGTTTGGAGAGTATCCTCATTTCGCTTGGGAGGCAGCCAGAGGTTGCAGTATGGCCCTCGCTGTGCTCTTTCAAATTAGATGCTTAGCTATCGAAATATTCGAGCCCCTTGTTAGAACGACGGGTCTTGAACTGGTTAGTGGCCAGTCATCTAGATTTAATGGAAGATGAAACGTAGTGAATGAGATCTCCCGTCACCGGAGGGAAATTCATCTTGAACACAACTTCTCTTGAGCCGGAGTTTGGCCATTGTTAAGGTTTAGCATAGGCAAACGGGGTTCCGTCCCCCTTAAGTATGCATGTGGATTGATTCGAAATCTGGACATTCGTCTGCATGTGAAGTTTCAGTGAAAGTAAATAAAAGTAAATGTTTGTATCTTTCACCCAGTCAGTAGTTTCACTACAGGAAACGTATCAAAATAAAAGATTTTACTGTCACCAGTAGGCCTGCATTCAGCCTCCCTGCAGTGCCCGCAGTTTTGTACTTCATTATTAGCATCACATTTAATAGTGCTCTTTTTTTTTTGTTTCATAAGCATTAGTTTAATTATAGCGATTTCCAAACATATTGCATGATAAATAATAATAAAAATATGCAATATGCAAGTCATTGGTAAGGGTGTTGGTTTGGTTGTATAAGTAGGCCTAAGTTAACCTTTCAGTCAGTTTAAAATTTTACTTTTAGGACTTTTTTTTTAGGTTTTGGTATTGGTATTTGGAGATTTACATTTTAACCAATTAGCACTGCCTCCATTTAGTGAGCTGTGGATTGTATGTAAACCTGAAGTAAATCCCTATTACAAAACTTCTAGCTGTTCTGTTTCAAAACGACATACTTTATATCAGAAGGAAATTCTTGTATTTCCCTGTTTATAAATTTGTTAAAAAAAAGTACACATTTTTCTTGTGGTTTAGTGAATACCTTTAAAATAAGAAAAGGTGAATTTGCAGGATCTTTAATATTATGTTGCTTTGATGCCAAAACTGTGGGTGATTTATGCTTGTTCTTGTTTTAGATTTGAATACAACATGATTAACCAGTAATGGGGACATCTGGAATCATATGTACCCCTGAACCTTTCTCCACAAGTATTAATGCTAAAAGGCTACCTTGAAAATTCAACTAAAACTTATGCATTGTAATAAGTGTACGTACTTTTTATAAAATGTCTTTTCAGAAAATAACCGTGTTCAACATTTAGCATTTTATGTTTCGGCTATCTCCATTGTGTGCATAGTTGATCTTCCTCCGTCATTGCCAGTTTGCACTCAGTACATGTCTGACATTTCCTCTGGAAAATACCTGTTTATATATTTTAAATTTTTTATTCTTTTCCAGAATTCTTGAAAGAATGGCAAAACACACGTCCCTGTTCCTCTGAGGAAGAAGATGGCGACGGGACAGCTGGCCAGGCTTCCACTGGGGGCCTCCACAATGTCAGACCCAGACATCACCTAGCAACCGTGCCCGCAAAAAAAGCAACGGTGGGGCACTGGCATTTGGAAGAAGAAGAAGAGGAGGAGGACGACGAGGAGGATGAAGGCAGCTGCACGCCAGCCGTCTACCCCTTCACACAGTCCGCACGCCTTCGAAAGTGAGCCTGTCGATTGCCCTCCATTACGTTTCATCGTTTAACAGGCTCTCTTATACAGAGCGACTTGCACAGATTACTTTTTTCACACATACATTCCAGTTATACAGCCGGGTATATTTACTGTAGCAATACGGGTTAAGTACCTGGATCGAACCCGCAACCTTTACAAGCTGCTTTACAAGTTCCGTGACTGTTATACTACGTGCTTGTGCTTTCTGTTAGAAAGGGTTGTCCATTCCGAAATGAACCCCGCTCCACCCTCCCCCCCGACCACTCTGCTGATTTAACGAGGGTGGCCAGACCCGCCGAAAGCACGCCGCCTCGTTCGCCCGTCTGACAAACACGCGGGAAGTCACATGACTGCGCAGTTCTCGGTAAGACACACAAAAAAAAAAGGGCACTTCGCCGTGTCCATTTGGCTCCGTGGAGGATTTTCATGCGTTTGTAGAATTTTTCGCCGTTTTGAGAGAACGCAGCGGAAGGGTGCGATGGCCCTGCCTGTCGCTGTGCGTGCGTCGCTGTGCGTGCGTCGCTGTGCGTGCGTCGCTGTGCGTGCCTGTCGCTGTGCGTGCGTCGCTGTGCGTGCGTCGCTGTGCGTGCGTCGTCCTCGAGCCGCTCTCTTTAATGGCTCATCTGTTCATGTCAAACGATTCGGACACATGGCAACCTTAAGCCGCTTCGGCTTTGATGTCCTCGTACGCCGCTATGCGCCGGGCACCACATCACTGAGACCACGCCGCCGCCGCCGCCGCGTTGGCTTTTAATGCCGCTGCCTAATGATCTGGCGGCCCTCTAAAGGTAAACGATAATTTGCTTTAAGTGGAGCCGTTAGGCAGAAAAAGCCTTGTAGGATTTAGTGCTTTTTTAAAAAATGACTCTGTTCTTGACAAGCGCTGGACAAATTTATTTCAAATTTGATTTTGTATGAAAACGCATCGCATCGCTCCCGGATCTCGTTTGAATGAGCCCTAAATGACACGTCTGTCCCTTTTATTTCTCCGGGCTTTGAGAGATCTCCCATGAAGGGAAGTGTGATTGAACAAGGTTCTGTTGAGGAGTGGTGGCTGCACAGAAAAAGGGAAAAATATAACTGTTCTGGTAAAGATCTACTTTGGCGGGGGGGAAACAGGAAACTGCCGAGACTGCATAAAACACCGCCCAGTATTTCTTTGTGCATAAATTTGAGTGGTTTGAAATAGGATTTCATTATAAAAGATGACTTTTTACAATGACTCCTTTCTTCTCTCTCCCTTCTCTCTCTTTTTGCACGGTAAATTACCTCTTGAGATGTGAGGACTTTAGGAAACCTGCTCCCACCTTTTTATAATCCCTCCTGTTGTAAATGTAAATGCGCGCATCTCTCCAAACTCTCCCCCCCCGCGCGCGAAGAGAGAATGTCTGCGCCGTGTGGTTGGGTAGAAGTGCTGGAAGTGCTATTTTTGGCGGGAAGGACGGTCCCATGCTGTAATCAGTGGGAGATCACGCTCACCTGCGAGGCCTAACTGCCACTTCTGCTTTCGCCCCATCTCTCTCTCTCTCTCACGCTTTCGCTCTCTTCCTCTGTCCTTCCCTTTCCCTCCCTCTCACACACTCCTTGCTTCACTTTCTCCCTCCCATTCTCGCTCTCTCCCTCCCACGGTCTCTTCTATTCTGTTTTTCTCCTTTTCCTTCCCTGCCCCACCCCTCTCTCTCTCTCTCTCTCTCTCTCTCTCTCTCTCTCTCTCTCTCTCTCTCTCTCACACACTTTTACCTTTGGTGTCCCTCTCACCCTTTCCCCCCTCTCTCTCTCTCTCTCTCACACACACACTTTTACCTTTGGTGTCCCTCTCACCCTTTCCCCTCTCTCTCTCTCTCTCTCTCTCTCACACACTTTTACCTTTGGTGTCCCTCTCACCCTTTCCCCCCTCTCTCTCTCTCTCTCTCTCTCTCTCACACTTTTACCTTTGGTGTCCCTCTCACCCTTTCCCCCCCTCTCTCTCTCTCTCTCTCTCTCTCTCTCTCTCACACTTTTACCTTTGGTGTCCCTCTCACCCTTTCCCCCCTCTCTCGTTCAGGTCACCGTAGCGCAGGGAGGATTGCCGGCTTGATTTTCAGAGGGCGCAGGAAGAAGGCCTGGCTCCGGAGGGCAAGCACTGGAAACAGTGGCTCCTGTGCACTCAGGAGCGCAAACGCGCCCGTCGGTATTTACAGTCCTCTCGCACGGCGCCGGGTGGGAGCCTGACGCAGGAGAAACCGGGAGTACCAAGAGCAAGGCGGCCATTCGGGCTCAGGCGGGACTGGGACTGACCAAACTGTCCGTCGGCGCTAATGCGCATCCTGAAGGAGCACGACCCAGAGGCCCCGACAGACTGCGGCGTTGTGAAACCGCCACAGGGGCTCCGGAGCATGTACGCCAAGCCGTAGCCCCCCGCTGTCGGGTTACTCAAACGCCACTGAGGTGAGATCCAGGACCGCGGGGACGGCCCGCCATGCGTCCGACGGGACTCCTAATTGGAAGGCAGGAGGGAGCGTAGCTGCCTCTAGTCCCGCTGCAGTCGGAGATGAGAAGCGAGGGAGAGGCGCAGCCCGTGGCGACTGCCTGTTGCCGTTGATCAGACGGGGCAGGGCGGGCGCCCGCGAGCTCCGCTCGGCAGCCGGGGGGACGGGACAGATGCTCCCGATAACTTTCATCTCCCGACTCTGCAGGCTAAACGGCGCTCTGCACTGTCTGAGCGACGCTGTGAGGCACGGCGGAGCGGAGCAGCGAGCGCCCCCCCCCCCCCCCCCCCCCCTCTCCTCCTCCTCCTCCTCCTACGTCTCAGTCATCCTGCACATCTCCTCATGGGCAAACAGTTGGAAGTCAAAGATGAGATTTCTTTTCCCTTCACGGAACACTGTTAAAACTCTCGACTAAAAGGCTTGTCTTTTTCTTCTTCCCCGTTTTTTTAAATTTCTCGTAAACTTTGTAAAACAGTTTGGCATTTTAGAGAATGCAGAGTAAAGTGTGTGAGAAAATGGGACTCGCACACAATGGCTGTTAAAAGGAAGGTCTTTGTGGAGAGCCTGAAATATGGTGTGGTTCTCATAAGAACCTTGGGGGCATTGCAAGAGGAAATGTTTGAGTCGTGTTTGCTCATACGAAGAGCATCTCTTCTGCTTTCATGAAATATATCACATCTTATTTGCCATATAAAATAAGTGCATATTCCATGTATCACAGGATCTTCTGCTTCTGGAGATGGAAGCTGTAGACCAGGGCTGCCGTATCCTGTTCCTGGAGATCTACCATCACGCCTACCATAACAAAGCGTAACATTCCTACCATAACATTCAACAGCTGGAGATTAGTAGAATCAGGTGTGCCAAATTAGGATTGAAATGAAAAACTACAGGATGGTAGATCTCCAGGAACAGGATTGGGCAGCCCTGGTCTACAACTTCCATCTCCAGAAGCACAACATCCAGCCCTGCTGTAGGCGGTTCACAGTAGGTTCTGGCTGGGAGACAGTGTGTGCTGCTTTTTGGTCAAATTTTGAACTCTCCATGAATATGAACCAAAGTGATAGTCTGCCTTCAACTAGATGACAATGTTGTAGATATTTTGTGGTATCTGGAGAAGTTTGTTTTATATATACAGATCCTTTCCAAAAAATTGGAAAAGTTTTTTTTTTTCCATAATTCCATTCAAAAAGTGAAACTTTCATAGATTATAGATTCATTACACACAAAGTGAAATATTTCTAGCCTTTATTTGTTTCATTTTTCATAATTTTGGCTTACAGCTCCAGAAAACCCCCAAAACAGTATTTCAAGAAATTAGAATAGTGTGTCAAAAATCAGCATTTACTTCAGTTATTTCAGAGAATGAGTGGAGTGGCTTGACTCGAGGAATCTGACAGTTGTAGCCCATGTCCCGGATATGTCTGTACGTGGTGGTTTTTGAAGCACTGACTCTAGCCTCAGTCCACTCCCTCTGCATCTCCGACAAATTTTGGAATCGTCTTTGCTTGACAATCCGCTGAAGCCTACGGTCATCTCTTTTGCTTGTGCACCTTCTCTTGCCACATTTTTCCCTTCCACTAAACTTTCTATTGATATGCTTGGAAACTGCAGCCAGCCTCCTTAGCGATGACCTTTTGTGGCTTACCCATCTTCTGGAGGGTGTCAATGATGGTCTTCTGGCCAATTGTCAAGTCTGCAGTCTTCCCCATACTGAACCAAACTGAGATAAACTTTGCAGGTGTTTTGAGTAAATTAGATGATAGTGTGACACTCAGTCTAAAACATTCATTCTCTGAAATAACTGAAGTAAATGCTGATTTTCAACACACTATTCTAATTTCTTGAAATACTGTTTTGGGGGTTTTCTGGAGCTGTAAGCCAAAATTATGAAAAATGAAACAAATAAAGGCTAGAAATATTTCACTTTGTGTGTAATGAATCTATAATCTATGAAAGTTTCACTTTTTGAATGGAATTATGGAAAAAAAAAAACTTTTCCATGATATTCAAATTTTTTGGAAAGGATCTGTATATATAGCTGATTACACCAATTAGTCAAAGAGGATATTGTTTTGATAAAAAGACACTCCTGCTGCCTTTGAAGTTTAAGACCTATTATGGAATTCTATAGTATGTCTCCTGAGTCTTTCATTTTGAGGGGAGAGGTTAAGTTTAATTTAAATTGTAATGAAACCACAATAATCTATTAATAGAGAAAAAATCCTTCTGAACAGGCTTGAAATGAATGCTGTATGGACTTGATGCTCTTTTTATATCCTATAACGGTTCCAATCTTCAGATATCTTTCTGAATCAGTGCAAAGTGGGTATTTTTGCGAATCTTTCTTAAAAAAATTTTTGTTTCACTATTCAAACCTAGCTTTTGAACTTGAAAGGTTCAAGAACTATTCAAATGAGAGAAAAAACCGAAAAAAATGTCATAAAGAGATGCACCCCTCCTTGTACCCCTCCTTGATTCAGTGTTTTATTCAGCAGCCAAGCCTCTCATCAGCCGGCTTTGATTCGGCGACTCGCCTGGCTCCTGATCACAGCCTCCCCTCTCACCTGTCTGTCCCTGGCAACCGCTCTCGCGGCCGCGCGAAACGCCCGAGACGCTGGCGTCCCGCAAACCTTTTAAAACGGCGCCGCCCGACGGAGGGCCGCCTCTCCGCCAAGTGCCTTCGCCCTCCCGCGAGCGTCTCCCCCCCACCGCCCAAAAAAGGCCACCGGGCAGCCGGCGGACTGAACGCATTCCAGCGCTTCCATTCCGCCCTGTTCCGGTCCGTTCCGTCCCGTGCCACCCCTGGCCTGAGCTCCGTTTCCTCTGGTCTTGGCTGTTTGTAGAGATTATGTATTTACCAGCTCCCCTTGATGAGCCCTCTTTGTCTTCCTTTATAAAACACCATTATTCCCAAACTCACTGTCATTCTTTATGGGATTATATCATGGAGAAGGCAGGTCGGGAGATTCATCAGCGGCTCAGACCTGGGTAAAACACCTATGGGGGAAAAAATGCTTTTTTTTTTTTTTTTTCTTTTTTTTTTTTTTGTGTGTTTTTTTTAAGCAGAACCTATTCTGTCGTGTTGTCGAGCAAAAGCACCGTTTTTCCTCCCATTACAGTTATAGACGTTTCACACACTGGTATTCCTGTCACAGGTTTTGAATTTGCGTTTCATGTTTCGGAATGTTAGACAGGTCTGCGTTTGCGCGTTTTAAGGCGAACGCAGTGTTTAAGCATGCCGAGGGGTTCATGTCGCTCTTCAGACTGAGCGTCTCGAATGTTTAGGGATATAGAGACATCCGTTTACTTTCTTTTTTTTTTTTTTGTAAACTGAATGAAGTGCTTTTTTGTGATGTTAAGACATCTGTGTACCTGCTTAGACTGACTGATGGGCTGAGGATGTAAAGGTGTCTCTGCCAGTGCATGTGCGGTGTGATGTCAGGGCTAGTATTTGGAGCGGGGTTTAGGCACGCCTGGTGTGTGTGGTGGGAAGAGGGTGTTGGGGTGGGGGGTGGGGAGACACACAGTTACCACGGAAATGGATGCGCTGGCCTCATCAGCAGGCTCCCAGCTGGCGAAGGCTCGGAAGCGCATCTTGGCAAGCGATGGTCAGGAGGGAGTTTGCATCTGTGCAGCCCTGGCTCTCAGCTGGAGGGGAGCGGGGCTCCTTGCATCCCCGCGTCGGGTCTTAAAGGGGACCCACCCGCTGTCGCCGCGCGCTTTCATCGCTCCCCTCGCTGGAAAACGCGTTGGGAAAGTAGAGCACTACAGCCACGTCATCGCCTTTCCATTGCACTCGTTAAGCCCGGCGTGTCCGCGGAAACCTGTTCTGCCACGTCTTCGCTTGATTTATTAACGTTTACGGGTCCAGCGTGTTTGTTTTATGCACCTGGTTTTCCGTTTTCCCCGCATCGCCGCTAAACGTTCTCAAGGTGAACGCGGTTCTCTACTGACCGCGATTCCATTTTTCAGCGTGATCCACACACCTGTGCCGAGCGTTGCCGTGGCATTTAACCTCCGACCCCTGCTCTGTGTCTGCAGGGGCGTCCGTCGGCACGGGCGAACGGACGGCCGGAGGTCCGTCTCAAAATCTCGCAGCAGAGAGGAAGGCGTGTACGGCATCGCAGCAAACGGGAGAGCGGATCCGACTCCGGGGAGCGCCGGGCATTCAGACACGCCCCGACCATGACGAGGGCGGGGGGTCACAGAGAAGAGCCGACCTCGTCCATCAGAACTAAAACCACGCCCGCTGCACGTTAGGTAATGCCAAACCGGAAAACATTACCGCACACTTACACCACCAGCCTTTTTTTCAAAGCCAACCTGTTTAGTATGGGACCACACATACCTCATAGGGAGGTGTCTGACACTCATTGTCCCGGTCCCCATAAACAGAGCATATTTACAGCCGCAGTAACCATGTTTCACCTCCATTCCTGTCAGCGTACATTACCGGTAGTGTATTTTTATATGTGGAGCTTTGTTTCAGGCAGGGGCTGCAGATTAATGAAAGGCAGATGGTAATAAAGTGACTTGGGGGCCCATGATAAAACACATAAGAGTTCTACAGTCCTGATGATAACTGCTTATGGAAAGCACGGAGGCAACGGGGCCTGGCTCACTGAGGGGAAATCCAAATGGGCCGCTATCAGTGGTACAACGTGTCCTTTTTATCTCTCATCAAAACTCTTGTGGAATGGCGCTACTTAGAGCTGAAGTGTGTTAAGTGCCCGGGTTTATCAATAACGGCTTGTTGTAGGGATTAAGTACATGAGAAGTGAGTTGCTTTTCGCTTGACTGAAACGGACGACTCTTCTTTCCCTTTTGTTTGTGTTTTAAAGGCAGCTTCCGGAACGGCGGTTGAACATGACTCCGGCTTGCCGGGCTCCACCTGGACATTGCTCCTGCCGCGCCGCTACCCACAAAGCCGGAGCTGGAGGAGGTGGGCCCGCAAGGCACCCCAGAACACCCCCCCAAAATTGACAGCTGTCGGGCTGTAGTAGCTCTGTACTCGTTTCAGCTTTTTCTTTGTAATGAGTCTCTTTAAGCAGTGCCTCACCTGGTTCCTCTCTCTCTGCTTCTCTGTGCTTAAGCTGTTTGCCATTTTCAAAAATGGACAGATTTCTCGATAGGAATGGGGTGTATAAGCACTGACACGACTCCATTATGACGCTGCACCTAAATTCGAGGCTGTGATACGTCTGTTCAGTTGTGATTGAACCATAAGCTTTAGCCCCGGTGTTCCAGAATGAGCCTCCTCCTCCTTCCTTATCTTGTCTTTAAACCAAGGGGCCGAGACTCGGCTTTCGTTTTGAAGCTCACTTCCTGGTTGGACTGGGAGCGGCAATTGTGCCGTCGCTCACTAGCGCCACTGCGATTGGCTCCAGTATAGGTCTTTCACCATGTAAGTCAATGGCAGCAATGTGGTCAAAATACTCCCACAAAAAAATGTAATTGCAAAAGGTGCCTTTCCTTCATCTAATGCCTCTGCATGTGCATATTTTTTTTAAATACAGTGTCGTTAGGACAGGGTATTAACATTTGTTCAGGACCAATCAGAGGGACAGGTTGAGTCCTCTTCGGCTCCACGGAGCAGACGCAGTTTGTACAAACTGGCGGCGAAAAATGCATCCGGAGACTCGATTCGGTTTTTACGAGGCCGTGGGAAGGCAACGGGTGACGTCACAGTGACTTTGTCCATATTTCTATACAGTCTATGCTTTAAACCCACCCAGAGCCTTTAGCAGAAAACCAGTGGCCATAGTTCTTTTAGAGATTTTTAGGATTTCCTGTCATATTTTGGAGATCTTTCCAAACTGAATTAGGCGTGCAGCCATGCAGGTTTTACGTTGTACAGTAAGCGTAAGAGACTTTGGCACGTGTCTTCTGTCCCTTTTCCTTGCTTGCCTCTTTCTTTTGCATCTGTTACCATAATGGATGGAAATTTTAGATCATAGTTCAAGAAGATCAGCGCTGTAAACCTGAAAAGGATCAAAATAAATGAACTTTTTGCAGAGATTTTCCACGTCGCTCATTATTTGATATGGGACGCTCCAGTCGAAGTGGCAGAGCCTGCTGTTGGCAGTAAATATTTACAGGGTGTAATGACTTCAGACCTCAATCCCAGGCGTGCATCTGAGCAGGGAGACCAGCTGGGGTTGCGTCGGGCGGGAGAGACGAGCAGTCTCCGCCTTCTGGGCTGGCGCCGAACCGCGAGCAGGGGCCGCTGCGGAAGGAGCGCCGTGGCGTTGCCTTTGAAGGTAGCGGCCTTTCACAGGTCCTCTTTACTCCCGATGGACGGTGGCCGGTCTGAGGCGAGCGGGACGGAGCGGTAACGGCGGGCTACGCTGCTTGAGCCCTGCGGGGAAGTCGCAGAGGAACGGCGCAAGCAAGACCCCGTTGCGGCAGGATAACGGTGTGAAATCCTCACCGCGCTCGACCTGTCGCTGGGCTGCCTCGGTATAACGTCACTTGAGTTCTTAAATTACACACTACCCCCATTTCCACCTTTCTTGCTTTCAAATCTCTGATGTGAGTGGATTTTATTTGCCTGGCGTGTTATACATAAAGTTCGGAATAAAAACCTCCTTCACCTCCTTAACCTCTTGGCGCAAGCTATAGTACAATTCAGCAATGAAAAAAATTAAAAAGAAAAATATATATATATTTTTTAAATGTACAGGAAAGTTTTTATTGGTGGAATTAATGTGACTGAATATCCTTGTGTACAAGCACTCTTGAATTCTGTGCTTGTTTTTTAAAGGTTACAGCCTTGTCTTCAGTAATGGCAGTGTCAAAATATTTTATCATTTTTTTTAAGCGGGTATTATCTGACCAGGTTGCAGCTCTTTTTTTTTTTGGGCTGTGTGGAATAGGGATTTGCTTACCCATCTGAACCCTTCGTACGTTGGAACTAATCTAATGATTCACGGCACTGCGTCGAGCCGTCGGTCTTGACTTCAGCCATTTTGTTGGAGATCAATCATCTTTCTGTGCACAGTCATTGAATTGTTTGAGCAGGGGGCCATTAGAGAGAGCTGTTTGGAAGTGTTTTTGTGATCCTAAGCCGCCTTAAAGGTCAAAAAGAAAGAAAAAGCTTTGAAAAGTGGTGCAGTAAGTGCGAGGCCTTGTCAGCCATAATGCAGCCGGGCTCAGATTCCACTGCCCTTTGTTAGTGTGCATACTTAAACAGTTTTGCAATGAGTTCAGAATCTCAGATAAATAATTTCCACTGTCTGACATGCCGCTTTGAGGGGGAGGAGGCGGCGTGGAGGTGTGGAGGTGGCGTGGAGGTGTGGAGGTGTGTTTCCGCGCGTTTAATGCGGCCTGTCGATACCTTCTAATGAGACTGCTCTGTCTGATTTGCATTGCATTATAGAGACTGTGCCTATAGTTCCCTTGCTGTAAACTGCCCCCCATCCACGTCTTGCAAGAATGCATTTTAATTTTGAAAGTTTGCAAAACTTAGTTTGCCCCTGCACGTGAACTGGTAGAGGATATTGAAAAACGGTACGTTAATCAAAGGTTGGTGAGTTATTTGAAATGTATTTTCTTGGTGCTGACAATGACGTAAAAAAGCGTAGATTCATTTGAAGCTCAGTGACGTAAAGAGCGTAGCTTCATTTGTAGATTCATTTATTTACAGTGAAGCATGTGAGGAGAGATCTGTGAGGCTTCGTGCTGTTTTCCGTTCATGCAAACCGAACCTGGTCATCATCCCCGACAGCAGACAAATAGGGAGCACGTATGTTCCATTGTTAACATAGTAAACAGAGAAGAGTTTAAAGTAGGACCAATGCTTATGGTAAATTTGTATTTGAGTTAAAGCTGACTATACCTCCTTTTGTGTTCTCTATACCTCATTTTGTATTATTATTATTATTATTATTATGATTATTATTATTATTATGATGCTGCTGCCTGCAGCCCCAGAGAATGAATTATTGTATCAGACAGTATATGTGTGGATATATAATGTGAAGCCTTTCTCTTCCAGTCTTGGATTGGCTGTAGGGGTGTATCCAGACCCAAATGCCATATTCAGAAGTGTAATGATAATGTTTGTTATACTTTTTTTTCCTGAAGTTGACCTATGATATTCAGATGATGAGATTAGCGGAAAAAGTAAGCTCACAAAGTTATAGATTATGATATTTTCTGCCTGTATCACTGTTGTAAAGAGGGCGAGTACCCAAAGCTGCGTGCTGTCTGGATTGCGGTAATAAGATCGTCTCTGGACAGTCGGTGGCTTTGGCAAACGCGCATTGCCCAAGGTATGGTAATCCTGGTGAATAGAGGGCATTCGGGTTCCCCTCCGCCGCTTTCTTCTTCTCTGGCTGGGAAGTAGCGGTGTGGCTGACGGACCCTCCTCGCTGCTCGCGCGGAAATGCAGCGGTAAATGTGTCACAATATCCTCTCTAAGCCCCAAACTTGTGGCCCAAGTAAAGCGTAGGGGAGAATGGAAATGTTTACATGTGATAACTGGTTTAAGGCCCAGCCGTTTGCCAGTAATTGGGAGAGCTGGCATGGCGGCTAAGACCTCTGTCCTACACTCGCTTCAGATCGGGAAAGCTTTCCACTTCAGAAAAGAAAGCGGAATTAAAATCAGCTGTATTTAGTTGATTTAAGGCAATTTTCTGTTACAATGAGCCACATTTAAGCCTGCTGTAACCTCGTGATGTGTGTCTGTTTGCCAGTTCCCGCTGCGCTGTCCAATTCCAATCCGCTAAAGCATTTCGAAAGTTGAAATGCGTCAATGTTTTTTTTTTTGCTTGCCTTTTCATAATGGTGATGCATGTTTCTAATGGGATGGCACTGATAAAGGATAATCATATTTCTTTGGATGGATAGATTCATACAAACATTCTTATTATCTTTTTTTCCTTCTACTTCAACAGAAAATAACAAGTAGGGCACTTCCTTAGCATGTGTTGCACTAAGCCAAACTTTCTTTTGTTTGTTTTTAAAGGCTCTGAATTATTTTTAAAATAAACAAACAAAAAAGGGTTTTTCAACTGGAAGAATATTTAATTGTTTTTTGATTACTTAGGATATGACCAAGGGAATTCCCTGTCTTAAATATTTAAAGACAAGAGTTCCGGAAAGACACCATGTTTCCATGAGCCAGAAACAACAGTGTTATTTCAGTCTAGGAAAATACTGTAAAAAATGTTAGTTTTCAGAGCATTTCTATTCAGCCAAGTAAAGAAGGACAGTGAGGGAAGGGTACTCCGAGACAGCTTTAACAAATGCTAATGTCAGTCATGAACACCCTTAGTTCTTCAACAGCCCAGGAGATGGCAGCAGTGAGCAGCAGCCTCCAACAGAAGGCTGCCAGTCAGTGATTATAATTTATGATCCATTTCTATTATAGGTGGGGTGTGCAGAGATAGTTACAGTAATAATTACCAAGACTGAAGTGTTTCCTAGGCAACCGTTTTTTTTTTTGTTTTTTTTTGCTCCATTCATGCTCTTGCTGTGAGTGGGTCTGTAAAGCATGACATCGTTGGATTGGGAGGGCTGCGGCTGTTGCCCCTGCTGCCGCTCCGGGTTAGCGGCGGCATCATAAGGTGCAGTGAGGCAGAAAAGGCTCAGGCTGGATAAAAGCACACCCAGACACCGTCCGTCAGCTGGCCCGCTCTCCCCGGGTGCTTCCCGCTTTTTTTAAGCGGCGCCATTATGAAAAACGTTTAGCTTTTTCTCACCTCTTCGTCACTCGATTTTCTAACTTTGTATCCGTTTGTGTATTTATTTTTTTTTAAGGGGGGGGGGGAAACGCGTTCATGGTAGGGTGCCTTTGCAGAAAGGAAAAGGCACAATCCCCTGGGCCAACAGAAAATTCTCTAATTGATCCGTCTCGTGAATGTTTCTCCCGATGGCCTGCCGTAGACCTCTCTGCCTCCGATCTGCCACTCGCCTGGGCTCTTTATAAAACATTAGCTGCAATTACTTGGGGGCCCTGATTTCTTATCATAAAAATCTAATGGTTTTATTGTTGGGAAGCATAGCTGTGTTGAGGCTGAACAGTGTATGAAAGGCACTACAGAGTGCGCAATAAACCCAGCAGGCTCTTGCTCGAGTGGTCTTTAATTCGCCCTCTCCGAGGCACAGCTAAATGGTGTGACTGAGGGGAGGAGAGGCACAAATGCTCCGAGAGTTGAAGTCCTCTCCCTCCATCCTCCGTCCGTCGGCCGCGCTCTACTCCCGCCGGGAAGGGGAAGGAGGGCGGCGCGCCCGACATCCGTTCTCAGGCGAACCCGGTGACCGTCACAACCATTAGCCGACGACGCTACGACCCAAGGCGGACTGTAGGGTGGTCAATCGCATTAGCTTTGGTGGGACTCGACGTACGCGTGCGCTAGTCTCGTACGTCGGGGGGCTCTCGGCCGGTCTGTTACCAGCGGAAAGATGGGTGCAAATGAACCCGGCTAATTGTTTCTATACGTGGTGGGTTCCATTAATCCGTCTGTGTTTGTATGTGCATACATGCATTTGGAATTGATGAGGAAGGATTTATTTATTTATTTTTTGAACCTTTGGATGTCAATGCACATTTTTACCATGTATGCAGTGATTTGTTACAGAATCTTGAAGTGGCTTATGTCTCTCTCTCTCTCTCTCACCCTGTCTAATTGAACAGTCATCTGTCGGCTGTTCCCCGCCCCCCCCCCCCCCCCCCATATATATCCATAGAGGCGTCCGTCCGATGGCCGCAGCTCTCTCCCTCTACCTCCTCAAAGCCATCTGCCTCCCGTGTGGTGGCTGGCGAGTGTGGCGGAGGCCCCTCCCCTTCCTTCCCCTCTTGCTGTAGGTCTTGTTTGTTTGCGGGGGGACGCTGTCCCTTTAAGAGCACTGCGACTCGGGCGTAATGTCATTAATCTGTACAAACTTGGTGTGACAGAAGCAGGAGGCACTGCAGATTGATGACATTTTATTGTTATTGCAGTAGTACTATTAACTGTTCGCCAGTTCTAACATCCTTACGTCTCTCGCACCCGGCTACGAGCAGGGGGAAAAAGAGGAAAATTGAACACATCGCTGGTTGATACAGAGAAAGCTGATTAATATAAGTGGAAAATTGCTATTTTGAGATTTGATTTCTGGATCTTTCTTTTGTGTATGTGAATCCCTCACGTTGCATTTTTGTAGGCCCGTGGTGGGTACCGTCAAAGGGTGAGGCGTATACTTAGCAAATTATGACACGGGCCCTAAGGGTGTAAGGTGTAAAGGCAGGTTGAGGAATCTGGTCAGTCGGACGGGGACTGTACGCAGATACACACACGCTCCATTGTGAGAGGGCTGTAATAACAGAGGGTGCGCTTTTTATTTCCTGAGAGCAACAACGTCCCGTTCCCAGGAGTAGCGGGAAATGCTTTGTAAATGCGATTAATACAAAAGATCCGTGCGCTTGTGCCTGAGCGCATGTTCAAAATGTCAGCGTGATAAAATGTTTTTAAATGCAGATTTTACTTTACACATTCCAAATGGCTGAACGTTCAAACTGTGTTGAAATTTGCAAAAGAGGGAAAATAATTTGCGCGAGCATTGGAACGGTGATATCTAATGAAGTGTTTTTCCATCGAAGGCGGTTGTACTCATCTGCTTTTGACTACAGTCACAGCATGACTTGGCTCTTTAATAGAAAATCTTTGTTCCCGTTATTTACGGTGATGCTGTTGGAAGACACACACACACACACACACACACACACACACACACACACACACACACACACACACACACACACACACACACACACACACACACACACACGAGGCCCAGTAGCAGCTGTACATTAGAACACCAGATATCCAATAACGGGAACTACCGAGGACTGAAATCAGAGTCAAAATGAGATCTTAGGATTGCCTGACTTATGAGGACCTGTTTAGTTTATTTATAAGTCTGCCTTCCCGGTCCTGGTCAGTCCATCTCAAGTGTATCATCAAAAGAACAGTCACTGAGGACAAATCAAAATAGAATTCCTAAGTGACGTTATTTATTTAATTATTTAGGTTTTTGTTTATGTTTTAAAAACTAAAATGATAAGACTGAAAATCCTAAAATAATGTCCCATGTTATTAAGAACCATGCCATCTAGTGTAGAAATGTAATTTGTTGGTCATACGTACATGCGCGAACATATGTGGATGTCCCAACCAACATGCAGCAGGACACATTTTTAATTTTAGGTACATTGCACAAAGTGAGCATAATGTACTCACATTGTTGTCTGTCTGGGAGAACAGGCCACTAGATAGCACAAGTGTTTAACTGAATGTTTATCACTTTTTAAATATGCACATTTTAAACTTTGAATATACTTCTAATTAAGTTCTGAAAGGGTTATGTGTTTTTTTTTATGGGCGGGCCCTGACGCTGTGAGTAAGTACATTTTCTGAGGGGGTACTGGTTAGCTAAAACTAGGGACGGGAGAGTCTCTTCGCAAACCCTGAACTGGGTGGAGCTGTCTGCTTTGTGTTGCTGGTGTCTGCTTTCTGTTGCTGGTGTCTGATTTATGTTGTTGGTGTCTGATTTCTGTTGATGGTGTCTGATTTCTGTTGATGGTGTCTGATTTGTGTTGCTGGTGTCTGATTTGTGTTGTTGGTGTCTGATTTCTGTTGTTGGTGTCTGATTTCTGTTGATGGTGTCTGATGTCTGTTGATGGTGTCTGATTTCTGTTGTTGGTGTCTGATTTCTGTTGATGGTGTCTGATTTCTGTTGATGGTGTCTGATTTCTGTTGTTGGTCTCTGATTTATGTTGATGGTGTCTGATTTCTGTTGTTGGTGTCTGATTTCTGTTGTTGGTGTCTGATTTCTGTTGTTGGTGTCTGATTTCTGTTGTTGGTGTCTGATTTCTGTTGATGGTGTCTGATTTGTGTTGCTGGTGTCTGATTTGTGTTGCTGGTGTCTGATTTCTGTTGTTGGTGTCTGATTTCTGTTGTTGGTGTCTGATTTCTGTTGATGGTGTCTGATTTGTGTTGATGGTGTCTGATTTCTGTTGTTGGTGTCTGATTTATGTTGATGGTGTCTGATTTATGTTGATGGTGTCTGATTTCTGTTGTTGGTCTCTGATTTCTGTTGATGATGTCTGATTTCTGTTGATGGTGTCTGATTTCTGTTGTTGGTGTCTGATTTGTGTTGTTGGTGTCTGATTTCTGTTGTTGGTGTCTGATTTCTGTTGGTGTCTGATTTGTGTTGATGGTGTCTGATTTGACCTGATTTGCTCTCTAATCACAAGACATGTTTCCTGTTTCACCAAGCAGGACCTGATCAGATGGACTCTTGATTTATACAAGTCAGTTTAGTATACTTTTGGTGATTCCATACTCACTTTTTCAAGTTACAATCTCAGAGTCTGTGATGGTGCGCAAATAAAAGTCCATCAAGCCATTGCTGTTGATGCACATATCCATTCAGGCTGCAACAGCCTTTTTTTATTGTGTAATGTCATATTTCTCCAGGGATAATTAACGGCAATCAATGAATCCTCAGAGAATCTCGGTACAATTTAACAATTTTTTTGTATGGAAGGCAAAATTAAAAGTGGCCAAAATTAATTGAAAACACAAAATGTGATGTGCGTGTTTTTAAACGTATTCATTTTGTGAAATGTATAACCTACACTCAAGTCTTGGGAATACAGATTACAAAGTACAAACCATTTAAGTACTTAATTTTGTGTATTTGAAACGGTGCCAGGCCTGCCTGACAGGCTGACACCACGAAAAGCCGCGGCCGGCGAAATGGGGGGTGTATTTTTTGCGTGGAGGCTCGCCGCTCTCAGGGAGTTTGTACATCAGGAAGGTGTGCGTGTGCGTGTGCACACGTGCAGGACGACGGCGGCGGCGGCGGCGTCGTTCTTTGTCGAGCGGCGGTTTCGCAAGGTCAGGCCCAGAGCTCATTAGAAGAGAAGGGCGGGTCCCTCAAGTCCTATTCCCACTAACCATATTCTGTAATTAGTCATTGTTTCCTCTTAGCAGCCCTGACAAAACTGCTGGCCAGCAAGAAGAAGCCGCCAAGGCGTACGACTCCCGGCGTATCGTAGGTGAAGGAGTGCGTGCGGGAAGCCGGGGACGTATTGCCTCTCCTCCACGGTTGCCTTTCTCCTTTTTCCCCCTCTCTCTCCATCTCCCTGGGTTTCAGTCACTTTCCCCATCCTCACTTTACATATTAAATGCATCAGAACAGATTGCATCTGTTGTTAAACTAATGTTAGCAGTTAGGAGAATAATGAGTCTCGGATTCTGAACTGCTTAGGATGTAAGATTTATCTCTCGTCCCTGTCAACGGAAGGCTTCACGTCTCCGCTTGCCTTCGCTCCGGATCGTTGCCGGACGTGAGGCGGCGTTTGGAGATGGGCGGAGAGACTCCCGCTAGCCCGCGCTCCGCTCCTGGGACGCAGCAGTCCGTCCTTTGTTAAATATGATTGCGGAAAGCATCCTACTTAAACAATCATGGTAAAAAAATAAAAATATAAAGTTTTGTGCTTCTGTGTACCATCGACCTAGACAATGGAAACACAACTAGATCCTTATTCATAGGCAACTTGTAGCACCCGATGCCGACGATCCAAATTTTTACCAGTAGAGAATTTCCGTCAAGTCAAGGTTCTTCAAACGGGTGATGATGGCGCTCTGAGTTTCGTGCGCCCGGTGCACCTCTTGTGTAGTACGTCGGCGTCCAGCAGTCTGCACTCCACACGTGCGTACCAAATACGGAATATCTGCACGCCGTTTCGTCTCCTCTCCCCCCAAGTGCACCTGTTTATCTGGCTGTCATGTTCCATTGCCATCACTCTTGGGCCTAGTGGCGTCGCCGTTTGGATCTGCGCTGCGACGGCGTGGCTCCCGGCTCTTGACGGCCTGACCACCCACAACCTGGCTGCATTCCACCACTGGCCTGATGAGAATAGACACCGGATGATGACTTCAAACGGAAAAGGTCTCTCCCTCGAATCGGCCGGTGACAGCCAATCTGCCTCCGCCGCTGCGGCGGCAGCCTCAGCTGCGTGGAGATTTGCCACAGCTGGATATTAGAGGTAGCGCCATTAAAACCACTTTCTCATTAGTGGTCTGATGAGATTTTTCAGGTCGTGGTCCACATTAAAAGACCAGGTTCACATTACTGACACCAATCCTCAAACCCATCAAAAACTCAGAGTCCATTTCTATACAGCATAATTACCTGTTCATTTCATTTATTAAATGTTACTTTTTTATTTTTTTTACTACTCAAGTTTCTTCCACGTGTATTTATCATCTGCCTTTGCATTTTGAGGGCTGTAGCTTATATAAAAAATGTCTCCTTCAGTTAAGAATCCAGGGCTGTTTTTGGAACTTTATGACTAAATTTCAGCAAATCACATCTGGCACAGACAGCAGTCCAGTCCCTCCCTCTTTTATCAAATCAATGGTGTTACTGACACATCGGTGCGCAGTTGGAAACAGCCAGTAAATAATGCTTTTAAACCAATGGAGAGCCGAATGGGCTGAAATTAATGACAATAGCAGCGGCAAAGTTTGGAGCTCGAGTGTGTGGATCCAGAGGCTCATTTGAGAATAGGAGAGAGACAGGCTTGATAGGATTTCAGAAATCTATGAAGGCAATGATGAATGTCTGAAATAGCTTTGTCTGGCGGTTGATAAGCCATTTATTTTCATTAGCTTGATGTTTGGCTAAGTCTGGGAGGGCGACAGGCCTCCCTCGCCTGGTCCTCTAACAGAATTACCACCGCTCCACCAGCCTTACCTACCAATCAACTACCTCCCTCTACCAAGGGCAAATCAGAGGGGCCTTTAAAAAAAAAAAAAAGCTATGTGACGGTAAAATATTCCTTTCATAGCATTCCATGATGATTAAATCCCACTGTCTGTCTGGAAAGTTTCGGCGATACTGCAGCAATGCTGAGAAGCGATGGGTAGGTTATTCCACGTTGAGAGTTTTCGTCTCTGGAGTACGCACCCCCAAGTGGAGGACAGGTAGCTCTCGGTGCACTCCACCCTCTCTCTCCGTCTCCTGGGGCGAGAAAAGGCACGCGAGTCATACGCCCTTTCACTGTTTGGTAAATAAGAGGGGCAGATTACTGTGGAGGGGTTTTAATTGTACCACTCCACCTTTAGGACCTCTTCATTGTCACAACGCTGCTGGGAAGGGAGGGGATCCTTGCGTCTTCATTGTTTACGCCGTTGGGCGGACGAAAGAAAAGTGGCGGGGACGAGGAGACCCGCCGCGAACGCCTCTGTGGTGAGTGGAGGCTTGGGCCTAGGGTGAGCGAGGCGGGGTTCACGGGTGGGTTCACGGGTGGCTGGGGGCGGACTACGAGGGACCTGGGTCGGAGGAGGCTGCGATGAAGCGTCGCGCGTCACCAGCCGGGCCCCTCTGAAGTAGGGTTCCGATAGAATCGACGCTCGATTTGGGCTCGCCGTCATCAAGCACCCATAGGTGTGTGCGTGTGCGTACGTGTGTGCGTGTCTGTGATAAAAGCAGGTGGGGGAAGAAGGTTAGCGCCGGGGCAGGGACCAGGGCGAGATGAGAGGCTTCCAGTGGCTCCCTAATTGGGAGCCTTCACTATTGATTAGGTGATTAAGCATGACTGTGAAAAGCACTCATGTTGGGCTCTGCAGAGGGAGGAGGGACAGAGCCCTTCGGGGGGCGGCGACGGAGGCGTACGGCACGGCAAGGAACAGGAAAGAGTTAACGCTGGCCAAGATAGAAGAAAAGGAGGCAAAATCAATATGAGGAAAAATAGGAAAATGACATGGCTTTCCAGTCGGGAGATCTAATCTCCAATATCCATTTACAACACCGGGCTCGCTTTAGCAATTACAGACCATCTCGATTGACATGTCTCCTTAAGATCAGCACAGAAATAATTTAAACATAAATTTGATAAAGATCATTATGTTACCATTAGTTTTTTTTTATTTTTTATTAAATATTTGCAGTAGTACACATTGTAATGCTCATTCATCAACATGTAGTATCACATTCCTGTACATTTTTACTTTCCTCAGAACAAAAAATAAATGTCATTTAGTTCTTGTTTTTTTGCCGCTTAATATTAAATTCCAATATTGCTTTCTGCAAAGTTAGCCAGTCGCATTAATAAACATTGACATGCATACATTAAAACCCGGGCAGATTCCAATCCAAGAATTCCTCTTCTGTTTTTCTTAAGGGAAGCTTTGTAGTTCTCAGTCTTGTTTTATCATGGTTGGCATAAAGCACTTGCCTTTGTCATTGTCTTCATGTTTTAAAATGAAGTCTGGCTTTTGTACTCCATAATGATCTTTGACCAAAATTAGACATACTTTTCAACTTTTACCCACAACCCCCTGAAAGGTTTCTTTGTGTCTCTGTGGAGCAGCGCCGATGATGGAATGTGGCTACATTTTGTCGTGGACGTGTGGAATTTGCGCCCTGCTCTGCTGTGGGGAGAATAGCCTCCAAAGCCCCTCTCGCAACGAGAGCCTGTTAGGCCAAGCCCTTTCACTTCCCCTCGGGCCATTTTTATTCAGGCAAGTGAGCCCTTATAAATCAAGGTAAACGGCGCTGTTTAACCCCGGTAAGGACGCTGTCACCAGCAGAGAGCACATGCGGCTCTCCGTCCCCCTCGCTCTAAATCACAGGGCTCGTTCCCGCCACGCTCAGACCCCCGCCACTCTGAGCTCCTGCGTGTTTGAGGGTCGCGTCGGGTATGTACACTGTCAATCTCCCTCTCTTATCAGTATGCGCTTGACATAGGGTGGGAGGTTCAGAGCAAAGAAGGAAAAAGAAAAAAAAAAAGGCTTAAAGCAATGGTATTTCCTGCTCGGGCCTCCTCGTTCGTTATTTATTTATTTTTGTCAGCAGAATGTCATGAATGGCGGGGGCCTGTCAGTCGGGTTGCTTGTGGGTCGATACATTTCAAAAGCTCCTAAGACTTGCGCGTGAGATAATGTGACACAAGGTAACGGTTTCCACCCTCCTCCCCATAAAAGGATGCCAGTCCCACACATCTAAAGCCCACAGAGGGAGCCGGCTGAAGGGTTGAGAGAGCAGCATGTACAATAATTAGGCCATGTTATGGGATCCAGATCGCCTAGAGGATGAGATGATAAATACAATTATGTGACAGGAAATAATGAAATAATAAATAAATGGAAATTAAAGAGGGCTGTGGGTAGTGTCTCTGCAGTTGCCTCATCTGGGACCTGTCAGTCCAGGGCTCCGACCCCCTTCTGAGAATATGCAAACCTTCCTACAGAACAGTGTCATCCCACAATGCATTTCTCTTATTGTTTTTAATATGTCTAGCAATAGCTCTGTGGCTGTGCTGGTATGGCTACAGCTGTAGACAGCATGCGATTTTGCCTGTTCCCTTTTTCATAGAAGTAAATTGGGACTTGGAATCGTTTGCGTGTGCCTGTTTGGCACGTACAGTAGTGATACACTATGTATGGAACAGATTGCAAATACTCTGCCATTGTGAACATTCATGTGCTTTCGATAGAAAAAGCCTTCAATAAAAGTTTAATTTCCATTAAATACGTGTTTAAATCACATAAATGGGGACATGGCAGGGACATTCCTGTGCCCAGAATACAAAAAGTCATGCATGGCTACTTTTTCTGCAACATTAGGAATAAATTATACAAAACCCTAAATTCGCTCTAACCTGTCAACACCTGGAGTTTAGACCAAAGACCATAATGCCTAAATATGGTCCATGTGTATCATTTGCCTGTTATTTATCAGTAGCCTATGTCTGAAAGATTCACTCTTTTAATTGTGGATTCTGCCTTTGTTTCACGTTTACTTGTCATTTCAAAGGATCTAAATAATTTGGCCAGAATTCTTCTTTGGTACAGATTAAAGTGATGAACTGGTATGCCCAGTCACACACAGGTGTAGACTAGTCATGGGTCTGTCAACCTTACTGGAAGGATTTGTAGTAGGGTTGCCAACTGTCAAGGATTGGCAGGGAGACTACTGGAATTGGCAGAGGTCTCCTGGAATGCAATGAATTTAATCTGGTAGATTTTTGTTGTTATTAAAGAATAAACGTTGTGATAAAACATATTTGAGGTTGGGGGGGGGGGGTACTATGAAGTGAGATCAACAGCAATATCTTTTTCCAAATATAATTACACAGTTACTCACAAACATCCGTAGACCTTGTTGTGCACGGTTTTCTCAAACTACTTTCTACTGAAGTATGCCAACTGTGTGTATACGCGCAAAGTCTTAACCAAAGCACGGCGGTATTCTGGGGCTGATGTCAACACAGTGCACCCTGGAATACTTGCGTGCTTTGTGCGATACTTTGTGCAGATATACACAGTTGGCATTCTTCGGTAGAAAGTAGTTTTCAAAAAAAACGTGCACAACATGGTCTGTGGATATTTCTGAGTAACCTTGTCATTGTATTTGGAAAGGTTGCTGTTGTTCACAAACTTTAGACCTATTCAGGTCCATTCCCTCAGGGTGATATCACGGTGAGCTACAACGGATATCTACAAAACTAGTGAGTTCTCAGCGAAACTACCTGGATGGATAGATTGCACTCCGGGTAGGTAGAAATACATCAAGATGAAATTTTTGGGTGAACTGCCCCTTTAACCCTGGGTGTTCCATATCACAACACCATTTTCGGGGTATATCGCCATGTTAATTATGCTGCACGGCTAACTTGGGGCAGGTTATGTTAAGGCTAACAGATTGAAACATATAAATGCACCGCCCCTTTGACCAATCAGCTCCTTTGAAAAAAAAAAAGGGAATCTCCATTATACAATTGACTGGCTAATTGAGACGCTTATGAAAACAATTAGGGTGGATTCCAATCGCTTATTTTATCCGTCCTCTTCTCCACGGTCCTCGCCTGACCCGGAAATCGATCGTGGTTCGCCATCTTTAAGGACATTCCAAACCGCTTAATACTCCACGGAGGAGTGAGGAGTGGGGAACGAGGAGTGGGGAACAAGGAGGCTCCCGAAGGATGCTTCAGTGAGGAAACACAAGTGTAGCCTTTGCGGAAGCCTTTTCTCAGAACGTGTGACGTGTATAAATTATCCACCACTCTCCACATCTGCCACGCCGCAGGCACACCCCTACACAAATGCAATTTTACCGTTCCTTTCCATTTATTATAAAGCGCTAATCCATAATGACACTCGTTCTTAATAACTAACAAAAGCACTGTTTATTCATGAAAAAATAAGCTAAAAAGCATTATAGTTAAGCACGAGAGCATAATATGACGCTGACGCTTGATTGAGCAAGGACGTTCCAATTGCCTCATGCATGTTGCCTCGTTTCCTCTATCCTCGTATCTGATCCTTGCATCCTTTCCTCGCGTCCTCCATTGGGCGGAGCTAAGGAGCGAGGAAAGGACACAAGGAGAGGATGCAAGGAGTAAAAAATAAGCGATTGGAATGAACCCTTAGTTGACCGAGCACATGAGTCAGAGAAGGGGAAGTTAACATGGATGGAACTTCAAATGAGACAAAAAGCCTAGGCTATCTTTGAGCAAACGACTGCAGCAGTATCCACCTGGTACACTGCACACAGATTCATTGATTTTGCTCAACTTGCAGTGTAAGGCTGGAAGTCATGGAGCAGTCACAGCAAAGTGTCGGAAAACTGGGAAAAAGCTGTAGAAATGGAGTGTTTAAAAAATGTTTTTATAATTTATTAATATAGATTTCATGCACAACAGACGATTGAACTAACGTGCGTACCGTAGTAACAAGTGCTTTGCAGGCTTTTCGGAACAATTAGCCTATGAGTAAAATGCATCGATAGGCTGGTGCATTTAATCACTTAATTTGGTCCATCAGGGAAAGAAAGAGCATGCTTTTTTTGGCCTTTTATTTAACGGAACGTTGTTAGAAACAGAGCATGCTCAAATTGCATTACTAAAATAATAAAACAGGGCTACCATGTGTCTGTTTTTACGTCTTCAAAGTTTGTTTTGATACAACATGCTGTACATTGCGAGTTGTTTGACCTGTAGTCACTATATCCGTCATTCCTTCTTTCCTTATACTTTTGCACTGACTTGTTTGTCATCATTTCCATTAGTTGTTTGATGGAAAGCATTTAGGGTTTTGGATATTGCTTTGGTTAACGTGTGTGTAGTTTCTGTGGAACACATTTATGAAGTTGTAATATAATTTAGTATTGCATTAATATCAATACTTTGGACCACAGGTATATATTTGTAATTGTGTTTATTGTTATTGTTTTTTTAACAGATAAATAGAGTAGGCTATGCGCTTTTGTGTTTGTTGATGTTTTTTATAGCACAAATAGTGTTTATCGATGTGATCATGCAGTCAAAAAGTATGTCTTACACTAAGGAGATCTGTTCAGCAGGACATTGTGCTTCCATCTTTCATTCATTTAACATTATTCAGGGAGATTTAGCATTCTGTAGCTGTACTCAGAACACAAGTCTTGGATTCTTGCCTTTTCAGTTTGCAACTTCAATCTGAAGCCTTATGGCATGAGCATTGGGTGTACACAAAAGGGGAACACAGCACCTGTCCGATACAAATTCTTTTCCAGTAAAAATCTTGACAATTCAAACAATTGAAGACTCATTATTGAATGAGAAGTGGCTTTTAATTTATGTAAAAGGGTGGTAGTGTCGTCTAAATACTGTAGAGAAACGCACCTATTGAAAAATAGGTTTTGTAGCAAATCCTTGCATTGTCCTTTCACTCCCCGTGGATCTATAGCTTTTAATTATAATCTTTGATTGGGTAGACAAGATGGCTTGCTAGATACCTACCTACAATACTATAGTGGTCTAGCCTTGGCTTGTGGGTTCAAAGTAGGGGTGTCCTGATATACCGGTTTTGCGATAATCATGATGTTTAAAAAATGAAAATAGTAGGATTATATAATATATAGGATAATCCAGCCACAATACAGTGGGGTGCAAAAATAAAATGGGCACACCTGATCAAAATGCCTTTTACAATTAATATCTAAGTAAACAGAAGCTAACCTGACCTCTAAATGGTACTAAGTTAAACATGACACATTTCTTCAGATTTTAAAGCAAGACTACTTTTTATTAAAATTTTTTCCAGTTTCAAAATAACGAAAAAAAGGGAAAAGGCCCTGTGCAAATGTTTGGGAACCCTTTTGGATTATTATTTGCTACTTTTAAAAAAGATGATTAATACGGCCCAGGTGATTTAATCGTTAGGGCTTCAATGGGTCAGGTGAATATAATTCCAGGGCTAAACTATTTATTCTGATGTAACTCCAGTCCTTCTAAAGCATCCGACTGCAGTGACTTTTCTGTCTGGTGTTAACTATGGGTTCCTTTAAACCATTGTCCAAGGATGTCAGAATCAAGATAGTTCACTTCCACCAACAAGGAGAAGGCTAAAAAAAACTCAACATTTCAAACTACCTGTTTCCACTATCATAGTTGTTCACAGGCCAACACTACTATGTACTTTAAACAACGAAGGCCTACATGGCAGAATTGCCAGAACGAAGCCTTAAAGTGTTTGAAGTATGCAAAAGAAAACCTTGAGAAGCCTGAGGCATTTTGGAACAATGTGCTTTGGACTGACCAAGCCAAAATTGAACTTTTTGGCCACAACCAAAGAAGGTATGATTGGAGAAAAAGGGGTGAAGCATTTGCAGAGAAGAACACTGTTAAGCATGGAGGTGGATCCCTTACACTTTGGGGTTGTGTGGCAGCGAGGGGGCACAGGAAATATTGTGCAGGTGAAAGGAAGAATGGATTCCACTAAATATCAAGAAATTCTAGAGGCTAATGTTCGAAGGTCAGTCCAGACATTGAAGTTGAAGAGAGGTTGGGTATTCCAGCAAGACAATGATCCAAAGCATACCTCAAAATCTACCCTGAAGTACTTCCAGGAAAGACGGATGGAGGTTTTGGAATGGCCACCACAGTCCCAGACTTGAATATTATTGAAGATCTGTGGAGAGATCTCAAACATGCCGTGCATGCAAGGAGGCCGAAGAATATTTCTGAGCTAGACGTGTTCTGCCAGGAAGAATGGGGAAAAAATTCCAAATATTTTCGAAAATAACAGCACTGTCTGGAATTACCGGGAACCCGTGCCGGTGTTAAACCCTAATGTTAAAGATTATTATTGTGTATTTCAAAACGCGTCATAATGGTTAGTCCGAATAATATTGACCATACTATTGATCCATATAGCCTATTCCTTGCTCGCACGCTTTAACTACACAAGCACGATCATGTCTGTTTCGCCATCATATAAGCAATCCGCCAAGGTGGAAAAGCAGGCTTTTAAAGGGAATGGGATATGACATTTTGATTGTTTTATTGCATCGTACGCCCAAGACACACCTACAATTAATGAAGAGGCTAGGTTCAGCCCATTAGCATCTTGCACCTTACTTAGCGCTCAAATAACACGCTAAAAGCGAGCAAAAGTTTCCCGAAAATTTCACCACCTTCTGAAATTAGCACCTATGTTTACTCCAGTTTTCGAGCGAGCTTTATCCAATTCACTTTTATTTTTCTTTCTGTGAAATAGCGCCGGTGTAACGGGTCGCTGTGAAATATGTAGCTGATGAACTGAACTTGCTAGCTACTGGCGAGGTCAATCTCACAGTTGATTGGTCCGCGATGTGGTCATGGTTAAGCCACTATTTTGAAAACAAAATTCGGAGCGAATTGCTGGTTTTAGAATGCAGAATTTCAGGGTATAAACAGTCTATGGTGCTGGATTTCTCTCAGAACAGGTCTTTCTATGATTGCTACCAACTAAGCATGACCCCTGACATTTTTCAAAATAAAAGTTACATACTCTAGCTTTAACACTCAAAAGGTGCCATACAGTACAGTCATTTCATCACATCAATCGACCCAAGATGATCACATACATAATCACAAGCAAAATCAGAATCACATACAGAACCAACTAGCAAAATTTGTACCAGCCTACACCATTGTTTTCTCATGATTGGGGATATAAGAGACCCTGTATTCTCTTCCAAGCTCCAAAACAAAAACCCCCTCCTTGAACAGGCACCTCAACATATCCCCCTTGCAGGACCAAAACAAATCAGGATTCTTTATTTGCATCCTTTCGAATAAAACCACTTCTTAGGTCACCATATCTAGGACAATGGAACACAAAATGAAATTCATCTTCAAGAAAGTAAGTTGTAGCATAGGCTAAGCATGTTCTGCTCACAGTTGAGTTATACAACAACTTATAACGTTAACACGTTAGCGTAGCTTGTTTAGTGAATACCGTAATGTTAGCTCGCAAGCTAACAAGTCATATTTTCAACCCAGTTATACCCATAATACACATAAGAATAAGAATCAAGGCATGATGTTACTTAACACAATTTGACAATTAAGTTATAGTCGAGTTGTTTTATTCATCATAAGTCAACAGACTGCTTGGTCAAAATATGACCAATTAGTGGAACGCGTACAGTACGAATAGCCTACAGACAGCCATAAAGTAGTTGAACCTCCATAGTTATTGCCAGCAGCCATACCACCATGCAATCTGCTCCTGCTGAATGGCTGAAGCTAAGCAGGTGTGGGCTTAGTTAGTACTTGGATGGGAGACCTCCTGGGAAAACTAAGTTGCTGCTGGAAGTGGTGTTGGTGGGCCAGTAGGGGGCAATCTTCCCTCTGGTCAAATAATTCCCAATGCCCCAGTGCAGTGATGGGGACACTGTGCTGTAGGAGATGCCGTCTTTCGGATGAGACGGTAAACCGAGGTCCTGACTCACTGTGGTCATTAAAGATCCCATGACACTTATCGCAAAGTGTAGGGGTTTCCCCAGTGTCCTGGTTAAATTCCCAACCCAGGCTCTTTCAATCTGCCACCTAATCATCCCCCAGTTAAACTGGCTAATAATCATTCTCTCACTCTCCACCTCAGCTGATGTGTGGTGAGCATTCTGGCGCAAAATGGCTGCCGCTTCATCACCCAGGTGGGTGCTACACATTGGTGGTGGTAGAGGCGAGTTTCCCCCTCATCACTGTAAGCGCTTTGAGTATCGAGAAAGGCTCTATATAAATGCAAGGTTTTATTATTATTATTATTATTATTATTATTGAACTGCGTATGACTTGATTTGTTTTATTTTCTGAAAGGTTGTGTGGTAGCCTATGCAAAATATGTCGTAACAGCAATATAAGGAGTTGGATCGCTTTTGAGGTTTAATTACAACCGCTTTATTATATGTTTGCTACCTCATTCAAAACCCACAGACAAGTAGGCTATACAAAAGACACTGTGAATGACGCTTGACTGAGCAAGGACGTTCCATTTGCCTAATACGATGCCTTGATTCCTCCGTCCGCACTGCTTCTTGATTGAGGATGGCCATCAAAGATGAGCTAGAGAGAAGTGACCTTGTTACCTGGTACACTGATGCATTGTTTAGCTATTTCCCTGGCTTCATCTGACAGCTGCCACCACCATTTTAGCAAGTGAAATAAAACATTCTTATCCACATAATAGTTTGTTAGCTTACTAAGAAATATTTATTGAAATCATTTTGACCTGTTTGCTCAGGCCCCCTAGTGGCAGAGACCCTGGGGTCTTCATCACAATCATCCTACTGTACCACATCAGAAAGTGTAGTATCATGGGAAACTGTTATTCGGAAAAATAAGTTCCTAGTGCCACCATTCTTCCTTATTTCATAAAAGTATCTCAACCACTCTAGTGTACAGTGTGATATACATGAGAGTGAATGGGGTTGAAGATAATGGACAATATATTTTATAGTTCTTTTTTCACCACCAAAAAATTGTCTACTACTACAGTCTACTACCACAGCAATGATATAAAAAAAAAACACAAGGTCCTGGATATAGATCAATGAAACTGTTATTTTACCTGCTTACTTAGGCTATTAGCGTGAATTTCTGTCATCACATAATTTCTCAAAGCATGGAATAAACATTGAGCAAGGCAGAATATTTTCATGATAACGTCATCATAAATGTGGATATAGAAACATTTGATGCACAGAGCAATAATGGTATTTCAAAATAAATTGGTAGTCTAATCATTTACTTATTGGTTTTGGTTATTTAGCTAATCAATTATTTGGTTGACAATCAGGCAAAGTAAAAGGAAACAGATTGAGAGTGATCATCCATTTAAAGCTTAAAGGTAAGATTGCAGAGGGCCTAGGTCTACTTCCCACGGTTCGCTACAGTGCTAGCCTATGCACAAGCACCGTTCAAAAAGAGCCGTTCAGTCGCGTATGATCCATGACTTTTATTATGGCAGACATAATATAGCCTACTAGTCAAGTCAAAGAAAGACTAGTAGCCTACACGTGTGTGTATTTATATATAAATATATACAGCTCTGGAAAAAATTGAGACCACTGCAAAACTATGTTGTCTCGTTGTTATTTTGGTTCTGTACTCTAGCACTTTGAGTTTTAAAGGATACAATGACAATGAGGTTGAAGTGCCTGCCCCCCCCCATCAAAAAATATTGGACAGTTTAACATAAAGTAGAATAAAGTAATCATTTTTAATATGTAGTCGAATATCCTTTGCAAGCCATGACTTCCTTTGTCTGTGACCCAACAATATCAAAAGACTCTTGATATCTTATTTTCTGGTACTCCTACAAGAAATACTATAAACTCTGCATTTGAATGGACTCTGGCGCCACCACGTAGGTGGATTGGGTTGCAACTGCAGAGGTCAAGTCCTGATATTACTCTTAATAGACGTTCCAAGTTTCATAACTGTCAAATGGTTTTGGAATTATTAGCATTTTTGTGATAAGCCACGCCCACTGGAAATTCATTGGCTCGTCATTCGGCCATCTTTTAAAATATCAAAATTCTGTATATAAATTTTATGAAGTATGGTCTAAGGAGTGTGGCTACCAGGTTCCATGTAAATTGGTAAAATCTTGTAGGAGGAGTAGCATTTTAAGTGTTTTACAATAAATGCTAATTATCGGAAAATCCAATAGGGGTGACTTGATGGTTCCTTGAGGCAAATTTGTTCAGTATGAGCATAGGGACCTGTTTCCCACATTTTGTGACTAGATAAAACGGGGCGTATGCAGTGGGTGTGCCAATGATTTTTAGTGAATTTTTTAATATTTTCTTATATTTGGATCAATATAGCGCCACCACGTGGCTTGATTGGGTTGAAACTGCAGAGGTCAAGTCCTCATGTTACTCTTAATAGACCTACCTGGGTTCATAACTTTCTGTCAAATGATTTTGGAATTATTAGCATTTTTGTGATAAGTCACGCCCATTGAAAATTCATTGGCTCGTCATTCGGCCATCTTTTAAAATATCAAAATTCTGAATATAACTTTTATGAGGCATTGTCTATTTTTTATAGAATCTTTTTCCCTTCAAATTCTTGAGGATGGTCCTCCCTGTCCTCTATGGACGGACCTCCACTGATAGGGACATAAACGGATGACATGGCAGCTAGTTGTCCCATGTAATAATCCATGGGCTGGCATATGTTAGATAGTAGATAGTTGTTGTAATTCATATGACCCTGTAAGTTGTGTGTATGTTCTCATGCATTGCTAGTCTGACTGGTTGGTAATAAATGACCAGAACTGGGTTGTGGGTAGTTTTGGCACTGGAAATTAAACTGAGACAAATAAATTGATTATCTAAGGGTCATTCCCCTCTAATTGCCTCCTCGTAGGATGTAATAATGTGATTCAAGTGGACAATGAAGTTATGTTCATGTTTTGGTAGGTCTGGGTAGGTTATCATAGGTTTTCATAGGCTTTCGCCAGTTTGGATAGGTTTTAGGACGCCTATATCCATTCCCCTAATCTTTTGCAAAAGTTGGAAATTATCTAATGATATGGATGTAAATATATTTCCAATGAGTCAAAAGCGTGTATCTGTTGAAACATTTTGAGTATCCCCTGAATAATGTACAATTATTTATTTTGGATAGATTTTTGGACACCAAGGTACACTGTATCAAATTGCTTCATGGGACTTGAGCAGTAATACATATCCATTTGATATTTTGTACACTTACAGACAGGAGGTTTGTGAACCATAAAATGTTAAGTTTTACCTTATTCACATCATTGACTCTCAGGGGATCACAACTAGAGTTGTGGAACTTTTTCACCGGGGGTTGTGTATTCACTGCCCATTAATTCACATATGAATTATGAAAATAAATTAAATTAAGGCACAATTATATATGGTACAAGGATCTTCTTTAATTTAAGCTGTTATTGGTGTTTGTGTAAAGTTGCCATCTAGAGTTCAACAGAACAGTACAAACCGGGTGAAAATGGGCAAAATTAAGCCTCTGACTACGGCCAGCAGTTTATAAACAATTTATATTTTAATCAACGTCATCTTACTGGCTGCAAGTTAACAGCAAAACATCTTGCTGATATGTCCAACAGTACTCTAGTTAGCTACCTACTAATATAGTTAATTAACTAGCTAGTAATAAGTAATAAGTTGACTTCCCATCTATTTTTCCCCAGGTTCAAAGAAAAGGGGAATTCTGTGTGTACAATATAATGCCAAATACCTTTCTGCTGGATGGAACATTGTTTTACCAAATATCTAACAGATTTAAAGATCAAAGGTATTTCACATTTTGTACATGTTCTCTTGAGTTTAATTGGGTGCCTATCTCAAATTAGATTTTCCATGAAACTTGGACTTTAATTCACAAAGCTGCTGCTCTACACATAAACGGCTTTCCCCAGACTGCCGAAGCACTCCACCATTTATGCTTTTGCTCTTTCTTCCCATTTTCTTATTGACTTTATGAAGTCACTCAAAGTTACTCAAAGACTTTTCATCCACTTGAAATGCACTGTGCACGGATATTGTGCCATATGCTGTGAATGGGTTTCTACATGTTGAGGAAACAAGAGGAAGCCAACGTATGGATGAGGGCTCTGGTGAAAATGAACTGTTTACTGTAGTTCTACAGGATGTATGTCGATTCCCAAGCACAGTGGTGCTAAACACTGTGATGTGAGCCCTCATATGAAGCCAAAGGTGTTGATTGGTGTATTGTATCCAGAAACCATTCACACTGGTATTCATCCATACCTACAGGCTCTTCTTGATCATTCTGGCATAATGGCAAATCTGATTCAAGTAGAACTGTATATCCCAATGTGATAAGAACAGAGGAAGACCTGGATTCAATCAATGTTCGCCTTTCAAAAACATGCTTTGGCAATCACAAAATCACTAATCACAAAAATGAACTTGATCAAAATTTTTCTTATATTTTTTAAGTTGGACATAAATGTATTCATAGTTAAGGACAAATGTTGACTGAATCGAAGCCATGGTATTTTTTCTGTGTTCCTAAGCTAATTTTTTAATTGCCAAAAAGCTTAACCATTTTGACATGCTGCTCAGACTAGGCAATATTCGGCTGTGGGTGCAGATGGTGTGTATACCTGCATTGCTAGACCTCATTGTTATCAGCAGCAGGAGCCCAGGGATGCTAGAAAAACTTTTCTCTGTAATGGATCTCCAGAAATGACAAGACGCTGCAGCCAGGACCAGGGGCATGGTTTTCGCCATGATAAATGGTCCTATTGCCGTTTTAAATTATTTTATACAGATCTCATTTAGGCCCTTGAAGAAGAGATTCGCCCTGTTTATTTATTTCAGATTTGCAGTGGCTCCAATATCTTTGTCTGTGCCTGCACAGGATATTTCCTGCCTCTCTAGACAGAGGAAATAGTTTTGTACATATGTACATTAAATGATGCTCTCAGAGTTTTGATAACCTGCATAAATTATATACAGTAATTAAATATCATGCTCTGTGAGTCGCCAAGGAAAATATAAACTGTAACCAAGGCTAAAAGCGTGGTGTGGTCTGTGGGATCTTCAGGGTCCAGTAATTGTTTTTATTGATTATTTCTTAAGGTGAAATGGTTCAAAGATAACAATAACGGGGGTAAGAGCAGATATTAACTGCATTCTGCGACGCCTTTGTTTCCAACACATAAATCAAAGAGTTCTGGCATTGTGAAATTGCCTCAGAGGTGGCCCATATATTTAAATGGAATATTAAAAATTTAAATTGTTCGGCACATCAAGGCGCTCTTGCACGCGACCACAAATAAATTTAAATTATGGGTGCTAAACAGTATTTGGTCAGACACGTAGATAAGTGAGGACGTGGGATTCCTGTGTGAGAAAAAAGAACGACGTTCAGATGCCCGCAGCTCACCGTGTGTCTGAGGCGTCCTGTCACTGTCTAGGGGAAAGAAGAGAGGTCTTTTTGCTCTGTTCAGTAATTATCCTCATCTCTCGCATGGGATTGGGTTCTGCAACCAAATCAAAGACATAACATCTATCACGCCAATTGTCAGTGACATTAAGATTCAGCAGGACGTGAGCTTGTGCACTGTATTTGGGATTCCTGCTGGAATTCTAATGGAGTAATAGCTGGCACACTCGCCCTCTGGAGCTACACCCCACACTATAATTCACTTGCTCCGCGCCGTGTGCTGAGACGCCCAGTCGCGTAAAGGCTGTTGACTGACTGTGGCACAACACAACATAATTGTTAATGTCAGTGTAGGCAGAGGGGTGGTGACAGGGAGTGGGCAGGCATGCCTTTTGTCTCTTAAGGTCTTTCTTTTTTTTTTCAATTGTATTCAATGCACTGATTCATCTCTGCCCCAAATCCAGCACTGATATTTCCATCCGCTTTGCGTGTCTGTGTGTACACATATCTGTCTGTGTATATGCACGCATGTGTATATGCATGTCTCTGTCTATATGTGTGTATCTGTGCGTGTGTCTGACTGTGTGTTGCCTGTCTGTGCATGAATGAGTTTTACATATAAATGAATGGAAGAAACTGTAAACATGGTAGTTTGCAAATGACACACTTCTACACATGACCAGTGTCTGTGTGTGCTTGCTGTAATGCATTGTGATTCTTTCTGGCACTGCTGCTTTATGAGAAGCACTTCCTTGGTGAAAGCAGTAGCCTCTTGATTTTGATATAACCAAATAACAGAGGCAATTCATTTTAACAGTGGATGTCTGTTTGTGTTTTATGTGGAAGCAAATATTTCTGATGATGTGACAAGATCATGGGGGTATGCCATACAGTCTGTGGGGTATGCACTTTTTTCACTGTGTCAAACACTCTTGCTTGAAGGATGCACTGAGACGCATTACACCAGTAGGCTTGACTTGATTTCAACTAAGGAGAAAGTCCTCATCTTATTGGGGTCGAGGTGAGAATATATTGTTTCTCCCACATGAACATCCAACTGCTGATATACCAACTGCTGACTCTTCCCACCATTGGCCTCAGTGTAGCATAATGGTTAGCAAACTGGGCTTCCAACTGGAGATTTAATTCCTAGGTGGGGTGCTGTTATGGTACACTTGAGCAGGCTATTTGACCTGAATTGATTCAGTTAATATCCATCTGTATAAATGGACTAAATGGAAAAAAATGTAAGCTGTGTAAGTTGCTCTGGATAATAACGTCTGTAAAAGCCCAAAATGTAAATTTGGAGGGATTCGTGCAGGCACCTTTGACCAGGGTTGCTGGAAGCAAAGTTTAACCAAATGCTTTATATGGGAATTTTGGTAATGCTTTCTATGAATGGTCCTTCATAGAACCTTCATACGCACGGCACAGCTATTCATAAATTCTTATGTCAATAACCACAAATAAGCAGATGGTGCGTGTCATGTAGAATTACGTTACGTTTTACATTTTTCGACATTTAGCAGATGCTCTTGATGCTCTTGTCCAGAGCAACTTAGACAGCTTATTATTTTTTTTCCTTTGTGTGCTAAAAATTCCATTTACACAGCTGCATATTTACTATAGATATTGTGGTTAAATCCCTTGCTCGAGGGTACAAACGGCAGTGCTCCAACAGTGTATCAAGCCTATAACCTCAAGTCCAACCTCAAGTTGCAAGTCCAGTTCCTCTGTGCTCCGCTGTTGCCCATCAATTTGGAAAAGCCACAGACTGCAGTTACACAATTATTCAAAGGGATGACTTGTGAACAATGAGGGGTTACCCTGCTGAAATCCTCCTCTCCTGTGTAAAACTATAGATTGCAGTCTGCAGGGCATGATATTGGCATGTTATTCAGTAATACATATAACTGATTTCAGAGATCTGTATTGTTGCGTTAGAATCGTTAAAATAATATCATGAATGTGGCGTGAATTACAGAATGTTTAACAAAATCAGAATATGCAGTCATTGCCAACATTATTTGAAAATGTTAGTTAATTAACTCCTGATACAAAAGTGTTAATACATAATAACGTGTTGGATGACAAAAAACATGTTTCAGTGAAAATATTTTCAAAAATACTATTTTATTTTTATTGGATGTCCCTTGTGTAGGTTTCAACATAGTAGAATATACAGTATGCTTCTTGGGATTAAGACCAGAGACCCTTGTCCCCTACAAGGGACACAAATAAATTGCCAGGTCTTCAAGCATCCCCATAGTACCTCAATATGCACAATATAAACACAAGTGCTTTGTCAATAACTGCAAGTAAGTTGTGTTATGTTGCTGCTGATGTTCAAAATGGGAAATGCATTGAACAATCTGTTGAAATGGAGAGCATTGCTTTTCTATAAAAAAAAGTATTTTGTTATTGTTCAGGCTTTTCCCCACCCAGTATACTGTAATACAGCTGGGCGATGTCAAATTATACCTTTTTACTTGCTAAAAAAAATTGCCACCGTCTGTTTAGGTGTTCTATGCTTAATATGTCTCAGCAGGTCGTTTCCCAAAAGCAATGGAGCTAAAAATCTGTTCTAAAGCAATTTTTCCTTTCTTGAACATCTCTTTGATTCATGCGGCTCCACGTGGAGTCCACAAGTGCTTAGGAGCAGTTATGAAATATTCTTGTAGGAAATACATGAAAAATGAAGACATAAACTGTTCATAGGTATATATTATTATAATTCAAGTCACATTTTCCCTGCAAAAATTAATTGCAGTGCATAGGAATAGACGTAACAATGAATATTTATTTTACTTTTCTCATACATTTCAATACAAATAATGGTGTGTAACCCCTGCCCATACACTTTCCTGAACAACTCAACTCCATCTCACAGCCCAATGGACAGCACTCAGAAATATTCAAATGTATATCAAAAACATCAAATGAAGATGGTAATGGGTTCAAAAAGCACACATTTTGTTTGAATATTTTGACAATTATGCATGTTGTAAAAGTGCAATCAAATGGATTGTGTCTGTAGTGCTTCACCTTTGTGGGTTTTATGATTTTAGTATGTTTTTGTCTTGGTTTTAGTATGTTTTTGACTGGCCCATACAATTATTGTGTGCAGTGAAGGATATTTTGGATGTTTAAAGAAGTATCTGATAACTGCCTGATGGCTTTACAATGGCTGATATGGGGTTTGTCTGGGTTCATGGTGTATTGTCTTGCTTTAAAGTATCTCCAAAGTGGCTTGTTCAGCGAAGTTGTGTCACCAGAGGTCTTACGTGTGAACTGTGTATTTAAATGCTAAAGTGAATCACATTGTAGGCCAGAGGTTTGCAGACTGCACAAATTACAAAGCAATTTTTTTGAAAGGTATTAAAAGTCAAAAGTCAGTTTTCAAAGCATTAATGACATTTAGATGGTGGGAAGATTTTTGAAGGCTAAAATGCTTTCAATGTGCACTGAAAGCATTTATACCTGTGCGTACCTGACAGAGTGACAAAAAAGGAATCTACAACAAATCACACATTTTTCTGTACAGTTCATGTATGTGGGGAAAAGGTGACTAGTTCAAATTTAATCTCCACTTTATGATTTAATTCTTTAACATGATAGCTAAATGAAACTTATTTATTATTTATATCACATTTCAGTGCCTTTTGAATACCCATTTGCTGATGTATTGATTAAGAATGTTTTTTCTGCAGCCTAATAAGACAAATATTGTAACATATTACTGCCATTCCACAGTCACTGTATTTCTTACGATTATTTTTGGCAGAGTTAGGTTCGAGCCTGCTGACCTTTATCAGACTAGAAAGAGCTATGGGAGGTCATGGCACCTCAAATGAGTCAGACTAGAAAGATCATTGTCCTTAGCTCGTCACTGAACCGGAAATGTTTAGGAGGGGTTCTGTTCCCCAACTGTATATGACCGGGGTCATGTCCCTCTACCTTCTGTTAGACTGGATCAGTCTAGCTCTGGATCGCACGGGACATACCTAGGAGAGGTTCCAGTCCACAGCTCTTAATTCTGCTAGCTCGTGTGGAGTAGGAGGAGACGACACTGCTGGTGCTGCAGAGCAAGATTGATGGATGGAGGAAGTGTTTCATTAACCATTGGCAAAACGTGGCTCTTTACAGTTTCCGGCAGAGCAAACCCTACTGGCACTGATTATTTTCTCCTGCCTGTTCTTTTGTTTATTCAAATTTTACACAAGGCATTTTTTCCAGTTCAGCACCTCAAAACAGTTTTGCGAAGGAAACGCATTACGCCGGTATTATTATGCAATTCATCACGAATAATAGATTTGTTTACGGGCCCATCACACAGAGCTTAGAGCACAGCGTTTTCACAATAATAATAAAAAAAGCCTTAAATAATATATGTGCGGAGACGACTGCGCAGCATTGATCAGTCAGTCTCGGTTTTTATTGTTCTTAAAGTAGAGTTTAAATCAACGTCTCCGAGATCTTCACTTGGCGATCGTTTGAAAGTAACACCTGGACAGAGGTCTCAAAGGAGTTTCTCGTGTTGAACTGAATCTCTCAACGCACACTGCGACGATTGTTTCTGTTCCGTAAATTGACACTTAATTTGCCAGTTTAGTCTAATCCAAGCTGTGCAGTTCCAGAGAAACAGTGATGTTGAACAGTTCATAGTGTGATCAGATATGCTCTTTGCTCAAGTCATTGAGAAATAGCATTTGATCATGAAATTTAACACAAAGGTCAAATACTGAAATGATATACCATTTATGATGTCATGCTGAGAAAAACCAAGTCACACCACTGTACTTAGAGTACATTGTACTTTGACAGAAGTAACCTGGACCATGCCCTTTTGTCTCATTATGAAGGCCACTCTGATAAGACATAATCAGACATGACGGACTCATTGTGTGCCAGCACTACCAGAAGCAAGCCGTACACACTCCCAACGTGCAAGTTATTTTCTGTCTGGTCATTGTTAGAAGAGTTGCTTGAAACATCAGAGAGAGGGGTATACTGGTGTGAAGGTGCCTGCTGTGGTCCATTTGAACCAGGAAGTGAACCCAAGACCCAGCAGCACTTGAATGTCCCACAGTGTCATACAATACATTGGACATTACCCCCATTGCCTTTTTTTTTTTTTTTTTGCTGAGGCATCCACCACCCTCAGTAACCGTTCAAATCAAAGAATCTTCTGGAAGGATAGGATTTTTAAAAAGCCAGGGTTCTGTCTTTTCCTCCATGTGTCATGTTTACAGCTTATTTTCCCCTCCTTACTGTTGAAAACTGTCCAAACCCTTTGCCTCACCCAGAAACAATATAAAAATCAACTTAAGTAATCTCCACCCAACATCCCTTTTTATGTTACTCCACAGGCTTCTTGTATATGTGAGTGATTCCCCCTCCAGTGCTGGTATCGGCTTTCAGCGTGCGATTGGCATACTTCATGGTGCACTTCCTCCGCCCGCTTGCTCACGCTAACCTGATTTCACAGCTGCAGGTACGACGTTCCCCGTGGCCCAATTGACACGCTGCAAGAGCCTTGCACACACCTGCTTAGATTAACACCAGGATGGGAGATGCAGACAAGTCTCGGTACACTGCTGGTAGGGAGGCGTGCCTGGGGGGGGACGGGGGTGGAGGGGTTTTGTGGGACATGCGGGGGAGTAGTTGTGACGGGAACGTGCCGTCCGGCACCCTCTTCCTAATGTCGGCAAGTGTTCCGTTCGCCCTCTGAGCCGCTGTAATCAATTTAATAGGATAAATTAATAATCAGGTATTCAAATGATGATTGTTGATCGGCTGATCGAATTAGGCTAATCTCTTAATACCTGTGACCTCCACTAGCCATTCAAGCAATCATATTTCCCTTTACGTGGCTCTGAAGTATGTGCGGTTTTCCCCCGCCCTTCTGACTCTGATTGTCCCTGGAATCATGGGATAGCCTGACGTGAGGTGATCGTAAGAGGAAATAACACCTTCCTTATTTTTGACCTTACTTGTGTGTGATTGGCATCAAATGCAAAGCAGATGTCAGTAATCCTCATGAATGTAAAAGTAGCTCATTGACTCTGAACTGATGTTGTTGTTGTTCTTAGCAGTTTAGCAAGCAGGAATATAAATATCGTATTTATTTATCCAAGAAAGGGCCCATCCGTTTGCTTCTGTAGTTAAAGAGGAGACAGGAGGGGGAAATATGAAGTGGGAGAAAAAAAGGGGCTCCTTGAGGCATTATCAAATGTTTTCCATAAAAAAAAAAATCCAAAAAGCCTTTCAATACGGAGTTTAAAAGAATGTGCTCAAGACTACCCTGCCTGCTGGAATTAGTCAAAAGACCATTTTTGCAATAAATTATGCATTGAAACAAAGAGATAGTCTTTTTTTGTTCTTGCACATGGCTTCTCTAAATTCCTTTAAAATCTTTAAAATTGTCCATTCACTCAAACTTACTGAGTGTAGCAAAAATGTCAAAGACATAAAGTCAGAGAAGATTGAATAAAATAATGCGGGGAGACAGATTAGTCATGCAGAGAACCCACACAGTCTTTCAGCTGTGCACAATACCACTTTTTATAAGCGCTCTATCTGCACAAAGACTATGTTCAATATATTGAGGATGATACATGGTCAGCCATGTAATCTCCCTTTGATTTCTTTGCCCATTTATCCCAGAACCTTTCATGACTGACACTGATGAGCCAGTGCTGTGAGCTCCAGCAAACTGTTAGCTATATTTACTGTACGTACTGGGTTCATTATAGAAAACAGAACTGTCTCCTAGTAAAACGGCAATGACCCTGCCCCTCCACTTAATAAAATGAGGTCAGACAAAAATTTTAAAAATAATGTGCTGTTGTCTATGCTCATAAGAACTTTGAACATTATCATAATTTTTTGTGTGTGTGTGTGTATTGGGGGCTGTCAAGCCAACACACAATATTCTTGCAACGGCCTGTAATGAGACAACGTGCCTACAATGTCACAGCAACATTGGCAGAACGTAGTCACAGGGAAAGTAGCAAAAATGGGAGGTCCTGAAGTGGCTTTGATGAAAAACAACACTCCACCCACATTGACACAAACAATGATCCTCCCAGAAGACACTGTCAAGAGCTTTTGTCTAATGGAAGGGGACGAACGCGTGTCGATTGCTTGCTTGTGCTTGTGTGTGTGTGTGTGTGTGTGTGTGTGCGTGTGCGCATTTGTGTGTAAAAGTTCTACCACGTTGTTGGAGGACACGTATATTAAAGCGTGTGTATGTTTCACAGGCAAGGAGAGGGGCTGATAGACTGATAAATCTTTTTCCCTGGGAGATGTGTGCAGAAATATTGTTTGGTCTTGCAGCGCTTAACCTAATCTACCATATGATTATGTTTCTGTCAGGGGTGTCTAGTTCTCTGACCGATTCGGCGTCGTGCTTCCCAGGTGTCACACAGAGGGGAAGGGTGCACCCCGTAAACTGCACCCTGTCTCCAAACAACCCACCCCCTACCCCCCCTTCCCCAAAATGCACACCGCCAGGCTTCCGTTGTCCCTCCTCACCCTACCTGAAGACAGTGAATGATGCGTACTAAATATTATGACTGCCGCGTGTCCTGGGATAATTGATTCCCCCCACACACAGCCATTTACTTCCCCAAGCTGTTCATTTTACAAATTCTATAACCTTTTAGAAATTCTTTCTGTGGAGAAGATTGCCGTCTGGCCTCAGATTCATTATGGTGATTGAATCCTCTTCAATAGAAAACTGTTTAAAGAGAGAGCACATCTCGCCTCACCCTGCCTCCCAGAGACTGAAGGCAACATGGGTTAAAAGCTTGTCTAGGTGGCATAATTCACTGCCGCTGAGCCAAACAATCACATCGTATTGTGACCTTCATATGATACAAAAAGGCAGCAGTAAAGAGCGCCCGTCTCTTTTCTCTCCCCTCCTTCATTTCCAGCTCTCCTCTTCATCCACCACTATTTATAGCCCCCCTCTCGCATCACAAGCTATTTAGAATACCTAATTAAATATCTAATTATTAACATTGTAAAGGAGAAGGTATTGAGGACCAGGGAGCCTGTAATCATTGGGCAAATTTAAATCGGGCCTTGTTTACAATAGAAAATGATATACATATATAATTTCTCTCTCTAGCTCTCCCTGTCTCACTCTCTCTCTCTCTCTCTCTCCTTTTTTTCATACCCGTAGCACCTGGACCTCTGCTATTCATCATGCGGGTGACTCGGAACATGAATTAGTTTCCTTTTTTTTTTTCTTTTTTTTTTTTGCGGAAGATGAGAAGGCCAGATGGTATAAAATAAAAAAGGCAAAAATTGAGGACATCGCCTGCACTGTATCTTATCATAGGGGCACATGGCAGCGTTGGATTAGTTGGGATTCTTTCCACCATTACATTTTGCATTATGGCTTTTCATATGTGCGCCATTGTCGTTTCTTTATACTTCAAACAAGGAATTGTGAAACTCTAATTAGTCCATATAATTGCAGCTGGATGAAGCGCTGCCGATTGGACCAGTCTCATGCAAGGTGGAGTGCTTTTGTTCTCTGCCTCTTTTCCATCACTTACCATGTTTTTTTTTTTGAACAGAGAAAAACCCTCTCTTGATGGGTCTGGAGGTTGTGGGCGCGTTATTAGAGCATCTCTCGTAGACACTTAGGAAACACTTCAAATTCCTAATGCCTGCGGGGTGCTGAATTTCATGTCCAACGCACAGACACCAGAGCTGAACCTTCATGGGAAGATGCGTGTTTTCTGATTTTTAAAAAAAATGCCTTTCACAATTCACCTTTGATTGTGGAGACGATGAACCCATCCATATTGCCATGAGGGTCAGGATGAGAATTGAACGTTTGGCACCATAGCTGCCTTATACCCATGTTTTACTAGTGAGCCTTTCCTAATACATTTCTGGTTAGTACCGTCTAATGGATTATCCGCAGCTCCATGAGGAGTGGTGGTTGTACCATCTTCCAGTCCAGTCTAAGCTTTTGCTGTATGCTTGAGTAAGACACAGAATAAAAAAAATAGTCAGGCTTGTGCTAATACAAGTAACGCTCCAATTTTAAGGGGTCACACTGGTTTAGGACTCCCTAATATATTTTTACATATTCACATTCAGAATTATTTTCTTTGTAACCATTTAAATAAATATATAGGTATGTTGCACTGTCTTGAATAGGCAGCCATAAGTCTCGATGGAGTTTGATGAAGAGTGAAGCAATTTCCTCAAGAGCAGGTACATTTGAATGCTTTCAGACTATTAATATGGATATTATCTTCAGTTGAAACGTCTCCCTTTACGCTTATTTTAAGTAGATTCTACTTTGTAATTAGCTTGAAAAAAGTTATAGAAAACTGTTAATTACCAAGATTGCTTCTTTCTTTCACCATATTTTGTGTGAGTCTCAAGTTAGGTTTTGTCAGTCTTTCTGAGATTCAAAGACAGAGTTGAGGAATAATGTTAATTGCTTATCCCAGATCCCATTTTAACTTTGTATTTAATTCTTGATGTTTCCTAATTTAGCCTGCAATGGGAGGGCTTATTGTGCTCCTATTCTATTCCCTAAGTCAGTTTTTTTTTTTTTCTCAAGTACATGGAGTAAAGTCATCACAGATCCCATTCTTTAAAATATCAAGCATTTGTTGAGACAAGTCTTGGGCTTAACTCCAGTAAAATAAACACCAGGCCATATGTGCATTCATACCTTTGTGTGGATGTTGAGGAAATAGTCCTTGTAGTCCCATTGTTGCAATGTCCTCAATCTGGGAGACACACTACCACAAAGCATTTTATCACCGCCCTCACTTGCTACATATTTAGCTGGATTGGATGAGTTGGATTTTTAATTTTATTGGCATCAACATGGGGCTGAACACGTCCCACCCTAATTTGAAATGTCCAATTAACTATTTGCACCCAGAGCCGCATTCTATGAGGCGCTGTTCTGGACAAAAGTAAAAAAAACGCAAGAGGAAACAAACCATTTTGCATGAGAGAGTTCTAGTTATCCCGTGAGAGAGATCTAGTTATCCTGTGAGAGAGATCCAGTTATCCTGTGAGAGAGATCCAGTTATCCTGTGAGAGATATCTAGTTATCCCGTGAGAGAGATCTTGTTATCCTGTGAGAAAGATCTAGTTATCCTGTGAGAAAGATCTACTTATCCTGTGAGAGAGATCCAGTTATCCCGTGAGAGAGATCTAGTTATCCCGTGAGAGAGATCTTGTTATCCTGTGAGAAAGATCTAGTTATCCTGTGAGAAAGATCTACTTATCCTGTGAGAGAGATCCAGTTATCCCGTGAGAGAGATCCAGTTATCCCGTGAGAGAGATCCAGTTATCCCGTGAGAGAGATCTAGTTATCCCGTGAGATAGATCTAGTTATCCCGTGAGAAAGATCTAGTTATCCCGTAAGAGAGATCCAGTTATCCCGTGAGATAGATCCAGTTATCCCGTAAGAGAGATCCAGTTATCCCGTGAGAGAGATCCAGTTATCCCGTGAGAGAGATCCAGTTATCCCGTGAGAGAGATCCAGTTATCCCGTTAGAGAAATCCAGTTATCCCGTGAGAGAGATCCAGTTATCCCGTGAGAGAGATCCAGTTATCCCGTGAGAGAGATCCAGTTATCCCGTGAGAGAGATCCAGTTATCCCGTGAGATAGATCCAGTTATCCCGTGAGAGAGATCCAGTTATCCCGTGAGAGAGATCTAGTTATCCTGTGAGAAAGGTCCAGTTAGCTCGCGAGAACAATTGAAACCCTCTGAGAGGGATCGAAATCCCTGCAATAGAGGTCCAATGGGCAGCGCGTGCAAATATAAGGGGCTTGTGAGAGAGACTGAGGTGGTTCTGTTCACTTCCATTCATTTCACGAAGCAACCCGGAAAACGTACATCTAGCACACATCCATCGACACAGAACGTTATGTATTCTTGCCAAGCTACTGTCGTAGTTAAAAAGTTATATTCATACTTATTTCCAATTATCAGGAGCTGATTTCTGTGTAATCATAGCCTACTTCATGTGTTAGTTAGCTTAGCGAATCATAGCCTACGTCTTGTGTAAGTTAACTAGCCACTTCGTGTTTTTTTGTTTTTTTCTAACACAAAACCGACATGCTATATGATGTATACCATCTGTCTATCGTGTCGATGGCGTTAATTCATTCATTAAGACTACCAGAATTAACCCTATTAACTTTGGCCCACTAGAGACAATTTTCACCTAGTTTCTACTAGTCTCATTTAAGTATCAATATCTCAAAAACGATTCATGACACATCCGTGGTTTAAAACCCAAATTGAAGAAGAGGCTGTAATTTACCATACAAAAATCTGCAAAAGAATAAATTTATGTCAGAATCGTCACATACAGTATAGACATAATACGCATAGAAACATGTATTATAATATAAGCTGTAATTTATCATTTCAGAGAAATATGAATCCTATAATTAAGACGTCGATGACTACCACTAGGGGGCCTCCGTAGATAAGGAAACCAAAGAGCTAAACGGGGTATTACACTGGGAAAATCTTAACCTCTAGTTTCCGTATATACGTACAGTGCCCTCCACAATTAGTGGCACCCCTGGTGGTGAATTAGCTTCATCTCACACTGAAAAAATGAGAAAAATCCAACCTTTAATTGAAGTTAATTTTTTAAAAAGTAAAAATAAAATCCTCATAAAGAAATAATTATTTTTAACAAAACCACAATTATTGGCACCCCTAGAAATTATTATGAACAAAATGTAACTGAAGCATTTTTTCCATTTATATTTTACTTTTTAAAGTTGATCAGAGTGTTTAGAAACTTTCAAGCAGTAATCCATGACTTCCTGTTTCACTGGGGTATAAATATGAGGTGACACAGAGGCCATATTCCCTTATTCATACATCAACATGGGAAAGATAAGAGAACACACAAATCAAATGAGGGAAAAGTGTGTTGAGCTTCAAGTCAGGGAATGGCGATAAAAAAAAGTAGCTACTCACCTGAAAATGCCCATATCTACCGGGCAATACTCAAAAAGTTAAAAGCAACTGGAACTGTTACAAACTTGCCTGGAAGAGGACCCAAGTTTATTTTGCTCCCACGCACAGTGAGGAGGATGGTAAGATGGTAAGAGAGGCCCCACGGAACACTGTTGGAGAATTACTGAGGAAGGTAACATCTTGGGGTCATAAAGTCTCCAAAACTACCATTAGATGTCACCTCCATGCCAACAATTTACTTGAAAGGCATGCCACAAAAAAGCCTTTCCTGTCATTTCACCACAAACGTAAGCTAAAGTTTGCTAAAACGCTACTGGAACTTTGACTGGAACCGTGTTCTATGGTCCGATGAAACAAAAATGTAGCTTTTCGGCAACAACACTCAAGGTGGGTTTGGCATGAAAAGAAGGATGGCCAAAAATAACCTGATCCCCACTGTTAAGTATGGTGGAGGTTCCGTGATGTTGTGGGGCTGTTTTTCCTACAAAGTCCCTGGGAACCTTATTAGGGTACATGGCATCATGAACTCCATGAAATACCAAGAAATTTTTAATCTGAATCTGGCTGCCTCTGCCAGGAAACTAAAACTGGGTCATCGTTGGATCTTCCAGCAGGCCAATAATCCAAAACATACGTCCAAATCAACACAAAATTGGTTAACTGAACACAAAATCAAGCTTCTGCCATGGCCATCTCAGTCCCCTGACCTAAGCTCCATTGAAAACCTGTGGGCTGAGCTGAAGAGGAGAGTGCACAAGAGAGGACCTAGGACTCTGGATGATCTGGAGAGATTCTGTAAAGAGGAATGGTCTCAGATTCCTTGTTCTGTATTCTCCAATCTTATTCGATTACGGGAGAAAACTCTGCTGTTTTATTGGCAAAGGGAGGTTGTACAAAGTATTAAATGCAGGGGTGCCAATAATTGTGGCACACATGGTTTTGTTAAAAATAATAATTTCTTGATGAGGAAATTAGTTTTGTTAAAAAGAATCATTTCTCAGAATCTCAGAATAAATTTACTTCAATTAAAGGTTGGATTTCTCTCATTTTTTCAGTGTGAGATTAAGCTAATTCGGTACATTTTTAATAACCCTTTTTACTAATCTTTACCTATCTTCAGTTCTTCTGTTCCTCCCAGAGATGTCGCCCAACGTGTGACAATTTGGTGCCGAAACCCAGGATAGAAGAGTACTCCAAAGATGGAGATGTCTCCACTAGTACAAATGGTGAATCAGCTTGTGCAAATGCACAAATCACAACATCATGCTCTTCGCAGCCTGCAAGAATATCAACAGCAGATGCTACAAGCTATGACAGCGTCGCAGGCGGCAGATTGAACCGTTCTGGTGGAGTTGCTAATGGGTCGAACAACCAGTCCTACTCTGACCCCACTTCTGGCACATGTCAAGTTAGAGATGATGGGACCGGAGGATGTCCCGGAGGTATTTATCAAACTTTTTGAGAGGACGGCCACGGTGTGCAACTGAATGCCGCACTCCTGATGACATTGTGGAGCAGGTGGCACTGGAGCAGTTCATCATGGGGCTTCTGAAAGGGACTTGGATCCAGTGTCAACAACTAACTTCCCTGAGTGTGGACATTCAACTAGCGGAGAACCATCTGTCTGTCGGACAGGACATGGGGAGGAAAGAGTGGATCGGCAAAAGGCTCCTCTCTTTCCCCTCCGTTGAACCCCCCTTTGATCTCACATCCTAACTCCATTCCCCTTCCTAGGTCCGTACCACCCGAACCTTAACCTCAACCTTTAATCGTAGTCCGTTCCCAGTCTCAGGTCAAGCAAGCATGTAAGAGACATCAGGGCAGGGGTGTTGGCGTTGCAGATGTGAATATCTCGCAATACTCCGAGCACCATGCATCGTTCACCCATTCCAGCAGAGGCATACAGTATATCACACCAGTGAGTATGAAAGGGGAAACAATCCAGCTGTTGTTGGACTCGAGTTGCTGTCGTACGCTAACCTGGCCATTCTGTTTTGTTTACCCAGTATGTTCTTGCGGCTCTTGTGGTTGTGTGCTGGTGTAGTCTTCTCTTTATGGTAGTCTATGACACATCTATGCCTACATCCTAGTGACTGTTCTTAGTCTGTTCACAATTTAAAGTATTCATCCAATACAGTGGTCTTACCCGGTAATTTGCTATTCCTGAGCTTGTCAATGTGTTCTTGCTTCTTAACAATGTGCCAAACAGTTGATATTGACTCACTGAATGATTTGGCTATGTCTCTGATCAATTGTTTCAGCCTCAGGATGGCCTGCTTTACTGGCATTGACACTTCTTTGGTCCTCATGTTGAGAGACAACAGCAACAGATTCCAAATGCAAATTCCACACCTAGAATCAACTCTACTTTTGTGCAGTGACACACAGTTGGCCAAAAAACACCTGAGCATTCAATTGTCCAATTACTTTTGGTCCCCTAAATTAGGGGAACTATGTTTGAAGGTATTTGCTACACAGTTCACCCAATATGGATGTTAAATTAAAGCTGGGAGTCTGTACTTTAAAGGAGCAGTTTACCCAAAAATGTAATTATGCTATGTTTCTACTTATCCAGAGTGCTATCTATCCATCCACTGAGATTTGACGAGTTTTCAAGATATCCATGCAGCTAACCATGATACAATGGACCTCAATGGGCCCAATGTTTGTGGTGCTCAAAGCGCCAAACATTAACATTTGGAAAAACTCAACAGCAACCACTCTTTCCTAATATAATGACACGGTTACTTGCGAACATCCACAGAATTTGTTGTTCAGTTTTTTTCAAAAACTACTTGCTACAGGAGTACATCAACTGTGTATATCCACCACAAAGTCTGAACCAAAGCACACCAGTATTCTGGGGCGCAGTGTCAACATTGTATTGTTAGCCCCAGAATGCTGTTGAGTTTTTCCTAATGTTAATGTTAACGCAATGTATAGAATCGAAGATGTAATTACGTACATTGACAATAAACATAAACATAAAACAAAAGTTTTCCTGAGCTATTTGCCTGGATGTTCATGTCAGTCTTACTGTGGAGTAGCTACGCAGACAGGTCCATGGCTTCTTGATGTCCGAGGGAAAAGTTCTGGCTTTTGGGTCGGGCTGTCCTTTTGCTTTCCTTTGCTGGCGGGTCTAGCTTGCTGGTCCAGTTCCTTGATGAGTCATTGCTGAAACTTTTGCAGATTTGCTGTTGGAGCAAAAGCTTCCTTCTGTCCTTTCAACAAGTCATTTCTTGAACTCTTTGCGGTCGGTGCGTGGTAACTTAGGCTACACAACCTCTTAATACCAAGGGCAAAATATACCAGTTCTCGCGTTTTTACTAGTGACCAACAAAGCTGTTTATCTCAAAAACTGTAAAGGCTACAAATATGTTTCATAGCTTTTATTAAAACGGAGAACTGCACTATTATGACTAAGCAGTCATAATTCATATACAGTCAAGCCGGAAAGTCTCCCCACCCCTTTCACCTTCTCCACGTTTTATTACGTTACAGACTTATACTACAATAGATTGAGTTCATTTTTTGCCTCAAACATCTACACACAATAGCCAATAATGACGAAGTGAAAACAGGTTTTTAGAAAATATGCAATTTTATTTTACTGACAAAAATAGGTTATTTAGGGGTTACATATCTGTACACACCCTTAGCCTAATACTTGGTTGCTGCACCTTTGGCAGCAATTACAGCTTCAAGGCATCTTGGGAAAGAAGCTACGAGCTTGGCACACTTGTTTCTGGACATTTTTGCCCATTCCTCTTGGCATATCCTTGCAAGCTCCGTCAGGTTGGATGGGGAGCGTCAGTACACAGCCATTTTCAGCTCTTTCCACAGATGTTCAATTGGATTCAGGTCTGGGCTCTGGCTGGGCCACTCAAGGACATGCACAGACTTTCTCCGAAGCCACTCCTTTGTTCTCTTGGCTGTGTGCTTTGGGTCGTTGTCATGTTGGAAGGTAAACCTTCGCCCCAGTCTGAGGTCCAGAGCGCTCTGGAGCAGGTTTTCTTCAAGGATCTCGGTGTACTTAGCTGCATTCATCTTTCCCTCTATCAGGACTAGTCGCCCTGTTCCCGCTGCTGAAAAACATCCCCACATCATGATGCTGCCACCGCCATGCTTCACTGTAGGGATGGTATTAGCCAGGTGATGAGCGGTGCCTGGTTTCCTCCAGACGTGACGCTTGGTATTCAGGCCAAAAAGTTCCATTTTGGTTTCATCAGACCAGAGAATCTTAATTCTCATGGTTTGAGAGTCCTCTAGGTGCCTTTTGGCAAACTCCAAGCGGGCTGTGATGTGCCTTTTACTAAGGAGGGGCTTCCGTCTGGCCACTACCATAAAGGCCTGATTGGTGGAGTGCTGCCTGGATGGTTGATCTTCTGAAAGGTTCTCCCATCTCCACAAGGATACGCTGGAGCTCTGTCAGAGTGACCCTTGGGTTCCTGCTCACCTCCCTGGCTAAGGCCCGTCTTCCCCGATTGCTCAGTTTGGCCGGGCGGCCAGGTCTAGGAAGATTCTTGGTGGTTCCAAACTTCTTCCATTTATGAATGATGGTGGCCACTGTGCTCTTTGGGACCTGTAAAGCTGCAGAGATTTTTCCGTACCCTTCTCCAGATCTATGCCTTGACACAATCCTGTTTCTGAGGTCTGCAGATAATTCCTTTGACCCCATGGCTTGGAGTTTGCTTTGACATGCACTGTCAACTGTGGGACCTTATATAGGCAGGTGTTGGCAATCCCAAATCATGTCCAATCAATTTAATTTATCACAGGTGGACTCCAATTAAGTTGTAGAAACATCTCAAGCAGTATCAGTGGAAACAAAATGCACCTCAGCTCACTTTTGGGTGTCATATCAAAGGGTGTGCACACTTGTGTACATATGATATTTTACATTTAGATTTTTTATAAATTAGCACAAATGTCTAAAAACCTGTTTTCACTTTGTCATTATGGGCTATTTTGTGTAGAATTTTGAGACAAAAGACTAACTCAATCTATTAAAGAATATGTCTGTAACGTAATAAAACGTGAAGAAGGTGAAAGGGGTGGGGAGACTTTCCGGCTTGACTGTACATACACTTTTTGCTACTTAATTACAACAATTTATGTACAGAAATTGTGAAAAAAACAAAAAGAATGGCTACCTACATTCAAATTTCTGATTTTTTACCTGATGAGCTACAAGAGCTATGGAGGAAATAACTGTGATTCCTCAATATGCTGCCTATCTCTGCTAAAAATATGGTGTAAATATCTCAAACCATTCAAATTCTACAGAGCTTTTTTTCAGGTGAACCATTTCGGTTACCAAAGTTGGCACAAATTGTGCAAAATGGCAAGGTTCCAGAAAAGTCTCAATATGATTTCTTTGAGTTTTACAATAAAATTTGATAATTGGAAATAAAAGTTCATTTTTAGATGTGTTTTTGGTGTGTTTCATATTACACAACTAACTAGCCTACCCATGGTCCCCAAAAAGCTCTCCAAACTCATGTAGCAACACAGTGACCCTTGTATTCCACCAGAGCCCCATTAGCCAGAAATGAGTCCAGGTATATGCAAACAGGATATAAAATCAAATGTCCACCAGTTTCCTAGATAAAATAACCCCCTGCATAATAATCAACAACAAACTCATCCTCATGTTATCTCTCCCTCATGTTACGTCATGCATAAATTGCGCATTCGTTTACCTGCACAGCCTGCAGTACTGCATACAGAACAATTTACTCATAACTACTAAACAAACACTTCAGACGCCATTTCATTCAAAAGAAACTTGGAACAGCTCGTCTCAGACACAAATAGATAGCCAGCTGCTATGTGTAATTTTGCTGGCTAGCTTGCCATTGTTACAATATAGTAATGTTAGCTATATTCATTCAATTCAGAGGGATTCGTTTTATACAGAACAGTGAATTTGCACTGGTCGCAAAAACATCTTCGGGCTAGGACCTGCTGCACAGAGAAACGCCTGAATAACCTAGACATAACTAACCAAAAACTGTATGAAAGAGACTGTAAAGTAAAAAGATGAACAGCCGCTGTTGCCTAATGAATTATACTTTTCTAAACGGAAAGTAGCTAGCTGCTACAAGCTAAAAACATTCTGTGCCATCTTGGTACGAACATTACGCTTGGACGCCTCCTCTTCTTATGTGCAATTGTATCTACTTAAAGGGATAGTTCGGAATTTTGGACATAATGTCTCAATTACGACTTACCCATGATGTAGTTGATTGATGGAAACCATTTTCAGCTAATTCCATGCTGTCCCTTCTTTTGGACATACACACGTTGCTAATGCTAGCGCAACTCTATGGCAACTGGTAGCATCCACTACCAAACGCACTTAAACACTCCACAGTGTACCCAAAGCAAATAAAATATGACGACAGTCTATCGGGGTTATTTTGAGTGTTTATACCATCATTTTTGAAGTCAAACTATCATGGAATCCTTTACTTTGTGCTGACCTAATATTCTCTGTGGAAGTACGGCGACGGAGTGAACGTGGCCATTGCAACTTGTTACTCTTCTTTGTTGTTGTAGTCGACCAGTGCCGGCACGACATTCGTAGGTAACGTAAAGTATCGCTCCCCCGATAGACTGTCGTCATATTTTATTTGCTTTGGGTGCACTGTGGAGTGTTTAAGTGCGTTTGGTAGTGGATGCTACCGGTTGCCATAGAGTTGTGCTAGCATTAGCAACGTGTGTATGCCCGAAAGAAGGGACAGCATGGAATTAGCTGAAAATGGTTTCCATCAATCAACTACATCATGGGTAAGTCGTAATTGAGACATTATGTCCAAAATTCCAAACTATCCCTTTAAGTAGATACAATTGCGCGTAAGAGGAGGAGGTGTCCAAGCGTAATGTTCGTACCAAGATGGCACAGAGTGTTTTTAGCTTTTAGCAGCTAGCTACTTTCCGTTTAGAAAAAATTCCGAACTATCCCTTTAACTATCGAACGCATTGTGTTGAATGAGGACTTGTCTGAAAAATAAGAGTCTTCGCTATTGGCTGGAATATTTGACAGACAGTTTAAAAACCCAATGGAAAGCAAATAATACTCGAAGTGGAGGCGGGTCGATGCGAGTTTTTCCCACTTCAGATAGGCCTATCAGTCAAATAAATACACCCAATTGATGACGGTTTTGCATAAAACTGTGCAATAAAGTACAAAACCCCTTTGGCTAAAATATACTAAGCCACGGGATTGGTACTCCAGAAACTGGCTGAGTTTCACAACGCCAAACTGAACACAGCCGAACAACACGTAGGCTAATGAAGTGCAGAAAAGCACAAGGTTTAAAATAATTTAAAAAATCATGTACAGCCGTATGAAAGTTTTAAAGTATTTTTTCTTGAAGTCTAAAGCTATGATGATTTTTCAAACCAAAGTTTTGTGAAATACAATTAAGCAGAACAGTTTACCAGCACATTGTTTATGGTGTGACATCAAGCTGCAATACACATTTGCGAATTAGGTCGGAGATTCCAACGTAATTTACAAAGTTTTAACTCGACGTTTTGGGCTTAAAAAACACTTTCCCAGAAGGAATGGATATATCTTAAGGATGTGTAATCAAAATATTGAGGTGAGCAGTTTATTATATATTATGAAATTAATTAAATGTATAATTTAATAATTAATAAAAAACCTAATTAATAATAATTAAAAAACCTTGCTGCGTTACCGCTAGGGGGGGTTTGGCAGCAAGAGGTTAACTTGTGCTATATTCATAGCTCTCAACTTTTTAGAATTCCAATGCGTGAGATTTGTTGGCGGACAGACGGACGAAAAATACAATTATTATTATTGTTATTTTATTTATTTATTAACAAATACTATACAAACAAACATTTAGACACAATAAAAACAGTCCGTACAGTCAGAGAAAACCACGTCATAGACAGAGCACACAGTACAACCACAATGCGGAGTACCAGCATATAACCGCAAGGTGTCCTTTGTGCTGCACAACATACAATGGCCAAGTAAATAAGCTATAGCAGCAGAGTAATAAAGCTGAATTACTTACATGATCTATGATAAGGAGGGCTACATGACGCTGAAGTGGATGCTGTCGCTGTGGTCGAGCTTTTTGCGTTATTATATTCCCTGGTCACCTTCTTAGCGTTTTTTAGAAGTTCTCGATCGGGTGCGAATTTAAAACAGGGGTCCTTGTTGTTGACCTTGCCCATAATCAATGAGCTGAGCGTTCTGTCCATGTCAAGGCTGGCTCTGAAGTCAGTTTTGTTTTTACGGACTAGACTGAAAAGTCTCTCCTCGTCCGCGTTGCTGTGAGGAATTACAAGCAACAAGCATGCTAGTTGCAATACAAGCTTTCGTTTCGACATTTTTGCTAGCTGTCGCAAACTGTTTGGAACATCAAGTGGCATAAAGCCGTAAGCCCGCCGTTGAGGAGCAAGATCGAGAAACGCGTCTGATTGGCTAAAGTAACGCTCAACAAATTAGATGTAGTAATGCTCAACCAATTAGATTTGACCTTGTTCATGTATTTCTGACACTAACAAATCAAATAAAACCAAGTAACGTTAATAAAGTCAAATATAGGCTATTTCGGTAACATATTTATAGAGCTTTTTCCCTATGTGTGCTAACGAGTTCTGGATGGAATGCGTGAGATTTTGCGGAATGCATGAGATTTCGGAACCTATGTGTGAGACCGTGAGATGGGGTCTCAATGTGTGAGTCTCACACCCAATGCATGAGAGTTGAGAGCTATGTATATTGTAGAATGATAGCGAAGTGTAGCTGGTAATTAAACTGATCCCTTGGTGGACACAGTTTCAGTGGCTTTGCTGTTTTCAGTCAAGTGTCATTATAGCTTTAGTCCGACACAGTGGTCATATTATCGCCCAGCACTCACATTGTTTAAATACCAAATAAACTTGCACCCATAGCAAGTTAACTGGGCGGGTTGGTCTTAAGATGAGGTGTGTCCAGGATCATTTTTGGCGTATTGTTATTTTGAGGCAGCAAAAAACCACCACAAACCTGGGCCACGTTCAATCTGAAAACGGTGTGCACCGTTTTGCTACGGTTTCCAGGTTGAACGACATGTTTCCTCGAAACGGTGTGCAACGGGCTTTGAGGTAGTTTTCTCTCGTTTGGTGGGTGTGTCAGAGGTGTTACCCAATCAGCAGCGATGTGTAGGCCTAAACCCCGCCGTATTAAAAAGGCAGTGTGCACAATGGATCCAACTAAAGTCGTTTACAAATGTGTCTACTGCAGCTTGGTGTATGCAACAATTGAAGACATTAGAAGACATACTTTGCTATTGTATGTACCATTGTGGAGTGACACTTTCATAAACTCCACTTTCTACTCCACTCTACTCCTCTAAGTATATACCGTAATGGTAAATATTACAATATCATATCACAACAGTGATCAGCAATAATGATTGGCCTAATACTCATAATAAAATAATTATCTCATATAGATTGTAACACAGTCTTGAAGTCTTCGAAATGAAAGCAAAGAACGGCCTTCTCAGCTGCCATAGTTGCAACGCTTGTGTAACACAACAGGGTGTTCAACGCACCACCGTTTCCGTTTAAATAAACATTTTGCTACGGTCTTAAGTCATGTCACAGTTAATTTTATGTTATTTTAACGGCGCAATATAAGTGAGTCTACATAGGCGTATGCACAACGTGCATACACCCTCCTGTCTGTTACACAAAGGGGCGTGCACAAGCATGCATAAAAATATAAAGATAACAATGTGAAATATTATTATTGTGTAGGCTATATCAAAAAATGCATAATAATAAAAGGGTCCATAGGTCATACCTGTCCCTCAGCGAAGGGGAATGCCACCTTAAATTGCTTTCATCCCGGAAGATTTTAAGAAACTTCTATCATGTCCTGGTAGCTGAGAGACAATATTCTGTTAGGGGACAATGGCTATCCATTAAAAACTTTGCTGATAACGCCTATATCAAGCCTAATGTGCAAATTGTCATTTACACCTAATGGGCTCTATTTTCAAACCAGCGCAAGGGGACGGTATAGTCAAACGCAAGCTTGTTGACAGCATCAACGTCTTAAAACTGGCGCTATGGTGTTTCTCAGCAATACCGCTAGGATCAACAAATTCTCAACATAACATCCTTTCGCTTGCGCTGCAGTAGGATGGGTGGCGCTGTCTGGGGCGTGTTCTAAAATACTTTCGGCTCAGTGACAATTTGAACCAACGAAAACCCATTGCGTTATGATCAGCTGGAACCACCTCTTAGCGGCAACGCAATAGACTCTGGCAATTTGGCAACTTATTAGTCATGTAGTTCTATGTAGTGTCTATAGGTGATGCCAACATTACACTTCCATTTAATGAACAAATAGCCTATAATTATTATTAATTAATTAATTTTAATTTAAACTACTAGAATAAAACAGGACAGCTTACAAGAAACTTGCGATTATGTAGGCCAATAGCCTATAATATATAAATTACACATTGACACAGTTGAATCATAAGCCTACCATTTGAATCATAATTATGCCTACATCACCTAATGTAGGCTAATTAATGCATTCGCCACCTCCTCCCGTGCCTTCCGAACTTCTGGGAGACGAGGTGGTGTGGATTGTGATCCATAAATTACTACAGTCCTAGCCTGTAGGCTACTTCTGTTGCAAGTATGTCTGATTCCTGTGCGGAAAATCGCTCTTGTCGTTGACGGTCCAGTGCGTTTGGGTTGCTCATTATGAAATTGCATGGAGCGATTGCATTCCAACTGGCTTTTTTAAAGCATGAGAACAACAATTTGATTGGCTACCATAGAGACACACCTTAGGACATTTAAACCCAGCCTTTTAGCAATACCGCCATCAGATGCGCCAAGATTGCCGTCATGAAATTACCAAATTTCTCGCCGACACGCCCTCAGAGCGATACCGCCAAGCGCTTACTCTTGTTCACCATTGCGTTTGGTTTATTAAAATAGAGCCCAATGTGTGAATTGTCATTCAGTGGAAAACTTGTGCACTGCAATAGACGGACATTTGTAGTACTGGAAATGCACTTCAGATGTCATTACAATACAGCTCTCTTCATCTACAGCCTGTAAGTAAATGGAATCGTTTTGTTCAAAACCATGTCCAGTGAATATTGCATTTAAATAGCCTAGGCTACAGTCCCTGGGATTCGCTGTGCATAAAGTTTTTTCGATAGTTTACGGTTAAAAAACAGAAATTAAATAAGAGTTTTAACCTTATTCTTCATCCTCCATATTTTTTTAATTACAGTGACCAGGTTTCCATACTCTCAGCTTATTAAAAATCAGCTGATTTCACCTGTTATTCCTTAACTGAACAAAATTACTTTACACAATTAATTCACAATGAATTTTAATGCCATGCTCTACATGTGCGCTTAACTTCATGCACGAGCAGGTCTGTTTCACATACTGTAAATCGCACTTTTCACCGTCTTCCCGGGAAAGTGGGCTTGTTTCAAAGCATTAAGCTACCAGTAAAATGCGGTGCACATGCCCTAAATGCACTTGCGCCATGTGTTTCAGACCAAGTGCTAAGATCGTCAAGATAGAGACCCTGATGTCAATCAAAAGCATTACATGTGTGCAGCATTCATTTTTCCTGTGTTTCCTGCAATTGGCTACTTTTTGACCAGATTACTTTGATCAGATGTTGTTATCCAATGGGGAGAATTATTATTTCAGGGTATAGATTTTGATGATGAATTGAGCAGGAAAGAGAAGAAGAAGAAGAATGAAAAAAATAACCCAAGTTCGGGGCTTTGTTGTGTTCGGGGCTGGATGGGTGAAGTTGTACCTGAATTCTGTGTGCTAAAATGAGGTCAGAAGGTACAGAAGTTAGTGTTTTTATGGGCTGAGAGTCTGTGGTCATTGTGGTTGTTTCTGTAGGAAACCCTGAAAAGTGCCAAACTTGGCGGATGGCATACCTGCCATCCCAATATAAAGCATATACAATACAATTGTATGTATGTATGTTGCCGTTAACCATAATGGATATGTGCTGCCTATTGCTAAAATAAACATTTATAGACTTTGATATGATTTTTCCCAATACAGTTACATTTTTTTCAGCTTGAAGCTCATTCACTGTGGCTTTGCTTTTACGTTCTACTTCCTCCTGTGATATACATTGTAGGTACCTTGCCATGATGCCTTGCCCTCGATAAGTGCATCTGCCAAATACATAATTAATGAAATAAATGAAGTCTTTCTACCACTCCTATCATTACTATGTCTTATTATATTATATGGCAGAATGAAAGCTCATTATTATTTATAGAATCTAACCAAATCTCATTCAAGAACATGAAATGGACTGGATGCAAACAAGATTTACAGTTCCTCTGTTTTGGAAAATGTTTACGAATATTAAAATGTGCAATCTGAAATCCTTTACCAGTAACTCTGTAAGGCAACGTGGAAGATGGTGTTGAAGAAATCTGGGTCCACATTGTTCATATTAATTCTAAAATTGTTATTGTCCACAAATATGGAGCCATATAAATTGTTTACCCATTCATTCTCTGGATTGTTCACATGGATTCCAAATACACTAGGTGACATTCCTATACATGAAAGATGATCAGTGTCCAAAAATATCAAAGATACCTTTTCTTATTTCCCTCATGGGGTGTTCCATAGTTCCAATCGGTAGCTTACCTTGAACAGCAAAACTGTATTTCTGCGTTTGATTCCTGAGAGGAATAGCTGGTATTGTCTTGCATACCAGTTATCATCAGTAAACATGTAAAATGTACCATTAGCCTCTGGATGTTTCTTAGTTAGCTAACGTTAGCTGTATCTCCAGCTACATTTAGCCTAATGAGGGCATATTAAAGGATAAGTTTGCTATTTTGGACCTTGGACCCTATTTGCGGTCTGTCTTCCATGAACCTGACACATTGAGTCCATATTTTCGCTGATCGGTCCAGTATTGAGCTAGCTACAGATTTCCTGTAGGCTCTCACTGGGCTACAATAGAAGTCAATGGGGCAATTAGAAATGTTATGGAAAAACAACGATAAATGTGCTTTTATAGCTCAGTGTGTATTCTTACGGTCTCAGTATGCTCTCCTGTGAAATGTAGGCTATCGCAAACGCAAACCGAACGTTGAAACAACAGTTCCATTTGAAACAGAACTATTTCTCTCCTCGCACTGTAAACTTCCGCAGTCTAGCTACGTTGTAGAAAGGCCGCTTGAAAAGCAGTTGATCACAAATCCTGACCTCCCGTTGGAGTTGGAGTTACTAGCTAGTAGCCTACAGCAGAACTATTTGTAATGCAGTGTTTGTAATCATCATTTGTAATAATTTACATTACCTGCGCAACTTCAGCCTCTCTCTCTTCTCTTGCTCTCTTATCATCCATCTCTTGTAGTTCCGTGTCTGTGTATTCTGGCTCAAATCTGTAGCCAGTAACGTCAAAGTCAAAATCGAATTCTTCGTCTTCGTAATCATTATAGTCATCCATCATCCAAGTTTTTTTGTGGAAATTGTAGCCTACGTTGCTGCAGGTAAACAAACGCAGACTGCTCACATAGTTTCGTAAACGGCCGGCACACCTTCCCGCTCCCCCACCCCCCGACACATAGTACTCCGCGGGAGCAGCGAAAACAAGCAACAGAGAAATGCTTACTTCCAAGCCATGCCAAGCACGTAAAAATGTTCGGATTGAGATACATTTCACAGGAGAGCATACTGAGACCGGTAACAATACACCCTAAGCTTCCCGTCTCATTTATTGTACATGAAAGCACATTTATCGTTGTTTTTCCATAACATTTCTAATTGCCCCCGTTGACTTCTATTGTAGCCCAGTGAGAGCCTACAGGAAATCTGTAGCTAGCTCAATACTGGACCGATCAGCGAAAATATGGACTCAATGTGTCAGGTTCATGGAAGACAAACCGCAAATAGGGTCCAAGGTCCAAAATAGCAAACTTATCCTTGAAGTGCACTGACCCGATCGGAACAGTGAGCTCAAGTTTCGGGCGACAGTTATTGTGACGTTTATTTACCTCTTAAAAACTGCTTTCCGCAGACATAATGTGGAGATGCAGGACACCATATAGTTTCTTTCCTCTTGCTCTCTCGCAATAGCATGTAGCCACAGGGCTCGTCTTTGGGATTTCCAATTGGACATGGCAAACGTGCAAAATGCAAGTCGTGTTTTTTTTTTATTGCATTGGTTGTGCAGTTCACAATGCAACAGCTTTTGGGAATTTAATAGTTTTTTATTTCGATCTTTGTTGTCTTCTTCCTGCACCGTTGTTTTCTATGGGTTTTCTAGTCTGAATTATACCCCCAAAGTGGGGCGTGGCATTCACAGTAACGCTTCAGTGACATATGACCGTGGTTCTCTATTGGCTGAGAGGACTTGATGACGTGTACTGGTCGCCTTTTAATCCCGCCTGATCAAAACCTTGCCTGATCAATTACAGGCAATAGTGGGGGAAAAAAGGAAGGCATATCTCAATTTAAGCATATCACTTAGTACTGATATTTGGGTTATGTTTATTCCACCCCAGGATGACAACAATTAAGCATTGAAATGCTGAATCATCGATTTGAATTGGCAATCCCTTTCAGTGTGCGTAAAATATGAAAACAGAGAGGTAAATCCATCCAAAGAAGAGGCTCAAAAGTACTTCTCAGAGGGGCAATACATATGGAAGCTTTAGGTAAGCTATTGACATATTTCTGATTATTCATAATAAGAAGATGCAAGTAGTCTAGCTTTCAAGTCTTGCACAATGCTCACTTTCAAGTAACAGGTACATAATTTGTTGAAGAGTACTGACAAGAGCAGGACGGTTCGTGTGATATTCTTGGACTAATAGATGGTGAAAACGCTGATAATTTCGTATTTGCTGAAACACTTTCGGAAATAGAGGTGATGAGTAATCATTTGACTTATTTTTCTGGCAGTACATAGAGTGGTTGTGAAGGATGTCCCGTAAGGTTCCGTTCCAGTAACAAACTGATGTCCCTCAAGGGTTGATTTTGGGGACTCTACTGTTCCTTTTTTTCATCAAAGTAGTTCTCTCTGAAAATGTCACATGTATAGTAACTACTGTCAACATTGTCAGTGACATCAGTGCAATGCTTCAGTCTGACCTAGAAAAGATTGTTGTCTCACTTAAGGCAAACAGAGGTAGCGTTAATGTTTCTCAGAAACTATGTTGATTAATACTAGATGTAAAATAAGAACACATACCTTATTTATAGAGCAGACTGAGTAAGACAGGTATTTTCATTAATATACTTTAAATAATATACTTATTTTTTTCCCTCCAATTTGGAACCACTAATAGTGCCTCTGAACTCACCGTCATGCCACTTACACCTTGCAAGGAGTGTTGCAGCTGAAGCACATGTTCTCCCCCAATGGTATTTGTGCTAACTCCTTTCCTAGAGATACCACAAAGAGAACCCATTATGTTATTTAAAGTTTAAAGTCACACAATTTGTTCATAATAGTCTCTTGTTTCTGAAGTGGTTGGAAATGCCAAATCTCCCAGAGAACTCACCTCTCAAACTATATAAGGGACTGGGAACAGGCTCCTTGGTGGAAATGTTGTCATACATGTTATAAAAAATATGTATGTATATATTGATAATATATTATGATTTCAGTAAATATGTGTTGGTATTCTAAATATGTATTTATTGAAAACTGCAAATAGATCAGTTCAGTCAGGACAACTCACATATTTAAATTAAATATTTTAATGAATGTGCAATTCAATTCTTTTGGTTTGGCGCTGAATTATTCTGCTCTAGGTACTTCTAGCGTGTGCACTAACCTATCAATCAGGGAGCACGACATGTCTCCCCTTTTTAACAGGAGATACAGTATACCAAACCCACCCCCAGTACATAGAAGCAGAACCAAACAACAGGTGGAAGCTGGGGTGGTGGAGCAGTAATTCTTAGAGCAGCACAGGCAATGAGCAGCACAGGAGAGGTCTGACGCAGTTTAAAAGGGCACTCCATTAGTGATGTGTGCGTGTGATTGGTTTAGTATGAGAACACGTGGTTGCTGAGGCCAACCAATAGTCGGCTGCAGCTGAGTTTCCTGACCAAACTTGCTATGCACATTTCATGCCTGTCGCTCATTTAATATCATAAAGCATATTGCCTTTACTGTTTCATATTAAATAGTTTCAGATCTCAAGAGCATTCCACATTAAAGAAGGCAAGACCAGAGTGGAAAAAAAACCCTTCAAAAAACCACCACGTTTTTATTGGTCTCCTGAGAACACAAACATGCAATCACAAGACAAGATCACAACCAAAAAAACTTTTAGGGATGTAATGCGCTATTTGTAGCAAAATATTTGCTTGCATTTATTATACTGTATGTGAATCTCTCTCTCTCTCTCTCTCTCTCTCTCTCTCTCTCTCTCTCTCTCTCTCTCTAGCAGTGTTTAGGATACATAAAAATGTCAGAAGGAATGAAAGTGACAGAATGAAAGTATGTCGCTAATCTTCTAATGTTTTAACACAATTCTTACACCATATACTCAACTATAATAAAAATAACTTATGTATTTTAGTTAAAATCTTAGCCAATGCACATTTTAACAATAATGGATACCGAATATTATTGCATTAAACATTTTGAAATATTCAAATGCGTTTTTGTTCTTTCTCATAAGACGTAATGTATTGGATATTTAAAACACTGTAAAATAAACTACATTTACATAGTATTAAGACAGTAGGCTCTTACAATGCAATGTCCTTAGCTTCTGGATACAGGACATGGACAACTTAAATAGGTGTCGGAATGACAGCCTCACACTGAAATAAAAATACAGAATTAATGTACCTGACTGGTAATAGTACAGTAATACGTAGGATTATGTGGCTTAGCTAATCATTGAAAGAGCAGCATGTAATTGCTCCAAATATAAGTACACAGAGTCTTGTTAAAGATGTTTCTTTCTGTCACTTGGGAGAAATGTATAACTCCTACATATCGCTTTCTGATATACCTGCCTGGTTGGCTGTCAACTAAGTAGTGTAAACAATTGATGCAGAATTGTTTAAGATATGGTGAATTAATTTGCTGTAATGTTTTTGTCATATCAGGTTGCGATTATATTTTTTCCTCATCTTCCTACAGAGGTTGCATTAACATGGGATTGTGCATTTTTTAAGCAGAAAAAACATGCACTGTGTTCTGAAATTTGTGTGAGTTTTGAGTTAAGAGGTGTCTGTATTGATTTGCAAAACCTTTAATAATGAATTGTGATATTCAGCTGGGAAAACAGATGGATTGATGTGGCTCACATAAATTTATACTAAATACATACAAAATAGGCTATGGTATTTTTAGCCAACAACAGCAACAATTTTAATTGCCAAGCTTATTTCAAGTTGCATGTTTTATTTTTGGTTTTGACTGTGAGTGTGTAACATAAAAACTTTGTTTTCTCTTAATTTTGATTCATGGTTTAACTTGACTTGACTGACATTGCTAAATACCACCACCCAACTTTTTGATTTTACATTTTTACGTACAGTATATGTTTTTCAGTGTATGCCAGTGGGGCTCTTGATTACTGCCTTTCTTGCCCCGAGTACAATATCTGACTGAATGACTAGCTAATTTAGCTGTTTGGCCTTCTAAATCTGAGAAGATAGCCTTAGCTATCTAACTTGGTCTGTATTTGCTAGCAAATTATGCATTACCAAGCCATTGAATAGCTACTAAACTTTGCTGTCTTAAATCTGTTCGGTATCTCTTGTTATAACTATACAATATTAATAACAAAAAACTATGTTTTCAGTGAGTTTGTTTTCAAGTTTGGCTTGGTCAAAAGCCGCAAAAGACAGGAAATTCAAATGAGCACCACCAAGCCAAACTTCAGCTCTCTACACTATCAGGGATGTCCAGTACTCTGTTTTTGATAACTGACTGCTATATAGTTCTATAGCTATGTTGGTCTACTGTATTTCAAATAACATGTACTCATCACTGGGCAGATGTAACCCATCAAAGGCATTGGTCCATGTCATGCCCGACATATCGCTATGTCTACTTTAGCGATTAGAGTTGTAGAATTTGAGCTAGGTCGTTGGGGGAAAAAAAGTCTTAATCTTAATGCTAATTTTTAGAAGTACTTAACTATATGAAAACGGCTGAACAAATCTTTCCCATATTTGTTTTATGGTGAGATATTGATGAAATTAGTATCTGCCAAATGGCTGGTTAATTGTGGTGCTAAAACGGCTGAGATATTGATGGGCACAATTTGGGTTTTAACATGTAAATTAACCAAAACCAAACTTAGGGCTTTGTTTTTAGCCACTCAGGTAATGCTATTTATCCATAGTTACCTACCTGTTTGTTAGCAAACTGGCAACAAGCTTTCACCATACTGCCAGAACTATTCATCTGCTTAGCAGACACGTCTTTACCATTTTTGCCACCTTAGGGTGTGGGGTGCTGGAGGGTGCTGCGAACCCTCTTGGTGGATGGGTGGCGCCTTACGTGGCCGCCAACATCGCCAATGCCGAGAACTGGCCCTGCTGCCTCGAAACTTTTTTTTTTTTAATGATTTATTTTGAATATACTATTGCTTATGACGCGATGGGGGAAGTCAGTACCAAGAGCAACATTTAACGCAAAGGAAGTGTGTAAAATAAATTCCAAACTTGCTAGTTAGCTAATAGGATTTTGGAACTTAAAACACAAAACTAAAATTAGTAACCCCTACAGGTGTCAGCTAATATATGGTGCAATTTATGTGTGTTTGTTTTTGGAAGATCAAGTCGGGAAATTCTGCAATAAATTCCACGTTCAGAAAAAGACAGGTTTCTTGAGGCTGAAGTCAATGGACTTAGGACCATGCAGAGAAAGTATTATTGATTTCATAGATTAATGTACCTCTTTTTGTAAGGGGATGGCAGCTAGCCCATAAGCTAATACATCTAATATACGTCCAAATGACTTTGACAACATTAACAGCACTTTAAGATTTTTGTAATTACCAATGTAATAATCTAACTAGATATTACTGCATATTTTTCTGGTTTGTTTAATTTGTATGCCTTACGTGTAATCATTGAACCATTGTCACAGGGTAGAGAGGGAAGACGAGAACATGAGATCGCTGCCCAGTGTCGAGAGTGAGATTGTTCTACAGATTGGCAGCCCTAGAGAGCTGTGGGCTACTGTTAGACCATTAATGCCCTTTGTGACACCATGCGATTGCCATCAAATGGTGTCCTTTTTATGAATGTAGTATGTTTTTGTGCGATGGTTTAAAATCTGGGTTTTCAACGGGGAGTCTGTACACCCCTGGGGTTCCTTGAACGAACTGCAATATCAATATACTATGACTATACTGTATAGATATGGGGAAATATTTCAAATTATAAAGCCTTTTTATATTTATATAAAGTATAAATCTTTTTAACTTGATGGAGCCTGGGTGAGGGTCCCTGGATCATAAAAGGTTGAAAACCCCTGGTTTAAAAGGATAATGTCAATTTCTATATTGTGATAATATATTTACACATAACATTTACATAACTAGATTTACACATAACATTTACATAACTAAAAGTTGAAGGGTGACTTCAAACTGTAAAAGAGTGATCATTTATAGCAAAATCCTCTCAAAATGTGCAGGCAGCAGCATTTAGCAACTAAATTTAAAAATCCTCTCTGAGGGGATGCCTTAAGAATCCCCACAGCAAACTCCTTCTCCTTCCCAAAACTACATCCCTCTTAGCTAATCTTATAATCTGATATATTCTTGTATAGTTCAAAATAAAATGGAGAATAGACTCTTGAAATGAAAGTTATTATCTTTTTGCTATAGTTAGCAAGGGATGGCCCCCTGAAATGAGCAGAACCCTTTGTTCTGCCTCCCCAAATGTAAATTCCCGGGCATGCCACAGTTAAACAGTGATCTCTGTTGCACTGTATGTACATGAGTTGGAGCACTCTGACCCAAAGTGTTTTTTTTTTGGAATGGGATACAGCTCAACGCCACTGCATTTCCACAGTATAATGGAAGGCCACACTGTTGACATTCAGCACGCAGCAACGGTCTCCATCGCTATAGTAGCACGCTTTGCGACGTACTCGGTAACATATAAAAGGAACGAGTAACACAATTTCATCGTAGGCCTCATGGCCTTTATGCGGAAGCCATATCTGCAATTAAAGGCGGGATCAGGCACTGCTGTCCTGACTTCAGCCCGCACTCCCCCTGGACCTGTTTAATGGCGAGCCGCTCTCCGTGCGTGCTAAGTGTGAGCAGGGCTTGGGCAGCCGGAAGGGGGGGGGGGGGGGAGAAATTAGGTGTGTAATGTGAGGTTGATGGGAAGAGATGGTGTGCGGTGACCTCCCGCAACGTTCCCTTCCTCCTTTGAACCTCCAGCTTCGGCTCAGCCAGCCAGGAGAACCCTTCACCGGGGCCTCTCTTTACCCGCGCCTGCCTGCCTGCCTGCCTGCCGCTCTCCTCTTTTGATGCGATGCCGAATGACAATTATCGGAACACATTAGAATGCTTAATCTGATTATTTCTACTGTACAAAGCCCCGCAATGACATTGAAAGGTGCTTAGAAAAATCCATGCTGTTGCCTCAATAAAAGCGCTCAATGGACTTAGGACCGAAATCCGCGGCATTCCCAATGTGCCCATTGGTTAGCGGATTGATGAAATTACCTTAAAAAGTGGACGCTGCGAGTTACCTCGGGTACCTGTTCAAAAGGAGACGGCAGGAGGTAGGACACCTGTCTTGTGTGCTCTTTGTCTGCACGGTGAAAACATGGCCACCTCATTCAGTGCTGATCTTTGATAAAGGAAATACATTTCAAGTATGTACACCTCTCAAAAGGCATATTATTTACATTTAAATCCCCCTCATTTATTTGGAGCAGTAGGTCAGTGTTTATTACGCGCCAATTAAGATATTTAGCCGTTGGTAAGCATTTGCCAGGTCAAACAGTCTTCTCTTATACCTCCTCATCATCAAATCAGCTTGACTTGAATGTCTCTCCGTTTTTATATATTTATATATTTCTGCTGAAAAGTCAGTCTGGTTTATTTGCTAGTCTGTTCAGCACTGTGGACCCTTTCTTACGCTTTTATTAACATCATGATCTATGCAACAACAGCGACAGAATCTATTATTCATTAAGTGTAACCAATATAAAATTTAAAACAGTGTTTTTGTCAAATTATGTAAGGTCAGCATAATTTTCTGCCTATTACTAATATCTATATCATCTTTGCCTTAGTCAGCTCTATTTAAATATGCAATCATTTACAGCTTTTGACTATATGTGAGTGTGCACCCAATTTCCAATATCCCACTACTACACTTTTTATGCTGACATCAATGGCAAGCTATTAAAGACAGTATTTCATTATTGGTTCCTCATCCCCAGTGGTTATTTACAATCCCATATATACTAAGCACTGATATTAAAGGAGACCATTTTAATGAGGTGCTATCTGCCTTAGCAATATGTCTTTCTCCGAATGAGATTGTGTTTAAAGATTTTATCAAGAAATGGCTGTTCGCTGGGGTTATGTTTTGTCCATGAAATATGCATTTCATATCTCTTTCATTTCATTAACATAATTTAATTTGTGCTTTGCATTCTGTGCATAATACATATTTGATTTACAAAACAAATATTTCCATTAGAAAATGAATTTCATGCAGGCAAAAGGCAGAACTGAATGATGTATTGTAAGGAAATAAGAAAAAAGAATTGTATTATCCCCAGCTTCCCAAAAAGGAGAAAAAAAGCTTAGCTGGAAAGAAAAACACTTTCAGTAGATGTACTGATATGTGTGTTTTGCATGTGTGTGTTTGTGTAGATTGTATGGAAATGTGTCTGCATTAAAATGACTATAGTAACAAGATATATTGCATAAATTTAAAGCAATATAATTTTGATTGATTTATATCCTATTGAAATCTGTTTCCCCTGTTGTCGAGCATTTCTAAGTGCTGGAGGGGGTCTGCAGTTTATTATAGTGTTTTTGGGGAAATGTATTGGATGTTATAAAGACACATCTCTTGTTTTCCAAAAACACAAATGGAAATGCACATATATTAAAATTTAGTGTCATTTTTAAAAGAAGGTTGGTTGCATTTTAAAATGTGCTACATGAACAGATGTCATTTGGTGTACTATATATTCTGCTGAAGTGCAGCTCGCATATTGAAAAATGTTCCAACACACCATTTTGAACGTGGCTAGCATTTATTTTATTTTATAAAGAAGCACATTCAGACCAGGGTCTGATAAATTAGCGAGTTATTCCCTGTTTTTCACTCGTTTTTTCCTTGCGAGTGTTACTAGTTTTAATTAAAGCAATGCACCTTGGTAGTTTAAAGGCTATCAGTGGCTGCTTGATAAGTTCTGAGAGCTCAGGGCTTTGGATAACAAGAAGCATTTAACTGGCCCTGGTGGGTTCATATTAATTTGGTTTATCTGTGGTATAAAAATCCAGGTAGAGCTGAGACAGATCCACGGCTTTAATGAGCTCAAAATGTAAAGTCAATGTCAGTACATTTACTTTTTTATTTCAAAGGGAGCAGAAAATAACTTGTCTAAGCTAAAAGCCAAACAGTAAGATCTATGTTTCGGGGGTAACTAGTATTAAGAGGGATTTCAGGCTTGTCTGACAAACCCGCGTTGCGAAATTGCTTAAAATAGACGTACAGGTATACCAGAGCTAGGCTTAGGGTTTTCTCTTGGTGGTGGTGAAGAGGGATCGTGGAGAAGCTCTAAAGTGTTTAAAATCCTCTCTTTTCCGTCCCGTAGGCCTGCCATGTAGGTGATTGCCTGCCCGGCTGCTACTAAGTATTTCTTTGAATCTGTGACAGGCGCTCAAAACTCTACTTCCAAATGCCGGAGGAAAAGGAGGAGGGGGCGAACTAATGGGAAAGAAGGTCCTGACCAAAGGGGTGTTCCGTCATTCCAAAAGATTCCCATTCCTGCGCTCCTCCGATCGTCTCCAAGGTGGTAAAATATCACTATTTCCATAAGTCACATCTTGGCAGTGTGCGGGCTACATCATGTTTGCTGTCTACCCTGCAAAACAAAAATGTGTTTTTCACCACAAAGAACATGTTTTGCATAAAGAGCAGCCTTGCAATTAGTAAGGCGTGCTCGGCATTATTTAAACACTGGGGCAAAGGTTCAAGGAAATGGATTATATTCCGTCTGATCTCTGACCCGACAAAAAGTATTAACTTTCTTCGGCTCGTCTGATTGAATGCGGCCCTGTTGCCGAGGTTTCGCATGCTGTAAAGTACACTTGTGGTGGTAGAATATTGGATTCAATGTCGTTAAATTTGCCGGGACTAAGGAAAACATAGGAATTAAAATTATCCGAATGGGAATTTTATTATCTACGCATAATGTCGGAAAATTAAGCCTCCTCGGTTCTCGCCAGGCTGCCTATGTGTTTTTATTATGTTCCCAGACCTGTGTTAGGACGATGTGCGCCTTGTAGCATAAGAAATCACGGCCAATGAGATGGAATGTTAACATTCTAGGAGAAGAATACAGTTCCCCCCCCCCCACGAATGCCACATGCAAATGTCTTCTCCCCACCCTGAATGAAATGGTGTTTGAGCCACTGAAACGTGGAAGCAGGTAACTTGGCTTGTTTGTTAACATCAGCATTGTAAAAAAAAATCAATCTAATACTGCAGAACTATCAGATCATATGAAATTATGGATTCCTGGTCTAAGCATTCAGCCACTGTCTGCAGAGCTGTGCAAATCAATTCAAGCAGACACATAGAATCAACACACACACCACAATAGGAAATTGAAGCAGAGCCTCCTCTTTTAAAATGTGCTGCTACATATTTGTTTTGTGGATTACCATTCTGAAATGAAATTTGAACAGTTACTTAAAATAATATGCAAAAGATATTTCCTGTTTTTCCATCCTCTTGTTTGTCAGAGATGCGGACAGCTACAACATCACCCAGTGTAAACAGCGGCGCATGTTGGGCTGGTGATTATTTTTGAAAACATTTTCGGGTCTTATCCTAATGCCTGGGACACTGTACTAGAGGTTTACAGGATTTCATTTGATTTGTTTTGTTTTATTTTTTTGTTTGTTTGGTTTTTTTTTTTAAACCGTTGAGGCATTATGTCAGAAATTTGCCTATTAATGCAGTAATTCCTGCAACACTTTGGGGCATTGAAGAAGAATGTCATTGCAATTCCCAGCACACATTGGGGCTGATTTACTAAGACCTTTAGCATGTGCAAAACCTTTCAGCACACGCAAAACTAATGCAATTTTTAAAAAAGAAATGATTGGTGCAAAACAAATACCATGACCAATCATTGGCCGTGTTATTGGTTTTGCGTGTGCTCAAAGTCAAAGGTTCTTTCTCCAAAAGATACAGGCCATGATGATGATTAGCATTCATAGACGTTTTTTTTGCAGACCCCAAAAGTGCTTCATGGAAGGGGGCAACACCCCTTGTCCACCACTGTACAACCCCAGGACATCTGAGAACATGCTGCAATCACACTCCAAATGGGGTAGTGCAAACCGCTATTAAAAACACTCACGACCAGCATATAAACATCAGAGGCATCGCGCCAGAGCCCATACTTTTGTACATCTGCACATATCTGAAACGATGTACTGTACGCGCACGTTGTCGTTTGGTGCACGAATGTTGTTCGCCCACAAACTATCACTAAAAAGTAGGCCTTCCCTGAGAAATAGGTGCTCTTATTAAAATCGAAAAGACACTTTCTCTCCAGAGGAGAAAACAGAATCTTCCGACTTTCACATTGTCTGAAAAGGCCCTTCCGTGTTTCCGGACAGTTTAGCGGACGCCCCCCTCAGCTCTGTGTCAGTAACTAGAGGAATCTTAACCCCAGAATACAAGTGGCATAAAGTGAAAAACCCACACACCCCCTTCATTCCTTCTTCCGCGGAAAGAAGATTCACCCTCACACAAAACCAGGCTTTCCGCCAGGAGGATGTTCTCCACTAGTCGGAGAGCGCGTGTAAGTGCATGCATGAGTAAGGCACAGAGCCGTAACAAGCGGCAGATTGCGACATCGCCGCCCGTCTCGCGTCTCCCGTCCCCGTCCTCCCCTCCCTCGCCGCAAACTTGTCTAATCCGTGCCATTGTGCCTTCTCTTCATCCTGAATGACAATAATGGGTCACCTCCCCGACCCCCCCCCCCCCCAACCCCCCCCACCCCCGCGCCCGTGTGTCCACGGATCTACTCGAGCACCACTTGACAGCGCAGGTACTTCAGCTGCCTGCTCCTGACGCGCCCGTCCGTCATGTGGGACACTTCTTCCCACCGTGTCATCTGCGACAAAGACATCTGGACGATTGTCATGGAAGTTACGGTTGATGATTACTGACGTGTCCCTGGGGACCCAATAAAAAAAATTTAAAATGAAGGAAAAAAAAAAAAAAAAAAAAAGCCCACAGTCAATCTACCGTAGGTGTGATTGTAACAGTGGCGGGGAAGCGTTGAAATGTTCCCCACTTCATAGTGTGCCTTGTTGATATCGTGTGATGAAAGGCCTGAATCTCAAGGTGAACGGCCACCGCAGCTGAAGGGAGTCTTCATGTTGGATGCGATGCCCTCCAGTTTAATTTTGTGCTAAACGGTCACATGTCTAAACCACAAGGAGATTGAATTCATAATCCCTTCTTTGATGTGTGCAATGAACTTCAACACCTTCGAGGTTTCGTCATCAAGCTGCTGTTGTGGTCCGAGATATATTGTCCTTAGCTCATATGTGTCGCTAGGTTTACTACAGGGCATTGAAACAGTGAGTCTTTTATGCAAAGTTTAATGGAAAAGAGTGTCGACAGTTGTACTAAATGACGTGAAAACAATGCGGCTCAAAAACAGAATTACCGATGGTGCACAGTAATGTTATTTATAATCAGATATCAATAATAGCCTTTCTCTCTGACCGCTTGTAATATTATTCTTCTAATTAATTTAGTAACACATACACACACACACACACACACACACACACACACACACACACACACACACACACACACACACACACACACACACACACACACACACACACACACATCTTATACTGTAAAACCGTGGATGGGCCAGTTGGTTTAGATGGCAGCAGTGCAGAAAGGAAGCTTACTGCCAAAGTAAGGAGTAAATGCCATACATAATTCTGCAGAAATGAGGCCGTGTCAGGAGGGGCGCGTTTGGTTATGCCGTGTAGATGGGTCAAAACTGCAGTATAAAGTGATGTCTCTAAGCGGGACTTTGGATTGCGCCGGCTTTTCAGGGTTTGCACACAGATCAACCGCTTCACAGTTAGCACCCAGCGCTGCATCTAGAGCTAATTGAAGTTTTCCGGAAATCTGGGTCAAAGCTGCAATAACCTGGGAAGGGTTTGTGGAGGGGGGGGGGGGGGTGGGGAGCCAGGATTATCCAGAGATCCATAATTCTCTAGTGTGAAGGATCCTGATAATACCTCTGTCCCTGACGACACTCATTATACATGATATGTGACTTATGATTTATACATGGTTAACTCTCTTATTACAGTATATCAGCCTGCTCTATTATTATATCATATTTGATTGTAAAGAGCAATCAAGCAGGACTGATTTCAGCTTAAAAAGAATGTGCGCTGGCAAAGTCCCGACCCCTCCCGGCTATATGACATTCACTTTAGCGTTAAGAGCTCCAGATAACCCAATGTTAGATACTGCCGGCGAGATGAATTGGATACGCTGAATGGGAAGGTTCGTCCGCTCATGTTTAATGTAATATTTTCTTTATTCTTGGCCAGATCCTGCCCTCTCGGCTCTTCAGAGGAACGTCTGAGCCGTTTGCGGGGACTGTATTCGCGCAACTTAAATACTGTGGGACACGGTGTGCGGTTGCACTTTTCATCTTTTATATAAACACCTGCCACTCACACACACAAAAAAAACAGCTTCTAATAGAGTGGAACAGGGAATAAGAGCACAAAGAAAGGCATTTATTAACACGAGGTGCGTGCGTGCGTGAGAAAAAGTGAGACCATTGGTGTACCATCCTAAAATCTAGCAAGTATTTCTTTATTGTAAAGATTACCCCTTTATTGTATACTTTTGTAATAAAAACTCTACTGAAATAGATTGTAAGTAAATCAAGCAAAGTAAAGGAAAATGGTAAGGTCAAGTATTTATAGATCTTCAAAGAATGATCCTCGCTTTCCTTCTAAAGTTGCAGTCGCGTGCTATTGGAACAAGACAAGAGGAAATGGTGGAATCGTTATAAAAGGCGGAATGCTATTGACAGATGACCATCAGGAGCCTCTCAAAGACATATCTACGGGTCTCGCTTACTTTTCAATTGGTTACAAGGTGTAGGCAGGTGGGCCCGCGGAGCCTGTGATGTATCGGCGCGATAACGCATGTTTGGACGCATTATTCTTGCAGCTAGCACTGTGCGCGACACGCAGGGCTGTCGGGTTCCTTATCTTCTCCGTGCGTTGCATGGCTGTGCTGTAAACCAGTAAACCCCACGCACCCACGCGCGTGGAAAAAGCATCCCTCGTCGGCAGAACGTACTGTAAACGCAGCCGCCTGCCACGACGTGCGGACAGGCGCGGACCGACGGCGGGTTTATTGTCAGCGGCTGATAGCGAGGTTTTAATGGAAAAAGCTACACCCCTGCCAAAGAATTTGAATCATTTTTTGTGATAAAGTTATATGTTCAGCCTTGAAAACTGAGAGATAGTGTTTGGGCTCATTATAATTCCCAGTGTGTTTAAACAGGCAGCACAGAATGCAAACAAAAGCAGATGAAATTTGAAAAGTATTATCAATATTGCAGATAGCGGATGCCCTTTCCAATCAGAACAAGCATATCTCTCACAGCAAATTTATGCTTGAGTAGTTCATTCCTTTCTATTAGCCTGTTGTGTGTGCGTGTGTGCGCGCGTGTGTGTGTGTGTGTTTTTTTATTTTTTTTTGTTTTTTTTACTTCATATATAGTTATGCAGAATTTATGAAAAGGCCAAACAACTGCCATTAGATATTTCTTTAATTCTCTAACTGGGCCTGCGAAAGGTAAGGGTACATTTAAAAGACATTAGTTGTGGTGACTGATATTTTTCTACTCTCTCTCCACAGTGCTATTTTTCATGTGATCCTGCTATAAACTAGCCCATTTGCAGGAATGTGCATGCAGCCCTCAGTATTGCTTGACATGTTACATATTCTTCAGGTCTCTAATAGCAGGCTTCTGGAACAAAATAATTGTCATTTTCCAGCCAGTGGGCCTAAAGTCATACAACATAATGAAATGTAAAAAAAAAAAAAAAAATAGAAAATGGCTGAATGAAGGCATGGTAAATCAAATACTGTGAGATGTGAATAATTTAGTATATATGGGGGTGGGCACGTTGGAAAATAAAGTGAAAAGTGTAGGTATGGTTAAGGTGCATTAAGGTTTGGATGAGTGTGCACCATTGTATGTATGACGCCTAAACGCAATGAAAAGAGAGCAGGCTGCTGTTTGCAGAGGAATTCGTAATGGGTGCGAAAAGATGCTACAAAATTAGCAAAGATGCTCATTTGCCCGCAGTGTTGGAGGATCGTCTCGGGTTCCTTTGAATTACAGTTTGAGAAAAAGTGCGATTACTCAGTGATTTTATTTTACAGCGTATCCGTCACCCGGTGTTTGATGTAATGAGGGAGGCGTGGAGGTGAACCCATTAAACCCATTAAAAGCAGCCTGACCTTGTAGAGCAAGGGGGTTGTCGGAAAGACGACAGGAACTATGGGTAGCGTGAGACGCGAGCCAAGCAGCCTGTCCGAAGGCTGGCCGTACACCGGCGCGTCTGCCGGATGGAATGCGAACACGTAACCGCGCTTTGTGGGCGATCGAGATGGTTAACATTTAACGCGAGCGTGCTTACACATTCACACGCGTGCGTGCAGGCGTAGGCGTTCTCGGGCGCCGTGTCCTCGCTCTCTGACAAGTTCAAAGATCCCTTACTTTAAAATGTCCTGAAAAGCAGGCCCCTAATGGAGACACAGTTTTATTGTCAGTGAAACAATTTGCTGCTATCTGCAGTGAGCTGCCTGGTGCCGGTGATATAGTAGAGCCAGCGTGTAGTCAAGGCTGACATATACCATCCAATAGTGACAGGAACGCCAGTGTAGATGCATACAGAACTGGGAGCAGCGGCCCCACGAACCACACAGACACACATGCCGACACACACACGCGCACACACACACACACACACACACACACACACACACACACACACACACACACACAGTACGCAGACACACATCCTGTCTTATGAAGACGAATGCGAGACTGCAACCAGCAATAGATCAAGCCATCATGTCAGAAACTCTAAACGCGCGGGAGAAAATTCCCAGTAAAATAGTCAATTTTATCACAACCGTAATGACAATTAAAAATGTTTATTATACAACACACCCCTCTTCTACAGCTCCTCCAATGGCGTAGTGAGTGTGGTCATTGGATTATGGTCACAGCACTCTGCAGGCAAATCTCTGCTTTTTGTCTGTCTGTCTGTCTATTATGAAGAAAAGCTTTGGGTCACAGGTTGGGAAAGCAGGTTTGATTTAGGATAGCCTTCTGGTTAGGCTTATGAAACCTCACAATTGGAGCTTGTGTGTTCAGTCCCAAACAGGTACCAGTTCACACTTTCGATAATTGCAGAAATGCATGGGGGTCATCGTCAAGAATTTACCACAGAACACAGGGACAACTTTGATAAGAACCACCCAGACCATGAACCAGTTTATTTTAATAGAGCATTTTTCTGCCAACGCTTCCAAAAGGCCTATTGGCACGGAGGTGGATTTGTGTCCTCAAGATGCAAGTTTTGTAGATCTCCAACTGTGGCCCTTGGAATTTTCCCTACCAGCCAAACCATCTGCCTCACTGTGCGTGGGGAAAAATACACATTTGCATTCGCAGTCAGGTTTAGCACTGTTCCAGTAGCTTTAGATATTCTGAATTATTGACTTAATAGTGGAATGTGGTATGATGTTATTTGTTTGTGACCATCTCCTGACTTGTGAAGGTCAACAACCTTTGTCTTGTTTCTTCCGAGAGTTCTTTGCCTTTCCCCCGTGTGATGGACATGGATTTTGCTTTTGTGTTACCTCATTTGTATACCTCAACAAAACAGGAAGCCATGGGAGGCAACAAAGTTCCCTAGGATTGGGATGAATGTCATAAGTTGCATGTTGTTTCAGATTTAATATTTCTTCATTTTTGCTGGAGTTTATTTAAAATAATTATATGGGGTGTGAATAATTGTGCTGCATATGATCAAAGTCCTCTTCTTGTAGTATAAATTGTAGTATAAAATATACCCCTCCCCCCCATTTCTTAAGCATGTGATATACTGTAGCTCATTACCTGTATATTTTAAACAGCCTTCCCTGATCAGCTTTAAGCTATCAATTCAGTCATTTTTTAGGGCACTGTTTCTGATAAAGATTGTTTCATTGTCATCCCATTAATAACAGCAGAGCTCATGGACATGGAATCTTTCTGCTCAGAGCAGTGTCGTCTTTGTTTCAGTCCTCCAGGGGGTCAGGGGTCAATGTTGAACAAAAGAAATCTGTGACTCCTCAGTGGGTGTTCCTGCCCAGCATCATTTCACCAGGCGTGAGACGCTCACTTATTTAGATTAAAGAGGAAGTAAGTGCGCATATTAAAAATCTTTCCAAGAAGTATTAGTTCTCTTTTTAATTTTAGCAAGATGAGGAACCCGGAATTTAAATGAAAGAATCGGTTTCCATCCAGCTAATGGTAATCCATAATCCAGCCAACGTGTCTTAACCACAATGTGGTTGGTCTGATTAACTTTAATGCTTTCCCTCTCAATCTATTGAAATGTTGGAATGAACACATTTGGTGGGGGACCAAAGACTGCTTTTCTTGAGTGAGGCAGACACAGAGAGAGAGAGAGGGAGAGAGAGAGAGAGAGAGAGAGAGTATGAGAGTATTTCCTTGAATGAGAAAGACACTATCAGTCTATGCATGGGATACTATAGGATAATGTGAGATTTTAATATTGCCCTGATTTAGAAAAATAAACAAAACAGAATAAAAAAATAATTAAGGGGGAAGTTCTGGCTTTACTATGATTACATTTAAAATGAATTTCTGTAGCAATCACAAGCCTGGCGAGCAAATCCAATCAAACAGTATCTGGTGAGCTTCATTTTAACTGTGCAGGAGTGACCCCTTTTGTCAATGGGTAAAACGCAGAGACTGGGGGGTCATGATATTCATACCAATGAAGGAGACAATTTACGCTAGTTAAAGCTATTATCAGACAAGTGTGTTCAGGGATATGCTATAGCTTTAACACTTTGGGGCTTTGATATGAGTCATTGTAAATGATGCCGGGGAAGGTCAATTGCAGAGTTCAAAATGGCCGTCTGCGGGGAGAAAAAAAAAAGAAAAAGAAGGAGTTTTTTTCGATTGTGCCACGGCGCTGCTAAATGTAACCAGGCAGGGCTTTTTGATGAGGGCTGTCAAAATATGTCCATACACATTTTTACGTAGGAGCTCTGAGGCAGGCTATTGTTTTTACTTCTTTACCTTAAACCATTTGAGAGGTATTCATGCATGATTACCAAGATTAACACACGAGTGGGTGAGCAGAAAGGCTGCTCTGACCTTTTTATTGTGCGTTTTTTTTTCACTTCATGTAAGAACTCCGCAAAAGAGAGGGGCCTTTATTATTATTACGTTGTGTATGCAAATTCCTTTACCATTGCTCTACTATGTTTATGGCGACACTGGAATATTAGCCTAAATAACATTTTCTGGCTGAAAATACTAATGACTCCGGGGTGAATATTTAGCTGTGGTAATTGCATTGCAGGGGGTTGTCTCTTGCCGTTGGCCTTTAGACTCCGCAGGTGTGCACAGACTCTTGGCTTGTCTTTCCTGAACTAGCATAGTACAAACATCACCACAACAAACTCTTATTCAGAGCACAAGCTAGAGGTTAAATGCAGCGGAGATTATGAAAGGAGTCAAGGAAGCATGTACCATCTTTTTTTAAAAACATACTGATGTAAATCAGTGCGCCATGTATAAATGCAATAGTAATGATGGCAATCTGGTCGGGGGATGGTAAATTATTACAGTTCTTGGAATTCTTGATTTGGATATAAACTGACTGCCAAAGGGTGCCCCCCCCCCCCCCAAAAAAAATGGTTTCTCCCACAATTAATGTAGCGCACCTGTGATGCTCGATAAAGACTGCCACACTGTGCACAGGTGTGGAACATTAATTCTGGGGGTGTACTTTGAAAAATCCCCCCCACCCAAGTAAAAGGGAAACACACACACACACACACACACACACACACACACACACACACTCACACACACACCACACACACACACACACACACACACACACACACACACACACACACACACACAAATAGTTACACGCTGCTGTTCCTTCAGTGTGATCAGCGTGCAAAACTATGCAAATTAATATGCTGAATGCTAATCAATCCTGTGTTTTTTTTTTAACTGAAATTCAAGGGGAAGGCAAAAAATGCTGTCTTTAAAAAATGCAAGAAAATGAAAAGTGGGACAAAAACTGGAACTTGTTTTTTGTAGTTTGTAGCATAATGCAAAGAAGGCAGCACAATCGCTCTGTTGCATCTGTGTATCCATGTAGCGGCTAACACATGTCTATGCCCCCTGGTATGACTGTGCCATGTAACAGCTAATACATAAGGACTGTGTGGCTCCTGGGTAGAGTGGTCTTCCATGCCAGGGCTATACATCATTGTAATTTTTGAGAACCAAGCAGGGAGGCACTGGAATTTATATGAACAGTTTTTGGTATGAATCCTGGTATTGGGCCACAAATCTTAAGCAGGCCGCTGATCAATATAACGTATACCATCGCCGCAAGAGTTAGTGAATACAAACAGACCAGTGTTCAGGGGTTAAACTCTGCATCAGCAACATTTAAATGTTTTCAAATAATCTCAGTATTGAACTAACCAGAAGACCTTCCCACAAGAGTATTGACCCAAAGGTATGAAGTGGTAATCAATTACAGTGGCCGTGCGTGCGTGCGTGCGTGCGTGCGTGCGTGCGTGCGTGCGTGCGTGCGTGCGTGCGTGCGTGCGTGCGTGCGTGCGCGCGTTCCTCCACTGCAAACGTCCTGATCTCAATTTCAAATGGCAAACTGTAACCTGCATTATAACTTCTTAAGCTGCCTTTATGAACATCTGCAATATTATAAATGCTAATAGAATACTATGCTGATTAATAATTAAACAATTATGGTCATGAATCAATAACTTCAGCACATATTTTTCATTAGTTAATTGCGGTGAATAAACAAGGAGTCTGAATTACCAAGTCTAATCTGAAGAAGAAAATTATTCGTTATCCGTAAAATATGAAGAAAAAAAAATGAAATAATGCCGTTTCAAAGAGTTTGAAATATATAGATTATTTGAAGCGTAGCCGATCAAGATCGCTGATTTTCTTTAGGAAGTTGAATTGAGGCGTCGTCTGTCTTGATCCCTTGTCGTTTTGCCTTGTTGTGTTTTTGTATCGACTGCCCTGGCCTGCGATTGGTTCCAGAGGCTACAGCCCGTCTTCCCCTGGTGCTGATACCGTTTATGCTGCATAAGTGGTGTTGGTAGGGGGACTAAGGACGAGGATAAAGGCATAAACAAATCCCTGATAATAAATATAACATGGATATCAGCATGCAAAATAAGCCCCAAACCTGCAAGCAGAGGCAAGCAGATTAATGATAAATTATAAAGACCAGCCTTGTTTATGGCAGTAATCTTCTATCTCTGCACCTGCTCATTCGGTGCAGCTAAAACGAGACAGGTTTTCCCTCACTTCCATAAACACGCCGTGCTCTGTTGTTTCCTCCGCACGGATTTCTATAACTGCTCAAAAATTAAACAAAAGGCAAAAATGTGAATTTGACGTTGAGTGTCAAATGCATTTGATATGACTGACGGAGACGTGTAAAATAAAAATAAAAAAAATAAGAAAGAAAATGAAATGGTGGGCAAACAGTGAAGGAGCAGGCTTTTTGAACGTAGCCCTTGTAATATGCGACTGAACAGCAATTAAATCCTTAATTTAATATTAATTACGAATATCTCGACAACAAGGTAATAATTTAGCAATCACTTTGGCCTGGAGTATTGTATTAAATGCAGAGGAGAGCTAAAGGCTACAGCAGTCAATATTGAGAGGAAAAGTCAAAGCCCCAATTGTATACCTCATTACAGCAATTGTGTATGTTAATTCTAGCAGGTTTATTAGTTAGAATTAGAAAAGAAGGGGGGGGGGGGGGGGGGTGTGGGGGGGGGACCAAAACCGCTGCATTTTTATTATTCATTACTGGGATGCCTTTACCTGCTATCACACAGACCCTTGCTCTTTGCACAGAGAATGTGAGAGAGGCTATTGTCTGATATATAATTATACTTTTATTATAAGAAAGCTTCAGGCCTTCTGCTCTGTACAAGGCAATTTCCAATAAAGGGCGCTATAAGGAAAAGTGTTGACACACAAAATTCTAAGAAAAAAATATACTAACCCGCATTTGGTGTTAATAAGCTATAATCACTCATGTAATATAATCTGGTTGCCATGGAAAACAAATGGCACTTCAGACACGAGAAAACGGTACAAGTAAATAAAAAGCATGTGCCCACGTGAAAACAAAAAGCAACCAGCTAGGCCTCCCTCCCCCTTGGTGGAATTTAGACCTACGCCACCACGTGCGTCACCCAGTGAGAGACAGCTGTCTGTGCAGCTAGTTGCTGAGTTCTGCAGAAAGCTCAAATTTGTGCGGGGAATTGGTCTAATTGCACAGAATGATTGATGCCGGGGGAAACCACATTAAAAACACAAAATGCACTTCCTGTTTGGCTCTCGCCATTCTTGTAATGAATTAATTCCCAGAAGACAAGGCTGCTTGCTGGTTCAATGGTTTACTGCTAACAAAGGGTGTGTTTCTTAAATACAGGCATCCCACTTTGCATTGTCAAAAATCATCTGATATTGGATTTTTTTCTGTTACATTCTAGCCATTCTGTATTCAGAAAGTAAATGGTGAATGTTTCTATTGATCTTCCTTAGAATAGAATGACTTTATATGTCTAATTGCTGCAGTTATAGAATTCCGTAACGAATGTAAATGTATGTTTCACACACTAGCTGTGATTTATTAAATAAACCGAAGATGCACTTAGAACATCTGTACAGGCATTAAGCAGTGGACATCTATTCCTCTTTAAGAATGTGAGGAGTGAGCTGCATTGGTGTTTCATATTAAACTTGGAAAAAAATTGCTACCTTTGTATTTTAGTGGTGATTATGTTAAACAGAATGCATCACGGTTTTGACTATCATACTTTATATCCCTGTCATGGTCCAGCACTAAGCAACAACTCTTCTCTAAGACCCGTGTCTCAATCACATGACAGTTTTATATCCAAAAGGGTAGTTTATATTCTGTTTCCCATTTTTTATTAAATGGATCCTTGTTTCTGCTCAGGGTGCAAACATTGAAATGTTCTCTCTGTCTCGCTGACATTTAGCTCTAAACTTTGGTTGCTTTGAGAAACACATGACAAACCAGCTTGTCTGACTACTGCCGGTTCTGTCAAGGTCAATAGTTTGGCACATGGCTGGAATATCATTCTTCTATATATTGACCTGGATTTCGCTAGCTCTGCTACAGCCTTGATTACTCAAAGGGGCACAGGCTGAATTAACTACTGTGGCAAAAATAGGAGCTTCAACTATAACTATCTAATCAAATTTCTATAAATTGAGTTTGGTCCTTTATTATCAAATTTACTGCAATGGGCTATATTTGGACAAATATTATTCTCTTTAAAAAGCAGTGCCTCTTCAGCGAATTCCTTATGTTTGTAGCAAGATGTGTCATTCGTTAGCACAGTTATGAGTACACACATACATGCTTCTGACTGTATTGAGCTCGAAAGTTACAACATGCGTGCACATTTTAATGATTATTTCCAGAAAAGCCGTAGAGGTCTCACAGAAGGAGTGTAAGTGACAGGCATTTAAAATGGCTTTTAAATCATGCGATATGACGGGCTCTTTTTAAAAATAATTGTGTCGCACTGCCTTTCACCTTTGGCCAATCAATATGCGCACTTATTCATAAACCGACAGCGCGTCAAAAGGCTGGGCTGCTTTTTAATATACATGCTTGCATTTTAATGGGTTCCTTTAGTAACAATGCTCCTATAAATTATATGATTTCATATAATATTCCGTCGGAATTATGCTCCAGACTCTGATCAGTCCACTCGGGCAGTTTCCCCAAGCACAGACGCACACTTGCGTGCATACATACATATATACTTACCTCACAAACACACACACACACACACACACTGGCTCAGTTTGTTGTTGGGAGATAGCGTTAGCCGGTGTAATCACAGTTACTTTGTTATACGGTTCGTAAATGATTTAAACCTAGATTTCATGCATGCTTTCATACTAATTTATTTTCTTCTTTTTTTTTTTGTGGCAGAAACTCAGAAAATAATCTAGATTTACCCAGTTCTTCAATTAAGCTCATAAACAGAACTAAGAAAGGGAATCTATTCATTTTCTTTTTGATTAAAATTATAGCCACTCTCATGGAGCTTTGGGGTTTATATATTAAATAATGCATAATTTCATAATTATATAGAAAATATAGATTTTTTAAATAGGGTACTAGGCAAAATGGTAACTTTAATTAGATCAGTGTGTAAAATATCTCTAGGGTATGATAAAACAATGTTAAATATCTCACAATGAGTGTAAAAATACATTTTAAACAGATAATGAAACACAAATAGGGGTTCGTTTGACTATAGCTGCTATTTGTCTAAACATCTCAACACATTGATGACACGTAATTGTATCCGAAATAAAATAAACAAAGAATATGTTTAATTGGTAAAAAAAAAAAAAAAAAATTGGGTTTTATTAATCCTCTGTACAAACTTTTGATCAACCATGAACCTGAACAGTTTAACAGTTTCATTATCTAATACTGCGTGTATACATTATCTTTTTAAAAATATTGATTATGCATCTGGAAATGAGGTGCTATTACTTTCATGTATACATAATGTATCCAAGCTTTCAATCGACGGAAAAATATAATTTTCCCGCTTAAAATCAGAATTCATACTCAAGCAGAGCTTTAACAAAATCGTATAAATAAGTGAAAACATTTAATAAAATTAGCAGATGTCCTTACATGAAGTGTGTATGTCATAAACCAGGATCAGATCATTGATACAAAATCAGACGATGGAAGTCAGGTAGCCTTATACTGGGAATGAGAGATTAATACAATTTCAGATTTGCCACTGGTTTCCTTGAGAGAGCAGAATCCTCATCAGATATGAACAGTTAGTCTGCTTTTAAAAATGCGTAGGTTGTCATTGTCGATGACCTATGAATGGTGAGCACTGGACTCTACGGTAAATAGGGGTAACGTAGGAAACTTTACATACAAACACAATATACCCTTTCTGGGTGATATAGGGAGGCTGTGGGTTAGAAGTGATGAACAGAAAATGGTGGGAAGCTAAAAGTGTGTCTCGTGCTAATGAGCAGGCCAAAAATGCCATTGAGAGAATAATACAGTAGGAAGCTAAGATTATGCATTGCCATTTAAGAGCACTTGCCAGAAAAATGCTTTTACCACAAGAACAATAAAAGAGGAATTAAAAGTGCTCTGGAACACATGGCTTTGGAAAGCAAACAATGCCTGCAGTCCTTTTGGAAATTACAGCGACTAATTTGAAATGAAACACAAACAGTTGCATGTTTGTTTCAAACCCCAATTATAATTCGCGGCAGAGCTCCATTCGCTATATATAGGGTATGTAAATGTTAGCCGCTCTAGTCAAATACATCAATGCAACTTGACAGCTGAATTTAAGCCGCGGAATAATGTATCAGTCTTTTGTTTTAACCTAAGAATGGAGCATTTTTAAAACTCACAATAGTGGTAATCAAATTCTCAAGGTTGCTTAGTGTAATATTGCATTAGTTTCTGGTCCACCCTTGATGTTAATGACACGTTCCTATGTAAATATAATGTGCTTCTGAAAAGCCATCAAAACATTTTAAGGTCCAATGGATGCGGTTTCATTTGTATTTTTCATACAGAGATCTCTTTTTATTCAGCAATCTTTGCAGCACTTACTAAAATAATAAAGCAGGCTGGATTGATTAATGGATAGTTTAAGGTAACGATGCAAAGCGCGCTCTCACAAATGGCATCTTGGGTAAAGAGTGGGAGAATAAGAAAAACACTCTAGCCCCCACCTTTCTATGACACAAGATGACTCTCTTGCTCCTCATCTACCATCTCATGTATAGTTTTAAGGGGCCTTTGGCAACAATTCATCACCCAGTACTGTGAAGTAGTAAAATAGCATATTTTTGCTATTCTCAAATACGGATGACAAGATATTTAGGGTAATATACCAGAATGCATTTGAGCCTTCTTTCCTTTTACAAGCTGTACCTAGCTTGATGCATGAGAGAGAGAGAGAGAGAGAGAGAGAGAGAGAGAGAGAGAGAGAGAGAGAGAGAGAGAGAGAGAGAGAGAGAGAGAGAGAGAGAGAGAGAGAATGTAGGTTCAGATATTTAGCATTTTAGTTATGCCTCTTGAGTCAACTTACATTTACTCTATTGCCTCTGGCCAGTAATCATTAGCATTGTCCTTCAAGCGTAGTTCCTTCCGCTGCTGCTAGCACACCACTTGTCTGCCATGTTCTGTGTTTACTGAAGCAACAATGCTGCTCACGGGAGACAACGCACTACGTAAATAACTGGATGCAAATCAATGCAGGTTTCACTGAACTTATGTCTCTCTGACAAATTAGTGTTACTATGAAATACATTATTACCAAAGGGGTGAGGGAGTGTCTGCAAGTTTTTTCCATTGAGATGGAGCGGGAGAGAGAGTGAGAGAGAGAGATAGGATAAAGAGAGAGAGAGAGAGATGGAGATGGAGAGGGAAAGGGAAAGGGAGAGAATAGTGTTCAGTTCAAAATCAAAGTTCACCGCAAAATGGCCATTATGAATTTTAACTGCCTTCATATGTGGCCATTCACGTTCCAATGTGACCAGGAGGACTTTATGACATATTTGGTTGTGCCATCTTTTTTCTTTTAATTGACTGTGGTAGACCGCTGTAGTGCTGCAAAAACCCATTCGTTCTGAAAAGAGCGTGGAAATAGACACAACGCAATGCGTCCTCAACTGAATTTCCACGGAAACTTTTGACTTCTTCTGAAAGTCATGTTGTTTTGTAACTGATGTGAAAATAAGCCAAATGTAATGACATATTTATTTTGTTGCCGATAAAGCTTATTGAAATGAGAAGACAGTCAAGTGAGGGAGGGAATGGAATAAAGGGTTGAATTAGCAAACATGAGTATCAGTATTTGATAGAGCAGCACAAACAGGCCAATGTGGCAAACGGACTCATGTGGGAATCAAGAATTTCCTTCATAACTGTGACCCGCTCTGTCTCCTGCTTCTTACTCCAGCTGGTGGAAGCGCACAGCATGCTACCACTGTGCATTGTTCAAAGAAAATTACCCTTCCAGAACTATATCTCATATCATCTCTAAAAAAAAAAATCATTGCTTGCTGAGTTGACTTTGTACAATAATGTGGATTTCGATGCATTTCAAGTCTTGTGTATAACTGCAAGTTGGATCATACTGGCGAGGTATTTTCTTTTTTCCATAGCAGGCCTTTGTTGCAGGGGTGTCACTCTTGACTTTGGGAATCTGATTTTCAGGAACAAGGAAGAGCCAAGATAATAAATTCCTCCGTTTTCATTTATAATGCAAAGTATAAAAAATAAACAGACTCCATTTACTGTGGATTTCAAGCGGAACACCTAATCCTCCGCACTTGGTGCTCAGCTTGGAGATGTGCATTTACTGAGGGAGGCCCCTTTGCAGCGGATAGGTGGACCGAATTACCGCTGTTTTACATGACACCATCTTCCCCTGGGGTCCACCCCAAGGCTGGTAGGGGTAGGATCATACAAATATACCATGGCTTTGTTGTTCTATGCGTTTGAAAAAACCTAAGTAAAAATTACCCTTCCTAAAGCGAAAACAATATATCCTGTTTACTAGGCCTGTGGCCTAAATCAGAAACAAAGCCTAGAATTGTACAAATGGATGTCCACAGGGAGTGACATCACTGTGGCAGTCCTCAGGTTTCAGGCACCTGGTACAGGAAAATACAGGATATCAAACCATCGCATGGATCTTCATAAGGATCTGTCTGTTTGTTTCTCCTGCCTTCTTCTCACCGGGAATGCAGGAATTGTATGTGCGCACAGCTGCGATCGCATCACCGTCACTAACCCGCCTGCGAGGAGCCGTATTCGAGCCCTGGAAGGAAGGCTCTTTAGGGAGGCTGTGAAATTTGAGTGCATGCACCAGACTCGCCCGCACCCTTCTTCAGGCGAACGGGGTCTCCAGTGGAAAGTCCTCTACCTGCTGGAAAGCCCCCCCCCCGCGCTAAACCCCTGAGAATGCGAAGCTCTCCCGCTCGCAGTGAGACGCGTCCCTCATGTGCCTTTGCATTGTACCCCCGAAAAGGAGGCACCACGGCTGCCGCCTGGCTCTTAGACCTACGGCCCCATTCTGGCCTAACCAAAGACACGGCTCTACCTCACCCCAGGTTGTGTTCCCCATTTACTCCGAAAAGACCGTCCAATTCTGTTGCAGTGTTGTAGTAATGTGAAACTGGAAATAAAGTTCCAGCGATATCAGGAGCACCTTATGCATTTGTGGGGTGATTACAGCCCTGTGGTCTTGCAATGGAGGGGATTCCAATTGACATTTAAAACAAACATCAGAAAAAACAGTGACTGGGTGGCTTATTTACTCATTGTTTTTTTTAAGATAAAAGATGTTCTTACAGAAGTGGGTCTTTCTGGGTTTCTTGTGTGCGTTCATAAAGCACCATCCAGGCTGACTCCAGTCCAACTACTTGGTGGCTGGTGGCCACAGTAAGAATGACATTATTGCGCGGGAATCTTATGCTACTGCACCATACAGCCCCCTTATCTGACGAGCCAGTGTGGTAAGCTTGGATTAACATCTACAGCATATCTTGGACATGGACTTCTGTGTGGGATAATGGCTTGAGAAGAGGCATGATAGGAGATATGGGGATGGATGGATAGAGGGTCTGTCTACAAATAGTTTTATTAGGCTTTTTAATTCTGCCCTCAGCTTTTTTTTTGTTTTTGTTTTTCTTCTGGCCCAATCACAAAGTGCACAATTGCGATGTGCCTACTAGAGAGAAGTTTCTGGTGGTCTGTCATATGGACAAAACTTCAAACCCCTGCAACATCACACTCATGGAGAGGGCTAAATGGCCTCTTTTGAAGTCTGTCTTTGAAATAAGCAAGGCAATCCCTTGGCCCAAGGATCATATTCTATTTACGTTCCCGTTGCCAACGATAGAGGCGACGCTGGCCAAATTTACAAAAGAAGATCCACACAGGAAAATCCGGCTAATCCCTGATTGAAAGTTCATGCGTTGGCTTCCATGTGTAAGCTCTGGCAGATTTTCCCGGAAAACTGGGATCTTTTTGGTGAAAGACGCCACCCTTCAAGGCAAACACTGTCAATGTCAGCGGCAGATTGCGTGTCCCTTCTCAAGTGCCCCTTTTATTGTGAAAGCCAGAGTTTTGTCTTTTGCATCAAAGGAGAAATAAAAAAGGGTTAAGTCTAATTCTGTTTGTGAAGGCCCCGGAGCGTCCCCCTTTATTTTCACGGGACACGTGGAGATCACCGCGAATCTCCGGAAACGTGTCGTCCATTTTCCGCCCGCTAATGTGTCCATTCGTTAATCTCTCTTGTCAACCCAACCCCCCCCCCCCCCCCCCCCCCCCCCCCCGTCCGTGTTTTATTTTTTTCTGCTGGGTCTGGGTCCAGGGGTGGCAGCTGGTGGACTCTACAGAGATGGCAGATTAGCCCATCCAGCAACAGATCACACAGCTGAAGCCCTGGTAAGTCCAACAAAAAAAAAAACCTAATTTAATTATTTGCATAAACTTTGTAACTTCTTTTTTACTCCTGTGACAGTTTTATCATGGTATACATGCTATGAATCATTGGCTTCTTGAAGATCTCTACTAAGAGCCGTGTGCTGTGTGTGTCCTGTTGAAAGAGGCCACCAGTGCCTCTGTGAGCAGTCTGTCAATGCAGCCTTGGCCAGTTACGGACTGAGGGAGGCAAATCGGAGGATTCCTCGATAACACCCATCCCTGGAGTGGCGAGCTGGAGGCGTAGTTTCATTTAGACGGATAAGAAGCTGCGGAAATCCCAGTGTTTAAACTGATTGATGCGTACCATCGGAGCTTTAAATGTGTAGCTTCAGAATGCAAGTGTGGGCTCTAATGGTATCGGATTGTCAAGACCTCAGGTTTCCACAATTCTTCTTTGCGTTTCTGTCGGTTTTCAACCCACCCCACCCCCCCCCCCACTCCAATCTGCCCAGTTTAGTGTTCTGCGCTCCTCCCAGCTTCCATGTCTCAGATACAGCTGGTGTCAGTGTAAAGGGCCACTGTAAGTGTAACCAGACACCGAGCAGTAAGCAGAGCTGAGAGTCGTTAAGACATCCTCTTCTACCTACCATTTGGGTGACCCGCCGTAATGTGGCTGTATTACCACTCGCACTGCATTCCGTGTTCAGGAATCTGCTGCCCTGAATAGCGCTTTTGAAATGCTTCATTGTACTTAAAGCCTTCCACTACATGAACACCATTGTCCGCCATGGTCTTCCTTTTATCAGATAGACAATAAACTTGACCTCTGCGGAGGGAACACCTGATACTGGCATTCCAGCTTCCGCCCCCCCCCCCCCCCCCCCCCTCTCTGTGGGCCACGGATTTATGGCAAAGCAGAGAGTCTTCCACCCTCTTGAAAAAAATAAAAAATAAAAAGAAGTGGGGATAAATTAATATATCGAAGTTTATCCAAGGTCTGCATGAGATTGGATCGCGCCTACATGGCCCCAAAGCACTTTGGGACTTACAAATCAATCTGTCTTGAAGGAAGACGGGCCGTTGTTCTGAAGGTGTGACGTGCCTGTGACTTCCATACAATTTTACGTCTGTGTGTCCTACCATGTTGTTCATTGATATTTTTTACATTTTCTCACATTTGCATCATGTGTATGTTGCCTGTCTCGAAAAAGAGCAGAGGGGGCGACCTATATCCTTGTGAACAGATATTTCCCCCTTTGGATGCGTTTTCATTGTCTCTTATTCATGAATAATGTCATTGGGCCTCATCATGGTATCGTCGTGTCAGTATTGTATTAAAGGCTACACTGTCACCTGTGCAGTGTACTAACAATTGCTTGTGAAGTTCTAATTACAGAGACAAAAACATTGTATATATCATTATATTATGAGAGACTTTCAAAGTACATTTTTTTGGGATATAATTTACAGGATAATATTTTGTGAGGTTAAAAGGGATTTTTAAGTGATTTCTCAGTAAGATACTGTAAATAAAAGCACGTTAGCATTTTTTTTTTAATATATATAAAAATGGATTGTAAGATGCAACGTATTTAAAATCTATTTCATGGTCGCGTAATGTTTGTTTTCAAGCTCTCACATGGCAAAAATAATATCTGAAGTGAAAGTCAGCCTTTTCTAGTGGCTAAGGGCCTTAAACGGTATGGTATTTTCTGACTATGTCATAGGAATCAATTGAGAACGCATCGACATCAGCAGCAAATTGGGTGCGGGTGATAAGGCAAAATGTCCTTTTTCTCTCTAACTAAGAGCAGCCAAGCATGATGTGTCCTGAGGTAAATAATGGAGCTGCCCCCCCCCCCCCCCCCCCCCCCCCTCTCTCTCTCTCTCTCTCATAACAACAAGACCAAAAATACATTTCTGAATGCATTTTTTTTGTCAGAGCGTTAAAAAAAAGACTGGAAGTTTTTACAAGGGCAATGGGAAGAGAGTGTGTCCATGTGGTGAACAATGCTAGGGTACAGTCAGGCGCTGGCTGGGTAAAAAGGTATTTTGCAGGTGTTGTGGAGGGGACCCTTCTGCAGCAGTGTGTCTTGGATCAAACCCGACAAAGCCTCCTCTTTGGATGCCAGATGGACCCATGCATTTCCCCATACTCTCGGGCAGCTAAGACCTAGGCTTTTTTTTTTTTCACAAAAGAAAAGCGCTTTGGCTGAAAGAAAACCACAGCTGAATTTTATGGTGCCGCTTCTTTTGCCAAGCTGATTTTAGCAATTCAAAGGACCGAGCGCATGGAAATACTGTTTCAGCCGCGTGGTCGATATGCTTTTGATGCAAGTTTGAGTTGGCACATTTCTGTCCCTCTAATATTTCTCCACTCAGTAGGGAATCTTGATAAATTCCAGAACCACACGGCTATGATAAAACACCCGGCTTCTAGCGATGCTGGAGCAGATCTCCCTCAATTTAATGCGCTCAAATTGGTTGTCAATACTGTCAGTGGAGCCTCTAATTAATTTGATGCGATATGTTAACGCCCGTATGTATGCCTGCATACCGTATTCTGAATTATTACACCAACATTGATGTACGGTGTGACGGGGGCTGTGAGTGTTGTCTGGGAACATCATTACTGTCACGGGTATGGTATGCCTGGACTTTTTGGCATGGTGGGTTGTATGCCTGGGACTGAAAAAAAAAACAGAAAGCCCAACTTCACATGTCCAAACAATTTGTGTAATAAAAACTCATAATTTGTATTTTTAATAAGATTATTATCACCAAGATGGACATTTGTTGTGTTACATCCAGGAAATGCAATGCAGGAAACGCAGTTTGTGCACATTGCTATTATTTATTTTTTTCTTATTTTCACGGACGTGCTGGACTCATGCAGGGCTGACTTTAAGAACGACCTTTTCAAAACGCGGAGACATTCTGACAAGTCCCTAACAGTATCCTACGCTATCTTAATATCATCTTCAGAAGAGATGACAAAGGCGCACGAGGTATCCCCTCTGTCCTTATCGTCGTCAGATACAGACCGTGGAACATCTGAGACTTCTAAGTCCAGATTTTAGTTTATTGTCACGGGTGGGAACTGATGCGGCAAAAGCCACCACAACTCTGGATTTTTTTTAAACCGTTCTTGCCGTAATTGCGTATTTGTTCAGCGCAGTAAAAATATTGCAAGTTTTAGAGGAAAATGAATATTGATGCGTATAAATGTTTCAGCTTATACTGCTTTCGCATCAGTCACACAGCTGCCACATACATCACAGCAAATTCATTTTACTGAGTTGCAGAGGCTGCCTGCGAATATAGACACGCGGCTCAAGGTTCTCGTTGCACTGTGGGTACAAGAAGTTCAGGCAAGAAATAAAAACCGGGTGTCAATCTTCATTGTTAATCTAATTGTGTTGCATACTGGGCTGCAGTTTGAGCTCACATTCTGCAAATGTTTACTTTTAAAAAAACTTTTCTGGAATAAATTGCCACTGTTGCAACTGGGGCCTACATTTGAAAATAAATATGTATGTTACAAAGTATATCATTAATAACACTGAATTTACCATGACAAGCTGATATTATATTGAATTAAAATGGAGGGTGCCAATTTTGACAACCAGCTGAAGCAACTACCATCTTGCAAGTAGGGAGCTATAAGTGATATTTGGATGGACTGTATCTATATTTTTGATGAGTAATATACTTTAAATTATTATACAAAGATCAACATTTTTATATTTAGCTTATTTGTGTCTCTTCATCAAAAGCACCCTCTCAGTTATCCTCCTCTGTATGCTACAAATGAATGCGTTCCAATATTTTCTATTTAAGGAATATAAATTGAATGGACTGCACACCTGCAAGTTTCAGAGTAAATGTGGCATGGTCCATCTGGAACCAATCCCGCAGTGTGTGATAGATGCCTAAAATATCAACCACATCTACTGTACATCCATTTGAATCACTGGACAATTGTACCTCAATATGTACGTGTGCAAAATTACTTTTTTTAATTGTTTTTTTTTGTTAACCATTTAGGCTCAGAATACAATCGCATACTTGTGTACAGAGGGAAACCAAAACATCTCTTATTATAAGAAAGTGGATAATTTATCCAGCTAGCTAGCACAGATACATTCATGCACCTGTTAGTATGTCTGTACCAGGAAAGTGCTGTAGACAGATTGTTGGCTGAAAACTATAGAAGGAGATAGACAGACTGCCATTTGTACCAATTTTTGCTTTGTAAACCATCCATCATATCAGACAATTAAGATGGATGGATGAATGAATGATTAAATTATTGTTGTATGAACTAGCTCTTTAACTATCTACTATGCTGTGTGTATGAGGGTTAAACATACTAGCTTGCTAACTTTAACTATTGCCACTATACATTAATTAATCAAGGTGTTATAAAAGGGTACTGCTGTATCACTATGGAGATGTCATACCGTGACATCTATCAATCAAGTCGGTCTAGCCTTATTTTCAATCGGGTTGTCAGACAGCACTTCACAATTTCTAGAGGGAATTCAAAATAATTCTTCCTCAACCCTGTAAAAGGTGATCAGGGCTGAACTAGAAAATGGCGGCTAACGGAAATAAACGGCTCAAAAAGCACACACATATTGGAGAAAATAGGCCAGCTCTTCTGTGGGTGACAGGGTGCCTCAGGTCTAGTGATGGCCAGCTAATAAGCAGTCTATTCAGGAATCTGATGGGATTCCTTACAGTACAAAGTCTTTGAGGCTCTTGAGGCTCAAGAGGCCACTGGATAGACATTCCTCACCAGCCTTAGTTGTAGTACGTGGACCTCATCCTTCCCAAATCCAGTTTAAAGGGATAGTTCACTTCCCGGAGTTTTTAAAGAAATATTATTTCAGGTTTTTTTTTTTGCAATGAAGCGTAAGATTGCTGTACAAGCTGCTTTGAAGTTGTATTTTATTGCTTTAGACCACAAACCCTCGGATGCCATGACAGCCACCATTGTAAAGCTAGAAGGTCATCAAAATGCTCTGTAAGTATCTAAAATATCCTTCATAACTCAGAAAACCTGTCTAGGCCAATCAGGAACATAAACTAAAACAAATGATATAAAAACAACTTCTGAAAGTTTATTTTGCATTTAATCTAATGTACACAGTAATGTAATGTACACAGTCCTGTGTACTTATTTTGTCTTACAACCATGCATTGTAGGCATCATAAAATGTTTAAAATACATTGTGAATCAGGTCTCAAAATGGCCAGCTGCAACTCATTTTTGAGATTGTTTTACGATAATGAGGTCCCGTGAATTTCTATGTTTGATTACGTTGTGGCGCTGTGATGGTTACGTGAAGAGTCAGGTATCTTGTTGCTTGATTGTTCATTTTTGAAAATGTTATTGTATTTAGCTTTTAAGTTAATATATCAATTATTCCTGAAGTTCCCCCTATTAATATGATTCTATTCTATTCTAAAAACAGACTCTAACTCAGTTTTAGTTTGCTTTTTTTTCTCCATTTTATCAGAGAAAACACAAATAAGTTATCCACATTGCTAGTACCAGGTAGGTTAAATTGATTTAGTTTAATTCCCAGTCAGATAGCTAGATAATAATGACTAATCAAGCGAGTTAGTGTAGCTGTACATAATTACAAATTGATAGTAATTAGCTAACCAATGTCTGATATTTGTGCTATTTTCTTCACACAGTTATTCTCAGTCTCCCTTGGACTGTAGATAAATATAAAATGCACCTTACTAGAATAATCTATCAATGATATGATTAAAGCATAACAGATTGCATTAATGATAATACAACATGAACAAATGTGCTAAAGAAAGCTACTCAAGAACATTATGTTACTTCCTTTATTTGGTTGAGCGAAACAATACAGAATTTAGACAGATGTATACCTTTTAACTTGTTAACCGTTTAAAGCTTGAATTGGCAAAGGGATATGGAAGCATGATAGATCGAGTATATGAATATGCAACACTGTGTGACTCTTTTCCATGATTGGCTTCTGAAACATTTTGTTCAGGAATTTGATGGTAATATTTTTGCATGACTAAAAAGGTGACAGGCATCGAAATTGTTCCCAGTTGATAGGAGGACACTTAAGATTGTGTTTTACGACCTCCTTTGTTCTATCTGCTGCTGTCTTCTGCAGATGACATCACAAAATGCTTTATTTTAGCTGCACCTTAAAATCTTTTTGTGTATTTTATTGCACTGTTATTTAATTTTAAAATGTTCCCTGTTCTGGTGATAAACAGCACTCGTGAAATACTCACATTCTGGCGCAGTCTTAAAAATAGCCCATCTGCTTGTCACTGAAAGTTATGTCATAACCTCCAAATGATCTCACATTCGGCCTGGTAGAAATGCAAAGTGTGTGACAGCCTGGGATAAACATAGTGAAAATCTTAAGTGCAGGGGGCAGCAATTTTAGCCCTAATGTTGCAACCATGCTGTTTTTCACAGACAATAGCCAAGTTGACTGGAGTTTCTGGGCATGATGTTTCATTATGCATGAATATGACTAACATGTGAACAAGGCCGTTTGAACGGCAAAAACAGAGAGAGAGAGAGAGAGAGAGAGAGAGAGAGAGAGAGTGCAGGGCGCTAGAGGACGTGGAGGAGGGGAAGGAGAGATCATGGCATTATAGTGCAGGGAAAGGGAAGGAGGCAGAAAAGAGATGAGGCTAAGTGTGTGTGTGTGTGTGTGTGTGTGTGTGTGTGTGTGTGTGTGTGAGAGAGAGAGTGAGACAGAGAGACAGAGAGAGACAGAGACGGAGAGAGAGAGAGCGCAAATGACCTGTGTATGCTGTTGTCTAATTGTTTATAAAATGAAACTAATGAGATTGGGAGCACACCGTTACCTGATATTAGGCAGGATTTTGATGAGTGAGGCAAATTGTCTGGTTAACAAATGTAAAAGCATCAGTTTTATTGATACAGGTTTGTGTGTGTACGTGTGCGTGTGTGTGCGTGTGCGCGTGCGAAATGAATCAAAGCGGAGGAGATGATGAACAGTTTCTGTAGAATTCTGTCAAAGGTTAAGAGCTAGTTATTTTTAAGAATGACATGAATCTCGCCGAGACAGTGATTGCCTAAATGACCACTGTAATTACCAATTACTTCTTGAAGCAGAGAATATATTCACGGCATGTAGCCCACTAAATACAGACAGGCATTAGCCCATTTACGTACTAATGCACATAATTTAGATCCTGAAAAGGGCAGATGGGAACACAATGGAAGATATAATAGATACCATCTAATATCATTCCAAAAGAATATTGGATTCATTGAAGATGAATATTACTTTGCGTCAGATTGTTTTTTTTATAAAACAGTCAAAATATATTTCATCTCTGCCTTATTCCTTTTTTGTTTTTTTTTGCCACAATGATCATTAGAGAGGTGCTGTTAAGAAAGAAAGGGGGCCTGTTGGTCCTTGCTGGCATTGTCGAAAAGAAATTATAATAAAGACAAGGCAACCTTGTAGTGTGGTGCTTTGACAGAAGCTTGATATGATGAAGCTGGATAATACAGTCAGGGACATCAAGCCCTTCCACGCCGAGGCGAGTCGCGGTGACTGTGAATCGGCGCAGGCGTGTCGCCCTCCTCACCAAAAACTCCAAAAAGAGAGAGAGAGAGAGAGAGAGAGAGAGAGAGAGGGAGGGAGGGAGGGAGAGAGACGAGAGCAAGGTGGACAAAACTAAGTGTGTGACAGGCTTGATTGGCGAGGGCATTTTCTTTCTAAATTAGACATAAACTGCACCGCGCTGCATCTTCACTGGGGTGGGGGGGACTTGCAGGGTGTTATAAATAAGTAAAAACAACAAAAAGGCAAAAACAGAAACAAAGGGCGGGCGCGGCGGGAGTGAGAGTGAGAGTGAGAGTGAGGGGGAAGTTGAGGTTGGGGATAATGACTGTTGTGCTCCCCCTTTCTCTTTCTCTTTCTCTCCATCACCCTCAGCCGGCCCGGACTCGCTCTCTGGGAGGATAATAAGGGCACCTCTTTGGGTTTGATGTAATCTCGCTTCCCCTCCGTCTGACGAACGCGGCACACGCGGTCTGACTGTCGCAGCCGGTCGAGAGTTCCGACGGTGGGAAAAAGGAAAAAAAGCGGGGTAGCGCTTTTTTGAATCGGAAACTTTGAGCGTGCGACATCGTCCCTCCGCAAAGTCATGTCACTGCTGCTCGTCCCCTTTTGGAAGGGATTAGCTTATTCTATGAGGAGTTTTCTTTAGTACGCGCTGGCAGAATGCATAATGCAAATCCAGAGGGGGATGGATTCGCATTGTAATAGTAGTAATAGCTTAAAATAAAACGCCCGCTGAAAAGGCGCCCTCCCTCCCACACCCCACGTCCATTCCCTTAATCACGGAAGGATTCGGGATTAAAATTAAAAAAATAAAACAGGGATATTTTTTAAGTAGCAACAAGAGTGCTGTATGTGTACTGTATGTGTACTTATGTTTATTTCTTTAGAAATTGCCTGTCATCTCCTGCCAAAGCAGTTTAGCCGTATTGTCAGTCCCCACTACACAACTAGCTCCTCTGTGACATCTCGCCTATTTTCGAAAAACAATACCTGCTGCTTTACAATGGTGCCCCTTTTCGAGTGTTAGTGTCAACATATTTTTGACTGAGCTTTTTTGCGCATGATTTAAGGCTGCTATTTGTCTTCTCGTTGCTTAGATAAACTGAAGCACTTAATGAGTTTATGCTCATTGGGGGAAAATTCCTTCCTTGGACGCTAAAGCGGATTGTGCCAGTCCTACTTCAAAAAGGTTAAATCATGCCATTGCTATGAGAAGAATACATGTGTAGGGTGCGGGTTTTTTTTTCTTTTGTTTTGTATTTTGAGCCAAATATAGCCTCAGAAAAATAAATAAATAAATAAAATTATATATATATATATATATATATATATAATTTTTATTCGATAAATAACCTATTAAGGTGCTGTAGTGGTATGGTACTCTGATGGTCTCAGCACATGCCTGGAATGCCAAGTGTCCAGAAGATGTGACCAGTCTGAATCAAAGCGAGCCAAATACTTAGCAGGGAGTCCCAAACCGTTCAAAGCTGACATTTGTGCTTCCAGGAGGCAGGCAAACAAACTCGTCTGAGATTCTGTCTCCCCCGCTTCCAAATATGCATCTCCATTGATCATATTTAATTGTAAAAGTTAGCGCGCATTTTAGCTTTTTTGTTTCTTGGACAGGTCTGAAATGGGTTTCTGCTCTTTCCGTTATTTAATATTCGATATGTTTTATGCTGTGATTGCATTATGTTTAAAGATGAATCGTTCGCTAATGATGACCATGACCATGCAGTTACCATTTATTTATCTGTACTTGAATATTAATGTGCTATACGCACACTAGTCATATACTGCTATACTGCTTAAGGGCGTCTATTAAATGGCTAAACAATAATGAAGAATGATAACGAGGAGTATTTTTCACCTACTCTGTGACTCTTTTCTGTTTCTCTATGAGCTAAGGGAGAAAATTGCTGATGTAGAGCATAGTTTTTAGTCTGATAGTTTTTGAGTTCATTGAATGGGACCAGGTTCTTGTTAAGTCTGAGAAACTGATTGCTTTTATGTTCTGCTGCAGCGAGTTTCTATTTCACACTAAATAAATAAATAAACTTAGAGAGAGAGAGAGAAACTTTGCTGTGAAGAAAAACAATATTCTGTTGAAGTCAACAGAATAATGTATAATGCATTTACATTTGCTTTTGTACAAAATACCATATATAATTTATTTCATTAAAAAGAAGTGAACGCTCAGATCAGGTCACTGTTATGCCTTTCCTTCTTTTAAACAGTTGCTGCAGCGCCTTTCCCTAAAATGCAAAGGTAGGGGAAAAGGGAGAGTCGTGGGTCCCCCTCATCGTGGTTATTGTTCTTCAGTTCTCTGTCTTTCGTCAGGTTTACAAATTATGCATTTCCTGAAAAACTAAGCAGTAAAATAAAACAAACCTTGATTAAATTATAACTAATTGTCAATCTACAGATTCCTTGATATTTGTCAGAAAATCGTCAGGTTTTCTGGACCCGGTGCAAGGTTTTAAATTCTGTCGTATATTCTGTCATGTCACGAAAGCGGGAGGATGTTCCTTGATTGCAGCCCCAGTAATCATAAATGCAGCAATACATATCTGTCCCGTATACACACATTCAAATACAAACAAATGATTACCTGCAACGCTTAAAATATTTGCATGATTTAATGTCAAATTTACGTTTATCGCACATGTCAATTATCTGCCAACATGAACACCTCATGTAGTAAAAAAAAACAAAAAAAAAACAGTTTAGCTTCAAGGAAGGCTTCATGGGACTAAAGTAATATTCAGTTGAAATGAACGCTTGGCTTTTATGCTTGTGCACATTGCTATATTATTACTGGTAATACCACATAAATCCAACAAATACAACAAATTTATATTTAATTGCATTTCACGTTGTAATTATAACGGTGGAATCAATGTGCCTTTTCCAAACAGCTTTCTCAGGCTTCCAGCAGGATGGTGATTTTTCTTGTTCATTTTACACTTGGCCCTTCTTTGTGTCTTAGCTTACTGTGTTTATGAGTGCACTGCACAGTGCTTCAAATAATTGTTCTTTTCATAGTAAGAAAGGGCATATCAATTAAAAATAAATAGTCTCTGCCGTTATTATGCTAACGCACAGTGGCTGGAACTGTCATTAAAGATTGTTTTTCTATCCCTTGCAAAGACTGAAGGTATTTATTTGCAGCAATGTAAGCACATTATATTAACCCACTGCCCCCCTCCAATATGCTTATTCATGTATTCATGAACAGTTACATAAAACACAGAGCAGACAATACAATGGGGGTTATTCATCCTCAAGTTTAAACTTTTAAGCTTTCTCAATTGTTCAATTGTAACCGTCGCATTATGGAGTGAAAGGTGAATATTCATTTTAATGTGGGGTGGAGGCGTAGCACCGCTTGGGAAGGAATACATTTAGGGCGGCGAAAAGACGGTGCTACAATGAAATCTGTGTTAATAGACCATATTTGAAAATATGCAGTAAAATTATTTAGCACGAGCCACCTTTTTTTTTTGTTTGTTGTATTTGCATTTGACTCGTTTTTTTTCTTTTTTACAGGCATGGTGGTGTTATCTGCATCAGACTGGCTCTACTTCCGCAGACACACAGGCCTCCTGGGCTGCTGTTTTGGTGCGTGTACAGTTTTTGAAGGGTGTCTTGGCTTCCACAGGAAATGCAGACTTCCATTGCTCCCATGTATCAAGCACTCTGATGCCAACAGAAACTCCAGGAATGGAATGTGTTCAGCTGTCAGCCTTGAACATTGTGATTCAAGTGGTTCCAGTGAGAGAACTGTGCATATTCGTATCACTGTGCTCAAAAGGCATGAACAGACCGTTGACCGCAAAGCTTCCAGTGAGAACTGTGATCTTCCAGAGGACTGTGCTCAGTCGACCTGAACTCAGTTACCGCTCAGGTTCCAGCGATACCGCTGTGATTATCAGCAGTTCTGTGCTTGTCATGAACACAGTGACTGTGTAGTTTCCTTGGAGCCAGTTGAGGCTACCCTCAGTGCTGTGTTCAGTACCCCAGAACACAGTGACACCCTTGTGTTTAAAAAAAAAAAAGATACATAATAGTCAACCATAGTTTTCTCTGATCAGAAGGTGTTGCGCCCTGATCACTAATGGGAAAAGTACAGTTATACAGACCACCAGCTCTGTCTGTAGCTCAACTATGCAAAAGACTGTACTAATAATGGAAGTGGGTCAAGCTGACATGGGCTACTAAGACAAAAAACCACCTGGAATCTGATCGACACCGATCATCTTGGTGCTAGCTCTACAATGCTGCACATGTGTCAGAGGGCTGTGATTATCCGCCCTGTCCTCTAGGGGGAGCAGTCACACACCCTATTCTCCAGGGGAATAGGTCATGACCTTGGCCGGGTTCAGCCATGGCCATCTGAATGTTCACATGAGTGTGAACCCTCATCTCCCTTCCTTTTGATGAGTGGGTCTTTCTGTTAACAGCACCGATTTCAAAACATTTTTGGTACTGTGCATTTTATACGTACAGCAAGGCAAACAAGCACACAAACAAACTGAAAAGCAACTAAGCAAACTGCAGACCTGCTATATATATTTTTTAAATTATTCTAAAAACAGCTGTATATGCATTATACTGAATACCATATCATCAATACAAACACTTTTCTAAAGCCAAGTATGTGTTTTATGAATAAATACACTTATATGTGCACCTTAAGATGTACAGACAAGCAAAACCATATTTTTTATCTTACAAACATAATTTCTATATATATATATATATATATATATATATATATATATATCAGAAGTTCACATAATATAAAGTATTGTACACAGTGCATTTTTGTGCTGTTTTTTTTTTTGTTGCCTTTTACAGATTAAAATGGCTCCTGCACTAGCAGACCTCAGCTGACGGTTTGAAGATATCTGCACTGTAGACGATCAGGGCTCAATAAGTGTAGACGGAGGAAGATGAATAGTCACGCCGTCATTAATTGGCAGAACAATGCAATCATCCCTCCAGCCGCCATTCCCCAGCCTCCTCTCACATCCACTGCAGATCTGTAAAGTGTCTGTAAATCAGCGAGGGAGGGTGGGGGGGGACCTCGGCGGGATTCCTCACCTCACATCTGGAGCACCGCAGCTCCGTGGCTGTCGCTAGCTGCACGTTACACTGCGCCGGCCTTGTGTGAGGAATGGGTGGGGTGGGGGGGGGGGATTGGGTACATTCCGTGGTACACAATGGTTACCACTCAAACACTATTCAAAAATGAAGTACTATCTAGAGACGGATAGGTTTTTGACTAATTCTTTGGGCACTCCTGGCTTTTTTCATCTTTCGATTTGTTTAGACAAGGATGTTTTTATTGACAAACATTTGTTGAAAATTCAGATGAATGCTTAAATGCAATTTAAATTTAAACATACTTTACTATGCATTTCTCTGACTCTAAGATTATTAGTATTGAATGAAAAGCTATATAACCTGCTGTATTGTAAAACCTTATGGTGTACAATTATCTTAAATAATACTTAAAAAATTTAAAATGTTAAAATTAATTAATTAATTAAAATCTTTACTGAATACCAGTAATTCACCAACACCTCACTTTTCATACTCAGCCAGAAATTACAGAACCTAGGGCCTGATTTACTGAGACCATTACTGGGCGCAAAACCATTTAGCACACGCTAAACCAATAACATGACCAATGATTGGTCATGGAATTTGTTTTGCACCAATCATTGGTCACGTTATTGGTTTTGCATGTGCTAAATGGTTTTGCACCCACTAAAGGTCTTAGTAACTCAGGCCCCTAGTTAGCTAACAAATGTACAGCAATATAGAAAAGAACCTTGCAAAACTGGCAGGTAATTTTTGGGGACAACAGCACTTTAAGAGTAGGTGAGACTCAATTATTTGACATTCAGATCACCATATTAAATCAGATTCACTAAGTCAGGTCAATAGAAACTAAACTGTTGTGATGTGTTTTTTTCTGTTACTGACCACAGTTATTAGTTCATAATAGTAATAATAATGGCTACACATTTTCACAGTCAGATTTAATACGTATAACTGGAAATAATCCGTAGAGTTGAATGGTTTATATTGCTCTTTTAAAACAGGAATATACACAATCCATGGGAGAGAACAGTCAAATAAACCTGACCAATTTTTACCTGGTAGGTAGGAGGTATGTCAGTGTTAAAATATGTTTAGTCAATGTTTAGTCATATGTACCTCAGTGTTTTTTCTACAAATGTAGTACTAGTATTCTTCAAGCAACATCGATTAACTAAATAATAATAATAATAATAATAATAATAATAATTATTATTATTATTATTATTAACAACATTGTAGGCATTCACTCTATGTCCAGTAGCTGCAATTGATAGTGATTAACTACATACTTTCACTTAAACTTGGGTATCATTAGGTATAAAAAAATATTTTTTGTTGCCAGCAATTGTCAGCCGTAGACTGGTTTTTATTATTAGGAACATTTCAGTTCAGAATGGTCCCTATTCCCAAAGGGTTTTAATCTCTTAGGTTCTACTGTATTTGTTTGGACAGGATTACAATTGCCTATACAATTGCTGCTGGTTAAATGGCTAATACGATTCACCTATGTCATGTGTTAATTAGGTCTAAAAGCAGGTTTCATATTAAAATTATAACATTCTCTAGTTTTATAGAGTAAACCTGCCAACAAGATTTGTTATTTAATATTTTATACATTAACAACACTTTATAAGTGTTAGATAAGTTAGAGAGGTTTAGGGAAACCCTAAGGTAATGGCTTTTTTAAAGTGTGTTAGTGAATATACTGGATATGCTGTTTTCATTTTTAATGGCAATAGCTTTCAAAAATGTGAAATCTGGCTATCAGATATACGTATGATTAGTGCACATTTGCTGCCATACATTATGTGACCACTTCTGGCATAGAATACCATGTATAATGATGATTATGATTATTATTAATATTATTATTATTAATAATAATAATAATAATAATAATAATAATAATAATAATAACAACAACAAATACTGTTACTGTTATGTTAAAAATATAGCTTTCCCTTCATGGATCGCAAAGTGCTTTTCAGGCAAGGAGGGAACTGACTTCAAGCACCAGTGTGTACAAGTTTAGTAGCCACCTGAGTGATGGCACAGCCACCATTATGCACTAGAATGATCACCATACATGTGATTGTGAGGGAGGGATTTATCTCTGCAATTATACCGAAGAGTGATTATATAGACAGATTGAGGGACTGAGACTGGGAATTTGGCCAGAACACTGGGGAACACCAGTCTACATAAGACTTGGGCTCATTTTTACAAATAAAACAAATAACCACTTTGTGCCAACCTGTATGTAAAATTTTATTCGTACCTTTACATTTTATCTTACCAATATCTACCTCAGGGGAGCAAATAGGTTTGAATTCAGACTGAATCCATTATAAACACGCAGCAGCACTTTCAGTAATCAACCAAACAGCAACTACAAAAACTCCAACTATAATTTTAGTTTCTTATTATTTTCCCTGGGTTTATTGGCTACATTGGCTGCCATTTACATGCTTGTTGTCTAGAAGGGTATATGTCTGAAATAGTAAGTGAAAGTTTTTCAGTGCATAAGTCTTAATGGTACAGATGATACACAGATGTATAAAGTGTATATTATATTACCATATGGAAGCATTTTGAAAATGTATTTCCAATATAGCTGGATAGTCACAACACTACTGTACGGGAAATACTGAGTTAACACTAACACTTACACTAACCGGCTATCAAGTGAACAAACATACTTGTTATTCAGTCAATTTTACATAAATAATGACTACAGAAAGGAAAACGGCTATAAACTGTACATTCTGCAGATACAGTTAAATGCTACTGTATATCTTGGATGAATTATGGCATGTTAGATCAGATTTGACACCTTTTTGATGATGTACTGAATATCAAAAATATGGCCAACACAAGTTTTGTTGTAAATGTTAGCATAGATGCCTTAACAGACTGTGATAACTTCTATGATCCTAACTTCCCTTTTGATTTTAAATAAATAAATTGTCAATGCATGTATGTACCTTATGTGTGTATCTTATTTCAGTAGCTTTTTAAATATGTCTTTTTAAAGAACTGTGATCAGGAAGACTTGTGACTATGTCAGTTTGGGTGGATCACAGAGCTCAACATGGTGGATCAGGCACTAGGGAAAACATTTTGTTTGAAACAGAATGCTATTATCTATCTATTATTATTATTATTATTATTATTATTATTATTAATAATAATAATAATAATAATAATAATAATAATAATAATTTACAACATAAGTTATATCCATAATTTTCTATATAGTCAATCATTAAAGCAAAACCATAAACTCAAACAGTGACTGAAATGTAGACTAGACTAGGCTATAGCCTACTGTTGCTATACTGTTAATGGAGCACAATGTGTGTGTAGCTCAGGTTCGTTTAATTTATTTATGTTTTGGGGAAATTTTGCTGAATTTGTAAATATTACAGACAGTAGGCTACATCTCAAAACTAAGCCGCGCGTTCTCTGGATATATATGGAAAGATACAGAAGAAGACTGCAACATACAGTTGAAGTCAGAAGTTTACATACACTTAGGTTGAAGTCATTAAAACTCACCACACCACAGATTTCATGTTAGCAAACTATAGTGTTGGCAAGTCAGTAATTTTTCCAACAATTATTTACAGACAGATTATTTCACTTTTAATTCATTATATCACAATTCCAGTGGGTCAGACGTTTGCATACACTAAGTTGACTATGCCTTTAAATTTTTTATATTTGGTCACATATCCTTTGCATGCCATGATTTCCTGATGTCTGTGACCCAACAACATCAAAAGACTCTTGATATCTTATTTTCTGGTACTCTTACAAGCGATACTATAACGTCTCTGCATTTGAATGGATCTCTATGGGAATTGGGGGGTGGAAATCAGGGTGCTGCTGGAGCCGGTGTTGACGAGCGTTGTTCCTGGGGTCCCGGCCATCTCGTACTGTATGTCGAGGCTGTTGTCTCCCAGGCGGCCCAGCCTTCTCATGTTGGATGTTTCTACCGACAGGCTGGCGGTGCCACGCCTAGGCCAGTCTGCTCTCTTTTCCCGATGGCTGTTCGCTGTTGTCTCCTGCCCGTGGTCATGCCCTGCACTATTGCCTCCAGGTCTTTGCCGTGGGACAGCACTAGACTGAGGTTACACATTATATTATAGGCACATTCTAGCCTATATAATATTCACACAATACTTAATACCATCAAATAGCCTACAGTATCAAACTAGCCTCAAACCATCACTTTGCTGCATTTAGTTATTTCATTTAAAGGGTTATAGAATAAATCCAACAAATAAAAAGAAAATTAACGCGATTAAACAATACGGGCCAACGGTGAAGCATAAACAGTAACAAAACGAATGTATAGGCCTAACAGAAATTACAAAAAAACATGAAAGATTGAGAGACTTGTTTAACCTCCACACTATTGAGAGTAGGCTAGCCTATGTAGGCTATACAGTAGCCTACGCCTCCCTGGGGAGCAATGTCTTAATAATATCTCAATACCGCAAAATTTGAAATAGGCTAAACAGAACCATGAATGCCTTCACCATAGTGTCGCACTTTGTGCGGCCGATGTAGATTTTAGAACATATCGGCTACATTTCAACATGTATAATACATGGGTAGCTAGTATTACAGTGAACAAAATCATTTATTTTGTAGCCTAGCTACTTCTTGCCCGAACGTAGGTGGCGGAAAACTTTTATTTCACTGGACACAATGTCGGCACTTCGAAGGGGGCGCTGATAGCCAAGGGGAGGGTTAAGGGTTTTGTGTGAGGGCTTCTCAACATAGCTTACTGTGTGAACCACTTTTTCTTTTCTGTTACAGGGCCTTCTGAAGCACATAGGCTACGGGGAGGTTCTGAGACAACATTTTTCAGCAGAGGATCACTCTGGAGAATAGGCCAATGTTTACGGACAACGTTTTTTACTTTCCCAGCGACCGGATTGAATTCATTTTGTAGGGGCGGTAGCGCGCTTTCACTTTTTGAAGAGGAGGGACTTCCTGACGGCCGCGGTTAATGGCGGCAGTAATGTCAGCATCATTGTAGCCTCTCTGAAGAAATTTACCAGGCCTACGCATCTGACAGATGCTATTTTTAAATTCTGTACCAATAGGCTAGGCCTACTACAATTGCATCTCAAGCGCAAGAACTGACCTATCGTTATGTTGCATTTCAGTTGATAGCGGTGGTTACTATCTGCTCTTTGCAAAGTGTTTTTTTTACTAGGGGTTTACAGGAGATAGTGGATTTGAGTTTACCGCCGTAACCTTCGAAACTATTCAGGTCCAGGAAGTTAATGGATCTGTCACCAAAGGACAAATGACAGAATTGACATGCCAAAAAAAAAAAATTATCCTCAAGTTCCTCTACAGTTACATCCCAAATAAACAGTAGCCTATGTCACCTCTGTAGCCTATCCCCAGGGAGATTTTTGAAAAAAAGGGGTTTAACCTTAGTAGAATTATGGATGAATTTCTCTTCCCAATGATTCATAAACAGATTAGCATAATTCGGTAGGCTACAAATCCTGCGCCCATTACAGTACCCTGAAGAAACAGCCATTGTTGGCTATTGGAAGTCATTAATTGTGAGTTGCATCTCCGGAAGGGTGATGAGAAAATCTGAAAAAGGTAGTAGGCTAGCTCAGTGGTTCTCAACCCTGGTCCTGGAGTACCCCTGTGTATGCTGGTTTTTGTTCCAACCTCAATTGCAATACCAGAATTATTATTAACAAGCTGTTCATTTTTCTTAATTTGGTGTTTATAAGGTTTAGAGGGATTATTACATTCCCTCTTAAGCCTCATTATGTTAGCAATAGCTATGCATGCCATGAAGAATAAAATTCCCATGTTCATTATGCTTATTGTGTTATACTGCAAACAATTACAAAGAAGAGGTAAGAACTGAGGCGAATAGGCTCCTAATTAGGTAATTGAACACAAGTTTAAGTTCCTTCATTTTTCCCTTGTTAACACAATGCAGGTTTGGCTTGTGATCATTTGCTTTGTCTTTAAATTCTTCATTATTTACCAACCGGTTAGTTTTAGTGGCCATGTGTCCACAATTTCACCAATTATGAGCCTATTGATTCTTTAATTTGATCAGTTAAAACATTTACCTTTTTTTAATTGTTTACAATACAGCACAATGTGAATATTGGACTTTAATTCTTCATGGCATGCATAGCTATTGCTAACATAACATAGCTATTGCTATTGTTAAAATACCGGACAAATGGGGTGTCTAGTGATAAAGAAGTCTACCCTATTTCATTTTCCGTGATCCAACCCGCAGACAGAACATTTTCTATAGTGGTGTCAATTTTAAATTGTATACGCTCTGTAGGGTTACTGTGTAGGCTAGGGATAGGCTGAATAGAATTTTTATTCAGAAGTTGACTTTTTAAATCATATTGTTCGAAATATTGAATAACTATGGCTCCGCCTTTTGTCAGCGCTGCTAATGACCAAATCGGAGATCTTTCACTGCTTTATGTTCTTCTAAATTTAAATAATTTTTGCACGGAGTGTATTTATTGGCCAAGTATAAAAGATAATTTTCCACCAGGTGACAGTAGGCTTGTAGGTTACTAATAGTGGGGTTCAGGTTGGAGCTAGGCAGGAACACAGATTTACTTTTGAACGAGGTATAGCCTATTCTCTCATTTCACTACTGATACCTTTTACTGGGTACAGTCTTACTATTATTCAACACTTGAATCTGTAAAGAGAAAAAGTGTTTCAAATGCAGTTGTCTGAACAACTTAAATGAGTCCACTTTGACCTTAAAAAAGTCGGTTGGTAGGGGGAAAAGACAGACCTTTACTGAGTACAACAAAGGATGTTAATGGCTACTTCTTCTTTATTAATGATATCTTTTTATTTGTTTGTTTCCTTCTCTCTACCCCTTTAAATGAAATAACAAAAAATGTCAAATGTAATTCTAAATCACTATGTATGTGGAATCAGATAATAGTGAACTATTATCCTTTACACATGAGCACCTTACATTGTGTAATTGATGGGACGGTATTTATATACCTCCTGGTGCAGTTCTTGTATTGTATTTTCTTTTGACTCTGATGTTTCCATGTCTACGATGTGTTCCTCAGTCTCCCCTGTGCATTATACATGTCTTTTGTTCTGGGCTCTATGTACTCCAGCTTCTCTTATTTCGAGTTAGTCCCAGTGAAGTTATCCGGATAAGGGTTCCTTTATTATAGCTTGTTTGTCCTGGCTGTTGAGCACCTATTTAGTCATCTTTTATATAGCTGGCGTGTAGTGCGTCTGGGATTTTATTTTTGCATAGCCAACTTCCTTCTTTTTTTCAGGTCTGATCTTCATATTATAAAGAGTATCATGGCTCCCCATACAGATACACATACAAATACGAGTATAGCGAGGTCGGCACATCCCTAGTGGCTCGGTTAGCCGCTGAAAGTCCGCTGTGCAGAGGCATAACATCTCAACGTGCCATCTCTTTTTCTCATGCAGCTGTTCCTTGAGGGCAATGATGGAGGTTGCCTTGCCAAACCGTCTTGCTAGCACCATGGTGAGGACTTTGAAAGTTGGGAGTTTGTCAGCGCTGATGTTGAGGGATGCCGCCAGGTTGACACCCTTTTGTTGCCAGCTCCAGCCCGCTGCTTCTACGATGAAGTTGAACAATGCCAGATGCACCTGCCAACTCCCTTTGCCATCAAACCATTGCACTTTTGGGCTTACCTGGATTGGGGGAGCTAGTGGGGGGATCCCCTGGCCCTAAGGGCTCTGCTAGCATCCCCAAAGCTAATAGCTGAGAGGGTGGGATCTGACGGAGGGTTCCCCCGGCCCGTTAGGTGGGGGCCGGAGGCTCTGCCGGACTCCCTGTGGCTAGCAGCTGGACCCCGCAGTCATAGCTCGCAAGCCAGGGCTTCGGGATGTAGCTGAGGGTTCTCCTGGACTCAGGTGTTGGAACTGGAAGCTCCTCTAGATTCCCGGGGGATAGCAGCTGGGCCACACACCCCAGGCTATACCTGGTGGTGAGGTAAACTGCAGCAGGCTTATAGGTAGTGGGGTGGCCGGCCGCCCTGTCTGCCAATCTGCTCTACAGTATTTCCCCTAGAAATGTTTTATTAGTGGGTGGTTTTGTGGACCAGGTGTGGGGTGTGTGTGTGTGTGGGGGGGGGGGGGGGCGTGCATATATATTTCTTTTTAAATATAGAAAATCAAGTTAATACAAACCTGGTTAAAGTGTGTGGTGCACAAAAATAAAATAACAATAAATTACATAAATAAAGGTTACATATATTATCTATTTCTGTTCGGCTACTGGATATTTAAAAAATGTCACTGGTTTACCTTTAAGCTGACTGAACATAATACATTAGCCTAATCCAAATATCAATGATATCTGAGCTTAATAAAAAATTGCAACAAAAAAAAAGTCAAATCAATTATTATTTTATAACCACTTCCTTTTACAGTGTCCTCTATGGGCATGGGAAAAATGATCCTTTATCAGCCTCAAGTGATAATTGTTTTAAGTTGCTTTGGCATGAGTCTATGGAACACCGAGAGTGCCACAATGATAAATAAATAAATAAAATAATAAAATAAATAAATGAAATAATTTGGAAATAAAAAAAGAATCTGGGAAGGAATATAGAAATGTAAATGTACGTGCAATTAATTTAAGTTATTACATTTATTTTTGAATTTATTTTCAAATATTTTTAAAAATATATTCATTTATTTATTTCCATATATATTTACCGACTCCCCAATGAGCACAATCTCTCAATCAACTTGCTTTGCTCCACCCACTAAGTTTGCCACGTTCCCACCCTTCCAACATAGAGACTAGACAGTATTAAAGGAGTTCAGAGCTGCAGACAGCGTTTCTAAGTGTGAGCAAATACATTAATTGAGATTCCTCAGATATTGAGTGAAACAACGGATAGAGAAAGCTAGCTTGCATCGGATGCTAGCGGACATTGTAGGCTACATTGAACATGGTCATGTAGCTAGCTTTCTCTGATACAAGATCACTATATTGATCACAGCAATATACAATATACCCGCCTGCCGTTTCTTTTAATATTTGAGAAATTGATTTCTCCACTTGCTCATAAGAATATTAGTAATTCTGAATAGCCTACATGGAGGGTTGGAACCTGATTGACTTGGAACTAGGCGGACCAAAGCAAGTTGACAGATTGTGCTAGCTAGTTAGTTTCTCTCAATATGTGAGGAATTGATGTCTCCATTAATATATTTGCTCACATTGAGAAAGGCTGTCTGCAGTTCTGAACCAGGCGAGTGCACAAAATAAATAAAATTAATTGAATAACTTAAATTAATTGCACATACATTTACATTTCTATATTCATTCCCAGATTTATTTATTTCCTAGTTATTTTATTTATTAATTTATATTTCCACATTTATTTATTTATTCTTTTATTAATTAATTAATTAATTAATTGATTTATTAATTGATTTATTTATTTATCATTGTAGCACTCTCGGTGTTCCATATGAGTCAAGGATTTCCAAGCTGGAGATCCGGGGTTCGATCCCCAACGAGTTACCAAAGGGTACATTTATTTTTGGCTAAAACAATATGCGAATGTTATGGCTTTCACATATAAGAATGTTCTTTTCACATCAAAGAACGTCTTTTTCTTGCAAAGGCTAAGAAATATGACAATATTAACTGTTCACTGTTTCACTTGTATTTAAAAAGAGTTGAAAGTCAGTAAACATGGTCTCGTAGCCTAGCTTACGCGCTACCAACAAAGGATTTACCACAGGTAACGTTACGCAGTACACAAACAAATATCCCATTTGTCAGGCACAGTTAATCTACAAACATAGTTAATCTACAAAGTGATGTTTTACAGTGCAATTGTGGGCTATCGGTTATAGGAGAGATGTTCTCATTCTTGTCAGGAGAGGGTGTTGTGGTTACGCGAATGTCTGATTAGTAGGACATTACATTAGTTTCTTTCTATCCGGTTATTTTTTTCTTATACAGTTATGTTGTCCTGACGCACAAATGCCATAGACTTGGCAGGATTTCTAAGGGAAAGGGATGTCGGAGATCCACGTAATCCATGTTTTGATCAAGTAAAAGTTAACATCTAGGAAATGTGTTACATTTCCAAACCTATCCAGAGGCCAAGGCCATACTCAAATCTGGCAGGACCAAGGCTGATACCCCTGATCCTCAAAGTCAGCACTTTTACCGCTGCGCCACCGCGGCACCTACATGAGCCAATTTCTGTCATTTATAGTTTGAAAGACCACATTCTTTTGAGATGGTAAGATGAAAAAAAACAGGGCCAAGTTACATTAAATAATTTAGGAAATATTGGGTATAGCATTGCTTTGGAATAGAGCTAGTTTAATTAGTCTGAGCTACGATAGGCAATATTGTTGGTTGTAACTTGGCCTCATTTTGATATCAATACTTTTAATGGCAGGCATAGTTTTTAGTTATTTACAGACAGTGTTTTGTAGGCTATGCGTGAGTAACTTGGCATTTTTGTACGTGGAAACATTTTTTGTTCAGAGATTATGATGATAATAATCATGCCTAGATTGGCTAAATGGCATAGACTTTTCATTATTTATTCTAATGTTCTTATAATCGGGTGACTCAATTCGATGTGATTTTTGAAAGTTTTCTCCTGTCTACTGTAAAGAATTTTGAAACTACTGCTATTCTTTATAGAGACTTTCAACCCTTTTAAATTGAGCTGGTCCGGACTTTTCATAGAATCAATACATTTTCTTTCTGATGTTCTCCACTTCTGTAAGTCCTTCTGGATAAGAGCATCTGCTAAGTGTAATGTAATTCTACCTAAACAAACATCTTCAAAAAAATATATATCTACATTGCCCTGTAAAAAATTATTTCCATATACATGGAAAGGTATTCTGAAATTCTTGTGAATTTCAATTTTTTCAATAAAATGTAAGCAACAGTGGAGAGACCATGGAAACACATCAAATTTCAGCCCTCTGACTTGTTTACTGATTCACAGCACAATGGATGCAAACGGAATGCAAATGTTTTTGATTGAATCAGGTGATGCAGAGGCAATTGTTTGGAGAAATGTCCAAGAAATTCATTTGTATCAGTGGGGGGCTTTCTTTATGAGCCTGCGTAACTGAAATCTGTCTTAAACAAAAGCTATCATTGTTCTAAGGCTTGCATTCTTCCATTTCAGAAGCGGATGTGGCCACAACATTAATTTCCTTTCAATTAACAGTAGCTTAATTTTTTTCTACAGTAAACAAGTCAACATGAAAAGATTGATAAAGCATATTCATTTTATTCTGCCATTTCCAGTCACCTCTCAACAGGCACTCGTTCATCATTTGCATATTGCAGCCGTACGTTGGCAATTCTTGGCTGAGTTTGTTTAAAATGGCTATCTGCAAAAACAGTTCATAGTGAATAGAAGCAGGCCAGGGTTTTCCTTTGGTGGGCTGACTACTGAAACAGTGGAGGTTGTACTGCTTAACAGGAAGTGGTAGGTAATAGGAAAATGTTCACAGTGGAGGGAGGGGTGGTATTTTTATTAAAGGCTAAGCATTTACATGCTGCTGCATGTTCTTCATACTATTTTCATTATTCTTTCATTATTTACTTTGATTATGTCTATTTTATGCCCTCAAATCTGCATTCTGCAACCACGCATCACACACAAACACAAACATACTATATACTAAAGCATTCTGATGGGTTTTTGCAGGAATATGCCCAATAGATTTACACCCTTTTGCAGAATTTACAATCGTATTTTCTCAGTGTTTGTTACTGCAACCTCTGCCTTTAATTCGGGAGTGCAGACAAGCAAGAGCTCTCCTCAAAGAAAGTGATGTCTGCTACCACTTCTTACCAGAATGCTGTTCACAAGTCCGGCTCACACAGACATGAGTCAGAGGAAGACACTTCATGTGCAGCTTAACAGGCAGACTTGTGGGTGCCTGGGTCACCTGTCACTTGGCCATGCTAGAGCCAAATGTGTGTTTCCCTGTGTGGCTGCCGGCCACGGTCCAGATTTTTAATAGTTTGGGGGTCCTATGAAATCTTTTGACTGTCGATCAAAAAAAAAAGAAAACACAGCTATTGGGCATGAAGATCTTATTGATGGTCAGCTCATGGCAAAAATAAATCTCTAAATGTGCTTGTAACCTGCAAAGAAGGTGTAGAATTCACCTAGAGGATTCCTTGTTGAGGCACTCACCTGCTGAAGGGAAGACGTATCTGTAGTTCTGAGTTTACAGGGCCTATAGATGGTTAACAGTGCTGGACATGTTTTATTGGCTTCAAATGCAAATAAAATCAAGCAGAGATTTCAGTAAATCACACTAACTTCTCCTAACCACGCTGTGACATTGTGGCGATAGCTTAATGTTGCTACAATGTTACATGCATGTTACTTGCTATTTGCTTGTTTGTACCAAATAATATTTTATGGTAACACCATTCTAATCATTATGATTAGGATTACTATGATTATTTGGATGATGATTATTATGGTGATTTTATATAATTTAATCATTTGACAGACATTTTTATTGGAGCAACTGTTTGGAAATTAGAATGCTTCAGATCAAAATACAGCTAAGAAATACAGTCAGTACAAAGATTTAGTTTAATATCATCCCCTTTTTAGTTGAAAATGGTACCTTAAAACATTCAACGTCTGTAACAACACTCAATTTTCTAATTGCACATAAGGAAGGACACCGGTTAGGTTGCAGAAATACCATGTCAAGGGCTTTATTTAATTTATGTAGTATCATTATGGTGTCACGTTGCAAAATATAATACAGGACAAATTGAGTTATCTTTTTGAGTTATCCATTCAAAGAAGGATATATATGTAATTTTGTGCTTTTAAGCTGATGTTTTCCAATGCATAATGGTTAAGAGGAGTGCATAAATGTTATACTAATTATTATTATCAGTAACAATGGTGGTCCATAGTAGATGCAGGCAAAGTGGGAATAAAACCAAGCCTGAACAGTATTACTTAATCTATTTTAAATTAATGTCATTCACTTAGGCATACAATTTGTAATGAAAGCAGGGGAGCAGCCCCTGGGCTGAGCTAGAATCATTTCAGTCTGTCACACAGGGGGTCTTTTGGCACGGTGGGCTGAGAAATAACTATTTTAGAGAGTGCATATGGTGGTTATGTAGATTGAAATTGTAAAGTTGTAAAATCAATAGATAAAAAGTGTATGATATTTATTGTTTTTCTACCAATTACATTGAGTGGGTTTTAGTGGTAAGCATGTCCAAGTGGTATAAGATGATCAAAAACGGATATGGAGAGGGCTTCGGCGTTCTTGGTTTTGTGTTTAAGTTGTAGGTGCTCTTTGGATTAAATCCGGGGTAGGATCCGTAATAATTAGAAAAAAATAGTAATCCAAGGCAGCTCTACAAAATTAAAAAGCCTTTATTAAATGGCTCACATTATTTAGAATATTAAAAAACCAACATGTTTCGGCCTACATAGGGCCTTCATCAGGGTATGATATGGTATAAGATGATATCAGCATAGATGAAATAAGAGGAATTTGGCATTTTCTAGCATTCCTGATTGGGAATTTATTTGACTCCTGATTGGTTCTCACCAGCTTGGGACTTTTTGTGGTTGCAGGATGAGAACTGATCCCAAGGGCCGCAGTGCTCAGATGACATCGGTACTTTTTTCAGTGGGATGAGAGCCATCAAAGTCTGACTGACCAGGGGTGGGTCCTGAGAAGACCTTGTTATTCCTCGATTGAGGAATGTTTTCCCTTATTTTACAAAGGTAAGGAAACCCCCAAGAAGACAAAACAGATCAAAATGAATGTTTTACCGTGTCCTTGTTTAGCTGTATCCATGCATATGAATTGAAAGGGGGGAAAAGGTCATTTGCTTTATTTAATGATATGTATGTAATTGTAAGTCATGCATCTACACACTATGAGCAATTGGAATTGCATTAATAATGGTTCTGAGGTGAGACAAGTTTTATATATTTCATAAGGTAGGAACTATAGGGTTTCAACAGTGTATTGAAATGGATACTGAAATTGTATTGTATCATACATTGGTTACTGCTACTGTCATACCACTATTAGGCCTAATACCACTACTCCAACAATACCTCTAATGAAAATCTCTTGTAAACCCTTCTTTGTTGAAAAGTCTTGACAAGATGCAAACCTTTGGGAGAAGTTTTGGTCGAAGAACACCTAGTGAGCACGAAGTGCTGTAATTGCTAAGATCTGACTGAATACTGGAAGGATCATTGTTGTAACTGCCTTCCATGTTGTGGTCTCCTCCTCAGAGTGGGTTACGCTTGCCCAAGGTGAATGTGTTTGCTGAAATGACTTGTTTTTTTCCTTCACTTTTGCCCCTGTGCTGTTGTAGGAATTTTACATAAGGCTTCGCCATCCTGAATATTTTTTTTATGTGACTCTTCATGCAAAATTAATCGAGAAGGCATCTTTATTGAAATTTGATGTAAATTTAAAAAGACCTTTTCATAAATTATTTTACCTACATCCAACCCAGCAACGTATGTTGCATTGTTAAAAAATGCATCACCCAGCTCATTATTAGGACAATAGACCTCTACTGTGTGAAGAACGCTATGGATATTTATTTTCTTTTTAAATGGATATGCAGGCAGACCTGAATGTTCTCAAGAATACATTGCCTTCATAAATGGCAGGCTGTATTTTAAATTCATATTTCAGTCTAAATGATATAGGTTATTATTTGAATGCTCATTATCATTCAGACACACAGTAAGCGCTGGTAATGTTTCCTATAACCCAAGCCAGCAGCGTAATGTTGTTCCTAATAATGTACATGCATATTTGCTTCAGACTGTGATTATAGCCACCCAGAATATAACCAGTTTGATTTTAACACAATGTGACAAAATGCAAAGAGCTGTAAAAAATAAATAAATAAATAAGAAAACAGAGAGAGTATTTTTCCTTGAGATAACACCTTTGGAGAAACCTCCTGAAAGCATTAATATCCAGAAAGGATGTACTGGTAATCTTCAGATTTAAGCCATTAAGGTGCATTTATCTGTGACCCTCAATTTATATTATTAAAGTTAAAGTCCATGAAAGTGTGTTTAGACAAAGACGCAGAAATTACCTGCTTTGAAACCACAAGTGCTTTTACGCGCTTCGTCTTACGATGTGAACTGGATATTAAATATCCTTTATCTTAAGTTTCTTTCAGCCTCGGGTAAGCTGATATCTCACTCCATGTGCCTTATATGGCTATATCACTGTAAAATATACATAAATATCAATGGGATACATTTGTCCAAGTCTGCAAAGATTATACGCTGCCTGTGTTCCATTAGTAATGACTGATACGTCATTTTTAAAGTACAGACGTGTAAATGTGAATATTTCAAAAGGCCTTGATAGTGAGATGAATGGTTTGAGTGGAGGAGCTGAGGTTGGCAGTAATTGACCCCCGCCCTCCGGGGATGAAATGCACCTGTATTTTATCTTTATTTTTTCCGCCCCCCCCCCCCCCCCCCCCCCCCCCTCCCCCCAATCTCACAACTTTCATTCCTTGTCGAGCTGAGACTTAAACCAACAAGGGAACCCTCTTTGGCTTTGGGGGTGTCTCTAGGGTGGCTGGGGTTGATGAAATTAACCTATAGCTCTTTTTCCTCCTCACATCACACAATTACAATAAAATAAATCTTATAAGCGCTGCGTTTTATTTAAACTCCGCCGCTCGTCCGTTTCGTCCCTTCGGGGAAACCGTGGAGATGGTTCGGTCGGAACCCTCCCCCTCTTGCGCCGAACCCCCCCCCCCCTCCCCTCCCCTCTCCTCGCCACTACCTTTCCCTTCCTCCAGGGAAAGCCCCACTAGATAAAGAGGAGCGGCTATATAATCAAATACGTAATGTGAAGACAAATCCGCCCTATCAGCCGAGCCCTCAAGCCCGGTCTCCATGCGTCCAGTCTCGCGGCACTTTGTCAATTACAAGAGACACTTTCCAGTGATATGTCATGAAGCCTGTGAGCTCACGCTCGGGGGGGGGGCATGTGTGGGGGCTTCCAGAAACATTACCATGTCTAATTGTCTGGATAGCAATAATTATGTGACTGCAAGTCTCAAGGGAAAAAGATTGCAGTCACCCTCAAGTTCCATATGAATGAATGAATGATTTTGGTAACTTGAAGTTATGATTATGTTTTTTTTTTTTTTTTTTTACAATGTTTGGGCAACAAATTTGACACGGGGGAAGGGGACGGGATACGGCGCACAGATCCACAGAAAACAAACGCGTCTCCTTCTTATGAATAACCTACATGAAAGGTCAAGGGGATGACAATCATATGATGGATGTTACAAGCATCCAATTAAGTAATTCTGAAAAGGAGCCCCCAAGCGGTCTGTGTGCTTATTAAATATAAAACGGCCAACTCAAAAGTCAGAGGTCTATGTGCTCTTCCTTGTGTCCTGTACAACTAAGAGTATAATTCTGAATTATTCATAATGTTGATGAGAGGGTCAGTAACAGAGGAATCCTCATTATAAATGTTTGGAGTGAGGCTCAAAGGTCACTCGACAACTTTCCGGATGTCTGAACATTTCCTAACAAGTCGTCTGAATAAAGAGTGGATATCGCAGTGGAATGGAAGTGCATCTCCGGCATGCAAATCCCAGCAGTCGGCAATGATCTTGATATGTGATGCTTGCTTTATGTCAGTGCTCAGTCTTGCTTCAACATCTGAGTTGATTGGTGTCAACGGACACCATTCAAAAATATTCTGATTCTGGGAATTTCGGAGGGAAAATGGTGAACAGAAATTAAGGCGCAGTTATGAGGAAACACGGATGTGCTTTTTGAAATCCCCCAAATCTCATTAAAACATAAATCAACAGCACAAAGGCAATGGGAAGCCCAATTGACATCACGGCAGTCAGAGAACATTAGTCCGTCAGTTTGACCACATAAACCGAAGACAGATGTCTGACATGAACGAACTCACTTCTTTTTTTCTTAAGACTACCTCCTGTTGAACTTCTGTTTCATTTTTGTCTTGTATATCTAGACTAAAATTATAGATGATGATAATAATAATAATGTCATTTTGTACCGGAATTTCAGTCATTACCTGCTATAAAGTGCTTCTAATTGATGCCTCTGGAGGGCTAATGATTACAATGCCCTCCAGAAACATATTATTGCAATATTAACCTTTGTATATACTTTTATGCAGAAGACTCTTGCACATTAAGTGATCTGTAAATCTTTCTTCTTGGGAATGCCATTACATAGAATGGATATTCATAGGTGTGCCCTTTTCTTAATTTAGCATGTCCGGTGAGGTCCCCCCCACCTCTCTTCTTTCGAAATTTATGGGTGGAAATAGCCATTTAACATTGCCTCTACTCTGGCTGCAAAGCTTCTCAACCTTGCTGTGGAAACTTGATCTTCATTTTCTATACTCACAGTATGGTAGCCAAGTGGCACTCTGCTGGACTCCCCCAAATAAGGCTGCCCTTTCCAAAGACCGGCTATTTTTGGCATAAACGTCAACCCTGTGATAATTGGACTGAATGGGGGTAAGTGTGCTTTAAAATAATCCTGCTCCTGATTGTAGTGAATATGTCTTGCTAACAGACGATGTCAAGCGCAGCCCTGCTGCAGCGAACATTGAGACAATTGCAGTGGAAATGCTGCTGTAATGTTACAGAAAGGTTCTGAGAATGTTATTTACCTTTATGCATCCGTCCTACAGTACAGTTGACATGCAAAGCCCACAAGGACAACTTGCTCTGCCGTTTAATCTCATTTCAAAATCTCTATTTAATTCTTTTTTTTTATTTTATTTTTTATCCAAGACTGTTAGAGGTAAAAGCAAGCGTTTGTGTGAGATATTCTTCAGCCTGACAGGGAAGAACAAGTAAATATTTTCATCTGACATATAGCAAATGAAAACATGATCATTTGGAGGAGATGAGCAATGATTCAAACCCATGGCACACAAAACCCGTCCAAAGCGACCACTTTAACAGCCTTTGACTTTGACACCCAGAGCTTAGGAAATTGTGATAAGTCTGTAGAATCCCTGATGTTTCCTCAGAGCAGTATAACTACTTGCTGGCATCCTGTGGTAGCTCTGCACTGAAGCTTTTGCAGTCACAAGCATTAGCCTCTGGTATGTACTGTGCTGTATGTGAATGCCAGCCCCAGGAGTTTGCCATTGTGAATCTTCTCGTTCTTCAGACAGGATGTCCGTTATTGTGCAGAAGTAACACATCTCAAAGAAAATAGAGAGGTTATCAAAGACCTTGTCTCCAAGCCCTTGTGGCAATTAGGGACAAGGATTAGGATTATGTTTCTGCCATCGGTATGGAAGATTTGGGAATGGTGTGCTGTTAGCTTCAGCATGGCATGATAAGCAAGGCCAATCACGGGCTCTCATGGAGTGTCATCTTTAAGGCTGGCTTTCACCTTGCCTCTAAGGCCCATAGTATTTCCTGCTTCCTTCACGCAGCTTGAAATAAATTTTTCTGCTCTCATTCCTCACCCCCCATGATGGGCTCCTCCATCTTGTTTCTAAAGTAAAATATATAACTTTTACATGTTGGGGAGTTTATTTACATTTTGCAACAGTTTGCTGGTGGTTCAACTACATTCACATTTGTGTAGCGGTTGTAGTAGTAGGGTACTTTTTTGTTATTTTGAGGTGTAGTTTACTACAGGAACTACCAACTACTTTTGGACATAAAATATTCTTTCCAACCCCCTTTGGCCAAATACTGCCTCCTCTCTATTTTCCCTCTAATCCTGATTGATGTGAAGCACTGTGCTCCACTATAGTTGCCAACGGTCAACTGCCACACATTGCTGGTTCTCCCCACTGAGCTGTACAGTGGTTCTCCTCGTGTGCAAAAAAAAAAAGACATTGCTCACACGCATATCATGTCTGGGGAACAACCATAGCCCTCTTTAAGCAAATACTATCTCAACAGAAAAATAAAAATAAAAAGCTTTCCACTGTGAGCTTTGTATGTCAAAAATGCAAACCATCTCCACAGCAAAGACAAACACTAATATAAGTACCCATATAAAGCTGAGTATTAACGTATTGCCAATTAAAAAAGTTAAACGTTAGCAAACGTAAATTACATATTTGGACAAAGTAGTTTGAACTACATTTTTTTGAGTAATTGTAGTTTCGTAAGCCAAATTTTTCCTTAGGGTAGCTTGGCTGTAGCTACTTTCAGTGTGAAGTAATTGGTAGTTTGTAGAACCATGCGTTCAGAGTAGTTTCCCCGACACCGCTTCTACAAAGTTTTCACATGAGCATGGACTGCGTACAATATCTCTGATACTTTTTCTTCACGCAAACATGTAGCTACATCAATGTAATGCTCAATAGATTGCTCCATTGAAAGACAGGAGTATGATTGGTTTGAGGATGCATTCAAATTGTACTTATTTTAATATAGAATAATTTTACAATAAGTTAAACAAAATGCAAATATTAACCTCAAATACAGTGATGTGAAAGTACACTTCAAATTTTATTGTTTTGTATATTAGGACAGAACTAACCTTATCTAGTAGATAAATCTAACCTTGTGACAAACATAACAGATTTTACATTGTTATTATTTATTCAGCCAAAAATAAGCCAACATATACAGAAGCCTTCTGTGAAAAAAGTGCACCCCATGATTCAGTAGCTTGTAGAACCCCCTTTCACAGCAATAACCTGAAGTAATAATTTTCAGTCTCTTACATCGCATTTGAGGAAATCTGGCCCACTCCTGACAAAACTGCTTCAGCTCATTGATTTTTGAGGGCATCCGTGGATGCACAGCTCTCTTAAGGCCCCGTTACAACATCTCAATGGGGTCGAGGTCTGGACTTTAACTTAGCCATTCCAAAACCCTGCTTCAGTCATAGATTTGCTGGTGGGCTTAGAGTCATTGTCCTGTTTGCATAATCCACTTTCAGCCAAGCTTTCGCTGTCAGACAGATGGTCTCACGTTTTCCTCTATGCTCTATTATAGAGTGGAATTCTTGGTGGACTGAATGATTGTGAGGCATCCAGGTCCTCTGGTTGAAAAAATGACTCCACTTTGGTCTCAACTGTCCAGAGGACAGTGTTCCAGAAGTAGCCTAAGCCACGCTACAATATTCTTTTTGGAAAGAAGGCTATCCTTCCATGAAAGCCGTACTTGTCCAGCCTTCCTAATGGTGGAGTCTCTAACAATTGCCATGTTGACAGAGGCCTGTAGATCCATGAATGTAGCTTTAGGTTTCATTGTAATTTTCCGGAACATTATACGGTCTGAACGTAGGTCTGAATATGCTCCAGACCAAACTGTGAAAGTTTTTGCTTTTATATACAGGTAGTAGCACTTCCTGGTGATCAGCTAATCTTGTGCACCTGATTAGCAGCACCTGGTTCTAATTACTTTATTAATTTATATGGAAGCAGTGCTCTTACTTTTTCACACATGGCTTCTGCATGTTGGCTTATTTTTGGTTGAAAAATTAGAAGGAGTAAAATTTGTGTGTCATGAGTCACATGAGGTTAGAATTAGTGTTAGGACTTTGTGAGGCCTAGATGAGGGTTAGCTATGTCCTAATATGTAAAACCATAGAATTTAAAAAGTGTGAACTTTCTTTTTCACATCACTGTATTCCTGTTTCTGTGACATGCTTGACAAACATGACCAGTTTTTTTCGGTTTTGATTTTTTTGTCATGATTTTACTCTTGCTGTGATTCATGGGGATGACAAGATATGATCAAAATTGTTGTTTCACTTTGCCAAGAATATTCAGGGCCTGATTTACTAGACCTTGTAGCACACGCAAAACTAATAACACAACCAATGATTGGTGCAAAACAAATACCATGACCAATCATTGGTCATGCTATTGGTTTTGCGTGTGCTAAAGTGTTTTGCACATGCTAAAGGTCTTAGTAAATCAAGCCCTAAGTGCCCTGTGGTTATAATGAAGCTGGGCCTTTGGCCTTGATTCAGTCTATGGTTGTCCTTAATTTTGACTCACAATTAAATGCAAGTGCAAGTCTTTTTCTTCACAAACACAATTTGTCTTATGATTTTGCATGCATTAGTTAATCAAGTTTTAAGGCCAAGTGCTAATTAAATATAGGTCTTAGCATCACATCACCCATGTTGTGGCAGTACTTAATACTTCACACGCTACAGTATGTGCCCTTTACAACAGGAAAAGAAGACAGGCAGACAGGATAGGTGGGACCAGAGTTCAGTCATACGCCTTGGATCTCATATCTTCAGGGCAGGCTCTCCAAACCACCCACAGTGGCTCTAACCGATAGCGATGAGTTTGATGGGAGCAGACGCCTGACCACAGCACACAACACAAAAAAAAGAAAGGAAGAAAGATACAAGTGTGTCCAACGGTGAAGGCACCAGAGGTCTGAAGGTTCTAATTATGTGCTAATATCCACCAAGGAGGCCATTTGGAGCCATTAACTGGCGGCTGTAGGTAGTTAACGGCCCACGGCATAACGGAGGCTCGTTAATGCTCCCACGGAGGCCGTTAGCACCCCGTCATGAACGGCAGCCAACTCATTATTGTGATTAGAAACCAATTGATCGGTAATAGTACAATAAGAGTGCTCACTAGAAATATGGACTTTGGTTGAGCGAGAGAAGAACTTGAGGAACTGGTGGTATGGGACAAGGCCTGGCATTGGTGGTAGTCTAGGCTGCCCTTAGAATACCCTGGGATGAGGACATGTGTGAGGATAACATTTTTAAGACTGTAAACTCATGAGGATGTTCGGGGTTTGCTTCTTGACGTTTTGTTTGATGTACTTACTGGGTCATAGTAAATTTTGGTTTGGGTGTGTGTGTGTGTGTGTGAGAGAGAGTGTGTGTGAGAGAGAGAGTGTGTGTGAGAGAGAGAGTGTGTGTGTGAGAGAGAGTGTGTGTGTGAGAGAGAGTGTGTGTGTGTGTGTGTGTGTGTGTGTGTGTGTGTGTGTGTGTGTGTGTGTGAGAGAGTGTGTGTGTGTGTGTGTGAGAGAGGAGTGTGTGTGAGAGAGAGAGTGTGTGTGTGAGAGAGAGTGTGTGTGTGTGTGTGTGTGTGTGTGTGAGAGAGTGTGTGTGTGTGTGTGAGAGAGTGTGTGTGTGCATGCATGCTCATGTATGTGTGTGTGTGTGTGTGTGTGTTTAACGCGTGTGTTTGTATGTGTTCCCAAACCCAACAAGAAGGCATAACCTAATTACAAACCGACCTCTAATTGTTAAGCAGAGCTTTCCTGCATAACAATTAGAGCTTTCTTCAACATTGTTTGCAAGGTTGCTGTTATCGTGGCGAATTGTTGGACTCACAGTAGTTTCTTTTAGAAAGACAATATAAGAATGATTAAGACTATGAATTTGGGGGATATTTTAAGCATACAGTAGTCACTATTCTGTCCTGTGTGCTGAAAATGGTAAGCAATCAATTCAAGTCAGATGTTTTCATTTAGATATTTTTCCTGTAGAGGTTTGATTCAGATGATTTAAATTAGCATTTATCCTGTTATCAGTAATGTATCAAATCCTCAGCTTTCAGCATTCATTGAGCTTGAGTATGCCAAGGCATTTTCTCAACTGCAGCATATGAATTGGGACACAAAGCACCCGCAAGTGCCCACATTTTAGTAAGATGTTGACAACTTGAGAATTTGTCTGTGTATATTTGTTCAGCCATATTTTTTTTATCATTGTTAAATATGTCATAATATGATAGTCATAACATATTAGTCATAATATTCAAGCAAAATACAAAAGGAAAAGTAATTAATGTGTACAAGTAGTTTGTGTTGAGTGAATTTTGGAAAATACAGAAATATAGCATAATCACCAGTTTGGTTTGTAGTAGTTTGGTCATGTATTGGTAGTAGTGACCTGACTCAAAAAGTCTTCTGATTGTCTTCATGTATACTTTTGCCAGTTTAGACAACAGCGTACATTTAAAAAAAATAAAAATAAATCTCATTCAAAATGATCTTTCGTCTGTCCATAATACTATTCGCTACAATACTTGGAATCCATTTTTGGCAAAAAGACAGGAAATGATTAGCCCTTAGGAGCCCTTTGGGAACCTCACATAAAAACAGATGGATTTCTCTTCAAAGCACATATAAACTGTGTGTAGCCTGTCGCTTCACATTTGTCCATTCTAGCCCCCAAAGTTCTCTCGGCATTGATGTGTTGCTGCTGCAATGCGTTTGTATTTCCGGGATGTTGCAGAATGGTCATTAGAACACATTTTTACATTTGTTGTCCACAGAAGTGAGAGGTGAGCGTGAGTCGTGCCGTTCTCTCGATGGCCCCGGCTGGTGCTTCCTCGGCTATGCATATCCAAAAGTACACAAAAAAGGGCCTCACGGAATAACGTCTTAATTCATTTGAAAGTGAACAGTGGTGTGTCTGTTTTGAAGCATGATTTCTTGGATTGCTTCCAGTCTTAGGTCAAAAGCAGAACCATCTTCAGTTTTAATCATCAGTGCATCCTGACACATTCAATGCTGCTTTTGTGAGTGCTCCAGTTGGTGTTTTTTTATTTTTTTATTGATTAGTTGTTGTTTTTTTTTTACTTGGATTGGATGCAGAGATCAAGACAATTTACAGATATTCTTGAAAAAAATTAATAGCCTACACATACTCTAAGCAACCGAAATGGAAAGCCAAAAAAACAAAACAAAAACACTTATGGTCCATGCACATATCGACTCCATATTTATTTGGAGACCCATTTAAGAACAAAAAGGTGCATGTTAGAAACGGTAAGTACCAGTTGTAAAACAAAAATGGCATGACTCCTCATCTGTCCTGTTTCATTGATCACAATGTTCGACACAAAACTTGAGAAAATGTTGGACCACACTTCATGTTGCTCTTGATATCACATCCAGTACATCTTCATATCTGTGTTAATGTGTATCCCTGTCGAAATGGCAAGGTATCTTATACATTTTATATTAATTAAACTTTAATATTAACTTTTTAAGGGCACAGTTTATTTTTTAACCACCTGCAATTAGCTCAGTGAAAGGAAATTATGTCAGTGAACGGTCGCTTATTAACCATATTTGAATTAAATCGTGTCAGGTTTTTCAAGTTCTTCATCTTGGGATCACCTGTTGCTATAAGCCAAGGTCTTTAGAGAGTCACGTGCATGAGCCGCAAAGGCTTTTTCAGAGAACTATTTTTTATTATTCTGTATGGAGTGACTTCCCTGAGAAAACCAAGACGGGAATTGGATACAAGACCTCGTTAACAGTTAGCTTCACATGTATATTGAGTGATTAGGCTAAATACTGTATTAACTTGTATAATTCAAATTTGGACCAAATAATACAGGCGACATTATAGGATACTTTGCCTTTGTGCTTTCAGCTTTCATCAGTGCTAATTCATTTAAACCAGAATATATAAAACCAACAGTTTCTTTTGAAAGCCCAAACTAAATGTATATATTCGGAATTATACTTTCACGCCAAAGTGTTCATTCCTTCTCTACATATGCAAAAACGTCAGCCAGCATTGTAGCACTGTTTGCCTGCATATTGGATATCGCCCTAATATATTGTTTAAATTTGCATGTTTAAGTCCATATGGCAACTTCCTTTTGACCTGCTTTCCCATCCCAGTCTCTTTGTCAAGCCTGTCACCGATAAAGAATCACTTGACTTGCTATAACAAGTTCAAAAGAAAACTGAAAATGCGCAGTTGATCCATGAAGAATTGAAAAAAGGGACACCCCTACTGCTTTAGTTATCATTCCATAGAGATAGCGATATTATTGATGGGATGGTTATGCTAATTTCTTTAGAGACAAACTTTTATTTTGGAATTTGTTCAAAAAAGAATTTCATACACATCAAACTGGAAAATGCAGGCTGAATTCCTAAACGTTTAAGGGGAGGCATGGGAATCTGATTTTCATCGTGAATAACGACGGTGGACTCCTTTTCCATTTTTTAAGTATGTCCTTTCTGGAAAGAAAATAAACGACACTTGGGTCTCTTCCCCTGGGATTTTAATTAATCTTCATATTCTTGTGGACGGAGTTTCAAGACATATTGCCCAAGTTTAAGTAGATAATAAAATAATCACCCCTAATTGGCCTCTCTGTTAGGTGGTCCTTTTTATAAGATGGAATCAAATTAAAAATGCAAAAGCTAAGTCTTTTTTATGCAACGATAGAAAAAATGGGCTAACACAGTAGTATAAAAAGGAAACGTAGGCTATACTGTAGTGTACATTTTGCTTGAGTAAAGTTTTGGTGGCAAACTGTCCCCTGCGCATGAGGAGAATGAGTTTTCCTGCATGTATTGTATGTAAACCGGCGGTTGTCAGCGAACCCCCAGGGAACTAATTTCAGTCCTGATGTATTGAGAATCTAGTTTTACCTGAATCAATGTGTAAAGTGTCCCCATGGCTCGACATTTTGAATAATCAATCCGTCTGCGTTGGCTCTAATCATGCGCATCACTACTTTCTTCTTTGTCAACCTTTCAAAATGTTCCTTGTTTTTTCGCTGTCCAAATGTCACAGGCGAGTATATTCTTTAAAACAACCTGCCGGTTGGTGTATTTTGATACTTTTTTATTATAACCAAGCCTTTTCCCATAATTACACTAATCATTATATAATCCCATAACAAAGACTCTATTGAAGCACTAGCTTTTGTCAACTCGGGGACACTGAATTTATAATTGCATTATTCAGCTTCTTTTTTTCTATAGAAACATAACCTATCAAACCATCCACATCCGAACATTTTGTTGCGTGTACGGTCGACCTGCACATTGCTTTCCCAACAAAACGCTTCTGAAGTTCAGGGGGGAAAAAAAGAAAAAAAAAAAAGTTTGACGACCACATCGAACTTCCCATCAAAACACCTTCTTTATTTCCACGTTGGTAAGAACCTACACGCGAGCGCGACTCCCGTTGCATATTTTCTCATCTTAAAGTGTAGTAGTCAGTGTTCATTTTAATAGCCTGCTACGAGATTAATTAAAATCACATTTGTAAGCAGATTTCGCCTTTTCCCTATTGTTTCAAAAATAGCATGGCGTTAGAATAAAGCTTTTTCGTCTGGGAACGTAAAAAATGCTCATCACTGGACCCTTTGCGTTTGTGTGCATACGACTGGCAACATAACTGGCTTATTTACATTAAATACGCCACAAGGTTACAGTGCAGATCAACGTCATTTTATCGCTGATTACTTCTCTTAAGCGCTAGAGCGGTGACTGATGCTTGGGACGCGCGCTGTCTACACACATTTATCCTGGAGTTTTTTGGAAGAAAACACACTTGAAATAGTTATTCGAAAAGGTAAGCGATTGTATTATAACTGTAATATATCTTTTTCTCAGACAGGGATGATTAGTATTTTTGAGACGGCAGGTATCAAAGCCAATTATACGCGGCGTCTCAGAATAACAAGACTGACAATGTGAGTGGGTTCTTAGAGAATAGACAGATTTTAATAATAGTGTTTACGGGAGCTCAAGGTCAGAAACAAGCAGCGCTGTGGTATTTTTTTCCAGTTGCCACACAAGGGAAATGGACGATTAGAGATTATTTTATGTACTAGGTTATTTTATCAAGGGCTGAGCTTTTGGCTCATCAAAAACGAATGCCGCAAGACCTATCTAGTTGCTGCGAATTACGCCGAGCACGACAATGGAGTGCTTTTTTAACGGTACAATGCATTTCACCTACCAGATAGGGGGAGTCCAAGCTGAAAGATGGAAATGTCTTGTGATGCTGGGTGATCAGTATCAATGAACACATTTATCCTGAAAAGAAAGCGAATAAAATAAAAGGCTCTCTAGCACTCGGGATGCGTGCGGAACAGCTCTATAGAGGGGAATTGTGGAGAGGACAATCGTAACAGGTCCGAGCCGCACTTTTCCCCCTTCAGCGCAAGAAAATGACCAAGTCAATCTTGTGGACATGCTTCATTATTCAATGAACACACTCTTTCAAAACGCAGCGTTTACGTGCAGGAGTTTCTTCAACGCATTGCTTAAATTTTAAGGTAAGAAGTGTTAAAGCTGTAGTTTCAGTAATTCGAGGGGGTATAAAGGGATACGTTGTGCTTTTTAAAGTCAGTTTTGACTTTTTTTTGTTTATCTTATGGAATCAGAGGGGCTGTTTTTATAATTTTTTTTAATTTAAAGAATACAGTATAATTTAATATCCACAGCAGTGACGTTTGCATGCGGGGCTGTCAGGGGAGAAACCACCAACATAATGAAAGCATCCGGGAAGCCATTGAACGGCGCTGTAGAACTTACTCCTAAGAAATCTTCGATTATATTTTCCTTGTCATTTTACAACCTTTACTTGTAAGACAGTTAAATATTTCATTAACATCACTAAAGACTGAAATGAAAGGGAACATTCCCAGTTGTTCCCAGTTGTGATATCAGATAGCTGCCGCTGCTTAACCGGGGGATAAAAACTTTCCTCTTTAGAATCTTCTTTGCAAACTTTCCCGCTACACCCCAAGGGGTTCTGTTCAGGATTTCAACTAACCTGAATACGGATTGCTGAAGAATTAGGATCAAAGTTATCTGGTGCATGCCAAGTGTCAAAACTTGTGAGATGGAAGTGCCTGAGAGACCTGCCATTTTGTGCTGTGATCGACCTCGTATGAACAGAAGACCCGCATTATGCTTTCAGGAACGTTATGATGGCATTCAACAGCTAAGAAGTAAATGTCATATCAGGCTTTAAAACCTTTTATCAGGAAACAACAAGCATATTGCTACAGAGAAGGCAGTTTTAACGACTGTTGCAAATGTAGTACCTTCGGGAAATAATGTATTTGTGTGTGTGTGCGTGTGTGTGTTAAGTTACAGGGATATGGTTAGAAACGACAAGCGCTTCCAAAGCTTGCGGTATTGATTGCATGTGAAATGACATGTTGAACAGAACTAAGGGTGAGCCTGTTGTTTTAAAATGAACCTCAGCCTACCAGCAGCACGAAATCCCGTTATTGCAAAAAGAACCATGCGAGTAGGCTAACTAGTAACTTCTTTACATTAGATCGTAAAATAGGCTACTCCAATATAATGTTCTTGCCTACTGTTACTAGCAAGTTTGCTTAGCGAAGGAACATTGTTAGAAACAGTCTTAGGTGGGGTAGAAGTCAATCTTTAGATTTTATTTGACGTTAAATACGATAAAATCTTGATTTATTTCTCCAATCTGTTGCAGTTTGATGACTGGTAATCAGAAAATATACACCAGAGAGACCGCTAAACTGCAGCAATTCCAAACTCCTGTGTGAGATGCAGGTGTCTCGTCCTACAGAGCATTCTCACCTTGAGTTAGTTTTAGGGACACATCCTTACCAAGAATAACCCCTTCTTGATGTACGAGGTGACTTAGTAGTAGCCTACCTCATAAGGACCCAGTGGTTGCAAGAGAACATGCTTGCAATGTTAAACAATACACATCAAATTATTTTCCTTTTTTTTTTTTTTTTTGCGTCTTCCGCAAAGTTGAAATTAGATAACTGTTTTTTCCTTAGATTCTCTGTAAAAGGAAAATGAATAGCGGGCGTGCAGTTGTATGCAAATGGTAGTCATTGTTTAACGGTATTTGTTAGGCGGATATTATGTCTGCAATAGTGTCTGGGCGTAGACATTTTTGTCAGCTCCCCTCATTTCTTATTTGAGTTGGAATTGCAATGGACAAGAGTCACTTCAGTTTGAAAAGCTAAAAATTGCACCCTTGACCCTTTATGTTCTGAGCACTGCTCACAAGCAATTGCATGTTCTTAGTCAACTTAATTGCATCATATTTTCCTGACTGAAATCATACAATGTACACTTAGTTGTAAAGAGGCCACAGAAGTGACTGAATATGCATCTATCTAAAAGATAATGGGAAGATTGATGATGCAGAATGTAGTGTGCTGTGCGATTGCAAATCAGAATGTAAATATTATGTTTTATATTTCAAATCAAATGGTATGACTAATATGTTCTGTGCTTGCAGTTAAGGAAAATTAAATACGTAAAAACATAAAAAAAATATGATTAAAAATACAATCCTTTTAGCAGTCTGACAGTATATTTATTATGACTTAAATATTCTTGAATATGATTTATAAAAGAAAAATAATGTAATATTGTTGCTATATTGTGTAATATTACATACTATACTAAGATGATTCAAATTATCAATCTCATTGTGTGGTTGTTTCATTAATAGCAATGCCAATCACTTCTTGAAATGTATCGGTTTGCCATTCATGAAGACCAGACGTGTTTTTTTAAGAAGGATACGATTTATCTCAGATATCCTGAACCTTATTATTGTGCAACTTGGAAAAAGTGCATCTGCCTAAATACACCAAACCGTTCATTCCATTGCAGAACCTGCCTGTAATCTACAATAGGAATTATTTAGTCTAGTTTATGGCCTACACGTTTAAGAGATTAGCAGTAAATCTGAAAATCTAGTTTTTCTCTTCCGTGCCCTGAAACTAGGATGCCAGCCACTAACCGGTGAGGGAAGTGTGTGTCTCTGACAAGACGAAAGGAGGATATGTGTTGCATCTATGCTTTTTCCTCCGTGCTGTCAATCTGCACCCAGTCAAGTGGAGCCAGTGTGCAGACACGATCAAACAGCCATTCCACACTTTACTGATTCTCCAGCCTTTAATTGGTTGAAATTGTCTTCCAGATGCAGAGGCTGGGGCCTCTGTGGGACAGTATGGTAGGGAATGCTGGCGATTAGGTATTAATTGATATGTGTAGTGGAGCCCCCCCTGGCTCGAAGGGCTAAGGCTTTTACCCCCGTGGCCAAGGGGAGTCCCTCCTCACCCTCGGTGTCTCTCAGGCACGGGGCATCCAAAATGCGGCGCGCATTTTGCGAGACGGAAGCTAGGAAGCTACGTTGACCTTCTTTCGGAAAGGTTAGCTTTGGTGCCATGCGATGCAGTACAGTTGCCTCTCAGAGCAAGCACTCACAACTTTATTTTAGCATTGTAGCCACGCAGATGATGGGTGGAATTGTGGAGGAAAAAAAAATGCCATACACATTCTTAATTTAGTAATGGACTCCAGTGGCATGTCCAGGAATCAAGTGAGTTGAGATGCCGGAATTATGACTACACTATGTTCCTCAAAGACTGAGGATGCAGGTGTTTAAAATAATTTCAGAAGTATGTTTTGAACCTCTTGCATTAGAGGTTTCATTTGAGGTGCACTAAGTGGTTACTTAGCAACTATTTGCCTATTTTAAAAAAAAGTCATAATGTATATAGAGTGGGGTCCAATGCTGAAGCATGGGGTTCTTTAATGGTTTGAGTGGTGGTATTGGTTCATCCTCTGTCTGAGAAAATGACGTTAGGATCATTTAAGCACTTTTTTGGGGAACATTTACTTTGACCACATACTGTTTAAAGAAGCACTTTAAACATTTGTATCCATGTTTGCATTGCCCTCTGTTTCTAACTGCCTTTAATCCAAGTTCATTTAAGAATTTAACACAAGGTAGAAAGAAATATGAAACAGCGTTTTTTTATTTATTTATTTATTTTTTATTTCTTGTTTGAAGTTTTGGTACAATTAACTGCCATAGAGGAAATATCTGCAATAAGGTACATTTCTTTAATTAATATCGACACCATGAGGTAAATGTGTGTGTGATGGCAGTGCACTGTCCTTAAATCTGACAAATACCTGTGTGCAATTTGTTCTCATTTTGTCTCACATTCACAAATTCAATCTGACACAATGCACTTTTTAAGATAGTGATGTGTGTGTGTGTGTGTGTGTGTATGTGTGTGTGTGTGTGTATGTGTGTGCGTGTGCATGCGTGTATGTGTGTGCATGTATGTGTGTATGTAACTATGTATATATATATATATATATATATATATATATTGAATATGCAGTAAAAAATGTGTGTGCAACATATACTGAGTGGCATGTAATTTTTAATTGTAACAAAGATGACTGGGCCTTATTCTCTGATGAATACTTGTATTCATTTTAAAAAACTATAAATATGATTCCATTTTGTATAAAAAAAGAGTAATACCAGAGTAGATATTGACGATGACGTGCACTCAGGATTGCACTGAATTCTTGGGGACTGAACTTCTGGATAGTGTGAAAAACCATGTCCTTGCTCCAAGATAAAAGAGTCCTCTTAACGATGTCAAGATGCTGGATGCCTCACTACTTTTTCTTTTTTCTTTTTGGTAACCAGTGAAAGAAAATTCTGTTGAAGGATTGACAGGCTAAGTTTACAAGTTTAGATACCCAAGAAAAAGATTCCCGCTAATCTATTTACCCCCTTAAAAACCCGAAGAAGAACAAGGTGTGTATTAGACACTTCCCTACGACACAGACCGGTAGAAAAGGGATAACAGAAAAGAACAGATGTTTTGCGCCCTTGCTGTTTTTCCTTAATTCCCTTCCAAAGAGGGCGTTCAGGGAACAGAAATCTCTCATTCTCTCTCTCTCTCTCTCTCTCTCTCTCTCTCTCTCCTTCTCTCTCCCTCCCTCCCTCCCTCCCCCTGGTGTTTACAGCAGGATCAATATGGATCTCAAACCTGGAGATTCAGGTTGATGTTTATATTCAATAATTGAATGTGTTAAGTTGGACCCGTTTGCACAGCCTTGAGAAAGATGAACACTGAGCAGCCTGGCCTTGCCATTTTTCTACATGAGCAATTTTGTAACTCCAGGACACAATTTTCCTTTGATTGATGGTATTTTACAAAGATGGATTTCTCTCACCCATTCTAATATTTTTTTATTATTTTATTTGTCCTTTGAAACAAGTAGTCTCAGAGTAATAAAATGCCTTTAGTCTGCGTACGACATTTTTTTTGTCTTTGTTAAAGTGGCCAATTTGGATTTAAATATGCAATGCATTGTGTCTAGATAACTTGCTTTGATCTTGTGAGGAGCACAAAATTACAACCATGTCAGTTCCAGACAAGAGATTTACGCAAATAGGCAACCACCCATCAGTCATCTAGTTTGAAGCATGCACATTGTATTCTTGCACATTCTCCAAGACTCTTTGAAAATAGTGGTAAATATCTGCAGTGCTGCAGCAAATTTGGCCTAATCAGGGCAGGGCCTGGGTAGTGGGGCTCGCCAGTGTTCTTACATATCCCCAGTCTGCTGCGGGGTTTAATGCCTTTGTGTCCGGGCTGCGAGAACTTGTTTTGGGTGGCAACCAACCAGTTGCCATTTAACATGGATTGGCTCTCTAGTTAGAGGCCACAGTAAGATGGCTGTTGGAAATTAGGACACTGTACCTTTAATTATGATCAAGAGGTTTTCTCGAAAGGATGGAGGCGTAGCAGTTATGTTGCCTCGTAAATCTGCCCGGTGCAGTATATTGTATTGAACTATTACAGTACACTATTATACTGCATATTCAACTGCCTCTCCTGGACCTAATTTGCATAATTGGATCTTTAATGAAACTTGCCTTGTGGAACAAAAAGAGGGAAGAAAGAAGAGAGGGGGGGAAAAAAAACATTACAGGCAAACCATGAGCATTTGGTCCAGAAGTTCTGCTGGCTTTTAAAAGGGTTTTAACTTATTGCAAAGTAAGTGACCTGCACACAGTACATCAATGGCAGAGCTACAAATAGGATGAGAAGTGCCTGTGAAAGCAGCACATTCCCAGCCAGGTCTCACGGGTTATTACTACAATAGCAGGATTTTTTTAGCCTGGGGGATTTTAGGTTTTCTGTCTACACTCATTTCATATACTTGTTACACAAGGAAGATGGGTCTTTTGTACAATAACAGTGCGCTCAACTGCTGGAATTCCTCCGTCACAAATATTTTGACAATGTCTAATCTTTACACGTTGGATTCTAGGTGTAGGATTGCTCTGTTTTTGATTTGTTAAAGCCGACGTACTTTTATTTGAGTATTTGTGTGTGTGCGTGTGTGCGTTTGTGTGTGTGTGTGTGCATGCATGCATGTGTGCATGTGTGTGTGTGTGTGTGTGTGTGTGTGTGTGTGTGTGTGTGTGTGTGTGTGTTAAACCGGCCACATATCAAGAGTTCAGTCCTCTCCTGCTTTCATTCCCAGGCTTGTTTAGAGCGTGGGGGATGTTTTGTTTTATTGGTTAATTAAACGGCGCTTGCTTTTTTCCCTGTTTTCAGCAGGTGAAGGTTAAAAAGCTGATAGTGCCTTTTTCAATTAAATGTGAGTGTCATAGTAAATGAAATGTTATTTGTCCTGCAGTTTGTCTGTGTTTGAAGGAGCGGTGATTTAAAAGGGAAAGGGGGGAAAAAAAAGGATTTTTTTTTCTTTTCTTTTTTTTTTTTTGGTTGAAAATTACATTGCAACCGTGGAGGCATTCAGGATCACTGTAACATGAGAGCTTTGTTACCAGGGCATAAGTGTTAATCAGGCTCAGAGGTTAAAAATGGATATTAACAAAATGGTGATTATTTTTCATCAAGAGACGATACAAGGGGGTATCCAAAAACACCTCTGTGACATTACTCCATGTATATGTAAGTGTGGATCATATGTCAAAGCATTTTGAAGGTGGGTCTTGGCTGTAATGTTAGAGAGGCAGAAAAAATAAAACTCGAGCACCGCTGCTAGCATAGAGCTGCCATTGGTCCTGAATTGCAAAGCGTCTCTATCTCAGAGGTTGTGCGCTCGGAAAGTTTTAGCGTGCTTTTAAGGATGGCGCTAAGAGAGGCCTGCTTATTCCAGGTACTGTAGGACTGTGTGTTTTGTTTTGGATGCCCCCTATTTAATGCCATTGTGAGAGGCCTGGGCTATAGCTGCTGTATTGTTTTTCTGCCCCCTGCGGACTGGCAGCTCCTGCTGTTGATTCTTTCAGTAATGATGTCACTGTGATAGTGGAGAGAGCAAATGTCTCCTGATTCCACCATTTAACGGCTGGTTGATTTGGCTGATAATGATAGCATTGGCGTCTTTCTGCTCGGAGACAGATCAGGCCCTGTGAATTACCGTCTCCTAACCAGAGAGGGAGCTTGATAGTGTATTAAAAAAAAAAGAAAAAAAGAGAGAGAGATGATGCACTTAATTGTATCTGTGGTCTGCTCTGAATAAGCTGTTGGGGATCTCCATGTCCCTGCTGATAAAGGCTGGTCCGACACATTGAGACGGACAGCTCCACTACACCGCTTTATTATGGTGCTTCGTATTTTTCACCCTTTCCAAGCACAATGAGATATTTGATTAATTGTTACCTCTTGTGTGGCATCCAGGCTTATTTATTTATTCTTCTTTTTTTTTTTTTTTTTGCATCTTTCATTTTTGTTTGTGCTTTATTTATGGCTGGGCTATCATATTGATTATTTCAAAGCCTTTTGATGGATTAACAGGTTTAGTAGATGACTGGTAACTCGTTTAGGGGTCATCTTTTAATTTGCTCAAATGAACAGTTGTACCTATTTGCTTCTATAGACGTTTTTGTCTCATTTCCATTAATAAAATAAAGTTAACCAGTCAGCTAGCTCAGTAAATATTACAACATAGAAACTGTTCTGCCCATGAATTAAGCAGTTTGGACATTTTTCTCATGTGATATACTAAGGGAGATATTTAACCGTCCAATCGTATTATGTTATTCTGCCCTCTAAAATAGAAGTCAACATTCATATACATCTAAACTGACTTTATCCTTTTAATAATGATGGATATAGCAATGTTGGTTTGAATACTGGATATATGGAAGAAAAGATCCTGCCAAGTCTGCAAGACTGCATGTGACTAACAAGTCAGCATTTCAAAGATTTTAACAAAACTCCCCCTTTGAAGGTAGTACCTAGTCTTACCTACTGCTTTGCTGGACAAAAATGTCATTTTGAAGTGATCATTTAGCAATATTATATGAATGGGCATTTTTTTGCTTGTTATTTGTCTAGGACATACACATCTTCCCCAATGTCCAGAGAACTACATTAAAATATATATTGTTTTCTGGCAAGTGGAATTCTAAAGATAATTTTTGCTATTGTTTTACACTAGATCTGCAAAAGAAGACATTCAAGGGAAAAGGGTACTTTGGTGTACTAATACCGTATGTTCCAAAGCTTCATTGAATCCTCTGAGGAAAGGAGTTCACAAAAAAACCAATTACACCGCCATAGTTTATATATAGGGATCAAAAACTGCATTTATTTACATGGCTGCCAAAGCCTGTAATTTACCTGCCTAGCCTAGCAGGCTGGTATATGTAGTTAACTTTGTCTAGATGAAGTTCACACGCAAAGGTAAGGACTGAAGGTCAACAATTTACATGGGAGAATAAGAACACGCACAGCAAAAATTTGGTAGAAGCTTATTTATTCTTTTTTCATATAACTGGTTGCTTCTGTGTTATGGTTACAGTTTATCTTTATTAATTACATTTCATAAATTAATACAAAAATACATGCTGAGGACTAAATTTATTCTTATTATCTGGCAGTTCTCTTTCATGAGGAAGCTCCCTTCCCCCATGCCGCCTTCCTTTCCCCAGTAGATTACATGTACAGGTGTCTAGAACAGGAGAATCCAAGCAGCGTAGGGGTATTTGACAGTTATGTGTGAAATACCTTTAACCACAACTCAAGGTATGAACTAAATAGTATTTACATTGGGGAATTCGTCTTTATTTATCCACGTTATTACGGAGCTGAATTTTAAAAGGGGCTTTTTAAAAGGAGTCCCCAGACACCCAGCTTCCTTTGCACACCTTTTAAGTCTTAAGATGTGCTCATGCAGAACATGCCTTTTCTTCCCTTTTACAGCTCTGCCATTTCTTACGACTTTCTCAAATCTTTTCCTTTTTCTTTTGCTTGATCATCTCCAGCTTTCGTATTTCTCATATGTCTATGTTACGTTTCTCTCGTCTTTGGTACCAGTTGTAGTCGGTAGAAAGGGGGACAGTAGGTTATTGCTTGTTTAGCCTCTTCCGTTCCAACTGCATAAGGTTGTCTGCTTAGATCGTTGGAACCCAAGTGGACAGAAAATCCCATACTCAATTCATACTCGGTTCATAATCTCACATTTGGTCAGTTTGGACAAAATGCAAACAAAAAAAAAAAAAGAGGAAATGACATCAAGGAAATATAACAAAGTACGTGCAGACGCATGTACTTAAATGCATACAGCACATTCTTCCAACCCCCTCCCATTTGCTTGTTTGGATTTAATGTGGTGAAACAAACAAAACAAATCCATGTACTCAACCTCTTTTCGAAAGCTTTGAAACACCCAATTTTTTGTGGAGTTAAGATGAAGAAATGTGAACAGGAATACATCTCAAAATTATACGCAATGTTATAATTGAGTGACGTACATTACTTCCTAGTTTATTATTGTTTTTAGTCAGGCACCACATTATTAGCAAGGGGAAAAAGAGTCAAGTGTAGTATCCTTATCCTAATACATCGTGAAATCAGACGGCTTCACATGCAGTGTCCTCATTGACCTGACAGCTTGGCGTTACACCTTTCAAACTCAAAAGTCAGTGTGCAAGAAGATAAGATTTTGCTTTCAGTATTACTTGTGCCATTGAATTACATGGATGTGTTCTTATTTATGGTTATATAAGACCATGCAACTCAAGACACTGTGCCCAGAACAACATTGATGGTCTTGTTCTCGCAGAACACCTTCAGGTCAACTCACTGGAGTACAGTCTGTGCAGAACATGCAGTGGAGGCCAGATCTCCATCTCATTCCTTCAACTATCTGTTAGATCAAATTATTTGTCTTAGCCTGACAACATAAAATTTGAAGAATGCTTTCATGCAAGATTTTTTTTTTTTACATTTTTTTGATGTCCTGCCTTTTTGAATCCTTGCCCTTTCAATGTGCCTCTCTAATGCAGTCTGTGCAAGTCTTAAGTCTATTTTCTGGTGCCAAAATGAACCTGTTCTCAGTCGAACCAATGAGAACAATTTAAGTCTGACTAACTGCAGGATGATTAAAATCGTTCTCATTGTTTTTCAAAATGACATAGCATGGGGGGGAAAAAAGACATCTAGTTAAAGGAGGAAGCCCTCTATTGGTTGCCAGTTATCAGCAAACACCTGCATATTGAATTCTATCCATGTTTGTGCTGAAACACAACCTAAGCATTCATTATGATTGTGGGAATCCTATGGATTACGAAGAGAATCGAAACACTGCCGTTTGGAGTACATGTAATTCACTCTCTGTGCTTGAGGTGCTCTTAATTCGGGGGACTGATGTCCCCACGGTCACAGTGGTGGCCTCCTTCTGAAGGCCAAAACGGCGATGTTCTTTAATGTGGAGCTATGTGGAGTGGCAGAAAGGGGCCGGGCAGGTAGCCGGAAGGTTGAAAGTTTGAATCCCAGGTGGGCTGTTGTCCCCTCAAGCAAAGCGGTTCATCTGAATTGCATTAGCAAGTAACCAGCTGTACGGATGGGTAACAATATAATGCCCTTGGATAATCTGCACAGTTTTGAGATTTATTGGACTTAGGCAAGGGCATCTGCTAAGAAAATAAATGATAAAATATAGATGGGGGCATCTGCTAAGAAAATGAATCCTAAAATAGCATAATGTGGGAAACCAACAAAAAGGACTTTTCACAATGAACACCTTCATTATTTTCACATGAAAGTATTGACGTAGGATTTTTTTTCTAGGTGAACTTGACAAAAACAGAACAATGGGGAATGTCTTTGTAAATCCAAGATATTATTATTATTATTATTATTATTATTATTATTTATCATTATTATTAGTAAGAATACATTATCACAGTTTGGGGCAAAAAGGGGGTGGTACATGTTACGCATGTGCGTTTGCTTTGTTTCATCTTGGCGGGACTTTGATGGTTGCTCTTTTGGTGTGTGGCCCCATTATAGCTTGGCTCCTTGGAATATATCCTCTGGGGGTCTCTTTCCTGCTGTGGACAATATTTGATGGAGGGACGGCTTGTGTTTGCGTGGAGCCGGAGGTCACGCCTCTCCTTATTTTCTGTTTCATCCAATTTCCCTTTCTGGAGGCGGCAGCTCTCTTAGCCTTTGTTGTTGTCCTTAATCTGGAAAGTGATCTTAATTGTAAAGGTTCAGCCTAGTTTTTATGCGCTTTTAATCAGACAGCGTAGTTAGCAATGAGAATGACTCCTACTTAGGCCACTTGGCTTTGAGAAGAGAATCAGTGGTAGAAAATAAGAGGGCCTGCTTATGGTAGGTGCTCCTATGTGTTCCGCCAAGCAGCGCTGTACAAATTGAACACTATTTGTGACCATTCATTATCGCAAACTAACTGCAATTATTTAAAATGGTTCCATGGAAATCCGATTATCTCTCTGTAAGTCTTGAGCAATCAAATCAAATAATTAAAGTTTTGGCAGATCAAGGCCAGGCTAATTTTATGGAAGTCTTGTACTTTGTTTTGGAATGCGATGCATAATGAAGTATGGGTTTAATTGCAGTTACTTCCCTGTTAATCACTGGTCATATACAAGCCGTTGTGGTGCTGACAGTTTCGAAAGTATGACACCAGTAGTCTTGAACGTTCTGAGTGTACCTCTGCTGCAATTTATCTGTTGTAATGAGGTTGTGAGGAAAGAGATGACCTGACTGTTGGATCACAATGGAATCCATCATAATGACCCCTTAGCATTGATAGCATAAGCAAATGGGATATAAAGGAATGTCCTGGTGGACACAGATAGGTGACCGTGCGGTTGATAGCTGGACAATGGGATTATGGGTAGATGGAAGGTCAAGCAGGAGGCATTGTCCATAAGTCAAAAGGCATCCATTTGAGTCCATGGCCAGGGCTCAGTGTCAAACCAAAAAGCCGAAATGTCACAAAAAATAAAAGCTGGAAAAGATAAGTGACGGAAAACATACAAATCAAACAAACTCGTGGTCAGCAGGTTGGAAGGCACTTCCACTGCCCCTTCAGATTTTGCGTACTCTTAACACAGTAGTCATTAGCCGGTGGTCCGAAGAAGTAAGGTCTCGGTGGAAGGCAGGCCCCAGCGGAATTTATATGAACATGACTAAAGCTGGGCACACTTTGGCAGGGAAAGAGCTGAGCGACTGGGGTTAAATGGTGTGACTGCTGAGGTCAGGACTGATTAGCCCCTATCGGACCCACTGCGTGTGGGGTGGGGTTGACTTGTGTGTCTGCGTGTGTGTCTGTGTGTGTGTCTGTGTGTGTGTCCGATGTGTGTGTGTGTGTGTGTGTGCGTGCGTGTGTGTCCATCCGATGTGTGTGTGCGTGTGTGTCCATCCGATGTGTGTGTGCGTGTGTGTCCATCCAATGTTTGTGTGTGTGTGTGTGTGTGTGAGACTGACTGTGCAGGGGTCCTGACTGGGAATCTCACTTTGCTACTCATATGGACATCCCCACTGAATGTCTACATCCACTCCTGAAGGCCTCTGTATGGTGAGGTTAGAGGAAGATGGGCTTCAGTGGAACGATTTATCACCTCTATTTGAAACTACCGTTTTTTTTTTTTAACTGGTATTGTTTCTGAAATTCTTGTTTCTTCATTGAGAGATATTTGTACATCAAGGCATTATAAATCCAAAGTAGTTACCTTTGTGGACTGCTACCATGTTTTCAGAAGACAAGCAGATGGCTGTTTGTCTAGTTTGCTCCGATAATCTTAGTAGTTGGGGAAAGCGATCACCTGCTCCTTCAATCAGCTGCTTTTACACTGCAGTTTAGCGGCAAACAGACAATTCTGTTTGTTGAAGGTTACGGGGTTGCAGTTAAGATCTGTTCCATATGCACAGTAACTCTGCAATCGAGAGAAACCCCGCCAATTCCTTATGGAACACAAAAAAGTAAACCAACATATACCAACAATAAGAAATAACAATAATAACAATCGCAAAAAGGCAAAATTCTTAAACCTTGGCACCCTGGAGCCAGTGCATATGACACTTCCACTTACTTTCTTACTCCTTATTTTTTGCTTGGCTGAAACTCGCTCATAACAGGATGTTAAATATATAGTGAAAAGACAGATTATGTCTATCTGGTTGCAGTATTCCTTGATGTATGCACCGTGTCACACCGCCATTGTCTCCTGGGTAAAGAATGATAGTTCAAATACCTACTATCTCTCCCCTGGTGCTCCAAATGCTCGCCTTTGAAGTTTTTATAATCCATCTGTCATCTTCGAGCAGGGAGGGCACATGTTCTGTACTACTCAATTACAGAATTTTCTTTTTGCCAGCTACAATGAGACAGGAAAGAATAATATGGGTGGCTGAGAGAAATTGTTCAATATTCCGCATTCCTTGAATTTCGCCCGTGCTTGATTGTGTCCCCAGAATACAGAAATAGAACATGTTTGTTGTGGGTGGAATGCCTAAAACACTTCCTACTTTTACAGTTTTGAAGAAGGCAATTGAATGCTCTTTGTTTCAAGGCTATGATTTTGATCAATTCCGGGGCTAAACTGTCACTCTGCTTGTGAGGACGCGAACCTTTCATCTCGCTAATCACATTTTATTTGATATTATTTTTTGAAATAAGAAAGGGGGAGATCGTCGCCGGCAAATGTGAGAGTAATACATTTTAATTTATTATTCCTTTTCTCCCTTAAAGATGCACGCGGAATAGCGCTTGCCGTCTGTTTGATGTGCATTCTAATGAAGTTTGCTGCTTTTCTCGGGTTAACTCATCTTTAATTAGACTGTGCCAGGCTGTATTTTCAGATTTTAAAGCTAGTTATGGCGTGTCTCTTTGGAAAGTGTTGGAAACTTCATATACAACTGCTAACCAAAATAAAAATAAATTAGCAACAGCAGCACATTTAAATTCAAAAACATCTTTTCAGATAGAGATAAAAAAAAAAAAAAGCCATAATTCTTTTTGCTTTTAAACACCGGTGTTAGATCCCTTTGTCTCAGTTCTCATCTGTTGAGAAAAAGAAAACACTTACAGAAGATGAAAGATTGTGTGCAGAACAAAAAAAGGAGATTTGACATTCTCTGTTGCTTTTGAAACTTCAATGTTTTATAGTAATTGTTTCATACAAGTTATATATCTTCATTTACGCTGGAATAACAAGTTGCCCTTTTTTTTACAAGTAAAAGTAGCGCCCATCTGCTTCTTGAGACACTCCTGGCGCCTATTCATCGCAAAAATAATACTCGTCCTAATGACTTCCACATATTTTGAAATCTCCCTTTTGAAATTGGTCTTGGCAGATTATTTGCAGGTACTTGAGTTGCATCTGTTTGCAATTTTGCAAATGTGGAAGACTTTAATGCAGGGCTCATGGTGTGTGAGGGGCTATTTTAATCCTGGGGTAACACCGGCTGTCATCACAAAGCTCCATTTATCTTCCTCTTCCAAGGTGGGTGCACATGGCCAATGTTGAAAAGACAGTGAGGGTTCATGGTTCAAGGTCAAGGTCTTAAGTGAAACCCGATACTCCCACACACCCTCCCCGACTGCTCTTCTTTCATGGCTGACCCTCGTAGTCGCGTCCCACGAGATGTGTTCCTGATAAAAAGCAGTGATCAGGGGACTAATAAAGCCAAAATAATCGTGACTTCAGTCCTATTATTTATACCATGTGGCACACAGCTGACCAACTTGAGCCATTTTTCTTTAAATTGTAATAAAGTGCTCTGTCGTCCCACATGGGGATATTACAAGTTGCCTGGCCCTCACGACTGTAATTACAGAGGTGGTTACAATTACATTAATTAAAGGACATATTATGAGTGTTTATTCAGTTTGACAAAAGAGAAAGTGTTGGACCCTTTTCATTAGTTTCTGGTTTTGTGTCATGTTTTATTAGGATTGAGGGTGTGACCGTTTTGGGGCGGTGGGGAGGAATTATGTTGAATGTGTACGGCTTGCAACTTTCCCCCTGTTGGAAATGTTTATTTGAACAGTAAGCTCATGATTTGAATATTTGTAATCCATGCTTAAATTTACAGGCCAGATGAACTTTTTGGCACAGGATCGCAGCCATAAGTAGGATTTTCGCAAAGCTTTACAAAATTTTAAGCCATTTGCATGGCTTATCTAATTGAGAAAAAATGTTCGTCCTTTATTATTATGATTTTTTTTTCTTTTTAGACCTTTAAAACGGCCATTGTTTTAAACACAGCGCATATACATTTATCAACAAGATCAACGAGAGATACGTCTGAAACAACGATTCGGGGGAAAAGGAAAGGGAACGTGAAGACCAGAATGGTGGATGATGTCCATATTATATTCAAATGAGATCACTGGATATTGACTTCCAATGCTAAACACCCCCCCCCCCCCCCTCCCTCCCTCCATGTTGAAGGCCGGGTGGTTGCTGAAGCGAGTGGAGAGAACATTCTCTTAAATGATGCTAATCAGCCCAGAGAGGCCTGGCCTCCATCCCCGTCAGTTTTCTGTAATTCAGATGTGCTGAGAACCTGAAATTAAATGTGTCAGTATTCAGCCTTCAGATTTGTGCGTTTGTGCACGCGCGCGCACGCACGCATATGTCTCTATATTTGCGTGCGTGCGCGCATGTGTGTGTCTGTGGGCTTGGTGGGGGGGGGGGTGGGGAGGTGTATGAGCAGCTGAATCACTACATAGCCTCAGTTCTTCGGGGGTCTTGGCAGTAAGCAGTGTGAAAAAGCCAGCTCTTTCAGGGCATTATATAGATTAATTTACTGTGCCACAGGCTTCCAGCGACACCTCACAGGGGAGGCTGAATCTTGTGCCTGTTAGCTGACGGGGGCTGGGGAGGAGGCTGAGGGGACCCGGGCGGGGGACTGGGGGGAAGGCAAACAGTGACTTCTGGGCTGGATATGCGGGGATTGCGGAGGGGCCGCGCGTTTTAAGATGTGCATCATCTGGCCGAGACGGCTCATTATTCGGCCTCCTACCCCCAGCGGACAGGCTCCGGTGTGCAGGCCACTTTTTCATCCATCTGAGGCGTTTTCTTTTTAAAAACAAAGAACAAAGGGTTTTTCTGTTCGAGCCACCCCGAGAAACGCGCTCCGTCCGGGTCTGTGGGGGTTTTTTTTTGCGCCGAATCGAAATGTCGGCCCGGGGTCCGGCCCGGGAGTTTTCGGGAGTTTTTGAATTCCCGGGGCCCGCGACAGTTTTCGCGGACCTCGGAAGGAGCGCGGACGCTAAAGTGGAAAAACATATATTGTCGCATGCAAACACAAACACACACACACACACACACACACACACACACACAAACCCTCACCCGTGCAAACACGAAATTAAGGAATGACAATAATCCCTTTGTTTTTCCTCGTGCTATTGTTTGTTGTTGCTCTTTCCTGCGAGGCTCAGATCAGGATTCCATAACTTAACCTGCTAAAAGAGAATTGTGTGAGTGTGCGTTCACTGCGTTTGTATGCTATGGTGTGGTGTGCATTATTTAATGAGGTGTGATTTTTTCATGTTCCATTTGTGTGTGTGTGTGTGTGTGTTTGTGTGTTGTTGTGGGGGGGTATAGTGAGGTGTGATTATAGAATGTTGTGTATGTGTTTTTTGGGGGGTTTTTTCATATGTGTGGGTGTGTGTGTGTGTATTTGTCTGTGTGTGTTTTTGTGTGTGGGGGTGATTGTTAAAGCGGGATCTCTGCTTAAATAACCTACTTTCCTCTGACAACAGCATCAGTTGTAGAGGTGCATATATGCAGAAAGCTATTTGGAAAGGCATCCTCGTAGTTGTCAGGTTTTATTATGTGGGGAGGTGTCATGTTTGTAACGAAGCTGAGTGCAGATGGCAGAGTGGAAGAAATGGATCACTAATTTTAACAATGATTAATGAACAGAGATGGAAAATGAATTACATCGGACTATTGGAGGCAAGGAATATTTTCTGTGAAAATGTTAACTTCGTCTGCCAGGCGGTTGTCGGGGGGGAAATTGTTTTTTTCCCAGGATCCTTTGTTAAGTCAACACTTCACTGCATCTCTCCCATTATTTTAGCGTTTTTCAGTTTACATCCTGCACGGCCTATACGTTTTTTTATATATATTTATTTATTTACTCGTTTCTTTATTTTCTTTATTTATTTAATCCTCGGTACCTTGCAACCAACGTACGAGACAACAAAGGTAAACGTGGTGAAGGTTAATCTTTCACAATATTTATATTTTGCGAATGCGTCCGTGTCCGTGCCTCTTAAAGAGGTGTAATGTTTGGACTGTACAAGGTGTGAATGCTGTGCAACACTTTTACATGCAGTGTAGGAAATCATTCACACCTCTCTGTTAAAAGACCACTGCTTTTACAAGTTTGTCTGATTCTAGCCCCTTTGCTCCTTGATTGACCTCATTCAGTGAATGCCTGCTGCATAGAAGCTAACATCTACTTGTACCTCTTTACCGAATGTATCCCGCGCGCAGTGACACACTGATATTAAAAGTTAAAATAAAACATTGTCTTTAGGTTACACTCCATTTCTGAGTTTATATGCATTCTATGTGGACAGCACATATTTATGACCAGTTTATGGATTCAGGTTATGAATGCTGGGTCCTAAAGAAGACCCATTTGAATGGGTCTCCATCGTTGTACAAGCTAATTTAACAATTGAGGCTTAGATTAAATGACCGTTTAACCTTGATTTTACAGGCTTTTGGTGCAGCTGAACTCTCTGTACTGTGCCTGTGGAAAAAAAAAAAAAACAGGTGTCAATATGAACAAACAATGTTAGAATTAAGGTGACAAAGTGTATTTTAACTTGTATACCCATTCATTGCACAACTGCTGTTACTGTCTACAAGGTATATATAGTTTAATAATCCCTCAGAGAGAGATGACAGGTTACGTAGTTTCGCGTACAGCGCTAATTTGACCTTTGACACGCTAACCTGTGAAGCAGAGTTCTGAGCACTTGACCTCAAACCACCTCCGTGGCAGATTCCTCTTTAATCTGTCCCCGAGAGTCTCACAGGCCGGCGCGAATCTGTCCCATTCTGACCTGGGAGGAGGTTCCTTACGCTCGTTGTGTCGTTCGAGTAACGGCGTAGAGGGGCCAGGCCTGCTTGTTTCATAGGCGGTAGGTGGAGTGCAGTTGGGTGGGGTGGTTTGAGGGCGGGGGGTGGGGGGGTCAGTTCCCTTTCAGGCTCCTCCAGAACCCCTCTAAAGTGCTTCAAAGTGAGGAAATGCTGCACACCCTGAGACTCTCTTATCAAGATTAAATAGAAATGGGAGGAGGGCTCATTTTACATGGCTCACAAAACTCTCTCCCCGTTTCTCTCTGACAATCTCACGTCTGTGATACGGGGCGTGCGGCGGGAATTCAAAAAAATTCAAGATAATAGATATACGTGAACTGGAGTTTTTGAATTTAATTAAGCTCCTGATGGGAAATACTTTTAGGAAAAACAACTCCTCGTAACAATGCGTGCGTGCTGGAGATCTCAGGTTACCCGGCATATGCTAAACACTCAGAAAACATACACAATGCCTTTGGTGAACAAGGTTGGGTAAAAGCCCCTGGGAGCCAATTTAGAATGTGACTTAAGGCAAGTGTGGCTTTTTTTTTTATGTCTGTTTCTTTTGGCGCTCTGTTGAAATGGCGGCGGTGATTGGAATTCCCTTGCAAGCACCGGGGGTGGCCTGTTTGGAGACCTGCATCTGTGCTCCTGATCCTGCCCCCGTCGACTGTATGGGAGGCCAGCCGACACTAAGTTACTAGGTTACGCGTTGCTTTAAAGGGAGAGGACGCGCAGTTCACATACTTTGCCGGCCTGCTTATTTGTCTTGCATTATGCGGAATCCTTTTAAAGTAGGATTGGATGACACTTTTTGCTGTGTGTCTGCATGTGTGTGTGTGTGTGTGTGTGTCTGCATATGTGTGTGTGTGTGTCTGCACGTGTGTGAAAGTGTTTTTCTTGTCTCTTTTTTCTCCCCCTAGATTTGTTTTTCTAAAGATATTGATAGTCTGTATCTTTTGAGGGTAGTACATTGAAGATTAATTTCCAGTTTGTGTGCGTGCGTGCGTGTTTGTGCGCGTTTGAGGAAGACGATGAGCTGTGTTTGACAGGTGGGGAACGAAGAGTGATGGGAGGTAGGGCAAAGAAGGAGTGCATATTTTCTGAGGATAAAGTAAGAGAAACTGACAGTGGAGGCACTAAAAATCTAAAAATGCGAAGACTAAAAGGACAATTAGAAGTTTTTAGCCATAATGACACACAAAAATAAGTTAAAAAAAGAAGAAAACACCAATATTTGTATAATAAATAAATGCAGTTATAGCCAGACGGGTTATGCTACAGCTACACGGAATCGGGGTCCTACGAGAAATGTTTATGCAGGCTATTCAAGAAAGTTGGAAAGAAAAACAAGGTGCATTCATATGGGACTGAGTCAGATTGCATCATGGGGGAATATGTGTTTCAAAATAACCTTTCCCTAATTTATAATGGAAAAAATAATGACTTATTATGATTTAAAAAAAGAAAAAAAAAACATCTGTGTTTGCAGAAGTACTGCAAGCCCTTGATCATTGCTATGTTCACAGGCATAGTTAAGGACTACACATAACGATACAATGGGTTAGATGCTTTTAAGATGGGAACTCGCTGGTATTGAAACTTGCTTTCATGTAGGTGATGGGGTATGGTATTGTATGCGTTGTGTAGGCTGCTGTGGAGCTACACAATACATACATAGGTATCCCGTGTAGGCCAGAAGCATACTCACAACATTGTGTGCACCCATGCCCTGAACATGATATTGGACCCGCACTCTTTAGTAGTAGTCAACACATAGGAATTGGATGCAGTGTTGGATGGATGGTGTTTCTGACAACTGCAGCTAGGTTTTGAGGTGGGATAGCATTCCGGTAGCTGGACCGTGGCTAGGCTAAGCTATAGGTTTCTCAAGCGTTCAGTGTCAATATCCCTTTTCCACAAGCGCTATGTGGTCCAAAGCAGTCGCGTCTCCTGGGAGAATCTACACTTTGCACAATGTTAGTATTATCCGTTTGAATCTCTTAGCACAAGCCCACGTTTAGCAGTCAGCAATGTTTATTTTCTTCAATCCCAAAGTAGCACTGGGTGCATTTCGAGAGATCAAAATGACTGCACAGATAATTAGAAATAGATGCAATGCTAGGGAAAAAAGGGGCTAATAATTAAGATGAGGACGGATGTTTAATTTTCAAAGCTGTGATGGTTGGGATGACACAGTATCAAAGTGGCAATTATATTGAAACCATAGAGCCAAATATCCTGGTTTGCCTGCCTTGTTTACAGGGCCATGTCTTCCCCTCGAAAAAGCAATTGTCTCCGTTCTCAGAGGTATAAACTTGATTGGGGAGGTTGCAGGTATGGATTACTGGCATGTCAATTGATAATTTAAACAGGAGGATATTAAAGATGTCTGTCATCTTTCCTCTTTAAGCCCGGGTAAACAAGTGGGTATGAACTTTTAGCGGAGCTCTGTCACCTCCCTAATCAGGAAGCAGGATCTGAATCACAACACTTCATTTACTTTCATGCAGACAAAAGAACAATTGCGCTTGAAGTAATGTGATTTCTAAATAAACGCCGCCTGTCAAAAACAGAGGCGCATTTAGTTCCCAATGTAGCTCAAGGAGACAATTAGCAAACAGAGGTGACATGGTAAACAGGTGCACCCATTATTCCCTGAGCTTGTGGCAATATATTCCCATCTCTTAGACTGATGGAAGATCATGTGACAGTTTGGTGAATTATCTGTCTGCATCAGCCCCGACTGATGAAGCCTGCCCGCAGTTTGAGATCCGTCTCGAAAAGCGCCCGCTCAGAGGAGGAGGAGGGCTGTACGGATGGTACTTTGGGGGGGGGGGGGGGGGCGACACGAAGGGTCCTTCGCCATCTCCCCTCTGAATAAGCATGGGCGCATTCCTCTGCACTACGGTTTCTTTCTTTAATTCAGAACACACAAATGTCCTGCGCGAGGTCAAGCCGGTTTGTAAAAATTGATTGTCATAAAGTGCTAATCAATGAAAACCTTTCTCTGGAAGCAGCAAAAAAGCTATAACATTTTATTAAAAAAATAGCGTCGAAGGAGCCCAACCTATACTACAGATGTCTTACATAGCCTACAGTGCTTAGAAATTAAAGTCAAATTATCGGCTGCCTTCATTCCCAGCATGTTTGGTTTTATTGAAAGGCACACCCAGGGTATTGCTGTTCAATTTCAAGATAGTTTATTTTTCTTAGTTAGAAAATATGGATTTGTTTTCTTTTTCCTTTTGCGCACTGGTTCGGGCGCAGATTTTCTGTGGAAGTATACTTTATTATCTAAAATAATAGTTAAGTATAATTTTATAATAACCCCGGCAATTAATTTTAAATATATATTTTTCTCTTCATATTTTAACACGTTGGCAATGGTTTATCCACCAAATTGATGTTACATTTTTCGGCATGTGTTTAGACTTAAGGAATAGTAAGTGCGAATGATATGAGTCATATTGGATGGCTCACAAACACATGCTCATCCTAACACATTCTCACACAAGCACAAATGCATCCCTTTTATGCAATCAATCTTCACACAACATACACTATCACTGAATGAGATTCGCTACCAGATTTAAAAAATGACCACAATGTACATTTGTGTAGGCCGATATGTTGAATTCCCAGTATTGCATTATTGTAACCGTAGAGATAAGAAGTGGTTTTTAAAGTCTGTTTTACTCCATATCCATGGGTTCAGACTTTGAATACACATATCCAGTTCCCGACTCTTGGTCTAATTCTTATTATGTCTAATAATAAGCAGTAATTACTAAAGACGGGGAGAATAGACACACTTTGTTTTTCACTGTTACCATTGCGTTTGTTGGAGTAGGTGCCGTAGTGGTGAAGTTAATGATAATAATTATTTAACATTTTTCATCGCAGGATAATTATTTAAGAGGTTCATATAGTCATCAGAGTAATCAGTAAAGAGCGATTACTGAAAATCCACGGGCAAACAGATGGTACTTAGACTTTTTTTCCATATTAAAATATTACGGTTAGTGCCACCGCATAGTAGGAGGACAATTCAAAGGACAAACAATAAAAAATCACTTCACCTTAAAAACACAATCAGTCACATAATTGGGCCTTTTGGGCATTGGCTACTTACGCCAACCAGTGAGCCAACTGCAGAAATAAATGTAAAAAGCACACAAAAAAATAATAATCCTCCCATTGATTCCAAGTTGTAGCATTTGAAGAGAATACCCAGATGCCTTAGCTGTTAGCATAAAATGTTTTGCCATCAAGCGAACGGCGCATATAATGCCGTGGTTTATGGCCGTTTTCCTCTGACGCGATGTGTGTTTTCTCGGCCCTCCCGTGGTTGGCAGTGCCACGGGCCCTGCCGATATGTTTTTTTATTTTTTTTGTTGTACACGACTAGCGAGGGAGGAAGGCTTCTGGTTTTCCAGGGTCGCGCTGATCTGAACATAGAGGATTGTGCCCTACATTCCACACTAATTGTATAATTGGAAAGCTTTCTAAATGAGCAGCCCCCGTTGCAGGCTTCTCTTCCAAGCGCTTCCCCCTTCAAAGCAAATCACAAAAGACCATTTTGGGAATAATAATAATTTCAAAAAGCGTCCATTATTAATCCGTACACTACAACTACAACAAACCGCACACGGCAGTTCTCGGAGAGCCACACGAGACAACCCTCAATTAATGCCTCTGGATTTTTCCAATGCAGGCCACTGGTTATCAGCGATGATTGATGCAAAGAATGTCAACATGGCGGAGGTAAAGTCCAGCTACTGTTTCCCTGCAGCCCCTTGATTTCTGCGTTCTCTTCTTTGAGAAGCCTGGTTATATCTGATGACACACCTGTGCACTGTCTTTGCTGTCATATATTATGTGCGCGCATGTACTCACGGCCAATTGGATTTCGAAATTTATGGTCCTTTCGGCGCTAGTTATTTCCATGGAGATGGAGGGACAGCATAATGATTTCTGAGGGTGATTATTCCAACAGTACTCTAAAGTGCACTAAAATGAATATTTTAATTAACCTTATCGATCAGCAAAAAACAGAAAGTGAACGGGATTTGCATACAGCACACTTGATCAATGCATTAACTGATTTTTCAAAATTGGATCTCCTCATAGTTTTCGAAGAATGGGAAAGTTAAGATCAAAATAGATTGACCTTTCCTATTGCCACAACGAATACAAATTATTTCATCTTGCAATGACGAATGGGAAGTAGTACAAAGGCTTTCATATTGATAAAAATGCGGTGTCACCGTTAGTATTTTGTTACTGTGCGAGTATTCCACTAATCTTTGAACATAACAAAAACTATTAGGAGCTCTCGAGTCTGCCTTTGTAAACATAGTATGTTGGTTCTTAAATACCGCTTTAATTGTCAGCTGAAAACAACACCCGGTATTAAACAAGTCATATTTCTCTTGGAAAAAAACAAAATCTACTTTCCCCCCCTGACTGGATTAAAAAAAGGTGTTGGAAAAAGCAATATGTTGCTTTTCTTGAGAGTGGTTTATTACTGTGCATCGATTTATCATGCTCTTAATACGATGTACTGTAAACCAGTCAAGGGCAAAATGATGGCTGAAATCGGGCTTCATGGCAGCGGTGGTTTTTGTAGAAAGCCTTTTTGAATAGTTTGGAACACAAAAGGGTAATTGTTTTAGCCCAGATGTTGCTTTTGCACAACAAGCAGGATACAATGTTCCCACTGAGCTGATGAGCCCAATCAGTGAAATGATTAAAAATTGATTTTGTCCCTGTAATTACAGTATGTAAACTACTTAGCCAGGATTGCAAAGGAAGTGATTTTCTAATTACGTATATACTCTGGTGTCTAATGATTGGTTTTTTGAAGTAATGAAGAGAGAGCCCTAACGACTCCTCGGTGCTCTGTTGTTTAAAAAAGACCATCGTTAGGGTAAGGCAGAAGCAGACAAAGAGCGCAAATTGAATTTTCGCCACTGTTAATGTGCACATGGATTTGTTTGTTAATATGCGATTGGGACGCTAATGGCGGTCATGACTCGCGGTGGGTCACAGGTCCAATGTCTGGATTTTCCAGTTAGGACCTGGTATCTGGTATTGCCATGAATTGACCCCCACCCCCTCCCAAAAAAACCCGGAAAGAAATATATATCTGAAAGAATAAACAGATCAGTTTACCCATCATGTACGTCAAACTCCAAATTTAAAGCGATACGAACGAAATGGCCTGAGCAACCTCGTGAGGCGGAGCATGTAGACCCTCTGTAGGTGCCGTAGTGGCTTCTCCGATGGGCTGAAGCGCTTAACGATCAGTCGGCGTATGAAATGTCTCAACGCGCCACATCTCGAATGCTCAGACGATCGCATCTTTGCTCGTTGTAATCAAAATCGCACTCGCTCCCTCAACGGTATTTAGCGTTGAGTGAACCCGCGCCGTAAGTCAAGATGCGATGGCAATAAAAGAGTTTTAATTTTGAAGGCGGTCTTTACCGCTGCTGTTCTTTTTTTGCGCCGATAAGGGGAATGTCTCCGAATTTGAGTTCGGCGGCATCTTGATGCTCTCGCTCGATGCTCTTGCTCTTCTGGAAAAAAGCTTTGCCAACTTCGCGAGCAAGGTCCTCATTATCTCCGCGGGGAGTCAGGCCTTGTATCACCATAAGCTTTTATCTGGTCTCGGTCACGTAACCGCCGTTGTAAATTCAGGAACTTTAAATACATTAACATTGGCCTCGACGCAATACCAAGTGGGTGTGTAATGTGTGTCACTTAGGCCGAATCTAAAAAGGGTATCAATTTTATGAGGGGGAAAACATTTAATAAATCTCTCTGGTCTGTGACGAGGCTACTGTTTTGAGTTTGGGTCGTGGTTGTTTTGACACGGTCCCAAATCAAAGTAGTAGACAAACGCTGAGGCTATCACTTTTTTAAAGCCTTAAGCAGCGGTTTAGTGTAATCTGATAATGCACTCTGCATCGCTGAAATGAGAAACAATAGAAAGTCCTCAGAAGGGCAAACTCTGTCACAGATTTTATTCGGGTCTGGAGGTGACGCACTTCACCGCCGGATGTGTGTGATGCATGCGATGTGTCACCCCCGATGACTAATGATATCCCATAAAATCTTTTTTTTTTTTTATTTAAAAAAAAAGAAAATCTAAACTTTGAAATGCAACCAGTATCTGTCCCTGCTTTGACATGCATTAGAACAGGGTGCAGGGCAATACCGTGGTGTGCATTACACCTTAATAATTCAGTTCAGCTATGATCTGTCATGTTGCCCTTTTTGACACGCGATATTTGAATTTAATATTGCATCAATACAAATGATGTGTCGCATAGCAGCACAATGGTGGGGATTGGGAAAGAGGCGCTTGGATAAAAACCATGATGTACTTGAAAGAAAAAAAAAAAGAAACATTTTTGCTACTTTTATACGTATTTTGAAAAATAAGATTTTTGTGTTCAGGGAAGCCTTTCTTTTCACCAATGCATGTTTGATACTGAGAAGTAAAAAAACTGACTTAGCAGCACAGTACTGATACAGGTATACAGGAAGCAATGAAAGCTCCCAGAAAATCATTTGTGCCGATAGTATGACACAACTTTAAGCGAATTACTCTTTGAGAGTGAATCCTTCAAAAACAAGTTACTCTAGGCTCTTGGGAATTCTCTCTGTGTGAACTTAAGGAGACACACAGGTAGTTGGGGGGGTGTTGTTCAATGGCGTCATTTTACAACGTTTAGGAAGGAATGCTAATAATAATAATAAATGATTTTGAGAGACATCTCTGTCCTTCCACGTCACTGCCATTGTTAGCATGTGAAGTACACGGCTGCTTTTTTACTCTCCGTGTTAGTGCTAATGATCTGTTATTTTTGTGATTTTCTCGGATGCTTTTCTTGAAGAAAGAAGGCAAACCTGTGAGTGCATCATTAATGCAGTGTCTGTCTCTCTCTCTCTCTCTCTCTCTCTCTCTCACTCTCTCTCTCTCTCCCCACATTCACATCTCAAATCATCTCCACATATCAATTAAAATTCCAAAGGAAAACACCTGAAGTTATGATCAATACTTGTGTTAAAGAAGACAAAGGTGACAGAGTGGAACCTGGTGTAGCGGACTAGTGAACGTGTGAACAAAACTGTGGAAGATGCCACTTGTTACAAGCGTACCGGTGCCTTCAGTGTTGTTACACACGCAGTGTGAACGAAGACAAAAACGTACTTAATAGGATCCCTAGGTATTAATGTGAATTTTAATATTTCTTTTGCAAGATGAGCTGTTAAAAGGATTTTGTATGTGGGGCCTGTGACACTGGGAGGGAGAATTCGCTCAAAGGTGCTCTGAGGAGAGGCTGTTGCTCTTACCATCCTGTGCCTGTGTTTGTTCTTCTTCTTGTGTGGACACCTTCCCCACGTGCACACCTGTAGCAATCAGGTCTTCCCTTTAAATAATGAGGGGCATGGGAGTAACGGGAGATAAATGTGTGTGTGTGGGGCGGGCGTGTGTGTGTGTGTGCGTGTGTGTGTGCGTGTGGGGCGGGTGTGTGTGCGTGTGTGGGTGTGTGTGTGTGCCTGCATGCCTGCCTGCCTATTTGTTTGGGTGTTGCATTTGTATTTTTGTGTATGCATATGTGTGTTGTATCATCAGAAATGGGTTGTGGGTTGCAGCATTTAATGTGTGTGCGATATTGAGGTGTGATCTTATTGTTTTCATTTTTTGTGTGTGTGTGCGTGTGTGTGTGTGTGTGTGTGTGTGTGTGTGTGGGCGTAGATACACTCCAGGTGACTTGTTTAGCTTGTCTGTCGTTTATAGAGGTCAAACATGACAGTGCCCTCCACTATGATTGGCACCCCTGGTAAAGATGAGTAAAAAGAGTTATAGACAATTCACCGTTTGGTGAATTAGCTTAATCTCACACTGAAAAAATTTGAAAAATCCGACCTTTAATTGAAGTAAATTTATTTTGAAGAAAAAAAATTCTCATCAGGAAATAATTATTTTTAACAAAACCATGTGTGCCACAATTATTGGCACCCCTGCATTTATATATAAAATAAAGTAATCATTTTTAATATTTGGTCGCATGTCCTTTGCATGCCATGACTTCCTGATGTCTGTGACCCAACAACATCAAAAGACTCTTGATATATAGTAGATATGGATGGATAACTTGAAGGGTTTCTTCTCCTGACTTATTTTTCCATAGAGTTCAATGGGAAAATTTGTCAGGAGAAACAACCCTTAAAGTGATCCATCCAGATCTACTGCATATCTGGCAGCAGAGTGATGGTTTGAGGCTCGTTTGATACCTCAGACCCTTGATGACTTACAGCCATTTTACCAACAATGTATTCCATACTGTTCCAGCATAATGTACAACTACATCTCGTCCCACCCCTCAATTCCCATAGTGATCCATTCAAATGCAGAGATGTTATAGTATTGCTTGTAAGAGTACCAGAAAATAAGATATCAAGAGTATTTTAATGTTGTTGGGTCACAGACATCAGGAAGTCATGGCATGCAAAGGATATGCGACCAAATATAAAAAATGATTACTTTATTCTATATATAAATGCAGGGGTGCCAATAATTGTGGCACACGTGGTTTTGTTGAAAATAATTATTTCTTGATGAGGGATTTTTTTTTCTCATAATAAATTTACTTCAATTAAAGGTTGGATTCTCTAATTTTTTCAGTGTGACATTATTCACCAAGCGGTGAATTTTTTATAACTCATCTTTACCAGGGGTGCCAATAATATTGGAGGGCACTGTGTGTGTATATATATATATATATATATATATATATATATATATATATATATATATATATATATATATATATATAATAATAAAAAAAAAAAACAACATTTAAACATTAAAACTAATTTGTATTGGGAAATCATGTCTCATAATTTCTGTCTATAGGCATTCTTCCACAAGTACCTTCATTCAAACGTAATGAGCGCATTTGAAAGGTGAGAATGAAACTACGGGGCGTGCGGTGTGCATGGTCAAGAGCACAAACCGATATACGAATGATGTCACCGTACATGGTAGCATGCGTATACTGTTCAATTCAAAATAAACATGGGAAATAATAGTGGTTCATTTCCCATGTACAGATGCCTGGGTTGATGGACTGCCCCATTAGCTCCAGGGACAACATTAGATTTGCTCAAAATTATTGATCTTTTGTTTGTGAGCCAAGTCGGCAATAAATAACTGAATGAGAGAGATGTGACTCATTATCACTATCCCATATGACAGAGCTCTGTCAAATCGGCCCTCCCACTTCACCACTCCCATTACCGTGCCCCCCCACCCCCCGTCATCAGAGTCCAATTTAATCTTTTAATTTTTGTTATAATTTCATATCACTCTAACTTAAGGCTTCTTCTTCGTATCTGATTCTACATGGATTTCAATTCCGCTCAGATAACCTGTATTATTTCATATTTTATACACAGGCTTCAGAAGCTTTCTGTTTTATTCCTACCTTCTTAGTAAAAAATCCTTTTATCACACAATGGGTAATTTATATCCATTACCAACGTTTTCAATCCTTTTCAGTGCCGCTGTCAGTGCCTTTGGCACAGTAATGATTAATGTGATCTAATAATAGTGTACCATTATATTTCCTTTAGTAAAACATGTACCAACATCCTATTCAGCTCCACCAAATTCATAGCTTCTTATAACATTTTTCCTTTTTTTCCAGCTGAAAGACAAGATTACTATTTTCTCATGAGGTGATTAAGATTTTTTGTGGCGTTTCATATTTTGCGTCACGCGAGTTTTAGCGAGTTTGACAGGGGAGACTTTGCGCGGGTGAACTGGAGGCTGGGATACGTGTGCATCTCCTCCACTTGTAGGCAGCAGCTGCGGGTTCGCTTTCATTGTTGAAGGGGGATCTGTTTTCTCAGAAGGGCTGCCTTTGATATACGCAATTACGGTCTTGATACTCAAACGCATGTTTAAGAGCATTAAAGAGCACGAGCAAGGAGCTCCGTCTTCATTATCGGGAGTCTCGACTTCGCAGGAGATCACAAAATGTTCCTGAGAGTGAGAGGGTTTTATTTGGCGGTTGGTTTTTATTGAGTCAGACCGGTTGATGTGGTTATGATTGACCTCGGGTCAGTGGTTGCTCTGGCTCTGGTGTTCTTCCGGTGTTTCCCTCTCGTCTAAAAAAGGCTCTCCTTTCTATCTCTACATCGCCACCCTTCCATAACAATTTCGTCTTTTGGCATATGCATACAATTTCCGTTGCCGTTTTAAGCAAGGCTGTTTCTGTCCTCTTAGTTGATATACACTGTATGTCATGAGCTATCTCCCTACTAAACAGGAGTATAGGCTACAGATTGACTGCAACCGCAGCTTTAAAGACTGTTTGTAGCCCTCGTCAATAGCCTATTGAGCCAAACCGTATTCCGGCGGCCGCGTTGTGTCGTTCTATAATTTTTGGTTGCGGCTGATTTTCTTTGGCCTCGATAAGAGAGACCGGCGAGAATCTGCGGCGCTTTGAACGCACGTCTAATGTCAGGTTTAATCAAATGAACAATTTTAGGCTTGATTAAGTTAAATATGCCTGCACTGAGTGATACCTGCAAAGTTGTTATGTGGTCAGTTGCACAAGTTATTCTCTATTAATTAAATATCATTCTCTATGCTCGGATGTGCAATGCAATTCTAGGATCACAGTAACATACCCATTTCCATTTTAAAATAACATGGTATATGGTATTACCTTATATGTATATACTGTGTGTGTGTGTGTGAGACAGAAAGTAATACTAATTTACTAATACTTACACTTACTAATACTTATTATATAGTGTTGTGTAATATTGGTATGGGAAACACTGAAACATAATGCATCAAATCAAACAGAGTTGTGATGAATCAATCAAATGTTCGCCTCTTTGAGCTAAGCGAAGGCAAATTTTATTGAGGAGCATGCTGGCTCCCCGCAGAGCTACTGGTGGATTTCAGAGTGTTTGGGAAGACGTAGAGCGGTCCAGGAGTGGGCTTCCATCCCGCCAAGCCGAACTGCCTTATCCGGTCTACACAGTGTGGGGCACGTCCCAGTCTGGGGTGCCAACAGTACCCCCCACCCCCCCCACCCCCCGAAAAAGTGTTAACCCTTCTCATGGTTTGCCAGGGCTCCGTTTTCGTCCAGAATGAACAGGTGGTCTCTCCAAACATGGGCGACTATTTACACATGACTAATCTCAGTGTGTGCGTGTGTGTATGTATGTGTGTGTTTGTGTATGTGTGTGCGCGCGTTTGCATGTGCGTGCGTGCGTGTGTATGTGTGTGCACGTGTGTTCACAATTGACCAAACTGTGGGTCTTTGCACGCTAATCTATGTTTCTTTAACAATGTGTGTGTGTGTGTGTGTCTGCGTGTGCCTGTATGTTTGTGGGTGTATTTACACATGGAATCTGTGTGAGCTGTGTGTGGTAGAATGCTCTGTACTTGATTGCTTGATGTTATGGGCCAGATTCTCTCCACTATGTCAAATTAGCATCAGATGGGAGTAGCAACAAGAGCAATATCGGATCTGAATTTGATTCATCAATTCAAGTGAGCAAAGAGCGGTATATGGGGCTCAAATGGGGCTCATAACCTGTGCCAAGCCACATGACATACAGCTGTCAACACGTCCAATGAAAATGGGTTCTCTCTTCCTTCTTAAATCTTTTGGGGGGAGGGGTGTGGGGGGAGTTCTTCGTACCGTCCTTTAGACAGCACTGTATCAGCGATATCTTTCTTTTTTTCCCAGCAATGTCGTTTAGCCTTTTCCAACACATAAAAAGCAAAAGCCCAAACAATATGAAAGGGACTTCAGTCTTTCTCAGTGTGATACAGAGTGGGACATGTCTGAAACCACAATAGCATTCGGCACTCTTCAGTGATCGTAGCTGTGATCACTCAGACAAGTCCAGAATAAATATCCTCGATCTTGTCCAAGTTATAGCTTCTAGGAATGTTCATTTTTTCTGTCTCTTTGTTGGGAAGAGGGATAAATAAATAAAGGCTGAAATGCAAACAAAAATCATTCGTGAAGCTGGTATGGGTATTGTTGCTTTGGCCTGATTAAATTCACAGTGAAAATGACAAAAGATGTAAATTTTGAAGAACTTGTGAAATGTGAAATTGAGGAGAGCTGTGAGCTCCATGTTATATCAGGCACTTTTCTGAATGTGAGGATGAAATGCTATACGTTCGTTGGGCCGCAGTTGTGAAAAGATGCTCAGCTCCCACACATAAGGGGGAGGGGGGGGGGGGGGACTGTTGGATCCACAGTTAAAAATTCCAACGAATGCTTCCTATTGTAGATGTTAACAGATGCACTGTAGAAATTTATGGGCAAAAATCTTTGTTTTCAATTTGAAGAATGCGGCTCTACATTTTCATTGGATTCCTGTTGTGAATGATAATCATTGAACATCAAGTTCAATATTTACAGGTCTTTAATGTTACTATATATTATGGTCCATAAGTATTTTATGCAGTATATATCATTGGTCTCATCATTAAAAATAATAGATTCTATTTGGGGGGGAAAAGGCGACAAATTATGCGCAGGCACCCCACGACTGTATTAAAAGTTGACCTTGTGATTTTTATTTTGTGTTCAAATTGTTTTGAATAGTTTAAAAACAACTTTTATTGGTTTTTAGCCACTGGAGAAGGAAATGGCAGCTGTTAAATTTCTTGGAAACCGTTAGAGAATTTGTACCTGTACTCAGTCGCAGTCGTGCAACACCTTTTAAATATTTTTTTTACAAGCAGTCAATGACATGATTAAATGCTGCTCAATCCTCTTTCAAAAATAATATGAAACATGAACCAAAAGGGCTACAGGAAGCTAGTAGAATGGAATACCCAGCCGTTAGCTGGGATAATGTCCTTTTCTGTAGACCTACTGAACTTTTCCAAAGCGTATCTTTCCCATTGCCGTGTAGCCTAAACTAAAGCTAAACTCTGTCTTCTTCATATTTAACCATGTTGCTCGCATTAATGGTGGCTGTTGGCAGGTGGATACTGTGATATGATTACATGTATGTTACAATGTGGCCTCGACGGGCTTGTTTTTCATTGTACAGACTTCTTTTTTTCTTTTTTTGTTTACTCTTACTTGTTTGCACATTGCTCGAGCCTTTCAGTAAGTGTGATTGGGGAGTATTGCTGTACATTTGTGGATGTGTTTTCACAGTTATAATTTCAGCTTGATCAAAAATTTGCTGTTTATATTTGTCTTAACCATAATGGGACGGTCCCCAAAATATACTGAGCAGAAATAAACAGTATTTACTATAGTATGAGACCTTAAATAATAATAATAATAATTATTATTATTATTTCTATTAGTATTATATTCTGGACATCCATTTTAATTAACCATACAAAGTGATAGTTATCATGAAAGTCATCACAGACCTTTCAAATAATTTGCCATTTAGTTTTTGGCAGATGTCCTTTTCCAAAGCATTAGCACATAGATTAGTGCAGTGCAAAGTGCTAAGTATAAATATGCCCCTGTGCAGAAAACGGCAACATGTTTCTCAACTGTCGTAGCGATCCAACGAATACAACGCTACCGCACATCTGACATTCTGGTCTAAACCAATCGGTGGTCAATTTACTGAAAAGTGTTTTTCTGCATGAATGAGAAAAAGCCACGCAAACACCATGAGTGAGTTGAGATGCTGTTATTAAAGGGTTACCCCAGAGGCATTTCTGAATGTGAGGGCAACATTATGAGAACCTTAATGTGTTCGCTGGGATTAAGCCTGTTGCAGGGTCATACCAGGATATCTCTGCATGTATGCCGTTTTTTCAGGGTCATTCCAGACTCTCTTTTGTATATGTGGAGCGGCTACAGGGTACCTAGCAGTGACAGGGTTAAGAAGACGGAAGTAGCTGCGCCGTATGTGACAGGTAGATCCCTGGCTTGCGCACAGCGCTGCGCGACAGGCCCACCTCGCCCGGCGTCTGTAAGCCCGCCTTTATCAGCGTGCAATCCCTGTGGGAGCCGACGAGGGAGCGAGCGAGCGAGCAGGTACAACGCCGCGGCCGCCGGCGGATTCCTCGCGGGGTCAGAGGTTAAGCGGGATATCAGGCGGGGTTATTGCAGGGCAGGTGGCGGAAGGCTCACCGTCTCGCCCCACCCCCTGCCTCTTTTAACAAGGGGAAACCCTTTGGGCGAGGAGGGGGGGTAGGGTAGGGGAGGGGGGGAGGGGTTAGCCCTTTCCTGACAGGACAGACTGGAGCAGAACAGGCTCTTAAAGAGTGAGTCAGGCCTTCATGTGGAGAGGGGGAGTGAGTGAGTGAGTGAGTGAGTGAGTGAGTGAGTGAGTGAGTGAGGGAGAGGGAGAGGGAGAGGGAGAGGGAGAGGGAGAGGGAGAGGGAGAGGGAGCAAGGCACATGCTCTAAAGTCCTGCCTCAGCATTTGTACAAGGTGGCACCACTCCTGTACCTGTATTACACACAATTCAATCTGTGGGGTGATGATGATGATGATGATGATGATGATAATGATGATGATGATGATGACGGTGGCGGTGGCGGCGGTGCGGATCACAGATGGCCACCTCAGCTCTGCCGCACATCCTCGCCGGCCATTTAAAATACAAAGAAGCCCGGCGTGGCCGTAACATGTAGCTAATTCCTGTTTAATCTCGTAAGCGCTGCCATGGCAGAGGCGGGTCAGTTTCTTAAAGTTACACCGCAGTTTTTCCCGCCTCTGATTGGGGCCACGGGCGTGCCGGGGCGCTGACACCCAGGGAAAGGGGCGAGGTGAGCGCCAGGGAGCCCAGCTCGCTGGCAGGGCTCTGCAGGGCCGTCGTGGCCCGCCCCACGAGGTTAGTTCACCTAATAGCTATTTCTACCAGAGCTGCTGAAATGTCTTCTCTATCACAACATAAATATGTTGGGGAGGTGTGGATACAATGTAACGCTCATCTGTGGATACTGAGGGTCTGCAGAAGTCTCCCAGCACTTTGATTTATATCTATTTATATTAAAACCAAGCGAAGCTGTAAGGGCTGACACATAAATGCGGTAGTGCGATTGTATTTCTTTCTTTTTTTTCCAAATCCGGACGATGACATTAAATGTCTATGTGTTATAATTCAGAATAGAGTGGCAAGATATTCTGCACGTATAGGAATATGAAGCAGAGCTTTACGACAAAAAAAAATAAAAGAAAAAGAAAAAAAGTTTAAATTATTTAAAGCTCACATCGGTTTGTCACGCGATTCCTCACAGTAGTTGCAGTCAGGCTAATAAATGCACGGCGGAAAGTTTGTGAAATCAGCGGCGTACCTATAAATGATAACTCCACAACCTCCCTCACAGCAACATGCCGCAAATTGTGCTAAAATCTGCAGGAAGTGCAAGCCTATGCTGGAGACTGAACTGAAACAAAAGGCCGCATGTTTTATTTATACATCAAACGTGTGGAAGGGAGCTACGCTTTGGCTTTCTACTTGTGGATCAATTCTCTCAATAGAGAATAGAATGCTGTGCGGAGATGGGTAGATTATTGACTCGTCCGCCATTGTGTGGTCTGTCATATTTAAATGTACTGTATATGTGGCCATGATGCATCCATCGCAGGGAAAGACAACATACAACATGTTAATGAAAATGATCCGTACATATAAAGTACATGCGTATGGGGGGGTTTAAATGCCTAGGATAGCTCCCTTCTTTATTATGAACATCAGAGATGTATTGAGAGCATATTTTTCAGCATTGGCCACTGTGGCAGTGTGAGAGCTACAGAGCTGTTTTAATGTAATTCACTCTTTGCTTTAAAAAGAGAAGAAAGGGGAACAGGTTCTTGGTCATAAAAGGGGTAGTTTAAACAATTGATTGAGGCTAGTGGTGGAAATGGCAGCTCTAAATCAATTTTATCTTTGAGGTTCTAAAGAGTGTTTTCTAATGAGGTTAATACCATATAATGACCAGATTCTTCCATTTAAGAATGCCCTCCAGGTGTTGAAAAAGACAGATGTCCCTCCGTAATACTAGCACATTGTGACCCGATGTCTGCATGCGTCTGAATGGAAATGTATCCCAGCTGAATATGTTTGGGGGGGGAAAAAGCCCTCTTATTCTGTGGTTATGGACAGAGGGGAACAAAACGAGGTCTGCTTTACATGATACTGTAGGCCGGAGGACCATAGCGCCAGGATCAGGATACATATAAATATATATATCAGTGCCCTCCACTATTATTGGCACCCCTGGTAAAGATGAGTAAAAGGGTTATAAAAATTCACCGTTTGGTGAATTAGCTTAATGTCATACTGAAAAAAATGAGAAAAATCCAACCTTTAATTGAAGTAAATTTATTATCAGAGAAAAAAAATCCCTCATCAAGAAATAATTATTTTTAACAAAACCACATGCCACAATTATTGGCACCCCTGCATTTATATATAGAATAAAGTAATTTTTAATATTTGGTCGCATATCCTTTGCATGCCATGACTTCCTGATGTCTGTGACGCAACAACATCAAAGACTCTTGATATCTTATTTTCTAGTACTCTTACAAGCGATACTATAACGTCTCTGCATTTGAATGGACCTCTATGGGAATTGGGGGGGTGTGACTAGATTTAGCTGTAAATTATGCTGGAACAGTATGGAATACATGGTTGGCAAAATGGCTGTAAGTCAGCAAAGGTCTGAGGTATCAACGAGCCTCAAACCATCACTCTGCTGCCAGATATGCAGTAGATATGGATGGATCACTTTAAGGGTTGTTTCTCCTGACAAATTTTCCAATTGAACTCTATGGAAAAATAAGTCAGGAGATGAAACCCTTGAAGTTATCCATCCATATCTACTGTATTTCTCGCAGCAGAGTGATGGGTTAAGGCTTATTTGATACGTCAGACCCTTGATGACTTAGAGCCATTTAGCCAACCATGTGTTCCATACTGTTCCAGCTAAATCTAGTCCCAGCCCCCAATTCCCATAGAGATCCATTCAAATGCAGAGACGTTATAGTATCGCTTGTAAGAGTACCATAAAATAAGATATCAAGAGTCTTTTGATGTTGTTAGATCACAGACATCAGGAAGTCATGCCATGCAAAGGATATGCAACCAAATATTTAAAAATTATTACTTTATTCTATATATAAATGCAGGGGTGCCAATAATTGTGACACACGTGGTTTTGTTAAAAAATAATTATTTCTTGATGATGGATTTTTTTTTTTTCATAATAAATTTACTTCAATTAAAGGTTGGATTTTTCTGAGAGATTAAGCTAATTCACCAAACGGTTATTTTTTATAACCCTTTTAACTCATCTTTACCAGGGGTGCCAATAATAGTGGAGGGCACTGTACATGGGAGGCACAGTAAAACCGGTCCTTTCACCGTACGTGCACACGCACACACACACACACACACACACACACACACACACACACACACACACACACACACACACACAATCAGGGGAACATATTCCAAAAGGATCAACTGCCAAGGGAAATATAGTATATACTTAAAACTGGGAGTAACAGTAAAACTGAACACGTACACGGGCAACATACTGTACAACTTGGGGCCCTAAAGCTATTATGATGATCTAATTAGGTTTATCATAATACCGTGTCACATCACTATCCCAGTCAGCCTTGTCCCCAATTCCACAATTCAATACATCCCAATTCGAGAATAAGAAGAACTTCTTTAAAAAGAAAAGAAAAGTTTTTTTTTTTCCAGTTTCCCAAAACCAAAGCCATGATGATAAAATGGAATATGTAAGGATGGTTATTTATTCACACGCGGTTATTTACATTATTTCCCGAGAATCATTTGTTTCTGTGTTATAGTGTCTGTGCTCTTTCACTGTGGGTTGTAATGGATGGGGCAGGAGCTGGGCTCTCTCTCTCTCTCTCTCTCTCATAATGGGCTGTAGAATGTCCAGGTACTGACCTATAAAAAAAACCCTTTAGGAGACCCATTAATACAGCTGTCAGGCAAACTATATTTATATTTATTTTATATCTGGGTTGTGGTGGTCAAACACAATTTGAATTACCAGCAATGACATCCAATTAATTTTCAGTATGATTATCAATGGTGCCTCCTCTCCCTCAGTGTACACACAGATACAGTAACATACAGAAGCGTACATACACAGTTTAAATAGCAAAATACAAGCACACATCCACGTATTATGTGTAGGGTTTAGCGCACCGTGACATTGTGTTTGCAGGTTTATGTGTATTTATATCCAGCAATTCACAATATGTGTAAGTGTACTTGTATCCATTCTCAGTAGTAATTGCATACTGGACTGTGTTGCTGACATTTGTCATTGGTGGTGGACATCTTGGGAAATTCTGTGCCATTTCTCCTCATTGACATGCAAGCTGTGACTTTTTCTTCTCATGACCTGATTGGCTGGCTTTTGCAAGGCAGTGTGAAGTGACTGAGTTTGTTGAAATCAAACCACAAATCCTGCCCATGATACAATGACATAAGTACTTATATGTTTTTTTTTTGTTAAGGAAAGAAGATATATATTTTTTATTACCTTTTTTATTTTTATTACCTCATTTTGAAATGTTATTGAAAGAGTCCAATGAGTAAGATTACTATAAACCCATTTCGATGGTTTCAGGTTTTGAAGGAGCACTCTTTTTGGAGTCCGTTTTCTTTGATTGATGTGTGAAATAAGTTTCTTTCTTGAGATATAAAGGCCGTCCTTCTGCCTGGCTGAAAGGTGGCTATTGTCAAGGCAGGAACACTTTGTCAGGAAACAATTCCGTTCCCAAGGCTGAGGAACGTGTAAAAAAGATACTGCCATTGTATACTTTAGGAACTTTAATTTTACTTGTGAGGTCATTTTAATCCTGATGAATTTTTATTGTAGCTATAGAGTTGAATAGCAAGCCGGTTTAATGCAGAAACCACCCACGGATCAACTAGAAACCTAAACTTAAAGCAAAAAAGAGTACTTTTTTTTGTTAAAGGACACATTGGGGTGTATTTAAAGATTCACAAAAGAGCTTATCTGAATGGAGACTGGTTTTACACATTGAAGCTTAAAAATTTTGGATGAAAATAGAATTGCGATTTAACAGCAGTTATAGACAAAGAGATCATGGGAGTGAAAACCTGGGTGAAGTACCCTTTTTTTCTCCTGTACTCCCGTGAAGAAATTAGATTCCTCGGATACTATTACAATAACAAAGAAATAGGAGGAGAAAAAAATAAAAAAGCACATATCGAGCGTTGCCTAATTAAATTAACAGCATTACAAAGCATGTAAAATTGCAGGTTGGGTATTTGGTGCCATTTCTAGTTTTTCCTTTTTTCGTTTGGCAAGCAGGCGCCCCTTCTCCCCCCCCCCCCCCACCCAACAATGGGGTCCCACTGGTGATGGAGTAACTATGTGTGAGAAAGCGTAGTAACCTCATGGATTTACCCAAAGATTTTCCTAATCCCGATTTAAACAGTGACAGTTTATCCGTTGTTCCGGTATGGTTGTGACCTGCAGCTTCTTTTCGGCTGCAAATTCGAGGCACATTTATGCAAATGAACGAGACACCTACAACCAGTGAAATCTGTGGCAGCTGTAGAATAGAATTCAATTAAGACACCCCTGAGGTGTGGTAATTGATCCACACACATTTTCTCCCTTCTTTTTTTGTTGTTGTTTTATGAAAACAAAATCCTGTTTTTCGGAATTGAAAAGCAGCCGAATGGCTGAATCATCACCAGCTATTTTTAAAATGAATATGTCAAATTGGAGCAGAGTATATCGCCTTTCACTGAAGAGATCGTTTTCATTATTTAAGGCTTTTCTTCCCCCCGTCGTAATGTTGACACTTGTGTCTAAATTGAGCTCTCCTTTTTGTGAGAAATGTGTACGTTACGTCAGTGTAACCAATCCTTTTTTTTTTATTTTGGCTCCCTACCTCTCTGTCAACTGCTTTTTCGGAGCAGCAGCAACAGCAGAAAAAGCGGTTCCATCGAAAAGACACAGATGATCAAAAATGTTTAAGCTTATTCTCTATAGATAGTGACAAAAGGAATATTGGTATGTTGAGGAAGAGAAACATAAATTTAAGTAGGCATTCCTTGGAATGTTATGATTTATTTCTGACGCAAAACGTTGGTACACTACTCTGTTGTGAATGCCAAGGACTGGTTTCCCCATTAAACTAATTGGGGGGAACCTTTTTTCTTCACTGACGTTGCACTTTCTTTATAAAGTCGCCCTCTCATATTTGGAGGGTTGCAAGTGCTTGACAGTGTATTAATATGGAGGCCGCTTTGTTCCGGGAGGCTACTGATGCAAAGTGCTGTTTGTCCTTTCATCATATTTTTCTCCTGCCTTTCCCCTGGAATGGTCTACCTGATCTGAAGCGTGCCTGAGTTTCACTTCTCGATTTATCTTAAAGAGAGGAGAGCTGGTGGGGGCTCAGTGAACAAACGAGACCCATCAGCCACCCCCCCCCCCACATTCTTTCCAGAGCACCTTCATGTGGCTGGTTTTAGGCAGGCTGGGAAGCTCACTCAACCTCCACCTTACAGCATTTTCCTCAGGTTCGTAACATTCAAGGCCCGTTCCAAGTTGTTTAGAACCAATTTTTTTTTAAAAATAAAAAAATAAAAAAAATAAATATTTAATTAATGCAGTCAGGAAAGAAAAAAGGTGGAACTCTTAAGTGAGGACATTATGTTCTGATACATTATACTTTCTTAGTTCACAGAGGCAAAAGGGCAGTGAGAGGGAATACTTGCTATTTAATTACTGTCAGCTGAATGAATGTTGTTCGTCCACCCCCTCCCTGATGTAAAAATTCTTATTCACTTAGTATGTAGGTCACATTACAGTGGTGTCTAGTTATTGGACATAGGCTTAGATAACTGTTTGTTGAGTATTAAATGGTTTTGCTGCCTCAGCACACTCTTTAACTGGTATTTTTCACACAGCTGTGCTATTCAAAAGAAGCAGCGCTGCAGCAAAAATCATGTCAACCTCGACTTTCTCCAAATCTGGAGCTTTGTGCTACGTACTGTAAAGGAAGGCGCTATCTTCACAATCTGGGTTTACATATTTAAAACAACGACGGCAGCAAAAGGAACGTAGTCGCGGCAAAGAAATGAGAACGACATTATAACGTTCAATAAACAACAGTGCGTCAGGCGCGCAAAGCAAAACCTAATGGCTCAATCAGAAGTCCAGTCAAACAGAAATACCAATCTTATCTGTGTTTGCGTTATGTGACCTTGCACTTGGTTAATGCATAACATTCTCACAACGCTCCTGTGAGGTTGTAGCTTCGCTGCGAGCGACTTATCTCCAACGTCCCTGAAATGTTGCGGGAACGTTATGGTTCGATTTGGTAGTGTGTCCCTTGCAACGTTTACCATCTGATGTGTTTCTGGTTTGTACCTAAACAGGGGCTGTTTTTTCTTTCCCTTTCAGAAAATGAGCCCAGATGGTGATTGATTTTTCAAGTGCTGACAGCCCTGCTCGAGAACATGTTCCCACCTTCTTTGTGCCGAGCAAGTCAGGCAAACTAACGTGATGATGCGATCATCGGCTCTATGCTGCCGACGTGGTCGATTGATTGACAGGATACCCCCCCCCCCCCCCCCCCCCCCGCCCCCAAACACAAAAAAGTAACATTAACCACAGTTTATTTAACTGCATCTTTTTAAAAACACGCAGGGGACACCTTGAGGCCTCTCTTAATTTCTGCCTTTTTGAAAAGTTTTGGGAGAGAGCCCACAGACACACACACACACACACACACACACACACACACACACACAGGCACAAAATGTGAAGTAGTTTCGGCTGTGAATTTCCCCCCGGTAGCCTTGCTCAGTAGATATTGCAGGGCAAATTTGTAATGGCTCCAATGAGTCAATTCTAAAGCTAAATGATGTCATTGGCTAACTAGCCATTCTCAGGCCATTGCTTCTGTTTGCGTGACTAAATACATACAATTAAAGCCCGGCACTTCTCAATCTCTGTGAACTCATTGTTATCCAGGGTTCAAGTGCACAGATAATGGGCCGGAGGAAAACAGGCGTATCATCGCGGCACAGCACACAGAGAGCTGGTTGGTAAAATAAATCTCTCATTATCTGATGCATTCTTTTCACCGACGAGGACGTCGCCTCTTCATTTCTTTTGTCCGCGGACATTTTCTGCAGCCTGCGTCATATTTAACTAAGCGTAATTGTGCAAAGTTGTGACACAGGGCCGAAATCTCTGGCCTGCATATAGGTCGATGAAAGGGGTCTCTTCAATGTATCCCACTGTATGTGAATACAAACGCCATTAGTGTGTGTGTGTGTGTGTGTGTGTGTGGTGGGGGTACTGTACAGTATACAAAAAGACTGATACTTGGAGCAAGATGAGAGGAAAGCTTCAGATAACAAAGATTATTTATGAAAGAATCTAGGCCGGCCCAGTTTATGAACCGCACTCTTCCGATTATTTACTGTATGCCTGCTTATTATCTAGAAATTATAGATTTGAGTGTTCTCTGGGGACACGTGACATACATTTATCCTCTTGCAGGTTACATGTTCCCATACATGTCCGCTCCGTCCTGCAGGAGGATATCATTACTTGACGGGATGTGAATTCCCCTCAGCTTTCCTCTCTGGCTCCCTAGCGGGGTCGCCTGACTTGACTAAGTCAGCCGGCGGTTGAACTCCGTGTCAGCGACATGCCCCCCGTGCCTCGGTCTCACTGCGTACGCGATGGAGGCGACCCACCCTGAGTTTGGTGGGGGGTCTTTGGTGGGGAGGCAGGTGATTTGGGGGCAGCGGCAGGCGGAACACGCGTTCCCCTCTGATTGTTCACCGCGGTGTTGGTAAATGGATCTTATTTTGTGGAGCGTCGACACGTGTAAGGAGCCCATGGCTCATTAAGCGGCCGAGATGTGACTGCGGATAAGGTGATGGATGGCGACCAGGGACCCGGCTCGGTCCCTCCGCCCAGCCCAGCCCAGTCGCTCCTGCTCCCGGTCGGGAGAGCAGCAGGCCGAGCCTGGTTCTCATCGTGGGTTGCGGGGCCTGACGTAAATCAAGGTAGGGGCTTGATGTTTATACCAGCCCAGAGCTTGTGCTGTCACGCTCGCATGTGAATCTCCGGTACGGCCCGACAGATTTCAGGAAGCTGTAATATCCCTTGTTCAGAAGTTCTTGATGAGCTGCTCTAGCCCACCCAGCCCACCCAGCCCCGCCCCCTGCTCAGTCACCGGCACGTCAATCACCACTCACTATCCAGCAGCTGAACCACAGCTCACTCACCATCACACATCACCAATCACCCACCAACACTGAAACAGCCACTCTCACACCCAAACTACCAGGCACACATCAACATCCAAACCACCAATCACTAACAACCACCCAAACTACTACTCACAAATCACCATACACTCTCCACCAATCATTTCTCTCCACCCAAAACTTTATTCTTCAGAAGTTTACCCCACCAACGGTTGACTCAACCAAACTCTACCTACCTCACTGGGCCCCCAATTTATCCAAGGTACCCTTCACTCAAAGCACCCTGTCAAGAGTGACTTCCAAGTGCAGTAGTCAAGTTTACATTCCACTCACTCATGTGATACTGGGCTTGTCAGGTCTAACATCTAATTGGTTGCAGCTTTCCCTCTAACCCTGGTGTTATTTTCCACCCATGGGTTGTAAAAGAATCAGACCAAGGATAGCAAAGGAAATATAGGCGAGTTCACAAAGTTCACTCGGGCCTTGTCCTGCCGTGTGACTGTCGCAGGTGACAGGTGACGATGGAAATTCCCAGTTATGTCTGGAAGCTGATCTTCAGATTGTGCACCCTTGCCAAAGAGTGCCACCAAAGGGTTGTTCCCCAGCAATCTGTTCCATCAAGGCATCTGGTGTTTTTTCTTCTATTCTCTCTTTTTTTTATTCTCTTCTGTGTGTCATGACAAACATGCTTGATTGGATTTTCAGCAGTTGATGAGACACCACCAGTTTTAGAACATAGACATTTCTAAAGAGTCGTTTAAATTGCCAGTCACCGTAGCCCTGAGTCCATCTGTGAAATCTCCGCCAATGCTCCTTTTGATATTAACCCTAACAGGCCTCACAACGATGGGACGGATTTCCAGGGAAGCATGTGACATATTGCAGATCGCACGTCGCTGCGCACTACTCCCACGATGCATTGTTCACTCTGCATGTCTCTTCTATCAATTCTAGGCCAAGCTTCTGGGTGTGATGTTTTAGAAAGGGGACCTGCTTTAATGAGGGTGCTCTGTGTGAAACCAGTGAACTTCTGGTCCTGGGGAAGTAGGTTGAGCTGTGATATTGAACCCGAAGGTGGTAGGATAGAGTCTTAGGTAGGGAACTGTCATTGTTTTCTTGACTTTAAGCAAAAGCCAGATTTTAAAGATTGTAAATTCAAGAATCTGTAAAAAGTGAAATTGAAAACTCTATTCATCACCTAGGTTAAGCACGTTTGGAAAGAAAAGCAAGCTTTACAAAAAAAACATTTTCTCCTACAGGGTACGTATTGAATGTAGACCTGTTACGGTGATGTTTTGTTGAGTTTAGGATCATTTCTGGAAGTTCTGTATTCAATTCCACAATTAATTCATGGATATCCATAGTATCTCCTCTCCTGACCCATTCATCTTCTTACTGCAGGAGACCAGTATAGTAAATGTTTTGATGGTATGAGTAGAGTAGTTTGGTGCATTGTATTTGTTAAAAATAAAACATATTGGTGAGACAGGGCAACAGGACAACAGATGAAATTAACAGGCCATTAACCTGGGTGTAGGATGAACCTACATGGAACTACATTGTTGGAATAGTTACTAATAAGCTTATTAATATGTACACCATGGCATATGTTACAGTTCTCTGCAATTTGAGACAAAAAATAACTTGTTTATCGGAATTATGTAAGAAATATTTTCCAGATGGACTTAGTAAACCACAGGGTGCCTAACTTCTTAGTAACTAATTTAGGAAATAATTGGCTACTTGCTTAACCTTATTCATTGTGTGTGTGTGTGTGTGTGTGTGTGTGTGTGTGTGTGTGTGTGTGTGTGTGTGTGTGTGTGTGTGTGTGTGTGTGTGTGTGTGTGTGTGTGTGTGTGTGTGTGAGTTTATTGAGATGCATGGAGGTGGCCCAACTCAACGTATAACTTGTAAAGCACTTTGTCTACTCACTCATTTGAAGGGACTAGTGTGCAAATTCAGCTCCCCGGGCTCCGACGCTCTCGATCGAAAGTATAGCCAATCCATTCAGTCTCTACTGTCCAATACTGCTCCTAACATAGTTCTTGATTAACTCGTTGTTGCAACTGTGACAGGCAGTGTCATAAACAACAGCAGTGCAGTGCACACCTCACCGAAGGTAGACATTTTTGAATGGTGTTCCACAATAAGCACTTTCGCAATTTGGGAGACTGAGGTGTGTTGAGCGATCTCAGCTCTAAAGCAGGTCTTGAATGATATCAGTTGAGCAGGGAAGGTTATTGATATTGATATCTTTACTGTAGTGGCCCGACAGACATTTTGTTAAGGTTGGGTCGCAGGTTGCCGACTGCTTTTATAAAAGCCATCCAACTTTTGCAACTTAGCTACCTTTTTCTGCTGGTCAGTTTTCTCTTTTCTCTTCTGCGATCCACTTTTGTGTTTATAAGGTATTTTGATTAGCTTTGTTTTAGCTACGACTCTTCTTTGCTAGCTTCCTCACTAGCTAGCTAGCTGACATTCAAATTTCACCCAATTTTTTTTGTCTATTATTTTGCCGCCAAAACTAGCTAACAGTTGCATCATTTGGCATCGTCACAGAATAAAAAGATAGACACTTGATATTCTACAACAACATAGACCCACAGAGGCATATTTCCCGGAATTTTTTTTACTACTGCCAAAGAAAATACTAGAGATGATTTAATTAATAGTGTTTGCAACACATTCTCACATTCAAATTCGACATGCTGAAAGCCTATTATAAATAATAAAAAATAATAAAAAAAGTGAGTAACCATGAAGTAGATATGTTTGTTGAACCAAGGGTATATAAAACACATGCTTGTATATTAAGTGATTAACATGTTGCGCACCATGTTCACATTTGGTTGTGAGTGAGTGGCTGTAGAGTTTGCCTTTAACATTTCTGTATGACCAGTGAATGTACACACATTTTAGTTATTTATATATTTTAACCCTATGCTATGCACACAATGTTGATTCCATGAAGCTAGTCACATTGTCCTGCAATACATTGTTATCTCTGCTGCTCGTTCTGCCTCAGCTGTCATTAACCATTATTCTTCTTCATAAAAAAACCTCTAAATCTCAAAACCAATGATTCTTTGGACTGAGTGTCTGGCCAATTAGACATTAATAGGCAGTATTTGATGGTTGCAGACATGAAGCAAAAAATGTCATGTCAATTCGTTGACCTTTGGACTGTGTGAGCTTGTTTCCTCTTCAGCATGGTTTGCTTGGCCCCACCTAATATTTTTTATTTTAACAAACGCTTTGTTTACCCTTCGTTGAATGAATGTTGGAAACCTCATTGGTAAAAACAAATGCCCATAGCTGTGCCTACAAATGGCCTCTGGGATGTGTATGGGTTTTAGATTTTCACCTCCCAAAAGGTTTTATGGGAAAATGAGAAAATTAACATCTATTGCCTGTGCACAACTGTGGGATGAGCAGCTAAACTACTAGGACTATATTAAAGCAAACCAAAATAACAAAAAACTGTTTTTGACTTTTTCACCCTAGAATATTACAGTATAGTTAATAAAAAAATTAGATGAACATATTCCAAGGCGATATTGAAATCAAGTAAAATTCAAATTCTGTACTGTGGAAATTCAGAGCAGAAATCATTTTTTGTTGTAATTTTCCATAAAACTTGTGATGTTAAGGGTATGGTATTTGAAACCGTATACAGTAGCTAAGCCATTTTCACAGGCCTTTTCTCTCATCTCATTTTAATCTGCTGAATATGCCTCCGTGTGACTCATTTTTTCCAGAACAATTGAAATGCCTTGTTTATACCAGTTTTGTTTTCCTATCCAACCTCGTGATTGTGTCCACAGCATGTCTGTAGCACTGAACTCCACTCACTTTGAGGAAGGGTTATAAATTACTGGAATTTAATGAACTTAGCAATGCAGTACAAATTAATTTTAGCACGTGACTACTACTAAAAAAAAAACCCTCACTGCAGAGCTTAAGAGGAATAAGAAATACTGGGTGACAGCTTGCATTCCAAATTCCGTTTTGCTTGATTCGAAAAATGACCTAATCTCTGAAGGCATATTTAGCACATGGGGGGGGGGGTTATTTATTTATTTTATGCGCGCTATCGCATCAATGGTGCAGATTGTGTTTCCAGTGCCATTTTGTAAAGTCACTCTATACTTTCCTCATCTCCAGCAATCGTTTGAGCGATTTATTTAAACAAAATGGGGTTGTCAGTGGCTGCGGCCCTTCTTTGAGGCCACGTGCGGAGCTTTCAGTATTAATGTCAGGGGTTGTTTTCAGGTCTTCTCTCGATTGCCTTTGGACAGGAGGGCCGTGATTGGCTTTGTTCAATCTTTCTGGCAGTCGACACATTCTGACATCTGTTCCCTTCTAACCATTTTAACTAATCTCGATTAGAGGGTCTACTCAGCTGTGACACTAGTAGATTTTAACACAGGGCTCAGGCAGCAATGGTAAGAAGCAAAAAAAAAAAAAGGGAATGTGACAATACTGTAGCAACACTTCCGTCTGAGAGCTCGACGAATAGAAAGATCAATTTATATATTATTAGGCGTCTTTAACAAGGCGACGCTTGCATGGCTGAGCGACAAAAATGGTTGATTTGCTTATGCATTCAGTGCTGATTGTGCCAGCGTTACAAATCTTGTTGCATTGCTAATTTATATTGTGAGAGCCTGAAACGTTGGCACAGGATACGGTATATATCTCAGACATGAGGAATCTGAAGCAGGAGTGATACCAAGCGAAATGGACATATGAAGACTCTCGTTCAGCTATTCCTCTTACGTGAAAAGTATAGTTTGAATGTTCATGCTATTTAAAATAAATAAAACATTTAGGGGAAAGGGGTCGATCTTCAGGAAGCCTTTTCAAATAATATTCTATTGAAACTAGAGGAATGAAAATGGCACATCCAGATTTTCTTCTCATCTAGATTTCTGAGACTTCAAATGGATCTTTGCAGACTATGACTATGATTTTATTGTCCCTTTCTAACCCTGCAAACAGGTGCTGGCCATATTTTAATACCTAAGTGAGAGTATTAGAGAGCCTTTATTAGTTACGGGGCAGTTTGCTAGAATGCCACGCCCTGTTACTTCTCATGTTCTTTTTTGACCGTAATGAACATCTCCCCCCCCCCCCCCCCCCCCGCGCTCACCGGACCACCAGTCTCAAGTAGCGTGCTGTAAGGAAAAGGGAATTTATGAGCCACAGCAGGAGTTGTAAGAGGAGGGAGAGCTCGGCGATGAAAGAGCCAGGTTTAGTGCTTTCACACTGGAGCTGGTAATCTGTAAAATAGAGATCGGAGATTAACATCAGGCCGATTGCTTTTCTTTAAAATATGTCAAGTGGGAAGACTTACGATTGTTAGAAGGTTGGAGGTAAGTGAACAAAATAATGTCGGATTACTTGGTACAGTGAGGCGAACAACGCAATAAGGTGCATTTGAGTTATATAACTGCCACAGGGGGGAAAAAAATAACTCATTACATTTATTGATAAAAAATTATTTAATCGCACATGATATAATGGATGCTCATACAGAAAACGTGTATCTGGCCAAAGGGAGACCTTCTCAGCCAGGCATGGGCCAGCGAATTTACATAACTGACAGGATGACACCACATGTCTATCTATATATGTGTACACTGCATATAGTCTGGTGTAATCACCCTTTGAGATCCTGACATACATCGAATGCAGACAGCAAAGGGAAACATGTTGTAATGTTTCCTTTCTGAAAAATGACAGTAATATCAGACGCCAAAGTAGACCCAACTATTTTAGAGCGGAGCTTAGCAGGGCCGTCGGGTGACACGCTCCGTCATCATTACACAGATTCGATCTGAACTCTGCCGAAGTTTCCAATATTCTAATGGATCGTACCTCCGGACGACTGTGTTGGAAGTCCTGCGGATGAGAGCTGGAGTAATCTACAGGGCCGCGGCGCGCGCCTCTCCAATCTCTTAAAGAAGAAGTAGAGCAAAGGGGAAACGGTGGGGCAGTCGAAAAGACATCAGCAATGAAGGATTTTTTTTTACCCTCACAAAGCCCAGTTCGCTACATAAATCATATTACTCCGTTTTGCCGTATTGTGCCGGGGACAGTGCGTTTCTGTTCTCTTTCGAGAACTTAAAAAAAGAAGTCTCTGCCACTCGAATGCCGCGCTTCAGAATCAGAATTAGAGGAGCACGGGGGCAATCATAGAAGAGATGCATTATTAATCAAAGGTATACATTTTTAAAAAAATCTACCAAGCATGTTAAACATTGCTTTTCTCAATTATTGAAATTCAACACTTGCAGCAAAAAGGCATTACTTCAGAAGAGAAGGAAAATATGTTAAATATATATATATAAAAATTGTGACGACTAATAACTTTCAACAATGTCAGAAGACGCCTTTTCATTTGCAGGAGGTCTACTGTACAGTACATCACATCCAGGGTATTCTTAGTGCATTCTCAAGCTTGGGACAAAAGGGTTTGAATGAGGGAGAAGCTGAAAATAAAGACCAAACCATTAATAATAGTTCAACTAAAAAGTTGGGACTGAATATATTTTCCCCTTGCTGATTGCTATCTATGGGGGTAGGATGAACACCGATCTTGGAGGAGGACAGTTTTGTTCTGTTCTACTGAGCAATTCTGCTTTAAAACAACAAATTATTCCGCAGACCATTTGATGCGATAATCAGCCAGGCTAAAAAGTGATTACAATATATCAGCATACCTCTTTTCAGCTATGCAGCTGCTTGGAAAATATGAGTCTCCCTAAATAATATCAGGCGAGCCGGGCTTTGCGTGCGAGCGGTGTGCTCATGTATTTATTTATTTTATTTTTCCTTCTTTCCATTGTGGGCTTTAGGGAAATGTCTTTTTTTAGGCATGTGTGCATCCATACCTCCAAATGTTGCACGTTAATCATTTAGTTATTAAGGCTTTGATGGGGGAAAGAAAAACAGGATACAAATCAACTCTTTATTTATCAGTCAACTGCTTTGTTTTTCCTGTTTGTCTTTTCAAAAAGAAAGTTAGGATTGTGTCCTTGACCGTAGTCTGCTACATGTCTTTCGGAATAACACAGACCGTCCTGTTACCTCCCAATGTATCTCACTGTTTCAATATATTCGGGTTTTGATTTTGTTCCTCCCTTAAACCATTCTTACAGACTATGGGTTTGTTGTTGACTTGGAGTGAGAGACTGGATCGTTGAGTTGGGCACACTCCAGCCAGCAGTGGCCTCAGAATAGCTCTCTGAAATGATTATGAAGGCTGGTACCCTTACACCAAATGACGTGGATAACGCAAGATATACACTCTTGCTTTTCCAAGTTAATATTATAAAGGTCCAGTTCTAAAAAAGAGGAGGAGAAAAACGCAGGAAAAATTAGATTACTATTGGTAAGATAAATCCATTCCTGGCTGGCCCAGTTTAAATTACATTGTGTTCTCCTTTCCATTTGCATTTTGCACATAAAGCTTTTTCCCCGCTAGTTTTAAGTTATATTATTAGCGTACGAGCAGATCTCAAGAGGGTTTCTTTTTTCAATGAAATTCTTGACTCCCAATGTATTAGCCTTTTATAATTGCTGAATGAGGTAAGGCCATTCTGTAGACTTAAATGTGTTTCAGAATATGTCTTTTGCAACTCTCAACAAGGTTGTGGCGATCAGGGAAGGCCAGTGGTGTGGAACCAGTCGGAGCACAGCAGATGAAGCAATGATTGGATAAAACTGCGCACATTTCAGCTTTGTCAATAAATATTAATCTATAAAATGGCAACGATCTTAGCAACTGTGCAGACAAAGGGCTATCGCCAGTTATCCAAGACACAGTACATCACAAATGCTGTCAAGGCCAAGTGTTGAAACTGCCCATTGCGCCTTTCCAATGATAATTGGCAAAAATGGTCAGTGGCCAAACTTTTTAAAGTGGTTGAGCTTGCAAATCATTGATGACAGAATGTGACAAGGCACTCGGAACAGAATGTCTCTCAGCCTTTTAAAAGAAAAGAGCGCACACATATATTTATCCAAGATTTTTGTATGACTCAAATGGATTTATGTCTCATTTTTGTAGAAGATGGTGAAAACAAAGTCAAGAAAATTTGAAAATGAATCAATCTTGGTGTTAAAATAACACTTTCCAGCACCTCAACTAGAGTCTGTTTACAAGCTGTATTGTTTAACATTTTATGACTATAGTTATGTTTTGGCCCAAAAGAAAGAAAAAAAACTTTATAGATTCTTAATTTTTTGTATTATTTAAGATCTTTTTTTGGGCTTCTAATTAGTGAGAAGTACTTTTTCGTTTATAGTACTTTCCAAAAAAAAAAAAGAAAAGTAAAAAATTTCATTCTTTGTGTGTGATTAGTGTGTATGTTTCATAGAGGCCACTCATGCAGTTGCACTTCACTGCTCTTTACCATTATTAATCTGTCCTGAATCATGGGGTCTTGGTTTCAAATAACAGCGAAAGGACACTACAGTACTATATGACATTGCCTGGGGTACCCCAATAAAAGCTGAGTGTTTCTGTACCTCTGTGGCTCTATATTTTCAGGACAACAAAAGATACCATTTCATAAACCCCCTCCATAAATGATGCAAAGTTAATGAAGAGGTAACCTAATGATGTAATGAATATTGTTGTGCAAGGTCAAGTGGAACTGGTGGGGGGGCTATATAAAGAGATGGAACAGATATTTGTGTGTGTGTGTGCATGTGTGTGTGTGTGTGTGTTCAGATTTGATGCTGAATGTTGGGGGCCCCGTGGGGGGGGGGGGGACTGGGTCTGGTGTTGAACAAGTGATTAAAAATTGAGAGGGTTTGAATGACACCGGTGAGAGTGCACTGGAGCCAGGTTCAATCGATAGTGCTCTAGTGCGTGGGCTCGGTGTCAGAGCGCTGCTAGTGCAGCACGCAACCCGCAGCTCTGCGGAGGAGGCCGTCTTGGAAACGGCGTCCTAGGTGGGTCCACTCAGAAAAGCCACAGTGGCACCTTCCACTCGCCGTCTACAGGGACAACGACCGTGGCTTTCTGTGCTCGTCGTTTTACTTCCTGGCTGTGTATTCACAGAGCCAGTAAGAGTATACATTCATTACATTGCACAGTTGCACTGTGGGAAATGAATGCTTTTTGACTTGCTCTCAAGGCATTTGGCTGCCATAGGGATAGCTGCTTGCAGCACACAGAACGTTGTGGACAGTAAAAATGCTGACAATGGCAACGGTGAATTAAGTGAAAAGGTGCGACAGGCAGGAGTAGGAACGTCAGCTCGATGGACGGCTTTGCGGGTTGTGCGGATTGAAGCATCGGCGATATGAATCCATGCAGCGGTTCCTGTTTCAGTGCGAGTGACTCCGGTGGGATAGCGCTTACTCAGCACCAGCCAGGTGTTCCCTTCGATCTGTTTTCCCCGGTCAAATTAAAACAGCACCGTTCCTGATGCATGCTTCGCCTCTATCCGTTTACGTCGTCAAGGAGACTGTCCGCAAACACGCCTGCAGGCCGCCACACAGGGCCAGGATACAATGCCTTTCGGGGGACTGGTTGGTCCTGACTATTGGGTCGTCTCGTACATTAACCTCGGGCAGAAGCGAAGGCTACATAGGGGTGGGTATTGGACAGAAGGGAAGGCTACATAGGGGTGGGACTTGGACAGAAGCGAAGGCTACATAGGGGTGGGTCTTGGACAGAAGTGAAGGCTACATAGGGGTGGGACTTGGACAGAAGCGAAGGCTACATAGGGGTGGGTCTTGGACAGAAGCGAAGGCTACATAGGGGTGGGTCTTGGACAGAAGGGAAGGCTACATAGGGGTAGGACTTGGACAGAAGCGAAGGCTACATAGTGGTGGGTCTTGGACAGAAGCGAAGGCTACATAGGGGTGGGACTTGGACAGCAGCGAAGGCTACATAGGGGTGGGTCTTGGACAGAAGCGAAGGCTACATAGGGGTATGACTTGGACAGAAGCGAAGGCTACATAGGGGTGGGTCTTGGACAGAAGCGAAGGCTACATAGGCGTGGGTCTTGGACAGAAGCGAAGGCTACATAGGGGTGGGTCTTGGACAGAAGCGAAGGCTACATAGGGGTGAGTCTTGGACAGAAGCGAAGGCTACATAGGGGTGGGACTTGGACAGAAGCGAAGGCTACATAGGGGTGAGTCTTGGACAGAAGCGAAGGCTACATAGGGGTGGGTCTTGGACAGAAGCGAAGGCTACATAGGGGTGGGACTTGGACAGAAGCGAAGGCTACATAGGGGTGGGTCTTGGACAGAAGCGAAGGCTACATAGGGGTGGGTCTTGGACAGAAGCGAAGGCTACATAGGGGTGGGTCTTGGACAGAAGCGAAGGCTACATAGGGGTGGGTCTTGGACAGAAGCGAAGGCTACATAGGGGTGGGTCTTGGACAGAAGCGAAGGCTACATAGGGGTGAGTCTTGGACAGAAGCGAAGGCTACATAGGGGTGGGTCTTGGACAGAAGCGAAGGCTACATAGGGGTGGGACTTGGACAGAAGTGAAGGCTACATAGGGGTGGGACTTGGACAGAAGGAGGAGGACATGAAGGGATTGCATGGGGTTTAGGAAGGCAGACGAGAGAGAGAGGGATGTGATGTCAGGGCAAGGGTGGGGCCAGTGAACTCTGGCCGGGTGAGAAAATTTGGGACATGGCCCTCTCTCTAATGGGTAGACACATTCTGACTAGAGACTCATGGGAACAACTGCCCCAAAGCTCTTGGGAATCTGAGTCTGGGTGGTCAGAGACACAGCACTACTCTGTGAAGGAAAAGATAAGTTAAGAGACGAGACAGAGGGGAGGAGGAAGTAGGTATAATATGTTGTTGCTGCAAGGCAGGAAATCCATGTTCATGACACAACTCACTGTTGTGTTACAGCTCAAAATGTGTGGCTTGAAAGGAGAGAGTACACATCTGTGCACAAAATGCGTTTTTTGTTTAACAGAGAAATAGTTTTTAAAAAATATATATTCTTACTCGTATTCTTATTAATTCTCCAGCCGTTGAATGGAAGCGGTGTATCTGTCCATATCAGTCACAGAGGACTCTCTTTCACTGTCCCTGGCTCCATTCCTCTCTTTAGCATGCTATGGTTCAGTGCACTGGCACAGCACTGAACAAAAGTCGAGGAAAGCTGTTAAAAATAAGGAAGCTTGCTTTTTGTGTTTTGCGTCATTTTAAAATAGCATTTTTGTTTTAACACTGAAGACAATGGGGATGGTATTTATGACATAAACAGTCGGGACCATGCCGAGTGTTTCAGGTGAGGAAATCGTTTGCTAAGGTAGCGGCATTACTGCGATGTCCACTGTGCTACGGTTGTAGCCTACAGAGAGGGATGCAATGGAAAGAGCAGGAGGGTGTGAAAGTACAGAAACGTGAGAGGGGGGATATTTTTTAAGTGAAATCATTTCCTTTTCTTAATCAAAAGATGACAGGCCTGGCTTTGGAGCTCCCATCTGCGCAACGCCAAACTGCTCTCTTGTTAGCAGTGCAGAGCAACTGAATGATACTATTTTTCAGCTTTATCAGCTGAAATAGGTTTTCTCAGGTCTGAACGGGTGTGCTCCCGGACTGAGGAAAGGGTGTCAGAAATTCTCTCAACAGGGCGATGAAAATAACTCATGCCGAGTGCATATTGCATGCGGATGGGTATTTATGTAAAGCAAAGGCTAACATCACTGCTATAAAAGAGACATTGCTCAAATAGCATGTAGTGGATCATTTGGTAATTTAAGAACCTCTGATTCATACACCACATAATGCACCTTGGCATAAGAGTAATCATTTAAAGGGATTTAACAACAGACCAGTAAAGAAAAGGTTAATCCTCGTGATCTTTTCATGTTTTATAAGAAAAAAAATAGGATTAGGGAATGGAAATAGTCATATTATGGTTTTGACTTCCTTATGAAAGGTAAAAATATATTTTTTTCCCCAAAAAATATTATTCACACCTGCCCCCCCTCCCACACACACACACACACACACACACACACATGAATGAAAATAAACTGAAACCCAGAACATGTTTTGGGAGTGAATATTTGATACAATTGAAGATAGATTGCATAGATTTAAGATTGGAGAAATCTGACAGAATGTCTTAAATATGTTACTAGCCCTTACTGCTGTTAAAATCTTCTACAGTCAATTGATGTTCCTCTGTTGGAGATTGTGCCAATGAGAATCTTTCTTATCTCAGTTCCTTTCCCAGATATTACAAATAGAATATTACCCCACTGGGAAAATCCTGTGACACTTGTGGTACAGAATGTATGCCAGGTGTGGGCCAGAACAGGATTTTCTCCTTTTTAACAAATGCTCCCTCCATGTGACAGTGGTATGCCTTCTCTCCGTTCCAAGTCAAGCCTGTGACTGAAACCTTGTAAGAGTCACATGGTACATCATCCAATCACAACTGGCATAGCGTCCTCCATCCACATTGTAGATCACCTGCAGCCTGATCAGTACCCAGACACTGTGAAGCTAGTGCTTGAGCTCCCTCAACATCTACGCGTACACTCTTGCACATTGTGACTGACAGATTCCAATAGACCTTTGCGCTACTTTTCTGTGAGGGTCACCTAATGGTCCTCTGTTTAATGGGACAGTAAAACGCTAATGTAATTTATAAAGCGTTGAAGTTTACAGGCTGCTGCTGCGGCAGCTTCGCGGCCAGAGCGATGAGATGTAAACATTTTGTCTTCATCTCACTTAACTTGTTTTAGATTCTGTAACACGTCGCCGAAAACAAAATGGGTGGAACAAAAGCGGGGGGCCCTCGCATCGAAATGAAACAGATCGACTCAGTCTAGCACAAATTGTTTAGTCCCCATGTTATAAATCATATGTAAGAAAGCTGCAGTTTTTTTTTTTTTTTTTTTTTTCCAAAGCAGGTTTAGTACTGGATTCTGTAAACATGTCTTTAGCAGACCTCGGGGTGGGGGGGCATGGAGAGTCGGGGTGGGGGGTTGGATTCATCCAAAATGTGCCGTAATCAAAAACAATAACTGCTCGCAGTGTAAACTTTTCAGAATGTCCTAAAGAGGTATGAAATAATAATCTGTGTGTGGGCCGCCAATGCTGAGAACGCAAACATTTCACAATAAAGTTGTTTAAATAAAGACCTTGGCTTAGACGGCTGAAAGATAGGACATGCTGTGTTAATTACGCACACTCGTATAAATAAACCTCTGCTATAAGATATTGCTTTCTATACAGCAGGATTGAACCTATAAAATGGCAGCGAGGTGTGCACCTCAGATGTTGGGAGAGGATGTTTTGTTTGAAGAAAAAACAAAATGGGCCAGGGGAAAAAGACTATACCATCAACAAAGGGCTCAGTGTTTACTCTGAATTTAAAGACTTTCAAAACTCTCGCTATTGTGCTGCATTGCAGACAGAAAATAGCTTAGTTAAGCACCCGATTTATTATTCTTATAGTGTGTGAAAAGTAATACGTTCGAAAGTGCAGTAAATCATAGTGGTAGAAGTTGAGACGGTTTCTTATATGTAGAGTAACGGTGATACGTTACATCAGAGCAAACCGGAGGGTGGGGTGGGGGGGTAGATTATTTTTCCTAGAGCACAGATCCACGTTTTTTAGTACTGGGTGGCCCATTTAATTTCGCCCTGTTAACATAAGAATAGGGGTTAGCTGGTTTAAATTATTCCGTGCCTCTGCTGGTGCATAGCAGGGGCTGTTGTTATCCACTTATAACATCAGTGGCTCTCTCTCCCTCCCCAGCCTTCCTCCTGCACTGAGGAATGCGGACGGCAGCCCATCCAGCTCCATTACCCAAGTTATTAAACACCCAGAGACCCGGTACAACTCCATCGGCCGCCTGCGTGTGGGCAACGCTCACGCTCAACGCGCGAGCGGGGAGAAAAAAAATAAAATAAGGGCCTCTCATTCCTCACGGAGCCCCCCAAAAACACGCTCGCTGAATACGGGAACGCCATCGAAAGTTAATCACATTACACCCACAGCTCTAACCTTTGTTTCTGATTAACATTAACTTACCTTAAAATTGACTCGCGTAGGATGCATGAAATAACTGTGTTTGGCAATTTTAAGGTCACGGGAGGAATTCGGTTATGAATACATGTTTAGATACATTTTTTTTTTCCTGGAATGAAGAGTATTGCTGGATAAAGTGTGCTTAAAGACATCTGGATGGGATGAAATGCCATTTGTCTAAACAAAAAAAAAAGAAATAGATAAATCCCACAAGCCCCCACAGCATGCAGCGGGTTTACTATGTGTACAATGTTTGCAAACGTGGTATATTAAGGATGATCTAATTGCTGTAGCACAAAGAGTTTCCAAAGACCTCCTTCAAAATGAAATTATTTTCTTGCAGTTCCGTTATTTTTCTCGCAAACCTTAATACCATCAGAAACATAGTGCGACTCTTAAGACAGAATGGATGCATCTGTAGAACGTATAGGTATTTCCTGTATTGGGATAAAATATAAACCCAAGCAAGGATATTCACTCACTGCGAATATAGGATATTTGTCTTGTCGTTTATAAGATTACTTGATTTGATATGAAAAATGATAAAACCGTAACCAGTATATAATTAAATTCTCCATTGAATTTTGATTTTACTTTTATCCTCAGGATGATTGCAAACATACTGATAAAACACAGAGTGGTATTTGATGTTAGAAATGAATCACTATTGTTTAGTCATAGCTGTTACCAGAGAAACACAAAAGCTTAGTATATGTGATAAAAAGCAAATAATAATCATTAATTCCCTGTGTGTATCCAACGGCGCATACCTATAAAAAATAGTTTCGTATTTTTGATTTCCATTCAAAATGGTGTCAGAATCGATTTTTTTCCAACCCTCTATTTTCGTATACTGTGGTGTGTCTTGCAAACGAGAGGATGGCAAACACAGGGTGCTCTGAGTAAATATGTAAATAATAAATCATCTAAATGTAAAACACTGCAAGTTTCATTCTTGTATGTTAATTAGTGTTTGTAATCAATTGTCGATGTTACAGTGTGAGAAACGGATGAAGGATGGCTCCTAGAAGAGGGTTGGGAGGGAGAGAGAAAAGAGAGGGAGGCAGGAAGGGAGAAAGAGAGCTAGAGAGAGAGACACCTATAGATTTATCTGCTCCTTAATTCTATTTAAACAAATAGTCTTCAAGCTTGCGAATGCTGTGTAGGGACATGCCTGGAATAATAAGCATCATGAAATCTAATCAGATTTATAAGAGGAATTGATTGTTGTGTGGCAGGAGAAGAAGGAAAGGGGTTGACAATAAGCTGAAATTTAAGTGTTAATTTTTATGCTAATCCGCTGGCATCTCCATGTGATGCAATTTGGTTTCTGCGCAGCAAATATAAAATTGTCCTGCTCGCAGAGAAAATGTCAGCTTGCCAGAGCCTGAAAGCTTGTAATTTATTAGGTATGTTTCTATTAGTATGTGTCACAGTTGTTAGCGAGCTGTGCACACACAATGGTCCTCCATGGCTGTGCCTGCCTCTGTCAGACCTAAAATGTTTCAGCTCAGTGGCTAGAACACGGGGGCATTAATACATTATCATATATCGGGGTGGTCCTTGCCCTCTGGACAAAAGGCTATTTAATACAATTTAATGACATTCCCCCAGAAGAAGAGGAAGGGGGAAATAAAAGCACCCAGATTGAAATAGCATCTGTGTGTCTCATGATTCACTCATGCAAACATTTTCGGCGTTTAAGACGTATGGCATTTCTACCACACAGAGGGGCACGGGAGGGAAAAAAAGGAATGAAAAGGGAAGGAAAAGGAGGAGAAGAAAGAAAGGAATAAATACAGTTTTTTTCTCTAAAACGCTCGGCACAATGCAGCGTTCTCCAGATGCTATTAAGTGATCGATTTACACAGCCACATGATGATGTCATCGATAATGAGGCGAACGCAGCTGATGACAGGAGTGACGGCGACGGCGACCTCTTTCGGGCTCCTTCCGAGCCCTGACAACACCCCTGTCAAGTGCCACTCTCGCACCAGACACTTCCTCTCCTCTCTCCCTCTTTCTGTCTTGTTCTCTCTCTCTCTCTCTCGCTCCCTCTCCCTCTCCCTCTCTCCCTCTCTCTCTCTCTCTCTCTCTGTCTCTCTCTATTTCATTCTGGCTCTTAGTTTTTTTTGTTTGTGTTGTTGTGTATGTCTGTATCTGGAAGCACAACTACTGTGCACCAGTGTACTAACAGAGTTAAAGGTTTGGATGCAATTCACATATAGGTCAATTAAATGCACCAACATCTGCTCTTCCCTAACCATTTGCATATAGTATTCATATGTTAATGATGTCCCTTGTTTTTGTGTTTTTTTTTTCCCCATTTCCTCCCCTCCTCCCAAACTCGCTGTAAAAAAAGAAAGACACAAAATTGCGCATTCATAGTACTAGTTGTGGTTACTAGGGCCTGAACCCATCCTACTGTATGTTAATTTCTTGTATCTAGTATCTATGGCTGTTCTCTCAGAATGGAAAACCGTGGGTTACTTTAGAGTTGCCATGAAGCATATATCTGTTTGGAGTTTTAGTTGCATTTTCTATTTGCATTTTACATTTTCTGGGTTAAGAGACATATGCAAGTGAATTATATGCAAAGTAGCTGCTTGGACATATTGGAACATACATAGTACATGGCCTTTCAAACACAGATAATGTTGTATGTGGTGTGTACCACCAGAGCCCTTTCTTTTGTTTTTATGTGATAGAATAAATCCAGGTGCCTTTTTAAAGAGAGGTATGTCAAAAGCAAAGCATTTGTGCATTACTATGCCTCTGATTTCTACAAGAATCCTTGTACTGTTGTGGGAAAGCTTCCCTTTCTAAAGCAGCTTAAAGCCTTATAAATCAATAATGACACAGATGGACCAGTGATAATCTATTTAGAATGCCTGATAGCAAATATTGTTGTACAGATGATTAGAGATGGAGCAATTTTAGCTCTCCTCTTTATATATCCTCTGCCTCTTTTTCCGCTCGTCCGCCGTGAAGGCTGAACAAAAGAAAACATCTTAAATATGTGACAGCGCGCAGCGGCGGTGTTAGGAGGGCGCCGCCTGAGTTAATGCGCGACTCCGGTGTCGACCGGTCCGCCGACGGGAACGAAAGGGCCGTACGAGAGCGGCCGCGTCTGCCAATATAGCAATAAGAGCCCGTGTTTCTATAACAAAAAAAAGGAGCTCTTAATGGAATTGTGACTGGAGGTGTAAATAGCACCGAAGGCCCCGCGTCTTCTGTCTGCTGGACGAGGCTGATTTAGTGCGAGGAGAAGTGAGAGAATAAAGTGGGGCCTGTCAGTTGTGGCAGCTGCTTGGAATCCTGATAAATATAAGCCCTTATTGATCGGGTGAAAATGAAAGATCCCACAGTGCGCTGCAGTATTTAGCTTCTTGTCTGCGGCGCGTCACCGGTGGCCTTGCTTCGGGGGGGATAGATTTTCATCCCGCTGCATGGCGGGAGTCTGATTTCATCTTTAACCTTTTCAGTTGAATTTCCTTGACCTCTGCGTATTGCTGCAATTCAGTGAATTTGTTACATTTCACTTGACATCATCTCTCTGCTCCCCCCCTCCCTCCCTCCCTCCCTCCCTCCCTCCCTCTCTCTCTCTCTCTCTCTCTCTCTCTCTCTCTCTCTCTCTCTCTGGCTCTCTCTCTCTGGCTCCCTTTCTTTTCGTAACAGGGAATCTGGGACGTCCCCTCAGCCACCCCTTGGTGCCATCCCACACTCGGCTGCCATTGTTGCCCGGGCGCGGTAACCTGTCTCTTTACCCTGACTGGCCTCACACAAGCATGCAGTTGGTGTGTTAAGGTAAGAAGGGTCAGCGGATTAGCGGCCCCTGCGCTCCGGCTGACCGTGACCTCAGCGCCGATCCCTTCTCCCTTACGTTGCAGTGATTTTTGAGTACATTTGCATATTCGCACGGCGTGTTCCTCCCCATAAACAATCCGAAAGTCTGAAGTCGGGAGCTTAAGGACTGCAGAAATATCCGCATCTTAATTCAAAGTCATAGCCGTGACCCGTTATGTGTTCTGCCAAAAAAAGCCTTTCGTATTTTTAAACTGCTGTAAAAGTGTAAACCGCTACCGCAAACAAACAAACAAACAAACATACAAAAATACAAAGAAAAGGAAGATAGGCTATGAGAAAAGAGTAGATGATATGTAGATAATACAGATCTGTGCCTTAAGAACATTACTCCTCATACTTATGGATAGATGATAAATTCCCAATGAGGGAGACTGCAACAGCTGTTGGCAGACAGGGTGGATATGAGAATAGCAGCATAGGATGAGCGGACATTAAAAATTAATACGCTATTTAGCCTAGGTGTATTTTAGGTATTTGACATTTTCATGTCCGGGACATACTGAATTTATTCATAGCACAAAAAAAGGAAATCTGTGGAAGGGAGGTTTTAAGTGTAGGCTGTTCATTTTTAGTGGATCCCCCTCCTATAGCTGTGGAACATGTTGAGCTTTACAGACATTGGCAGAGAAATAAAGCTCATTAAATGTTGAGCAACAATTAGCACACGGCACAATGGAAATGATTTGCCTCTTAAACCCTGAGTATTTTTACTATTTTATTTTACATAATTGTGACTAATAATAATAATAATAATAATAATAATAATAATAATAATAATGTCATTGAGAATATGAAATATGAAATCCCAGGCCCAGACAGTGAAAGTGGTAATCCCTTGCTTCAATGTGATTAATTACTAATGCTGCCTTAGAACATCTCCATATCCTTCACAATCTAATCGCACTGAAATCTTAGACCTGTCCTGCAGGACAGGGGCTCTCTCGCAGCACACTGCAGCACCCAGGGATATCTCACCCAACAGTCTGCTGCTCTCTGACCAATTCATTTTCCCCTTTCGTCTCTCTCTCTCTCTCTCTCTCTCTCCCTCTCTCTCTCTCTCTCTCTCTCTCTCCCTCTCTCTCTATCTATATCTATCTCTATCTCTCTCTCCTTTTCCCCCTCTCCTTCTCCCTCTCCCCATGTAACAATATGTTATTGTACCCTTGGGAGAATGTTGTAATATCCCAAGGGATTGTTTAGCATTTTTAACCCAACAGTACTCTTGTCAAAACTCGGATTATAAGAAACTAAAAAGGCTTACATTTAAAACTTGATCCAGTTTCCTTTGTTTCAAAGTTGGCATTATTACAGAATCACACAAAATATCAAAACGAAGATAGTTCTCCAAAGGACTGCAGGGAAAATGGCAATCAAATGAACCTCACAAAAGAACCTCACTTTCAAAGTGTCTTAAGTGGATACTAGCATTTTAAATAGTAAAAAAAAAAAAAAAAAAACTCACAATGGGTAAGTATAACCTACCAATGAAATATTTTTGTATGTGTGAGATAACCTTTTACATAAACCTGAATAGTTGATGTTGAGTGGTAACATAATGGTAAAAGAGTGAACACACATTCATATTAAAGCATGTTTTTGAGAGATTTTGCTGATATAAGTAGCCATACACATAATGCATATACAGTAAAACATATATGCTGTGTGTTTGATTTTGTGTAAAAAGTATTGCTTACCATTTTAAACTGTATGGTTCAAAATGCTATCTCAAAATGAGGTGTGTCAGATCTTGCCTATGGCTTGATTATAGTATTTTTTCAGTATTTCATGTAAGAAGCCATGCATTTTGTGTTGGAAATGATGTTTGCGCACACACCAAAGTGTAAGAATAGTCTATGGAATGCAGTGCGTGTTCAAGAGTGCGTCCATATTAAGTAAACACCAGGTGTTTAAACTCTCCAATACAATATTTTTACATATATAAATAGTCTTCATCCTTGATGCAGCTGGGGATTTATCAGGACGGTTTCCGCGGTTGGGAGGGGCTTTGGTGTCAAAACGAATGTGCCTTTAAGACCATATCTGCGGAGATTAACGTCTCTTCCTATCATTCAAATCAAACTCGCTCTCTTTGAAAACATATTGTAAATATCCCCCGTCGTCAGTGGCAGCAATCTGAGAGGCTTGCCTGTGTCTCAGAGGGAACCCGAAAGCCCTTGACAGATAGCAGGCCTTATGGAGTCCTATCAAAACCACGCACGTCTGCATTTGAAAAAGGCACCACCAAGGGGTGGGGGGTGGGGGGGGGGTGCAGGGGGGGTGCAGGGAGACTGGGGCTCTACCCGCAGTCACATCATCTCCTCATGATTGTGAGAATAATTGATATATGGGTATAGGCATCTTGTCCCTTTATATGTTAAGGTCGACTTATCTCCACTTCTCCCCTCGTTTTTTTCCCTTTCCATTATATTCCCGAGATATTAACGGTGAGGTTCCGGCGAAAGAAATGTGCTTTATTCCGACGCCTAACCCTGGCTGTTATCAAAGTAACTTCCAGCTTATTAGCGACAAAGGACTTTTATCCTTTGTGCTGGCCTGTACGCCGGAGCTTCCTGAATTAAACTGCTGGTTTCCTGTTCTTTATATGCATGACCACATCTGGGTAGCTTGCTCACAGCCCTGCTGCTTAATAACAATCACCTTCCCTTTCAGTCTCCCCTGATTGTTTCTAATTCACTCTGACAGATAGTGCCTGACAACTCGCCTGCGCCTCCCTCCCTCCGTGACCCTAACTCACTCACCGCACTTATATAGGCTGTCATTTTTAATATTTGATTTCGTTTTTAAGTTATGTGTTTTACCCAGATGATGAAATCAGTGTTTAACCGAACACAAAATGGATCTCTCCCGCGTCGGCTGCATCCAAAACCGGGGGCCGAGCGAACGGGGGGGGGGGGGGGGGCGTCGATGGTGGATGGGGGTGGGGGGACGTCGAAAGCACGATCCTGCTCTTCCTCTTCCTCATGCATTATTCTTCGCTTTATTTGTTTTCATATTTATTTTTTATTTTAACGGCGGCTTTCAGGAGGAGCTTTTGTTTTATGTAGGTGGGGGCGACGTAATGTGGCGCAGGACATCTCGATGGCGTCGAAGCATCCCGGATTCACACAAACAAACAAGCGCGCATACACACGTGCGCACGCACACACACACACACACACACACACACTCATGCACGCAAGCACGTACGCACATACACATGCAAGCTTTCACACGGACACATTTAGGCACGCGCACACTTACGGTCTTCAAATGCACGCACAAGCATGTGAGCATGTTACACACACACACACACACGGTAGTGAGTCTAGATTTCTTTTTGGGCTCAAATTAACTTTTTTTTTATCTAAAAATGAGTAACAGATCAGAGTAGCAGATAATGTTGCTCTCCCTAAGGTTGGATAAGAGACCTTATACAACAAGGTCATGATGCGTACCGTACTTGATTTGGGCCTTGTGTCAAGGATTTGATAGAACACCAGCCTTAGGCTTCAATGTTATTTTCTATTGACATGCTCTCATCTGATAACCATAAAAAGCAGCCATATAGCATATGAATATTATTAAGGCCGATTGATTGGAAAAAGATAGATAAATCGACAGGTAGACGGATGGCATTTTGCTGCAAAATCTATTTCACTCCTCCACGTAAGTGCAATTTGGTTAACTAAAAATAAGTAATTTCGTTCGTCGATTCAATTTGTGTGCTTAGTGGCTGCTTAGGTGTTTCCTAATGGAATTTATTTCCTTTAAAAGCAGATGGGATGCGATTCGCACTAGCGCGACTGCCGGGGAAGGAACGAGTCACGTCGGGTTTTTTTGCGCGTCTGTCACAGAGCGGAGAGTCTGAAGCACGCTCGCGTTTTTTGTTGTGGGTGTGACCCGGATGCTTCCGCTCGCCGTGAAATTTGAACCCCCTTCGTTCGCTCTCCCGATATCGTCCGCGGGCGAGCGTTTTTCCGCAGAGCTCCCCGGCGGCTGAGCCGCACAGGGGCAAGTATACCTCCTCCCGAGGTGGCCGCCGCCAACCCCTTTTTGCGCCGTCTCCTTTCAGGGCCCTCTGATGCCTTCGGCGTGCCCGTCTCCATTTCCCGATGATAAAACGGAACTAATTGGAGCGCTACCCCCCGTTTTCACTAAAGGCGCAATTTAATTACGTTTTCGCCGGGAAGGGTATTTTGGGAAAATTGTATGTTCATTCAATAAATAGAGCGAATATTTATTTTGCTTTGATTAACAAATCAGCAGAGTAATTTGTTTAAAAAAGGGAAAAATCCACGGCTTCACTCCCCTCCACCTTTTCATAGAGTCGTACCACGTTCATCTCCGAAACACTTCTTACCCCACCGATAATAAGAAGCGTTTGCCCAGGGCTCTGTGACTGTGGACTATCATACCTAACCCTCAACCCCCTTCATCTTTTTAGTTGGGTTGCTGATAAATAGTTTATTAATAACTTTTTAATAATGTAAAGATTATTGTTTTCTCTGTGGTTGTATTAATAAATATGAATGCTTTTATTTGTCTTTGGCTAAGCATGATTAATGAATGCTAGCCTGTGTATTGGTTGTTTTTTTTTTTTTTTTTAAAGAGCTTT